>CM038675.1:402202884-403402884 GCA_021605145.1 Aegilops bicornis | reverse complement strand
TATGCGGCGCCTCTGTATTGGGCTATATCACGACGTAGCTCATATGAGCTTTGTCTACTATGTTCGGCCCGGCCGGGTTTGCTGTATCCGGCGTGACGGTTATCATCACGTGTCGTGGGGCGCCCACGCAATCCGTAGATCAATCTTGTATGTTTTTCCTTATCCTCCAATATATCTCACAGGTCCGGCGCGTTTTCCCGTGCCTTGGTACTTTTTGAGCGGCGTCGGGGTGTGGCTTGAGCGGAGGGCCGAGAGGCTTCTCTGTCAGCGGCCCACTGTGGTGGCCGGTCTGCCATGTCGTCTTGTTGGTGACTTGGGTGCTTCCTCCTCTGATTGAGGCAACGGCCTGCGTTTGGGGTAGCTTTTGGAGGGGCGTTCGAGTTCATACTCTTCGGCTGCAAGGACTGCAGTCCATCTGTCAGCTAGCAGGTCTTGGTCAGCTCTAAGTTGTTGCTGCTTTTTCTTGAGGCTGCTTGTCGTGGCCATAAGCCTGCGTTTGAAACGCTCCTGTTCGGCGGGATCCTCAGGCACGACAAATTGGTTGTTGTCGAGGCTTGCCTCATCTTCGGAGGGAGGCGCATAATTATCGTCCTCTACCTCTCTCTTTACTGCCGTGACCGTCAGGCGGTCTTGCTTCTCCCTCCTCCCGCGCTGAGTCCCTCGAGGGGGTCGCCTTCGCACCGTCCGGTGTTATTGTCTCCGTGCGGAATCACCGCTTTTCTTGTGGCGGGATTTAGAACGGCGGCGCTGACGTCGGCGTTTGGGTTGTTTCTTGGAGGGGTCATCCTCCGCCGTTCCATCGCCATTCCCATCTTTTGGGATGTCCACCATGTATATGTCGTATGACAAGGTGGCCTTCCAGTTCCCTGTAGGCGCTGGTTCTTGGTTGTCTCCAAGATCGTCGTCCATACCGTCGATGTCTTGGTCGAAGTCGAGCATGTCGGTTAAATCATCGACAGTGGCTACAAAGTGGGTGGTGGGTGGGCGTTGAATTTCTTCGTCGTCGGCATCCCAACCTTCCTGACCGTAGTCCGGCCAGGGCTCTCCGGATAAAGAGAGAGACTTTAGTGAATTCGGGATGTCGCCAAAGGGCGAGTGCTGAAAGATGTCTGCGGCAGTGAACTCCATGACCGGCGCCCAATCGGATTCGATTGGCAGGGGCGCGGAGGGTTCGGACCGAAGAGGAGTCCGGCACCTTGGAGTCATGGTCTTCGCAAAGGACAGGGATGGAGTTCGGCTCAATCGCCGTTGAGATCATATCCCCCGAGGCGGTGTCCAACCACTCGTCCTCGACTGGGGAATCCGGCTCCGGATTAAGGGTCGGAGCGGATGCTAGTGCGGCCTCCAGGGCACTGTTCGGCGGCAGAGCTAGATCATACCCATCGAGACAAAGGCGGCATCGCCGGGTGGCTCGAATCCGTCGAAGATCAAGTCTCCGCGACATCGGCCGTGTAGTTCAAACTTCCAAATCTGACCTGATGGCCGGGCGTAGCTTCGATTCTGCTCCAGATGGCCAAGTGAATTGGCCCGCAGCAAAGCCGCCGAATACGAAGATATGTCCGGGAGAAAAGTCTCACCACTGGACCGTCGTTGTTGATGATCGAAGGAGCCATCGGGCCTATAAGTGACGACACGAGGAACTCTCAATGAAAGCACCAATGTCGGTGTCAAAACCGCGGATCTCGGGTAGGGGGTCCCGAATCGTGCGTCTAGGCGGATGGTAACAGGAGACAAGGGACACGATGTTTTTACAGGTTCGGGCCCTCTCGATGGAGGTAATACCCTACTCCTGCTTGATTAATATTGATGATATGGGTAGTACAAGAGTAGATCTACCGCGAGATCAGAGAGGCTAAACCCTAGAAGCTAGCCTATGGTATGATTGTTGTTCGTCCTACGGACTAGAACCCTCCGGTTTATATAGACACCGGATAGGTTAGTGTTACACAGAGTCGGTTACAATGGTAGGAGATCTACATATCTGTATCGCCAAGCTTGCCTTCCACGCCAAGGAAAGTCCCATCCGGACACGGGACGAAGTATTCAATCTTGTATCTTCATAGTCTAGGAGTCCGGCCAAACATGATAGTTCGGCTATCCGGACACCCCCTAGTCCAGGACTCCCTCAACGAGCATGGCCCCATGCTCTCCACGCTCCGGGAGAGAGCCAACACGGCCTTGGGTAACATCTGCGAGGCGGCCGTTGGCGAGCCTCACGCAGTCAACTATGCTGGCAACCTTCAGTTCTTCACTGACGTGGTGACGCGGCTGGAGGTGCGGTCGGTCAGAGCCAACAGGTTGGTGGAGGAGAGGAGCCGCGCCCTGCTCGGGCGCGCCTTTTCTCGTGTCTTCAGCCATCTTCGGAACATGGACCCCAACTTCGATTTTGACGCCGCCATCGCCCCAGTACCCCAGGCCGTCCGGGACGACCTGGCGCACTGGGTGGAAGACAACATGGATGCCCTCGTCAAGGCCTTCGCTTCTGATAACGATGGCGTGGTCGTGGCTGCTGATGAAGGCGGCGTGGTGAACGGCCCTGACGCCGCTGACGGCAACGCGGAGAGCGATGGCGAGGCCAGCGACGCCAGCGACGATTCAGGAGGTGCCCTTGAGGATGCATCGGGGATTTATCCGATCGACCGTGTGTTGTTCCTGCTTTCTTACCTGCTAGAGATAGAGTTCGGCTTTGCCCTGAAGGTTGTAAGAGCATTTTGGGAGGGGGAGCCCCTCATGTAAAAACTTGCATTCAACGTATTAATAGATGCGATATCACCCATACGCCTGCGCCAAGTGGCTGGCTTTGCGACGAGATGGCTGGTTTGTTTACCTTCGACCCGCGTGGGCCCCAAGATAGCCTGCGGAGGGCTGTGGTGTCCCGAGGGTCTCCTGCTCGAGCCCATTGAACTTGTAATGAAGACCTCCTGAGAGGGCGCGGCGATGGCAGTTCGGGCTGCACGCAAGCTAGGCCTGGCCCGGCTAGTGAGGGGCTCACGAGGGGAGGCAGCTGAGGCAAAGTGGTAACCAGAACGTGAGAGATTTCTCGAACGAGAATAAACACGCCTTCCCCGAACACACGCAAATCTCAAGCTCAAATCCAACTTAAATCCAACGGGGGAAAACGACAGCCAAGGGGAAAAGCAAGGAAAGCAGAAAAAGGCCGCGTCCGGCACCTAGTCTAGTCTTGGACGTCTTCTCACCAGCGCGGAGCTAAGTGCTGCCACTGGGCGTGGGAGGGAGCCCTAGGGCCTGAGGCCGGCACCCCTGAGACTCCGGGGCGTGTACAGCCCCACTCATTATTACGTGAGAGTGTCACGGGGCGGCGAGCTTCACAGGCACTGGGCCTTCTTCACACGTATGGGCCTTGCTTCATATCGCCAGACGAGGGCCCCACCTTGCGCCACACTCTAGTTCCACCGACGACGACATGAAACCAAGGACGCAGCCGATGGGGTAGAGCGGTCGCCAGCGGTTCCCCCGACGACCACGGGTCCTCTGGCAGGGGTAGGCCCTGAGGCACCTCCCTGGCAGAGGGCCTACCTCCTGAGGACGCCTTGCTCCGAATGCCGCGGTGGTGATGCCGGATCTCGACCCCTCTCATGCAGCCCCCGGAGCCCTCCTCCTGAGGGGTAGGAAACTGCAGGAGTGGGGCAGCCGTCCACTGTGGCGACCTGTACCTCCTGCGATCCATGGTTAGCGTACGCCTGCTCCTGAGGAATTAGCGGTACCCGTTAATCGTTGCTTCCAACGCGGCCGACGGGGCTTTCCCGGGGCTCCTGGAAGAGCTCAGCTTCTGGTGCCTCATCCCCCCCAGCTTGGGCCAAGGAGCGAGCCATGTTCGTCCTCCTGCGCGTGCCCTTGATCCATCATGTGGGGCACGTACTCTTCCGGGGCCGCCATCCCGAATGCTGCGCTGTAGTGCTCCGTGTGCCACGCAGTTCTGCTTGAGACGCCCACCTGGGGGTGGTAGTGCGGTGGCCCACTAGGGCCGTGGGTCGTGGCGAGTCCTTCTTCGCTGGTAGGGGGCGGAGGCAGCGCCGCTGCTGGCCCGGTGCTGACGGCCTGGCTGGCGTTGGGGTGGCCTTGGAGTCCGCTTGGAGCCGCGCAGGCGTGCGTGGAGCCTCCGCGTGGGCCACCCTGGCCCTGAGGTGGGATTTGGGTGCAGAAGGGGTGAGCCCCCGAGGCGGCGAAGCCCAGGAGCTCTGCCACCCGCTCTAGCAACACGTCGCGACCGCCTTCTAGCAGCCTGCATTGCAGCAGCCCTCGGGCCACCGTGAGCGCGGCCCTTGAGTTCGCCTGCTCACGTCGGGTGTACGGCGTCGTGGCCGCGGCGTGGTTGGAGGCCCTCGCCGCCTACCGCGCCTGCCGCGGCATGAGAGTTGTCGTCGCCTGTCCGCGTTGCCCGCGGCCCGCAGCGCCCTGTGGACCGCGAGCTGCCTGGGGCATGGGGTCGCCCGGGGCGAGCGGCTCTGCGTGGATGGGCCAGGACGCCCAGGGATCAGGGTTGCCCGCCTGGACGGACATGATGATGACGATGCGACTGGGCGCGAAGCGGCGGAAGGCGGATTCCGGCGCACCCCTACCTGGCGCGCCAAATATCGGATTTCAGGTTTTGGCAGACCCTCTAGGTTCGAACTCTGGGGTGCGCGCGGAGATCACACCTCCTACCTACCTGCACCTCGTCGCCTCGCAAGGATCTAGAACTACCCGAAGAGAAACACAACGGGCACAAGGTTTATACTAGTTCGGGCCACCATTGTGGTGTAATACCCTACTCTAGTTTGTGGCGTGGTGGATTGCCTCTGGGGCTGATGATGAACAATACAAGGAAGAACAGCCTCGCGAGGGTCTGTTCTTGGCTGGTGTGATGAACTGCTAGGGGGAGTTCAGTTGCTTCTCTCACTCTCTCTCCAGATCAAAAGGTGCCTCTAGCTCTGTGGGTGGCTAGTCCTATTTATATGCAGAGGCCCTGGGCCTCTTCCCAAATATTGAGCGGGAAGGGCGCCAACAATTGGCCATTTTGAAGGGGAACATCCAGTACACTTATTCTGACTAAAGTTAGTCCTCGCCTGTCACAGGCTCTGGTGGTGACGCCGGCTTGGGCTCCACAATGACTTCCTTCCTGCCATTGGGCTGGTCTTGGTCTTGTTGCACCAAACGGGTGCCTTTGCTTGATGCTCTCGCCGCCTTGCCCCCTTTGCACCAAAGAGGAAACGAGGACATCACAAGGCCTGGCGCCCGCTGGCGCCATTGGTCGTCATGGCTTGCGCCATGGGCACCTCGTGAGGTACCCCGCCTTGATCTCTCTGCCTCCTCATGAAGTCGGTCACCGACGAGGCCATGCCCGAGGAAGCTTCCTGTCCTCCGCCTCATGAGGCTTGGCCCCTCGCGAGGGTCTTGAGCTTGTCTTGATGAAGATGGGCCGTCTTTGGGCCACCCCTTGAGCCACGCCAGCAGGCCGCAGTGCAGGCAAGTCTCTGGTACCCCTGCTCCCGAACGCCGACAATACCAAAGAATGAGAAGAACAAGGCCCCAATGCCGAGCATGTTGTCAGCCGAGGAAGATGAAGAAGGGCAGGTCCTAAGGAAGCTCAAACCCAAGATTCCAAACCACATTGATGCTCATCCTGTGGCTGAGAACATGAAGATCAGGAGAGATCTAGGGTTGAGGCTATGGAGAGAGTCAGATCCATATGCCACCAGAAGAAGGACTGATGTAGAATACAGGTTCCACATTGTCGGTGTCAAAACCGGCGGATCTCGGGTAGGGGGTCCCGAACTGTGCGTCTAGGCGGATGGTAACAGGATACAAGGGACACGATGTTTTTACCCAGGTTCGGGCCCTCTCGATGGAGGTAATACCCTACTCCTTCTTGATTAATATTGATGATATGGGTAGTACAAGAGTAGATCTACCACGAGATCAAGGAGGCTAAACCCTAGAAGCTAGCCTATGGTATGATTGTTGTTCGTCCTATGGACTAAAATCCTCCGGTTTATATAGACACCGGATAGGTTAGGGTTACACAGAGTCGGTTACAATGGTAGGAGATCTACATATCCGTATCGCCAAGCTTGCCTTCCACGCCAAGGAAAGTCCATCCGGACACGGGACGAAGTCTTCAATCTTGTATCTTCATAGTCTTGGAGTCCGCCAAAGATGATAGTTCGCTATCCGGACACCCCTAGTCCAGACTCCCTCGGTAGCCCTGAACCAGGCTTCAATGACGATGAGTCTGGCGCATATTGTCTTCGGCATTGCAAGGCGGGTTCCTCCTCCGAATACTTCATAGAAGGTTTTGAACACAAGGATAGTGTCCGCTCGCAAAACAAGTTCCACATACCATCGAGAGAATAACTTTTGCACATATCTGCTGACGTATTCCGCGGCGTGGCATCACACCACGGCCAGGCCTTTATATGAATCGTTTTTTTTACTGTTCCACCTCGGTAGCGTTTAGAGGCGGTTTCCGCACGTCTTATCAAAGCATAGATCGTGCCCCCTTATTCCGGGATTCTCATCAATACGGATGTGGGTAACCCATCCGCGCCATTGATTACGGCGCTTGGGAGATAAGCGACTATTACCAGGCTGGCGGGGGACACATAGCTTCGTTGTCCATATAAGGGGATAAGGATCCACCTTTTCGCTTACGCCTTCTTCCTCCTTTGCTCATCCATTTCCGCGCACTCGAGCTCCAGCGCTCAAGTCCGCACACCCCACCTCAACCTTCTCCAACTATGCCCGGAGCGGGAGGCGGGTGGATGGCCTCCTCCGTCAAGGAGGGGCACATCACAAAGCTGTGGGAGGCCGGATACTTGTCCGGCGACATCGCGTGTCGGCTACCCGACGAGGGGCAGCTCATTCCAACCCCTAGGCCCCATGAGAGGGTGGTGTTTCTCCCCCACTTCCTCCGCGGACTAGGTTTTCCACTTCATCCATTTGTCCGGGGGCTCATGTTCTACTACGGCCTGGACTTCCACGATCTGGCCCCGAATTTCATCCTCAACATCTCGGCGTTCATCGTCAGGTGCGAGGCCTTCCTCTGCATCCAGCCCCACTTCGCTTATGGCTGAAGATTTTCAATGTCGGGCCCGAAGGTAGTGGGCGGCCGTCAAGCGGAGTGCGGAGGCGCCATGGTTGGCAAGATGGCCAAAGTCCTATGGCTCGAGGGCTCCTTCGTGGAGACAATAAAGGTGGCAATCGGGGTGGTTCTATATCACCGAGCCGCGCGACTCCAAATGGGCGGCGGCCCCCGAATTCAGATCTGGCTTCCCCACATGGCTCTCATCATGGAAAGAGACGGGCCTGACGTGGGGGAATTCGGGTGAGCTATCCGGACTCCAAACATGCGTCCGAAATCTGGTGGACAAGAATCTCAGGCTTGTCAACGTAATCCAGGTGATGCTCATCCACCGGATTCTCCCATGCCAACAACGGGCCTTCAAATTGTGGGAGTTCGATCCGCACAAAGACTAATCTCTGACAAGGCTCTTCGACACTACGTACGAAGATGCCTGGAAGGTATTGTTCAAGGGCGCCGAGGCTCCCACATCCACTACCGAAGATCGCGGATTCAGCTCGCAGCATCAAGCTAGCGAGGTAAGTTATTTTACCCTTTACGGGACTCTTTTTTCATAGATTGACTCTATGTGGGATCTAAAACTCCGTAACCTTTGACAGATCGGTTGAAGACGTCCGGACAGATTAATCTGTCCGGCCCCTTGCCGTAAGACCCAGCGGACGCATCGATTGATGGGGCTCTTGGCTCCGCACCTCATGTGGTGCCGGAGAAGAAGGCCAAGAAGGAGGCCACGGAAACTCGAAGGAGCTCCCGACGCCAGGTGCTATCGGACTCATCGCCCGACAACCCTGAGGCGGAATCCTCCTCTGAGGAAGAAGAGGAGGAAAAAGAAGCCTCTCCCCCAGCGGGGAGAGAGAAGAAAAGGAAGGTCGCCCCAACTGGGGAGGCCGGAGGGTCCAAGAAGGGAAGGACCCTTCATCCGGACTTCTCCACCAACGCCGACAACGACGAGGAGGAGTGGCCAACAAGGGCTAAGCCCCGGGCGAGATCGTAAGTGTCCGGATGCCCATGGTTTTTTCCATTGCATAGTGTTCTCTAATGCCGAACAATCATGCAGCCCGCCCAAGGACGAGTTCGCCGCTTCGTCGAGCGGGTCCCTGAATTCGTCGGAAGTGGAGAGTACTTCACTTCCGGCCGCCTCCTCACCTCATGCTGCGGACGACACCGAGGTGGGGCCCCTAGGGGGGGCTGGTCAAGAGGAGGTGGCGCAGGAGGCGCCGCAAGGCAACCTCCCGGACTCCAGGCATGTGGGGGGCGAGACCCCCAGGGGATCTAAGCCCGACCCTTGTCCGGACTCCATAGCGGAACCTTCAGCGGTTCCGAAGTCCGGCCAGCGGCCCCTTCGTAAGAAGGGTAAGACGCCGGTGTCCTCCGTCCAACCGGAGGCACCGGATAACTTATTGGAGGCGCTTAACAGTGCCTCCATTGGGGAGGAGCACCGCACTGTTATGAGTGCGGTGATCCGGACAGTTCGATCCGCCAAGGGCGGGCCGACTTGCCTCGTGCCAGCCTTCTAACAAAGCTTTGAGGTAAGTTTAGAATATGTAAAAATATTACTTCATAGACAGTAGCCCCTGATGCTTAATTCGGTGTTCGGAAAGAAAAGCCGGTCTAAGGATCTAAAAAGATATACGCAGGAGTCTAACATAAGTATGTCAATATGGGAATGCAGGCTGCGCTGCTGACCTCTGCCCACCGACCGGGAGGTCAATGCATTGAAGCAGAGCCTCGAGCGGTCCGAGAACAAGCTCGGCCTTGCCAAGAAGCAGCTCGAGGACAAGGAAGGTAAGTAATACCCTATTAAATAAATACCTTATAGAAAAGGTTTTGGTTGCAAAAAATAACAGGAATAACATGGGTACTGCAGGGGCCACGAGCGAGGTGACGGCCCTGAAGGAGGCGTTGTCCGTGGCCGAAAACAAAGCGGCTGCGGAGCGCATCGAGCGAGAGAAGGGAGAGGCGCAACTGGCGGAGGTACGGCAAGAGCTCCAGGCTCTCGTGGAAAAACACGAGGGTTTCGAGCGTGACTCGAAGACCCGAGAGTCCGAGCTTGCCTCGGCTCTTGAGAGTGCCAAAGCTGCTAAGGCGAGACCCAAAAAGCCCTCCAGGAGATTGAGGCAATAAAGAAGATCTCAGCGGGTAAGGCATTCTTTGTGCAGAGCAAGAATCTAAAAGTCAATTATCTAGTACTTACCCGAATCCGGAGCTCTCCAGGAGCGTTCGCAGATCTGCCCCGTAGTGTATCTGATGCTGCCGCGTTCTACCGCGCCAAGGAGGGGAGCTCGACGGAGAAGGTGTTCTGGTCTCAAGATGTCGAGGCCGGACATCCGGTGCCCCTAAGCGACCAAATGAAGCAGCTGGTCGAGCTCCACAAGGTCGCCGAACAGGCCATGAGGGCCTCATAGTTCGGCTATGGCCATTGGAAGCCATGCACAGGAGCTACTTTGGGCTAGTAAGGGCGGCCGGTGGACGCCTTTGTCCACGGATTGAAGTCATCAAGCGCTCCGTCTGCATTGAAGGTGCCTGTCGGGCCTTGCCCATGCTAAAGTGCACTGAGGCAAGCTGGATGCGGAGAAGCTTGTGACGGACGGGCTACCGAAGGGCAAGGAGCATCGCACGCCGAAATGTACTATGAGGGCCTCTCAAGGGTGCCCGCCATATAGCGGATGAGTGCTCCAAAGATGTAATTTTTAATAGACTCGCATTTGTTATCCTGTCGCTGAAAACTTGTTCATATGCGCTAAGCAACGCTTGTTAATTTAAAATATTACCTTCTATGCGGCCGCTTATCAAATTTGAGAGATGGCAAGTCGTTGGCTTCAGCCCCATGCCACGAGTGCTGGGGTGTTGGGATAAACTTGAGCGATCTTGTTCCCATTCTTGGGTCCATCAAGGAGGCGCTCAACGAACGAACAAGGAAACCGGACTTATAATGCTTGAACACTCTCACTTAGCCATAGAATTCTATAATTTTAAATTTCGCGAAGCCCCTAGTATTCGAAGACCGAGTTCGGGGCGCTTATACACGCCTTGGCGGACAATTCGGTTCCTCGCTCTAAGCGGCATAAGTCTTTAGGGACCCGAAAAACCTCTCGAACAGCGACCGGCTCTCGCCCTATCATGACGGTCAGTTTTAGCTTTCTCCACCGAGGTGCTCAACCCAGCTCAACTGGGGCACAATCGCGATGGTTCTCCCGTGCTACCTTAGCCGATATAACGGAACGTAAGGTACCAAAACATGGAGCTGGGCAAACCCAACTATTGACCCAAGACATGATTCGGAGCCGATGCATATAATGCTATAAGTTCGGGGTGCCGCACTTGTGAAAGTGTTCGGACTTATCACACCATAATTTTGGGGTACTTAAGCCCCTGGTGTATTGGTCGTACCAAAGTGTACGGGTGCAACATGTCATGAAATGAACATATATATAGATAAAAAATGTAATAATAGGCAAGAGCTATATATTGGTTATTAAAAAGTGACTGGAAATAAAAGCAGAACGATACAAATTGTGCGATAAGCAAGGGATGGGACTATTTTACATGTCCCCCTCCAGGGGTAAGCTGCGGGATGGTATGTAAAACAGGTATAATGCTCGTAGTAGAGACCACCTGGACACTCGACGCAGTTTTCTGCTTCCCTGGCTATTGCATCGTGTATTCGGCGCGAATGCCGAACAGGTCTTCTAGAGAATAGAGTCCTGAAAGTAAGAAGAAGAAAAAAAAGAATGACACAATGGGGAGCCCCTAGTGTGGTTGAGCCGCATTCTGGGCGTGTCATGGTCGTGCCCCTCCCCTTATGCCCATGGTATCTCCAGAGCGTAGTTATGTACGCCAGCGTAATCGGGCTTCGCAATTTCGCGAGGGCTAGGGTTGGGGCCGGATTACGCTGGCGTGCTTGAATCGTGCAGCGGTCTTGTTGTAGGTTACCCGCGCTTAACAAAGTGTCCGGACGCTTAGCGGCCGGACTCGAGAACTGTTGTGAGGCTGCTTTGCACCTCCGCCGCGAGGGTCAGCCGTGTGCTCCTCCGCTCGAGAGAGCGTTCGGTGTTTCCATTGACCGTGATTACTCCTCGAGGGCCTGGCATCTTGAGCTTGAGGTATGCGTGGTGCGGCACCGCATTGAACTTTACCAAATGCGGTTCGTCCAAGCAAAGGCGTGATAGCCGCCATGAACGGGACTATGTCAAGATTAACTCTTCGCCCGAAGTTATCCGGGATCCGAAGACCACTTCGAGTGTAATCGAAGCTCGTACAATTGGCCTCTACACTCGGTATGAGGCCTTTAAAGGTCGCCTTTGTAGGTTTAATCCTTGAGGGTCTATGCCCATTTTGTGCATCGTATCCCGATAAAGCAGTTCAGGCTGCTACCGCCGTCCATCGGGACTCGGTGAGGTGAAATCCGTCAATGATTGGGTCAAGAACCAATGCGGCGAAACCGCCGTGACGGATGCTAGTGGGGTGGTCCCTTCGATCGAATGCGATCGGGCAGGAAGACCATGGGTTGAACTTTGGGGCGACTGGCTCCATCACATATACGTCCCTTGGTGCACGCTTCCGCTCCCTTTTGGGTATGTGGGTTGCGTATATCATGTTCACCGTCCGCACTTGTGTGGGAAAGCCCTTCTGTCATCTATTGTTCGGCGGCCGGGGCTCTTCCTCGTCATCGCTATGCAGCCCCTTGTCATTGAGTTCGGCACTTAACTTGTCTGCTTGCTTGAACAACCAACAATCCCTGTTGGTGTGGTTGGCTGGTTTTTCGGGGGTGCCATGTATCTGGCACAAGCGATCGAGTATTCGGTCCAAGTTGGACGGGCCCTGCGTATTCCTTTTGAACGGCTTCTTCCGCTGACCGGGTTTAGAGCCTCTGAATCCGGCATTGACTGTCGTATCTTCATCATTGTCGCCGTTTATGCGGCGCTTGTTCTTGTTGCGACGCGACCTGCCATTGCTGTCCTTGGTATCTGAACTACGAGGGTTTTTGGTCAAGTTGTTACTACGAGCTAGCCAGCTGTCCTCTCCCGCACAAAAGCGGGTCATGAGTGTTGTAAGGGCTGCCATGGATTTCGTCTTTTCCTGTCCTAGGTGTCGGGCAAGCCACTCGTCGCGGATGTTATGTTTGAAGGCTGCAAGGGCCTCTGCATCCCGGACGATCAACGATTTGATTTTTATTTGTTAGGAACCGTGTCCGTAATTGTCCGCCGATTCTTCCGCTGCTGAATTATATGGCTAAGGTCATCGGCTTCTGGTGGTTGCACATATGTGCCCTGGAAGTTATCAAGGAATGCGGCTTCCAGGTCCTCCCAACAACCAATTGATTCTGCTGGCAAGTTGTTGAGCCAATGCCGAGCTGGTCCTTTAAGCTTGAGTGGGAGGTATTTGATGGCATGTAGATCATCACCGCGAGCCATGTGGATATGGAGGAGATAGTCCTCGACCCAGACCGCAGGATCTGTGGTACCATTGTATGATTCGATGTTTACGGGTTTGAAGCCCTCAGGGATTTGATGATCCATTACTTCATCTCTGAAGCATAGTGGGTGTGCGGCGCCTCAGATTGGGCTATATCACGGCGTAGCTCATATGAGCTTTGTCTCATCGTGTTCGCCCGGTCGGGTTTGTCAGATCCGCGCGACGGTAATCATCCCGAGTCGTTACGCCCACGCCGATCCGTGAGATCGATCTTGTATGTTTTGACTTATCCTCCAATATATCTCGCAAGTCCGGCGCTTTTCCCTGCCTTGGTACTTTTTGAGCGGCGCCGGGATGTGGCTTGAGCGGAGGGCCAAGAGGCTTCTCCGTCAGGCCACGGGTGGCCGGTCTGCCATGTCGTCGCCGGTGACTTGGGTGCTTCCTCCCCGATCGAGGCAACGGCCTGAGTTTGGGGTAGCTTTTGAGGGGCGCTCGAGTTCATACTCTTCGGCTGCAAGGACTTCATCCATCCGCTGCCTAGCAGGTCTTGGTCAGCTATAAGTTGTTGCTGCTTTTTCTTGAGGCTGCTTGTCGTGGCCATAAGCCTGTGTTTGAAACGCTCCTCTTCGGCGGGATCCCCAGGCACGACGAATTCGTCGTCGTTGAGGCTTGCCTCATCTTCGTAGGGAGGCGCATAATTATCGTCCTCTACCTCTCTTTCTGCCGCACTGTCGTGCGGACTTGCTTCTCCCTCCTCCTGCGCTGAGTCCTGCTGGAGGGGGTTGTCTTCAACCTTATGCGGTGTTATTATGTCTCGTGCCGAATCACTGTTTTTCTTTGTGGCGGGATTTAGAGCGCGCCACGACGCCGGGCGCTTCGGTTGCTTCTTGGAGGGTCAACCTCCGTTGTTCCATCGCTGCTCCCATCTTTTGGGATGTCCACCATGTATATGTCGTATGACGAGGTGGCCTTCCAAAGGCCCTGTAGGCGCTGGTTCTTGGTCGCTCAAAGATCATCGTCCATACCGTCGATGTCTTCGGAGTCGAAGTCGAGCATGTCGGTTAAGTCATCGACAGTGGCTACAAAGTGGGTGGTGGGTGGGTGTTGAATTTCTTCGTCGTCCGCATCCCAACCTTCCTGACCGTAGTCCAGCCAGGGCTCTCCGGATAAAGAGAGAGACTTTAGTGAATTCAGGATGTCGCCAAAGGGCGAGTGCTGAAAGATGTCCGCGGCAGTGAACTCCATGACCGGCGCCCAATCGGATTCGATTGGCAGGGGCGCGGGGGGTTCGGAGTCCGGCGAGGAGTCCGGCACCTTGGAGTCACGGTCTTCACAAAGGACAGGGATTGTGTTCAGCTCAATCGCCGTAGAGATCGTAGCCGCCGAGGCGGTGTCCAACCACTCATCCTCGATCGGGGAATCCGCCCGGATTAAGGGTCGGAGCGGATGCGGTGCGGCCTCCGTGGCAATCGCTCGCGGCAGAGCTAGATCATACCCATCGAGACAATGCGGCACGCTTAGGCGGCTCGAATCCGTCGAAGATCAAGTCCCCGTGGATGTCGGGCGTAGTTTAAACTTCCAAATCGACTGATGGCGGGCGTAGCTTTCGATCTGCTCCGGATGGCCTAGCGAATTGGCCCAGCAGCAAAGCCGTCGAATCACGAAGATCTGTCCGGGAGAAAAGTCTCACCGGACTGCGTCGTTCGATGATTGAAGGAGCCATCGGGCCTATCGGTGACGACAGGGGAACTCTCAATGAAAGCACCAATGTCGGTGTCAAAACCGGCGGATCTCGGTAGGGGGTCCCGAATCAGGCGTCTAGGCGGATGGTAACAGGAGACAAGGGACACGATGTTTTTACCTGTGTTCGGGCCCTCTCGATGGAGGTAATACCCTACCCCGCTTGATTAATATTGATGATATGGGTAGTACAAGAGTAGATCTACCACGAGATCAAGGAGGCTAAACCCTAGAAGCTAGCCTATGGTATGATTGTTGTTCGCCCCACGAACTAAAACCCTCCGGTTTATATAGACACCGGATAGGTTAGGGTTACACAGAGTCGGTTACAATGGTAGGAGATCTACATATCCAGACGCCAAGCTTGCCTTCCACGCCAAGGAAAGTCCATCCAGACACAGGACGAAGTCTTCAATCTTGTATCTTCATAGTCTTGGAGTCTGGCCAAAGATGATAGTTCGGCTATCCGGACACCCCCTAGTCCAGGACTCCCTCACACACCAAGGAGCAGCAGGACTTCTATGAGACCATCTTATTGGATAAGAAGCCCATATTTTGTGATATGAGGTGGGTCGACTGGACCTACATTCAGGAGAAAGCAGAACACTATCCTCGAGTGTATGACAGCTTCAAAGGCGTGTGGAGTTGCAGATTTTGTTGGGCGTAAGCTCACAAACTGGAATGATGAGCTCATTATGCAATTCTACTCCACAACACATTTCTATCCAGATGGCAGGATAGTTTGGATGTCTGAAGGAACGAGATACCAATCAACCATAGAGGAATGGGCAAGTCTGATCAATGCCCCCAAGGAGAGTGAAAATGACTTGGAAATTTATGCCAAGAAGAAAATGGATCACAACTCAATGTCACAGATGTACAAGGAGATCCGTGATGATGCACTTGATACTTTCAAGTTTGGATCAGTTCATTTTCTTCCTGTCGTATGGCAACAACGATCAACTGGATCCTAAGGCATACTCTGTTGCCCAAATCAGGTGACCACAACATGATCAGAGGGCATGCAATTAACTTGCTTCACATTTTTTATGTGCCCCATAAATTCAAGGTCATGGCCTCATAGTTGAAACTATCAAGAGGACAGAAGAGCCCAAAAGAGGAGCCGTGGATATGCCCCATGATTCGTGGAGTTGATTAACTCAAAGATGGGCACAGGGAAGTATCTGTTTGATAAGGAACACTTGTTTCTCTATCCTGAATTTGAGGACAATCAAGTTGTCATGACTGAGAATGAACCATCATCAGTCCAAGCTCAAGAGAAGAAAGAGAAGGCAAGGAAAGAGAAGGCTGCCAAGATGCCAACTCAAGCAGAGGCATCTGAGTACTTTCTGAAGAACAAGCAAGAGCATCTTGGTTACTTGATAGCATCAACTCCGCGGATTGAGAAGGGGTTGGCCACCCTAACTCAAAACCAGAGAGCCTCGGAAAGAATCATGGAACAAAAATTCTATGATCTTGATGTCAAAGTAATCGAGATTCATCACCGTGGAGCAGCGACAGGATGACATGCAGGAGAGGAAGGGCAGGACAACAACTGATGCATTTGCCAGAGTGCCTCGAGCTCAGAGATCAGCTGCAGAGCCAGTACCAGTCACCAGAGTCACTTCATCAGCTCCAGCTACAGCTCCAGCGCAACCAGCTCCAGCACCAACTCCTTCAGCTCCTTCCACATCTACTGAAGTCTTCGTCCAAGGAGCCATCTCTACGCCACCAGCAGAAGACCAAGCCTGAGAGATGATATAGTCCTATGCATTTTCAAGGACCTTTTTGGTAACTTGTTGCCAAAGAGGGAGAAAAATGTATAGATCATAGGCTTCGAGAGAGAGAGAGAGAGTTTGCTTTTGTTCTCTCTTGTCTTCTTGGTTGAACTTTGTTTGCTTTTGATTGCTTGAGATACTATGCTATTATCTCATGAGACATTGATGATCATGTGTTTGATCATTAGCTACACTTATGCTTGTTAGATGATATTATCTTACTTATCCTTATATGATCATTCACTTTTCTTGGTGATGAGTGCATGTATTCAATCTTTATTATTTTGAGCGCTCCACCAAGATGTATGTGACATGGAAGAGTAACCCATGAGCCTAATTCCTTGTGCATTTGCAGTCCAAAGAAAATCTTAAACTATGCACAAATTTAGGGGGAGCTCTTGCTTATCACATACTTCTCAAAGCGACGACGTTTTTCAATCTTATTATCATTTGTCGAAGCTTTGATCTATATGTTGTCATCAATTACCAAAAAGGGGGAGATTGAAAGTGCAACTATCCCTAGGTGGTTTTGGTAATTCATAACAACATATAGCTCATTGAGCTAATGATATTCCAAGACAAATATTTCGGGAAAGCTCAATGAATGGCATGGCATGGATGATGAAAGTGGATCCCTCAAATATTAAGGAGAAAGGATTGGCTCAAGCTCAAAAGCTCAAGAATCTACATTTTACATTTTAGTGATCCAAGATCACACTGAGTCTATAGGAAAAGCCAATACTATCAAGGAGGGATGAGGCGTTGCTTAATGAGCCTCTTGCTTCAAGTGCTTAGTGATATGCTCCAAAAATCCTCAACTACTTCCTCACATCCACATATGACCTAAACCCAAAGTCAAAATCGGTCCTACCGATTCTTTCTATCCGGCGCCACCGAGTTCAAATGTTATAGCCACTGCCACAAACCCTAGGCAAATTGGTCTCACCGATAGGGATCTCGGTCTCACCGAGATGGGATTGTAATCTCTCTGTTTCCCTTCGTAACGTTTCGGTCCAACCGAAGTGAGCGATCGGTCCCATCGAGATTACAATGTAAACTCTCTGTTTCCCTTTCGTAACTTTTCGGCCTCACCGGAAGAGCGAATCGGTCCCACCGAGTTTACCTGACAAACTCTCTGGTTAGCTAATTACCAAAATCGGTCTCAGCGAGTTTGTGTAATCGGTCTCACCGAGATTACGTTATGCCCTAACCCTAACCATATCGGTCCTACCGAGTTGCATGTCAGTCCCATCGAAAACCCTAACGGTCACTAGGTTTACTAAATCGGTCCGACCGAGTTTGTTGATTCGGTCCCACCGAGTTTGGTAAATTGTGTGTAACGGTTAGATTTTGTGTGGAGGCTATATATACCCCTCCACCTCCTCTTCATTCGGAGAGAGCCATCGAACAAACCTACACTTCCAACTTACCAGTTACGAGAGAGAACCACCTACTCATGTGTTGAGGCCAAGATATTCCATTCCAACCACAAGAATCTTGATCGCTAGCCTTTCCCAAGTTGCTTTCCACTCAAATCTTCTTTCCACCAAATCCAAATCCTGTGAGAGAGAGTTGAGTGTTGGGGAGACTATCATTTGAAGCACAAGAGCAAGGAGTTCATCATCAATACACCATTTGTTACTTCTTGGAGAGTGGTGTCTCCTAGATTGGCTAGGTGTCACTTGGGAGCCTCCGACAAGATTGTGGAGTTGAACCAAGGAGTTTGTAAGGGCAAGGAGATCGCCTACTTCGTGAAGATCTACCGCTAGTGAGGCAAGTCCTTCGTGGGCGACGGCCATGGTGGGATAGACAAGGTTGCTTCTTCGTGGACCCTTCGTGGGTGGAGCCCTCCGTGGACTCGCACAACCGTTACCCTTCGTGGGTTGAAGTCTCCATCAATGTGGATGTACAATAGCACCACCTATCGGAACCACGACAAAAACATATGTGTCTCCAATTGCGTTTGAATTCTCCAAACCCTTCCCTTTACATTCTTGCAAGTTGCATGCTTTATTTTCCGCTGCCTATATACTCTTTGCATGCTTGCTTGAATTGTGTGAAGATTGCTTGACTTGTTCAAAGATAGCTAAAATCTGCCAAAGTCTAAAACTGGGAAAAGGTTAAGTTTTTAATTGGTCAAGTAGTCTAATCACCCCCCCTCTAGACATACTTCAAAGTCCTACAAGCATGCATCTAGTGTATTAAGTTCATGGAAAAACGGCGTAATGCAATAAGAACGATGACATGATATAGACAAGATCTATCTATGTAGAGATAGACCCAATCGTTTTATCCTTAGTAGCAACGATACATACGTGTCGGTTCCCCTTACATCCTTTGGGATCGAGCACCGTAAGATCGAACCCACTACAAAGCACCTCTTCCCATTGCAAGATAAATAGATCAAGTTGGCCAAACAAAACCCAAATATCAGAGAAGAAATATGAGGCTATAAGCAATCGTGCATAAAAGAGATCAAAGTAACTCAAATACTTTCATGGATATAAAAAGATAGATCTGATCATAAACTCAAAGTTCATCCGATCCCAACAAACACACCGCAAAAAGAGTTACATCATATGGATCTCCAAGAGACCATTGTATAGAGAATTCAGGAGAGAGAGGAAGCCATCTAGCTACTAACTACAGACCCAAAGGTCTGCAAGGAACTACTCACGCTTCATCGGAGAGGCACCAATGGAGGTGGGGAATCCCATTCGTGATTGTGTCTAGATTGGATCTGGTGGTTCTGGACTCTGCGGCGGCTGGATCAATATTTCGTCGACTCCCCTAGGGTTTTGGGAATATTGGGGTATTTATAGAGCAAAGAGGCGGTCCGGGGGCACCCGAGGTGGGCACAACCCACCAGGGCGCGCCTGGGCCTCCTAGCGCGCCCTGGTGGGTTGTGCTCTACTCGGGGCACCCCAGGCGCAGCTAGGGCCCATTATGTGTCTTCTGATCCATAAAAAATCTCCGTAAAGTTTCGTTGCATTTAGACTCAGAAAACAGCAACTGGCACTTGGCACTATGTCAATAGGTTAGTACCAAAAAATGATATAAAATGATTATAAAACATCCAAGATTGATAATATAATAGCATGGAACAATAAAAAAGTATAGATACGTTGGAGACGTATCAGCATCCCCAGCTTAACTCCTACTCGTCCTCGAGTAGGTAAGTGATAAAAACAGAATCTTTGATGTGGAATGTTGCCTATCATGTCATATCATATTGTTTTCTTTATAGCATGGACATTTGGACTTTTATGTGATTCAAAGCAATAGTCTAGTTTTGACATGATAATTTAAATACTCAATCATATCAACAAGCAACCATGTCTTTCAAAATATCAATGCTAAAGTAAGTAATCCCTAGCCCATCATGCTCAACCATTGATCCATTCATGAAACACACTCGCATATTCCCAATACTCAAGTATGATCATATTGCCTCTTAGTTGGTGCTTTTATAAGAGAAGATGGAGACTCAAATTCAAAATAAAAAAATTGCGTAAAGTAAAAGAAAGGCCCTCCGCAGAGGGAAGTAGATATTTGTAGAGGTGCCAGAGCTCAAAGCGAAAAACTTAGAGATAAAAACATTTTGGGAGGCGTATCCTTCCCACCAACGAAAACGACTTAGAGTTCCCAACACTTTCCATGCTAGATATATCATAGGCGGTTACCAAACAGAAAATAAAGTTTATTCCTTTTTCAACCATACTTCACTTTCCATGGCTAGCCGTTTCTACCTCTTGAGCATGCGTTGGTTTTCCCTTGAAGAGGAAAGGGTGATGCAGCAAAGTAGCGTAAGTATTTCCCTCATTTTTTGAGAACCAAGGTATCAATCCAGTAGGAGGCCACACGCTAGTCCCTCATACCTACACAAACAAATAAGAACCTTGCAACCAACGCGA
Source organism: Aegilops bicornis (assembly GCA_021605145.1). Lineage (NCBI taxonomy): Eukaryota > Viridiplantae > Streptophyta > Magnoliopsida > Poales > Poaceae > Aegilops > Aegilops bicornis. The sequence goes on along the minus strand of CM038675.1, from coordinate 403,382,956 downwards.
TAAAGGGGTTGCCAATCCCTTCACGACCACTTGCAAAAGTGAGATCTGATAGAGATGATAAGATAATATTTTTGGTATTTTTATGATAAAGATTAAAAGTAAAGATTGCAAAATAAAAATAGATTGGAAACTTATATGATGGAAAATAGACCCGGGGGCCATAGGTTTCACTAGTGGCTTCTCTCAAGATAGCATAAGTATTATGGTGCGTGAACAAATTAATGTCGAGCAATTGATAGAATAGTGCATATTTATGAGAATATCTAGGCACGATCATGTATATAGGCATCACGTCCGCAACAAGTAGACCGACTCCTGCCTACATCTACTACTATTACTCCACACATCGACCGCTATCCAGCATGCATCTAGAGTATTAAGTTCATAAGAACAGAGTAACACATTAGGCAAGATGACATGATGTAGAGGGATAAACTCAAGCAATATGATATAAACCCCATCTTTTTATCCTCAAATGGAAATAATACAATACATGTCATTTCCCATTCTGTCACAGGGATCGAGCGACGCAAGATTGAACCCAAAGCTAAGCACTTCTCCCATTGCAAGAAAGATCAGTCTAGTAGGCCAAACCAGACTGATAATTCAAAGAGACTTGCAAAGATAACCAATCATACATAAAAGAATTCAGAGGAGATTCAAATATTGTTCATAGATAATCTTGATCATAAACCCACAATTCATCGGATCTCGACAAACACACCGCAAAAAGAGTTACATCGAATAGATCTCCAAGAAGATCAAGGAGAACTTTGTATTGAGATCCAAAGAGAGAGAAGAAGCCATCTAGCTAATAACTATGGACCCGAAGGTCTGTGGTAAACTACTCACACATCATCTGAGAGGCTATGGTGTTGATGTAGAAGCCCTCCGTGATCGATTCCCCGTCCGGCGGAGCGCCGGTAAAGGCCCCAAGATGGGATCTCACGGGAACAGAAGGTTGCGGTGGTGGAAATAGGGTTTAGTGGTGCTCCTGGTTGGTTTCAGGGTACGTAGGTATATATAGGAGGAAGAAGTAGGTCGGTGGAGCTACGAGGGGCCCACGAGGGTGGGGGCACGCCCAGGGGGCAGGCGCGCCTCCCTGCCTCGTGGCCTCCCCATTCGTTTCTTGACGTCCACTCCAAGTCCTCTTGATCACGTTTGTTCCAAAAATCACGCTCCCGAAGGTTTCATTCCGTTTGGAGTCCCTTTCATATTCCTTTTCTGCGAAACACTGAAACATGCAAAAAAAACAGTAATTTGCACTGGACCTTGGATTAGTAGGTTAGTCCCAAAAATAATATAAAAGTGTATAATAAATCCCATTAAACATCCAAAACAGAATATACATAATAGCATGGAACAAACAAAAATTATAGATACGTTGGAGACGTATCAAGCATCCCCAAGCTTAATTCATGCTCGTTCTCGAGTAGGTAATTTATAAAAACAGAATTTTTGATGTGGATTGCTACCTAGCATATTTCTCAATGTAATTTTCTTTATTGTGGCATGAATGTTCAGATCTGAAAGATTCAAGATAAAAGTTTAATATTGACATAAAAATAATAATACTTCAAGCATACTAACAAAGGAATTATGTCTTGTCAAAGTAACATAGCCAAACAAAGCTCGTCCCTACAAAATCATATAGTTTGGCCATGCTTCATTTTCGTTACACAAAATGCTCTTATCTTGCACAACCCCGATGACAAGCCAAGCAATTGTTTCATACTTTAGTAATCTCAAAGTTTTTTCAACTTCCACGCAATACATGGGTGTGAGCCATGGACATAGCACTATTGAAAGTGCAACTATCCCTAGTTGGTTTTGGTAATTCATAACAACATATAGCTCATTGAGCTAATGCTATTCCAAGAAAAATATTTTAGGAAAGCTCAATGAATGGTATGGCATGGATGATGAAAGTGGATCCCTCAAATATTAAGGACAAAGGATTGGCTCAAGCTCAAAAGCTCAAGACTCTACATTTTACATTTTAGTGATCCAAGATCACATTGAGTCTATAGGAAAAGCCAATACTATCAAGGAGGGATGAGGTGTTGCTTAATGAGCCTCTTGCTTCAAGTGCTTAGTGATATGCTCCAAAAACCCTCAACTAATTTCTCACATCCACATATGACCTAAACCTAAAGTCAAAATCGGTCATACCGATTCTTTCTATCCGGCGCCACCGAGTTCAAATGTCATAGCCACTGCCATAAACCCTAGGCAAATCGGTCTCACCGATAGGGATCTCGGTCTCACCAAGATGGGATTGTAATCTCTCTGTTTCCCTTCGTAACGTTTCAGTCTAACCGAAGTGAGCGATCGGTCCCACCGAGATTGCAATGTAAACTCTCTGTTTCCCTTTCGTAACATTTTGGTCTCACCGAAAAGAGCGAATCGGTCCCACCGAGTTTACCTGACCAACTCTATGGTTAGCTAATTACCAAAATTGGTTTCACCGAGTTTGTGTAATCGGTCTCACCGAGATTACGTTATGCCCTAACCCTAACCATATCGGTCCTACCGAGTTGCATGTCGGTCCCACCGAAATCACTAATGGTCACTAGGTTTACTGAATCGGTCCGACCGAGTTTGTTGATTCGGTCCTACCAAGTTTGGTAAATTGTGTGTAACGGTTAGATTTTGTGTGGAGGCTATATATACCCCTCCACCTCCTCTTCATTCGTGGAGAGAGCCATCAGAACAAACCTACACTTCCAACTTACCAGTTCTGAGAGATAACCACCTACTCATGTGTTGAGGCCAAGATATTCCATTCCTACCATATGAATCTTGATCTCTAGCCTTCCCCAAGTTGCTTTCCACTCAAATCTTCTTTCCACCAGATCCAAATCCTATGAGAGAGACTTGAGTGTTGGGGAGACTATTATTTGAAGCACAAGAGCAAGGAGTTTCATCATCAACACACCATTTGTTACTTCTTGGAGAGTGGTGTCTCCTAGATTGGCTAGGTGTCACATGGGAGCCTCCGACAAGAATGTGGAGTTGAACCAAGGAGTTTGTAAGGGCAAGGAGATCGCCTACTTCGTGAAGATCTACCGCTAGTGAGGCAAGTCCTTCGTGGGCTTACGGCCATGGTGGGATAGACAAGGTTGCTTCTTCGTGGACCCTTCGTGTGGAGCCCTCCGTGGACTCACAAGAATCATTACCCTTCGTGGGTTGAAGTCTCCATCAACGTGGATGTACGATAGCACTACCTATCGAAACCATGACAAAAACATCTGTGTCTCCAATTGCGTTTGAATCCTCCAAACCCTTCCCTTTACATTCTTGCAAGTTGCATGCTTTAAATTCCGCTGCTCATATACTCTTTGCATGCTTGCTTGAATTGTGTGAAGATTGCTTGACTTGTGCAAAGATAGCTAAAATCTGCCAAAGTCTAAAATTGGGAAAAGGTTAAGTTTTTAATTGGTCAAGTAGTATAATCACCCCCCTCTAGACATACTTCAAGGTCCTACAAGTGGTATCAGAGCTTTGGTCTCCATTTGCTTTGATTTCCATAGCTTTTGGTGGTCATAGCCTTGGTTTCACAACCTAGGAGAGTATGGCGTCTAGCAAGGGAAATTATCACCGTGAGGTCCTTACTTTGACGTCACTAATTTTTATAGTTTGAAGAATAAGATGAAAATTCATATTCTCTGACATAACCCCGTTTTTTGTTCTATTGTGTGTTTTTGCTTTCAAGGTCTATTCTTTGATGGGAGAGAACCGAACCGTGAAGCTAGTGCGGATGAATTGAAGATGCTGCAATACAACGCTCAAGCTTGTGATATCCTCTTCAATGGCTTGTGCCCTGAAGAATTCAACAAAATCAGCTGTCTTGAGAATGCAAAGGAAATTTGGGATACTTTGATTGATATGCATGAAGGTACCGACTCAATCAAGGAATCCAAGTTGGATGTGCTCCAAAGTCAGCTTGACAAGTTCAAAATGAAGGATGGTGAAGGTGTCGCTGAAATGTACTCTAGGCTTGCTCTTATCACAAACGAGATTGCCGGCTTAGGAAGTGAAGAGATGACCGAAAGATTCATCATCAAGAAGATCCTAAGAGCATTGGATGGAAAATATGATACCATGTGCACATTGATCCAAATGATGCCAAATTACAAAGATCTCAAGCCAACGGAAGTCATTGGAAGAATTGTTGCTCATGAGATGTCACTCAAGGATAAGGAGGAACTTCACAACAAGTCAAGTGGTGCTTACAAAGCCTCATGTGAAGCCCCACATCATCAAGTGAGAAACAAACCTTCAATGAAGAATTGAGCTTAATGGTGAAGAACTTCAACAAATTCTACAAGAGTAGAAGCAAAGAAAGAAGCTCTAAGTCAAGGTCCTACAATGACAAAAGATCTTCTAGTCGAGAGCGCAATTGCTACAATTGTGGGAGACCCGACACTATTCCAATGAGTGTACAGACCCTACAAAAGAAGAGAAGATTCTCCAAAAGAAGAAGTAGAAGAGAAGAATCACCACCAAGCGAGAGAAGGAGTAGAGATGATCGTTATGAAAGAAGACCCTCACGAAGAAGCAAGGATTCGGAAAGGAAGGACAAGTCATCAAAGAGCTACACAAAACGAAGACATCAAGCTCATGTTGGTGAATGGGTATCCGCCCGACTCCGACAATCACTCCGAGAGAAGCTATCACTCCGACTCGAATATACTCAAGATGAAGGTGTTGCCGGTCTAGCACTTGTGTCAACCAACTCCTACGACATATTTGATTCACCAAATGAAGGAATTGGAAGATGCTTCATGGCCAAAGGTCCTAAGGTAACACATCACGAGTATGTTGATTTTAATAGTGATGAAGATGACTTGTTAGGTGATGATGATTTACTTATTGACAACTCTAGTGATGAATACTATGATGAAACGTCAATTAATCATGCTAATCAAGACAAAACGAATGACAATGATAAGGAGAATATTGAGCTTCTAACTAAAGAACTAAACACTCTTAAGTTAGCTCATGAAACTATCTTCAAGATCATCGAGAACTTTAAGGGCTCATGAGAAGTTACTCTTTGAAAAGCTCAGTCTTGAGCAAGAGCATGAGTTCTTAAAGTCAATCAATGATGATCTCCGTAAGAAAAGTTCTTCTTACATTGCCAAGCGTTTACTCTTATCTACTTACATGCCTCAAGTCAAGTCTAGTAACAAGAACAAGAAAGATTCTTCCTCTAGTAGTAACAATAATAATGCTAAATCCAATATTGTTTCTTCTAGTAGTTCTCTTGATTCCACTAATGATTCTCTTAGCCAAGTTACACTTGAGCAAGAAAACAGCTTATTGAAGGGAATTATAGAGAAAGGTGTATACAAGAGCCTTGCCGGTAGTAAGCAATTCGAGGAAATTGTACGCAAGCAAGGAAGGCACCGGAAGAACCAAAGTGTTGGGTTTGAACGAAAGTTCAATGCCAATGGAGTTGAGTGGGAAGAAGATCAATACCCCAAGACGAAGTTTGTTCCTCAACAAGAGAAGTATGATCCTACTACCTTCATGAAAGTGCGTTATATCGACTAGAGGGGGGGTGAATCGGCGATTTTTATGAATTCTTCACTGAGGAATTTGCCGGTGAAGAAATTCCTTAGCGAAGAACTACTTGCAATGAATAAGTACTCGTAAGTAAGCATAACAGAATACGTGCATGGTCAGCATGATGAAATGAAGACAATCACAGAGTACGTAAAGCGTAATCATAGGATAACACAAGATGAAGACAAAAAGATCAAGAAATTGAACCGAGGAAATTGAGAAAGTCTTCAACAAAGTCTTCAAACACAGATATGAACAAAAACTCAACACAAGAATGAGGAAATGAATGAGTTGAGGAAATAGAACCGATAAGGTTGGTGAAGACAATGATTTGGTAGACCAGTTCCAACTGTTGTCTCGGTTATGCGTCTGTTGGAGCGGCTGAGTATTTAAACTCGAGGACACACAGTCCCGAACACCCAGTCGCTGAGCACGCAGCTCAGAACACCAAGTCCTCACCATATTCTCCTTGAACTAAGGTCACACAGACCTCGTACAATCACTCGTGGTAAGTCTTCAAGCGACTTCCGAACCTTCATAGACTCGGTCACTCGGCGATCCACAATTCCTCTTGGATGCTCTAGACCATGATGCCTAACCGTCTGGAAGAAGCATAGTCCTCAAAGGTAACAAGCGTTGGATCCATGCATGATCAATCTCTTCAGTGATGCTCAATCACTTTGGGTTTGTGGGCTTTTGGGTTTGGGTTTTTTTCCTCACTCGATGATTTTCGCTCAAAGTCCTCGAAGGATGGGATGCTCTCAAATGACAAGTGTCAGTTTCTCTCGGAGCAGCCAACCAGCTAGTGGTTGTAGGGGGCGGCTATTTATAGCCTAGGGAGCAGCCCGACATGATAAGACATAAATGCCCTTCAATGATATGACCGTTAGGTAGATAAGATATTTTGGGACAGGTGGCCAAGAAGACAAAGAATGGTCGGAAATTTGACTCTCAAATTCTTCAGGGCTATCATGTTCCTCACTGTGTAGGCAATCCGCACTGGCGAATTCCTAACTCCTCAGTCAGAACAAATTCCTCAGTGACTAGAAGAACTTCGTCTACATCAAGAAATTGACTGAATCAGTATGAGATTTCCAAAGGCTTCACTCAAGGGATTGGTAGGTGTAGGATTTTGAGTTGAGCATCACATGGAAATTTTTCCTTAGTATTTCCTCGACCCCCTTTAACAAGATAAAGTGTTTCCTATGACTCAAGAAAGAGAAAACGAAACTACGAAAACAAAAGTCTTCATGCTTCATGTTCCTCAAATGAATACCAAGTCTTCAAGGTCACACCAATTTCTTCACTTTCAAAGTCTTCGTAAAGTCTTCGTAATACCAAAGTCTTCAAATAAGAACTTCATTTTTAGGGGTCGACTTTCTCTGTAAATATCAATGTCCTCATAGACTGATGGACCTGTCTACACTCATAAACACATTAGTTCCTTAACCTATAAGTCTTCAATACACCAAAATCACTAAGGGGCACTAGATGCACTTACAATCTCCCCCTTTTTGGTGATTGATGACAATATAGGTTAAGTTTTCAACGGGGATAATCATATGAAGTGTAAATAATGATATTGAGGAATTTGATTTCAAGATATAGAAGAACTCCCCCTGAAGATGTGCATAGTGAGGAATTTTCTTTTGAAGCAATGCACATTTGAAGAGTTGAATCATGGAGATCTCCCCCTATATCTTGTAATTCATACACGCATTTGACATATAATATGAAGAATTTGAAATGCATGATGAAATATGGTGACTGATGTAATTTAGCATGCGTGTATTAACATATAACGAGGAATAAGCATGCAGAGGAACACATCAAAAAGTATCAGAGCACCATCGGGTTTTAGATTACAACTCGATCCAATAAAAATTTCAGAAGAGCGAGAGTTGTAACTTAGCAAAAAACGCCCATATAATAGACCCGCTTGAAGACTAACTCAAATTTCTCCCGCTTTATCATCGAATGAAAAGGATCGAAACTGAGGACTAACGCCCCTGAAGAATATCAAGTTGATGGAGGAGCGCCAGCGTTGTCGGGGTCGGTTGACGTAGTAGGGCTTCCCACAGTGTCGTCCAAGTCTTCATTTTCATCAGTGTCGCGCGATGAAGAATAGGAGCTGGCCACCAAGGAAGGAACCTTGACCTTCTTGAATTTCTTCGGTGGAGGTGCAGACCAGTCAAATTCTTCCTTGAGACCCATTTTCTTCAGATCTTCTGCGCTGTAGACATGAGATAGAACAGCCCAGGTACGGTTGAAGGTTTCATGGAGGTAGTATTGGTTTTTCTTCACTGCATTGTGTGTTGAGGTCATGTTGTGAAGAATTGAACCAAACTGACGCTTGACCCATTTATGATTGCGATCAACTTTCTGATGAAGACTGAGGAGTAACTCACGATCACCATCACCACCGGTGCCGTGGGCTTGAGGATTTTGCTTGGAAGAGTTGTTGGCGGCAGAGTCATGAGTGGCGTAGTCATCATTGGTGGAGTAGGATGCAGCCTTGCGAAATTGACCATCCAATGGACGAATGCCTTCATCTATCACAGCAGTTGCCTTGCCTTTGTCATCACCGAGGAAAATGTTCGCTTGAGGACTTCAATTGGAGGCAAGTAGCTGCGGTGGTTCGTAGTATCAGCCTTGTAATTGAGTGAAGACCTTGTCCCGATGAACCTCATAATCCATGGTGCATAAGCCTTCACTCAAATGGTGACATAGCAATATTTGCCGAGTCCTCATGAAGAAATCATGGAATTAGACGGAACGCCATGAATGATATTGAAAAGCATATTCTTCATGATGCCAACGACTTCTTCATCATTTGAGTCGTGGCCTTTGATAGGACTCATTGTCTTCGCTGTAATGTGATAGACAGTCCGAGGCACATACAAGAATTCCTTGACGAGGAATTTGGTTCGAGGGGCCTGCCACTGCTCCAAAGGCTTCATCAAGACTTGCATGTAATGATTTGTAAGCTCAGTTCATTGTAGATGCAACGAGCACCATCAAGGGGAGGACCGAGTGGGAGGAACGAAGCAATTCGATTTGTTGGTGCCTTGTAGTGAGTATTTTCGACATCCATTCAGCACCCATGAGTTCACATCTTCGCATTTCCTATGATGTGCAGCGTCGCATAGAATTGAAGAATGAGTTCTTCATTCCAATCACCGTCGGTCTGCAGAAATTCAGCAATCCAAAGATCGTGAAGAACGTTGAGGACCTGCTCAAGCCCGGCAGAGATTCCATGTCCACGTGAGGAATGTGTGCATGATCGAAGACTTTGTCTTTGTCGAATAGCACAGAGGAATAAAAGTTGGCTTGACTAGCAGTCCGTAAACGCCTCTTCCTTATGCGAGCGTAATCATAAGGGTTGTAATCGCGAAGAAAACATGCTCGCCAAAGAAGTCTTCAGCCTTGAACTTTTGCTTCATGCCGAGAATGGATCCTTTGGTTTTGGCAGAGGAGTGTCGTTGAGTTGCATCACTACCTCGTGAATCGCAATCTCGTGTTCTTCAGCCGAGGAATTTCTGGTTCCTCTTCATTTGCGATCTGCGTGTTCAAAGGATCAGCAGAAGCAGGTTCATCGACTAGTGGCTGGAATTTTTCATGCATGCATTTAGGTGGGATGAGTTTCTTCAGAGCCCAGTTGAACGGTTGGTGCAGGGGACTGAGGTATTTGTTGTATTGGGGTGAAGAGTGGAGAATTGGGATGCTGACTTTCCCAAAAGTAGTCATCATTCATCACAGGCGTAGTGCATCCAATGTCCACATCTTCATCTTCAATTTCTTCAACGCCAGCCTCTTCAGCTGTGAACTGAGGCATTGGCGAGGAAATGATTGGTGTTGAAGGGATCGCATCCACTTCAATTTCTTCATCAATATGTTCTGATGAAGCAGCAGAATGATTTTCTTCATCAGATCCGCGAGGGATCACATATTCTTCACCAAAAGGAACAAGGTCCTTTGATGGCATGGTGGAAATCGGAACAACATCAATCGAATTTTCAAACGAGCTGGTCATAGGCTTCATCTTCTTTGAGCTCAAGATTACAAGCGGTGATGCTTTCCTTTTCTTCACTGCAGCTCGCTCTGTAGCCTTGGTCTTCTTCACATCTGATGAAGATGGAAGGATAGGAGTTGGTGTAGGCGCGGGAGGAGCTGAGGAATCTGTTTGAATTTCCTCAGGTGCAACTGATGCAGTTTCCCTGACTTCTTCAGTTTCTTCAGGCGCACCACTAGTGGATGCCATGGCAATTTCTTCAGCGGCTGAAATGGAGTCATCAGCTCTGGAACTAGCATTTTCTTCAGTAGGCTGAAAATCATCAGTGGTGCTGGCATGTTCTTCAGTAGGCTGAGCAGAGGTTCCAGCCTGAGGAACTTCTTGTTGCGTTGGAGCTGCAACATTGGTGAACTTCTTAGTCAGGTTGACAAATCTGACTTTGGCTCCTTGCCAATCAGCATAATAAGCATCGAAGTCATCGCTGAGGGCTTTGATTTCTGACTGGATCTCGAGGAGATCATCAGTTGTCATTTTGACAACGTTCTTCCTCAGGAACTTCTCTTTCCTGAACTGAGCCTTCTTGATCTACCTAGCCTTCTCAAATTTCCATTTCTCTTCAGTGATGAAATGGGTCAGCATGTGACTTTGACCAGGAGTCAAATGAAAATCAGGCATAGGGGTGTCTGGATCCTTGTGCCAGAGATCAATGTAATCGAGGATCGCCCTTGGATCCAAAAGCAGTGGCACAGGTGTGCCTTTGGCTCTAGCGGCCCTTTCTTGTCTGTCTCTGATGATTTCTGCAAGTTCATCATCATCAGCTTCATCGTCAGATGGCACTTGGAAGGCAACTTGTTTCTTCTTCGGACTTGGCCGAGGACCTCGACCAGTCGTTGCCTTAGTCTTCAGCAGTGTGGGGCCTGACGAAGAATTTGGTGCAACTGAGGAACTCGCTGAGATACCAGAGGCAATAGAGATGCCTGCAGTCCTTTGGCACGTGGCCAGATGTACAGGTGATGAGGACTTTGCCGGAGCAGCAGAGGACTTTGGAGGAGGAGCTGAGGATTTTGGAGGAGCAGGAGCAGCATGAGGAACTGGCCGTGAGGGCTTTGAAGATTCTGGCCGTGAGGGCATTGACGAGGAACTTGGCCGTGAGGGCATGGTTGGTGAAGCACTTGGCTTGTGAGCGGGCTTCTTTGCCATTGATTTTCTAGGCTTAGCAGTGGCCTCAGTGGCAGCAGCAGTAGCAGAGTCTTCATTGAATTTCCTCACTGCTTCTTTGGCTTGTCTCGCCAACTTGGCTTGGCATTTGGCCCATTCTTCAGGAAAATCCTCACCATACTTGATGCTGGTGGGGTCAACTTCTTGGCCAGGTGCCAATGGAGCTCTTGGGCATGGAGGATTAAGTGCGAATTTCTTCATATACTTTGGAGTAACATACCAGATTCCTCCATTCTCTTGCCCATCTCCTTTCAATCCTCTGTATAGCACCTTTGCGCTGATTTTTGTTCTCCTTTCGAACTTGGCCTCATCGGTGTGCAATAGTCAGCATAGATGTCCTCGTGTATTTCAAAAGCAGTCATGACCTCAGCCTCTTTCCTCCTTTCGTGGCTTCTTACCGTCGCCATATTCTTCACCGAGGAATTTGAACAATTGAATTCTCTCAAGAAGTATGCAAGTTTTCTTCGAGGAACGCTGCAAATGAGTTAAGTTGATGAGAATCTAGTGATTCAAAGCAATGACATGAGTACCTGTGAAACGAGTATAGTTGCGAGGAATTTGGAGAGGTCATATGCGTTCTCGTAAGGATTTTCAAAAAGAACAAGTTTGAGGAATTTGACCAGATGAGCCTTGAAGAATTTCACTAAGCGTTCTTTGTCTTAGGTTCCGTAGTTGTATAGATCGAGGATCCACACAATTGAGGAATCTTGAAGAAAAAATATGCTTAGAGAAACGTATCAAGAACAGATGACTAGAGAGGTGTTTTGTGTGTGAGGATTTGAAGAATAAAACACCTTTGAAGATTTTGTAGAGAAAATTTGAATCAAAGAGGGCAGTAAAAGTAACTTTTAATTACCCTGGATGAAGAACACGACGAACTGAGAAGTGTAGATTTGAAGCTCGTCAGTTCAGATCTTCCACGCCCTAACTCGGCGGAGGAAGACAGCTACGACGGCGGCGGAGTGAAGATTTCCGCGGCCGGCGCGAGTACGACGGCGACGAGGTCGAGGCAGTGAAGCTCTTCCTCACCATGACGATGGAGTAAGCGGCGGTGCTAGGGTTTGAGAAGCTCAAGCGAGAGAGAGAGCGGTCGAGCGGATTAAAGGAAGTGAGGAAGGGGAGAGGGGGTATTTATAGTCGCAATGAAAAACTGTTCGCCTGAAGATTTAGGATGAATGTGCCCCTGACCCTTCTCATTCGCTTGACATGTGTCACCCACGTACTGAAAAGTGGAGATCGTGTTAGACCGTGGGTGAATAGATAAGTCTGTCGTGGGATACGAAAAGGTTTGAGCGGCAAAGCCAAAAATTTGGATAAGATAAGTTAAAAGTTCCGTTCACAATTTCTTCAGCTGACAAGGACACAATGAAGATTTTGAATGAGTTTCAAATAGAACGCACATGAAGAATTTGTGAATAGATTGGGTTGAGTATAGCATAGAGGGGGAAGGGTCCGATCACATTCACTTAGCAGAAAGAGCAATTTGAAGAAATAGCCATAAGTGAATGCTGTAGAGGACATAAATATACATATATATATATATATATATATATATATATATATATATAGCCAATGAAGAAAGACAACGGAAACAGTGAAGATTTTGCAAAGTTGAAGAATTTGAAAAACTAAAGAATTTTAAAACTGAGGAAAAACTCAAATTGAAGATTTTCAACTTTGGTGGTGGTGTGTCCCACCGTATAAGAATGATGATTTCAGACACCGCGTACAATTGTCGTAGGGTTCTGAGAATCAAATTCTTCATTAATTTCTTCACACTTAGAGTGTTATTCTTCATTGATTGAAGAAAACGTTTCTTCATGTGTTGCACATCTAAGTCATCAATTTTGCATAAGTGTCAGGATGTGTGTCCTTTTCAAAGAACATTCGAAGATTCTAAGATATTTAGCTCACACCGCAACTTGCTAAATCTCTTCTCATCCAAGGGCTTTGTGAAGATATCGGCTAGCTGTTCTTCAGTCTTCACATGATCAATAAAGATGTCGCCCTTCAACACATGATCGCGAAGAAAATGATGACGAATCTGAATGTGCTTTGTCTTCGAAAGTGCTGAACTGGGTTTGAGCAATCTTGATGGCACTCTCATTGTCACGAGAGAGGCACATTCTTCACGTTGATGCCGTAGTCCTTGAGAGTTTGCTTCATCCACAGCAATTGAGCACAAGAAGAACCAAGCAGCAATGTACTCGGCTTCCAGATGAGATGCTGATACACAGTTCTGCTTTCTTCGAGGACCAACGGACCAAAGATCGTCCGAGGAAATGACAAGTACCAGATGTTGACTTGCGGTCCACACGATCACCGGCATAGTCGTAGTCGTAATATCCAATGAGATCAAAAGTAGAGCCCTTGGGGTACCATAATCCTAGTGTTGGTGTGTGAGCTAGATATCAAAGAATATGCTTCACAGCCTTATGGTGTGATTCCTTCGTGTAGCTTGAAATCGGGCACACATGCAAACACTAAGCATTATATCTGGCCTAGATGCACATAAGTACAATAAAGAACCAATCATGGAGCGGTATACCTTGTGATCGAAGTCAATACCATTTTCATCAGTGCATAGATGGCCATTTGTGGGCATAGGAATTTTGACGCCTTTGCAATCTTGCATGCCGAATTTCCTCAGAACATCCTTGAGGTATTTCTCCTGAGATATAAATATGCCATTGCGTTGTTGACGAATTTGAAGACCTAAGAAGAATTTCAACTCTCCCATCATAGACATTTGATATTCTTCACTCATCATATAGGCAAATTCATCACTATAATGTTGGTTAGTACAGCCAAAGATAATATCATCAACGTATATTTGGCACACAAACAATTCACCATCATAAGATTTAGTAAAGAGAGTAGGATCGAGTGAGCCGGGTGTGAAGCCATTCTTGACGAAGAATTCCTTCAAAGTATCATACCACGCCCGAGGGGCCTGCTTGAGGCCATAGAGGGTCTTGTTGAGTCTGAAGACTTTGTCGGGATTCTTTGGATCTTCAAAACACAGGGTTGAGCAACATATAATTCTTCCTCAAGCTTACCATTGAGGAATGCACTTTTCACATCCATTTGATATAAAGTGATATCATGATGGTTAGCATAAGCAAGTAATATGCGAATAGCCTCAAGTCTAGCAACAGGTGCAAAAGTTTCATCAAATCAATTCCTTCAACCTGTGTGTAGCCTTGAGCTACAAGGTGTGCCTTATTCCTCACCACAAGGCCATTTTCATCTTGCTTGTTGCGGTAGATCCACTTTATGCCAATGATATTATGCTTGCGAGGATCTGGACGTTCGACCAGTTCCTAGACATTGTTGAGCTCGACCTGATGTAATTCTTCTTGCATGGCCTGAATCCACTCAGGCTCCAGAAATGCTTCATCTACCTTAGTGGGCTCTTTGATAGAGACAAAAGCATAGTGCCCACAAAAGTTAGATAAATGTGAAGCTTTTGAGCGTGTGAGAGGACCTGGTGCTTCAATGTCATCGATGATCTTTTCAACTTGCACTTCTTTTGCAACGCGAGGATGAGCTGGTTGTCGTCGAGGAATTTGATCAGCATTTTCTTCAGCACCATTTTGTTCAGCATTATCTTCAGGTGCATCAGCTCGACGTTCTTCGCGTTCTAGAATGAATTCTTCAGCAGATTCTTCAGTAGGAACGACATCCTCAGTTGCCTTAAACTTGATAGATTCCTCGGGTGTTGGTTCATCTATCACAGAAGGTAGGTGCTCTCTTTGCGAGCCATTAGTTTCATCGAACCGCACATCTACAGTTTCAACAACATTGTGAAGAGCGTTGTTGAAGACTCTGTAGGTGTCTTGAGTCCTTTCCATAACCAAGCATAAAACCTTCATGTGCTTTCGGTGCAAATTTAGCATTGTGATGAGGATCTCTAATCCAACATTTAGCAATCAAGACTTTGAAATAACTCACATTGGGTTTCTTGTCAGTGAGGAGTTCATAGGCAGTATTCTTGAAGAATTTGTGAAGATATACTCTGTTGATGATGTGGCACGCGGTATCAATTGCATCAATCCAAAAAAGACAAGGCGTTTTGTATTCATCAAGCATAGTGCGAGCCATCTCAACAAGAGTTCTGTTCTTGCGCTCCATGATGCCATTTTGCTGAGGAGTATAAGGAGCAGATAACTCATGTACCAAGTTCAACAAGATAGTCATCAAGACCTGAATTCTTGAACTCAGTTCCATTGTCACTCCTGATGTGCTTGATCTTCACACCAAAGTTGGTTGAAGCCCTCGAGGAAAATCGTTTGAAGACTTCCCGCACTTCATGTTTGTAAGTGACAATGTGTACCCATGTGTAACGAGAGTAATCATCAACAATAACAAAGCCATATAGAGATGCATCATTAGTGACTGCTGAGTAATGATTAGGACCAAAGAGGTCCATGTGAAGCAATTCGAATGGACGAGTAGTGGTCATGATAGTCTTTCTTTGGATGCTTGGCCTTGGTCATTTTTCCAGCTTCACGGGCTCCACACAAGTGATCCTTGAGGAATTTGACACTGCAATGCCAATGACATGCTTCTTCTTTGCAAGCGTGTGCAAATTCCTCATGCCTCGTGACCAAGTCGTCGATGCCATAGCCAGCCTTCCTAAGCTTTTGCAAGTAGGCACACGGCTGGTTGTGGTCCTGTAGAGAAATCAACAATATACAAGTCTCCTCTCCTAAAGCCTTCAAGACTTTGGAATTGTCGACTTCCATAATCACAACACAACGATACTTGCCAAAGAAAACAACCATATCAAGATCACAAAGCATTGAGACTGACATGAGGTTGTATCCTAAGGACTCAACAAGCATGACTTTGTCCATGTGTATGTCCTTAGAGATCGCAATCTTACCTAGACCCAATACCTAACTTTTGCCTTTGTCAGCAAAGATGATATGCTTCAGATGTGACGGTGATAAGGGAGCATCCATCAATAGATTCTTGTCACCAGTCATGTGATTTGTACATCCACTATCGAGGACCCACTCATTGGCTTTGGGTTGATCATCCTGCAGATGAATTAGTGCAACTTACGATCTCATATACTTCATCGGTGAAGAATATGATATCAATTTCATTAGATGACTTTCATCAAGCGATAAAAGCAGATATAGCGGTATGAGGACGTGTGAAATGAAAGTTCATTTCTTCATGATTAGCCTCAGTCCTTTCAGTGCAATTTTGTCGTGCCCCAAAGAAATTCTTCAGACGTTAAAGCACGTCTGGAGACCTGACCCTGCAGAAGAGATTAGTCCTTTTTCTTCACCACCCACATCTGAAGGGGTGGCAAAGAGTTCATCACTCTACGAGCTCCATATGAGAATGGTGTCATAGAAGCCAATCCATTTTGTTTCACATAAGAGGGGTTAGGGTAAGCATATGAATAAGCAGAGAAATTCTTTGAGGACTTATGAACATAATGGTTTGAAGAATAATGCACATATTCATAGCCCTTAGCTCTACCTCATGAAAATGTAGTTGTTAGCACGATGATAATCATATGAGGACTTTGATCCTTTTGAGGAATTTGATCCACGTGAGGAATTTGGTTCGTATGAGGACTTGGATCCATATGAAGAATTTGGTCCATATGAAGAGTTTGATCTGGGGTTCCTATTCTTCACAGGTGGTGTCATGAGGACATTCACCTGAAGACTTTCAAGGCACTTCTTGGGAACCTAGATTTTCTTCATAGGAGAACCGTTCCTGCAGCTTAGTGCCAACATATCTAGCAAATACTTCACCATTCTGATTTTTGAACAGTTTATAGTTGGAGTCAAATGACTCATCAGAAGAATGAGGAGATTCACATGTAAATCCAGATAAGTTAGATGGATCAACTGGAGGTCCCTTTGCAGCAACCCATGAGGTTTTGGGGTACTGCTCAGGCTTCCAATATGTTCCATCAGCATTGAGTTTCCTCTCAAAGGCAATACCCTCTTTCCTAGGGTTCTTGTTGAGGATCTGCTTTTTAAGCACATCACAAAGAGTCTGATGCCCTTTGAGGCTTTTGTACATGCCTGTCATGTACAATTCCTTCAGCCCTGCATTGTCAGTGATACTAGCAATGTCCTCAGATGAGGAATTAGTGATAGCGGAGGCAGGTGAAGAATTTGTAACAGTTGAAGCATTTGAACATTCAGGTGAAGAATTAGCAGATTCACGTTCAATGCACTTTAAGCATGGAGGAACAAATTCTTCACGAGAAGCGTTGATTTGTTGAGCAAGTAGTGAATCGCGCTCCTTCTGAAGATCTTCATAACTCACTCTTAGCTTCTCAAGATCTTGCTTTCTTTGAAGAAATTCATAAGAAAGCTTCTCATGATCTGACAAGAGAGTGTTATGATGACCTTGAAGGCTGTCAAACCTAGACTGAAGTCTTTGAATATTTTCAGTCAGGGCTTTAGTGCGATCCATTTCTTCACCCAACATATCATTACTTTTGTCTAGCATGTTTTGAACCTTTTCCAAGGCCGTTTGTTGTTTAGTGGCAATGCAAACAAGTTTGGTATAACTAGGTTCAATATCATCATCAGATTCATCGTTACTAGACTCGGATGAGGAACATTCGTTACCTTGTCACCCTTTGCCATGAGACATGATGCGTAAGATGATGATTACGGTTCAAAAGTCATCGCTTTGAGAGATTCCTTGAAGTCCTCAAACCAAGGACCATGACGGGTTCGATGACCTTCATAGACGTCAGAAATTCGGTCCCAGATAAGCTTCGCATTGCAAAGATGCATAATGCGCTTGAATTCATCTCTGGATAGGCAGGAACAGATGATGTCCTTCGCCATGATGTCAAGTCGAGTGTACTTGCGAATGTCATCAGCGCCTGCCTTCTTACATAGATCGGTAAGACCAATCTCAGTGACGGTCCACAGCTCGCTGTTCATAGCCATGAGGTGCTTCCTCATCATGGCCTTCCACTTGGGATAATCATGACCGTCAAAGATACGACATGTCACTTTCTTCATACATGCGGTCGACATAACTAAAACTCCAGGTGGTTAAACCAAAATCACACAGAACAAGGGAGTACCTCGCTCTGATACTAATTGAAACTGCGTTATATCGACTAGAGGGGGGTGAATAGGCGATTTTTATGAATTCTTCACTGAGGAATTTGCCGGTGAGGAAATTCCTTAGCGAAGAACTACTTGCAGCGGAATAAGTACTCAAAAGTAAGCATAACAGAATACAAGCATGGTCATCATGATGAAATGAAGACAATCACAGAGTACAGAAAGCGTAATCATAGGATAACACAAGATGAAGACAAACAGACTGAAGAAATTGAACTGAGGAAATTAAGAAAGTCTTCAGTCAAAGTCTTCAAACACAGATATGAACAAACACTCAACAGAGTAATGAGGAAATGAATGAGTTGAGGAAATAGAACCAGTAAGGTTGGTGAAGACAATGATTTGGTAGACCAGTTCCAACTGTTGTCTCGGTTATGCGTCTGTTGGAGCGGCCGAGTATTTAAACTCGAGGACACACAGTCCGGACACCCAGCCGAAAGCACGCTGCTCAAGACACCAAGTCCTCACCGTATTCTCCTTGAACTAAGGTCACATGCACCTCGTCCAATCACTCGTGGTAAGTCTTCGTGCTACTTCCAAACCTTCACAGACTCGGTCACTCGGCGATCCACAATTCCTCTTGGATGTTTCTAGACCATGACGCCTAACCGTCTGGAAGAAGCACATTCTTCAAAGGTAACAAGCGTCGGATCCACGCAGGATCAATCTCTTCAGTGATGCTCAATCACTTTGGGTTTGTAGGTGTTTGGGTTTGGGTTTTTTTCCTCACTCGATGATTTTCGCTCAAAGTCCTCGGAGGATGGGATGCTCTCAAATGACAAGTGTCAGTTTCTCTCGGAGCAGCCAACCAACTAGTGGTTGTAGGGGGCAGCTATTTATAGCCTAGGGAGCAACCCAACATGATAAGACATAAATGTCCTTCAATGATATGACCGTTAGGTAGATAAGATATTTTGGGACAAAGGTGGCCAAGAAGACAACAACGGTCGGAAATTTGACTCTCAAATTCCTCGAGCTATCATGTTCCTCATCGTAGGCAATCCGACCTTTGGCGAATTCCTAACTCCTCGGGCCGAACAAATTCTCAATGACCGTAAGAACTTCGTCTCTGTCACTGAAGAAATTGACTGAACTGTATGAGATTTCCAAAGGCTTCACTCAAAGGGATTGGTAGGTGTAGGATTTTGAGTTGAGCATCACATGGAATTTTTCCTTAGTATTTCCTCGACCCCCTTTAACAGTACGATGTTTCCTATGACTCAAGAAAGAGAAAACATAACTACGAAAACAAAAGTCTTCACGCTTCATGTTCCTCAAATGAATACCAAGTCTTCAAGTTCACACCAATTTCTTCACTTTCAAAGTCTTCAGAAAGTCTTCAGAATACCAAAGTCTTCAAATAAGAACTTCAGTTTTAGGGGTCGACTTTCTCTGTAAATATCAAACTCCTCATAGACTTATGGACCTGTGTACACTCATAAACACATTAGTCCCTTATCCTATAAGTCTTCAATACACCAAAATCACTAAGGGGCACTAGATGCACTTACACTTCAAGGGAACACAAGCACAAGATGATCTTCCACCACAAGACCACAAGAACAAAGGGAAGGACAAGCTTCAAGAGGAGATTGATGCATTTGAAGAAGCACCTAAGGCCTTGGTCAAGTGGGTTCCCAAGACTACGTCAAGTTCTACTTCATCAAGTACAACTACAACTCCAAGGATTCCCATCAAGATGATGTGGATCCTGAAGAAGAAGAACTAGAGAGTTCTTGAGGGTGACTCCATCAACATTCTTCACTCATATCATTATGGAAAGGACAAGTGCAATCAACTTCCATATCTTGCACTAGTTCAAGGAGTCACAAACCCTCATGTTGGTAAGGCAAGGGACAAGGTAACCTAATGTTTTCATGGACATCATCTTGTGTAAAAGGCCACTCTATGTCTACGGAGATTCTTCTTTGTTCCTTGTGGGACTAACCCATGTAGGTATTGAAAGTGCAACTCACTCCAAAGGATTGCTCCAAATGATCTACATCAACATTGAGCATCCACATCTTCAACACCTACATGAAGTCATCATCGACAAAACCCAAGGTTAGTTCATCCCTCTAAGGGGATCTCACATCTAGGTGAGCTTAACTCTAAGAATTGAGTCAAAGCAACTCTAATGATGTGAACACATCAATGCATTATGTAAAATTGGTAACCCCACTTGAGCTTAAACGATGAGTATGACCTATGATCAAATGTTCTCATTTGACTCCTAAGTCAATATACTCATATATAGATGACATAGTCATCGCCAATTGTTTGATAGATGCTAGAATTGGTTGTGCATGCTTTTCCACATATTTCATTTGTCATTTTATTGTGTGAACATGTTGGTTGCATATTTTACTCATTCGAGGACATCCACTTGTTGTTTTGATTGATTGGTTTCTTTTTCTTTGGCCAAGTGGATGGACAAGAATGCCTAAGAACCTTCTCTAAATATCTATGCTTTTCTCGTCTCAAACTCTATTCATGCTACATCACAAAATTTGATCAAGTCAGATTCGAACCACTCTGTGTGAGGAGCACTTTCGGAGTCCCCGATTCATTCATAGACTTAAACTTCCAAAACTTCTTTGTGCTTTTCAATCGACAGATTCCTCCATTTCGGTCATACCGAGATCACTAAGTCGATCTAGGTTTTCAATCTCGGTGCAACCGATATGAACTTTTTTGGTCACACCGAGTTGTCAGAACTATCAACAGTTATGCATCTCGGTGCCACCGAGTTGTTCCACTTTCGGTCACACCGGCGATGTCGGGCTATATATTCACACGGGCAAAATTTTGGAAAACTTTCTCCAAACCTCTTCGCCCGCGCATAGCTCGCTCTGCCTTCTAGGTCTCTGGATCGTCGACTTCGTCACTAGCCGCCTCCTGTCGCTGGTCTCCGCCGCCGTCAATAGATTTCATCTCCGCCGTTGCCGCCGTAGCGAGTTCATCGCCGAACTAGGGTATGAACTCGATCACAGTGCTATCCTCATCTGATTCCTAGCACATTGTGTTCATTATGATTCTTGCCACGATTGAAACACCTCTATCCAACAAAACAATCCTTAGAATAGATGCGATTTGAAAATTTAGGGTTAGGTTTCCGCCGAAACTATCTCGGACCCACCGAGTTGAAAAACTCAGTCCCACCGATTCGGCTAACGCCATTGCACTAGTAACTCTCGGTCTAACCAAGAATTGCTAATCAGTGTGACCGATTTTAGAACTTTGTGAAACCCTAGCAGTCTCGGTGCAACCGAACTGTGACTCGGTCTGACCGAGTTCACTAGTTTAGGTTCCAAAGCTGCTTGATATCACCGAGTTTGCAAATCGGTTGATCCGAAATGCTTTCTGTGGAAAACTAAAACTAAGTTTTTGAATAATTCATTTGCAAAAACCTCTGTATTTTGTGATGCTCATCCACTCTATCTCATCTATAACTATTCACAGGGTCTGCAGTCAGTGTTTGCAACATGTCTGACCAAAGTGACAGCCAGAACAAGTCAGAGGAGCAGATTCAGATGAGTGAGGGCACTAGTCCCTCTAGCAGCTCAGATGAGGGAAGCAGAAGCACTCCCAGCAATTTGCCCAAAGCTGCCACCAGGACAAGGAAGAAGAGAACCTCAGAATCTGAGGATGAGGATTATGTGGCAGTAGAAGATGAGGCCATTTCAAAGAAGAAAGTGCTCAAGAAGGAGTATAGCTCACCGCAGCTAAGCCGAAATTTGAAGATCAAAAGGCCAGCAGGAAGACAACCCATGTCTATAGTCAGAGCCTCCACTCAAGCATCTTTGGAATCCCAACCCAAAGAGCCTGCTGCAGAAGGGAAGAAAAGGAAGGAAAGGGTCAAGAAGACCATGGCCAGAGTGATTGGAAAGCCTTCCATGATGGAAGAAGAAGAAGAGGAGGTTGTTGCACCAGCACCCAAGGTACAGAAGCTGATGGGTGATGCTATAAAGTCAGGGGCTGCAACATCAAAGCCCAAAGAAGCACCCAAAGTTGCATCCAAGCCCAAGAGTGCACCTAAGAGGAATACCAGGAGTATACCATTGAGAAGAACAAGGCCCCAAAGTGCTCAAGTTGTCACCGAGGAAGATGATGAAGGACAAGTCCTGAGGAAGCTCAAACCCAAGATTCAAGACCACAATGATGCTCATCCTGTGGCTGAGAACATGAAGATCAGGAGAGACTCAGGGTTGAGGCTATGGAGAGAGTCAGATCCATATGCCACCAGGAGAAGGGCTGTTGTTGTTTATAGGTTCCACACAAAGCAACAGCGGGATTTCTATGAGACAATCTTATTGGACAAGAAGCCTATAGTGTGTGATATGAGGTGGGTCGACTAGACCTACATAAAGGAGAATGAAGAACATTATCCTGGAGTGTATGACAGCTTCAGTGCGTGTGGAGTTGCAGACTTTGTTGGGCAGAAGCTCACAAACTGGAACGATGAGCTCATTATGCAATTCTACTCCACAGCACATTTCTATCCAGATGGAAGGATAGTTTGGATGTCTGAAGGTACGAGATACCAATCAACTATTGAGGAATGGGCCAATCTGATCAATGCCCCAAAGGAGAGTGAAGATGACTTGGACATTTATGCCAAGAAAAAGATGGATCACAATTCTATGTCACATATGTACAAGGAGATCAAAAAACAAAGCTCTTGAGACTTTCAAGTTTGGGTCAGTCCATTTTCTTCTGTCATGACTGCCAACGATCAATTGGATCCTAAGGCACACTCTTTTGCCCAAGTCAGGTGACCACAACATGATCAGAGGGCATGCAATTAATTTGCTACACATATTTGATGTGCCACAGAAATTCAAGGTCATGAGCCTCATGGTTGAGACTATCTAGAGGACAAAGCAGACCAAAAGAGAAGTTGTGGATATGCCCCACAAATTCAGGAGTTGATTAACTCAAATATGGGCACAGAAAATATCTGTTGGATAAGGAACACTTTGTTCTCTATCCAGACTTTGAGGACAATCAAGTTGTGATGAATGAGAATGAACCATCATCAATACAAGCTCAAGAGAAGAAGGAGAAAGCAAAGAAAGAGAAGGCTGCCAAGATGCCAACTCAAGAGGAGGCATCTGAGTACTTTCTCAAGAGTAAGGTGACCAGCTTGGTTACTTGATAGCATCAACTCTGAGGATTGAGAAGGGGTTGGCCACCCTAACTCAAAACCAGGAGAGCCTGGAAAGAATCATGGAACAAAAATTATATGATTTAGATGTCAAAGTAACTGAGATTCAGTCAGTTGTGGAGCAGCTACAGGATGACATGCAGGAGAGGAAGGGCAGGAAAACAATTGATGCATTTGCCAGAGTGCCTCAAGCTCAGAGATCAGCTGCAGAGCCAAGAATGCACACCGAGTCACTTCATCCGCACCAGCTACAGCTCCAAAGGCAACCAGCTCCAAAGACCAACTCCTTCAGCTCCATCCACATCAACTGAAGTCTTCGTCCAAAGAGCCATCTCTACACCACCAACTGAAGACCAAGCCTGAGAGACGATATAGTACTATGCATTTTCTAGGAACTTTTTGGTAACTTGTTGTCAAAGAGGAAGAAAAATGTATAGATCATAGGCTTCAAAAAAGAGAGAGAGTTTGCTTTTGTTCTCTCTTGTCTTCTTGGTTGAACTTTGTTTGCTTTTGATTGCTTGAGATACTATGCTATTATCTGTGAGACATTGATGATCATGTGTTTGATCATTAGCTACACTTATGCTTGTTAGATGATATTATCTTACTTATCCTTATATGATCATTCACTTTGCTTGGTGATGAGTGCATGTATTCAATCTTTATTATTTTGAGCGCCCACCAAGATGTATGTGACATGGAAGAGTAACCCATGAGCCTAATTCCTTGTGCATTTGCAGTCCAAAGAAAATCTTAAACTATGCACAAATTTAGGGGAGCTCTTGCTTATCACATACTTCTCAAAGCGACGATGTTTTTCAATCTTATTATCATTTGTCGAAGCTTTGATCTATATGTTGTCATCAATTACCAAAATGGGGGAGATTGAAAGTGCAACTATCCCTAGGTGGTTTTGGTAATTCATAACAACATTTAGCTCATTGAGCTAATGCTATTCCAAGACAAATATTTCAGGAAAGCTCAATGAATGGCATGGCATGGATGATGAAAGTGGATCCCTCAAATATTAAGGACAAAGGATTGGCTCAAGCTCAAAAGCTCAAGACTCTACATTTTACATTTTAGTGATCCAAGATCACACTGAGTCTATAGGAAAAGCCAATACTATCAAGGAGGGATGAGGCGTTGCTTAATGAGCCTCTTGCTTCAAGTGCTTAGTGATATGCTCCAAAAACCCTCAACTACTTCCTCACATCCACATATGACCTAAACCCAAAGTCAAAATCGGTCCTACCGATTCTTTCTATCCGGTGCCACCAAGTTCAAATGTTATAGCCACTGCCACAAACCCTAGGCAAATCGGTCTCACCGAGATGGGATTGTAATCTCTCTGTTTCCCTTCGTAACGTTTTGGTCTAACCGAAGTGAGCGATCGGTCCCACCGAGATTGCAATGTAAACTCTCTGTTTCCTTTTCGTAACATTTCGGTCTCACCGAAAAGAGTGAATCGGTCCCACCGAGTTTACCTGACCAACTCTCTGGTTAGCTAATTACCAAAATCGGTCTCACCGAGTTTGTGTAATCGGTCTCACCGAGATTACGTTATGCCCTAACCATATCAGTCCTACCGAGTTGCATGTCGGTCCCACCGAAATCACTAACGGTCACTAGGGTTTACTGAATCGGTCCGACCGAGTTTGTTGATTTGGTCCTACCGAGTTTGGTAAATTGTGTGAAACCGTTAGATTTTGTGTGGAGGCTATATATACCCCTCCACCTCCTCTTCATTCGTGGAGAGAGCCATCAGAACAAACCTACACTTCCAACTTACTAGTTCTGAGAGAGAACCACCTACTCATGTGTTGAGGCCAAGATATTCCATTCCTACCATATGAATCTTGATCTCTGGCCTTCCCCAAGTTGCTTTCCACTCAAATCTTCTTTCCACCGGATCCAAATCCTATGAGAGAGAGTTGAGTGTTGGGGAGACTATCATTTGAAGCACAAGAGCAAGGAGTTCATCATCAACACACCATTTGTTACTTCTTGGAGAGTGGTGTCTCCTAGATTGGCTAGGTGTCACTTGGGAGCCTCCGACAAGATTGTGGAGTTGAACCAAGGAGTTTGTAAGGGCAAGGAGATCGCCTACTTCGTGAAGATCTACCGCTAGTGAGGCAAGTCCTTCGTGGGCGGCGGCCATGGTGGGATAGACAAGGTTGCTTCTTCGTGGACCCTTCGTGGGTGGAGCCCTCCGTGGACTCGCAAGAACTGCTACTCCTTCGTGGGTTGAAGTCTCCATCAACGTGGATGTACGATAGCACCACCTATCGGAACCACGACAAAAACATCCGTGTCTCCAATTGCGTTTGAATCCTCCAAACCCTTCCCTTTACATTCTTGCAAGTTGCATGCTTTAAATTCCGCTGCTCATATACTCTTTGCATGCTTGCTTGAATTGTGTGAAGATTGCTTGACTTGTGCAAAGATAGCTAAAATCTGCCAAAGTCTAAAATTGGGAAAAGGTTAAGTTTTTAATTGGTCAAGTAGTCTAATCACCCCCCTCTAGACATACTTCAAGGTCCTACAAGTGGTATCAGAGCTTTGGTCTCCATTTGCTTTAATTTCCATAGCTTTTGGTGGTCATAGCCTTGGTTTCACAACATAGGAGAGTATGGCATCTAGCGAGGGAAATTATCACCATAGAGGTCCTTACTTTGATGGCACTAATTTTGCTAGTTGGAAGCATAAGATGAAAATGCATATTCTCAGACTACTTACATGCTCCTAGGGGGATAGATTGGTAGGAAAAGACCATCGCTCGTCCCCGACCGCCACTCATAAGAAAGACAATCAAAGAACACCTCATGTTTCAAATTTGTTACACAACTTTACCATATGTGCATGCTATGGGACTTGCAAACTTCAACACAAGTATTTCTCAAATTCACAACTACTCTACTAGGACAACTTTAATATCACTATCTCCATATCTCAAAACAATCATCAAGTATCAAACTTCTCTTAGTATTCAATGCACTTATATGAAAGTTTTTATTATATCCCTTTTGGATGCCTATAATATTAGGACTAATTTTATAGCCAAATCAAATTACCATGCTGTTCTAAAGGACTCTCAAAATAATATAAGTGAAGCATAAGATATCAATAATTTCTATAAAATAAAACCACCACCGTGCTAAAAGATATAAGTGAAGCACTATAGCAAAATTGTTTAGCTCAAAAGATATAAGTGAAGCACATAGAGTATTCTAATAAATTCTGATTAATGTGTGTCTCTCCCAAAAGGTGTGTACAGCAAGGATGATTGTGGTGAACTAAAAAGAAAAGACTCAAATCATACAAGACGCTCCAAGCAAAACACATATCATGTGGTGCATCAAAATATAGCTCCAAGTAAGTTACCGATGGACAAAGACAAAAGAGGGGATGCCTTCTGGGGCATCCCCAAGCTTAGGCTTTTTGGTTGTCCTTGGATTTTACCTTGGGGTGCCTTGGGCATCCCCAAGCTTAGGCTCTTGCCACTCCTTGTTCCGTAATCCATCAAATCTTTACCCAAAACTTGAAAACTTCACAACACAAAACTTAACAGAAAATCTCATGAGCTCCGTTAACGAAAGAAAACAAAACACCACTTCAAGGTACTGTAATGAACTCATTCTTTATTTATATTGGTGTTAAACCTAATGTATTCCAACTTCTCTATGGTTCATAACCTCCGATACTAGCCATAGATTCATCAAAATAAGTAAACAACACACGAAAAACAGAATCTGTCAAAAACAGAACAGTCTGTAGTAATCTGTACATAACGCAAACTTCTGGAACTCTAAAAATTCTACCAAAATAGGACGACCTAGATAATTTGTTTATTGATCTACTGCAAATGGAATCAGTATTTTATCATCTTCTGGTGATTTTTAACAATTGTTTTCGTGAGCAGAAAGTTTCTGACTTTTTCAGCAAGATCAAATAACTATCATTCAAGAAGATCCTATAGGTTTTACTTGGCACAAACACTAATTAAAACATAAAACTGTTGGGTTACGTAGTAATTACAAAATTTTTCCTACGCACACACAGGATCATGGTGATTCATAGCAACGAGAGGGGAGAGTGTGTCCACGTACCCTCGTAGACCGAAAGCGGAAGCGTTAGCAGAACGCGGTTGATGCAGTCGTATGTCTTCACGATCCGACCGATCCGAGTACCGAACGTACGACACCTCCGAGTTCAGCACACGTTCAACTCGATGACATCCCTCGAACTCCGATCCAGCCGAGCTTTGAGGGAGAGTTTCACAAGACGACGGCGTGGCAGGACGGTGATGATGATGCTACCGACGCAGGGCTTCGCCTAAGCACCGCTACGATATTATCAAGGTGGAATATGGTGGAGGGGGCACCGCACACGGCTAAGAGATCAAGAGATCAATTGTTGTGTCTATGGGGTGCCCCTGACCACGTATATAAAGGAGTGGAGGAGGGGGAGGGCCGGCCCTCTCTATGGCGCGCCCTAGGGGAGTCTCCCACTTTCCCTAGAGTCAATAATCTAGTTCACGTCGCCATGTGATTTAACACCAATAGTTCACATCGTCATGTGACCAACACCCAAAGGGTTTATGTAACACCCCCAATGTCATGCTACAGTAATCCCCTATTAGTGGTGCCATGTCATCATGTTACTGTTGCTAATCTTCACTTGATCCAAATCACACTTCAAATTCAAATCCAATCTAAAGTCAAAAATTCATATTTGTCAGACATGAAATCTAAAAAGTTCATCCTATGGCAAATAATCCCTAGATAATTGTCATGTTGAAGCCAACATTTTTGGAATTCCCAAATTGCCCCTGGGAATTTATTATCTAGTCCAACCGTATTTAAGATGCCCTTTTCATTTTCTAAAAATGCTTGGACAACTCTTGATGGCCCCAAACTCTTTGTGGCAGTGACAAATACTAGAAAGAATTTAAGTGGCCAGTCCCACTTTTTTTTTGGAAGTATTTTCGTAGCCCAAAATATTCCCTAGATGTCTCTGATTTTTAACATAAAAGAGAAATAAAAAGAGGAAAAGCCCCCCTTCAATCGGGTCGATTGGCCCACCGCCACCGCCCCATGGGCCTCGGCCCACCGGCCGACCCAAGCCACCCAGCTCCCTCCCGCATCGTCTTCATCAGGCGGGCGACCGAGCCCGTTCATGTCGCCGCTCGACCAGCTCGCCGCCCCTGGACGCCTCGAGTCCCCCCTCACCTACCGCTACGCCCCCCGCCCAGATCCACTCCCTTCTCTCCCTCGCTCGCGCTCGCCCTTTTCTCCCCACTGCCCGAGCACGCCCGCCGTCGTGCCTCGACCGTCCTCATGGCTACCGACCTCGCCTCGCCTCGCCGACCTGTCCAGCAGCTCCGCCGTCGTCAACTACTGCGACCCCGACCACCAGCGCGACCCGGGAGCCAGCACTGCGGAGGGATCGGAGCAACTTCCTCCTCTGCATCCATCGGAGTTCGACGTCGACTCTGTCGCTGACACTGCATCCCACGCCTCCCCGAGCAGCTCCCCGTCACCGCTGTGAGCCCCAATTCCTCCCCCCCTCTCTTTTGCTCCCGTACGCGCCCAGAGCAGCTGGACCCGCCATGGCCGAGCCGAGCTCCGCCGACGAGCTCGATGCCGTCGTTGTGACCGTCGACACGCTCGCCCGAGCTCACAGTTGTGCTCCTGGGGTTCCCAGGAGCCCAACGCGCACGCGCACGCTCCCTCCCATGCCTCCTAGCGTAGTTTCCGTCGAGGTCCCGTACACGCGGCCGCCGTAGCTCATCGTCAACGCGTCTCCGGTGACCGTTTGGTCACGGGCTCATGCCCATTGGACTCGCCGCACCACGAAGATCCTCCCCAACCTCCTCTTTTGCTCAATAGCGTGCTGCCTCACCGTTTCCTCCTTCAGCCGAAGCCGCTCCGCCGCTGGCCTCGACGCTGGTGCCGGTTCCGGCCAACTCCGGCGACGCCACCGCCCCCAGTTGACGCGCCTCCGTGCGCTCGTTCGAACGCCCTTATCCGCGACCTCTCCCATGCCCTATAGCAGAATCCCGATTCCCCTGTACGCGCCGCCATGATTTTAGTCGCCGGCAGCGAAGCTCCGGCACCGCTGACGTGGCACCACCTGGGGCCACCCCCGGATCGCTGACCAGTGGTCCCAGGTGCCCCGGTTGGCCAGTTGACCAAGTCAGCTGCGCTGATGTGGCAGCTACTGCCACTGACATGTTGGCCCCCCCACGCTAATTAAATTAAATTAATTAGTCAATCTAATTAGTCATTGACATGTGGGGCCCAACCTCTAATTAACTCTGTTTAGCTAAATTAAACTGCTGTTAGACCCACTGTCAGGTGGGACCCAGCTGCCAGGTTTGACCTGACCAGCGGCGGTTGACCTGCTGACCTCTTGCTGACATCATGCTGATGCAATAATTCCATTTATGTTAATTTTAATAATTTCTGGAAATGCTAAAATATTTAGAAATTCATAGAAATTAAACCGTAGCTCAGATGAAAATGTTTTCTATATGAAAGTTGCTCAGAAAAATCCAACGAATCTGAATACACGGTCTGTTCATCTATCACATGCCCCTAGCATGCTGAACATGGAACATTCCCCCTCCGGTCATCTGTTTGATACAGGTCTGGAACTGGGAATTCATTCCCGGCAGAATTCCCCTTCGCCTTTATCGTGTAGCCATGCGTTAGGTCACACCTGGCGCAACATATTGCCATGTTACGCTTGTGATGCTATGTTGCTTTATATTTACTGTTTCTTCTCCCTCCTGTCCCCGGTAGACCCCGAGATCGATGTCGCTTCGTGATCGACTACGCCGACGACCCCCTCCTTGCTGAAAGCAACCAGCAAGCCCCCCTTTGATCATCCCGATATCGCCCATTCCATTGTCTCATGTTTGCATTAGATTTTGCTACTGGTGTTGATTGCTCCTATTCTGATGCATAGCCTGCTTTTGTAACCTGCTATTGTGCCTTACCTGCTTATCCTAAACTGCTTAGTATAGGTTGGTTAGAGATCCATCAGTGACCACCACTTTGTCCCGATCGCCTACCGGATAATCGTAAGACCCGATCAACGGGATCAAGATCGTGCCCCGACACCGCACAACACTTCCCCTTAGTTGCTCGACACTACTCGGTTACCATCGAGTACCGAGGGTGAGACCTCATCAGCACTTCTGATGTTAACCCTGTAGTGTAGCTATTCGGTCATGGTCATCGAGGGTGATTTCCTCCTTAAACACTTCCGATACAGCTCTGTCGTGCAACCCCTCAAGTGTGAACCTCGAGGGTGGATCCTCGTACGTTCACCTTGATTATTACATCGAGTGGGATTCAGTGGGGGTGATTCCTCGGATTTTCCCCTTGATGTTTGGACACACGGATACTTGGACTTCACCCCTGTTACTTGGAAAGACGGGTCGACCCTGAGGGGTACCCACGCGAGCTTAATTGCGAGTGATGGGGAGACGGGTTGACCTGGAGGGTGCCCGCGAGATAATTACGAGGCGTGGCGGGGCATTCCTAGCCCTTGTCGCAAGTCCTCGAGACGGGGCAACGGGGTCACATCTTTCGTGAGTCTCTGCTTGTTACCGCGCGCTCCTAATCCACTACGATTTGGATATTTGATCCGAGGGGCCTCTGGCCTGATAGCACTAACCAACACGTGGGCATAGTATGTGCGTTTATGTCAGATATATCAGCCGGGCTTAATAGACGCTGCCGATCGAGCGGCGCGCACCGGTTGGATGGTAAGCTCCTCATTGCTTAGGAAGGTAGCTAGGTCTGCTCACCGGCCGCCCACGCAACATGCAGGAGTTCTCGGGGAGATGGCCCATGACCCCTGGGGGCATAGGTTTAGTACGGCGTCCTGGCCTCTCTATTAAGCCTAGGTCGGGTTGCGGCGTATTATTTAGCCGAGGCCGGGCATGACCCAGGAAAGTGTGTCCGGCCAGAGTTAATCGAGCGTGGTGGGTAAGTTGGTGCACCCCTGCAGGGAAGAAAACATCTATCGATAGCCTGTCCTACGGTAACGACACTTGGAGTTGTATCCCTATCGATACAACTAGAACTGGATACTGGTGATGAGAATTGGATGGTGATGAGTAATGGATTGTGATGATAACTGGATAGTATGGCTCTGGGGTTTCTTTCTCGCAGGAGTCGAGAAAGGATCTCCGGCCGAGGTTGATAACACTACTTCTACCTTACTTTGTGCTACTCTACTCCCTCCTGTTTGCTGCAAGATGGTGGTTTCCCGAAGATGCTAGTCTTCGATAGGACTAGGCCTTCTCTCTATTCTGGCATTTCAAGAGCCCACCCACATATACAAATTTCCTTCCTTTGATAATGTTGCATATGTAGTGTAGATCCTTGCTTGCGAGTACTTTGGATGAGTACTCACGGGTGCTTTGCTCCCCTTTTCCCCTTTCTTCTTCTTTCCGGTTGATGCAACCAGATGTCGGAGCCTGTGAGCCGATGCCACCTTTGACGATCGCTACTACCCGAGGGTGCCTACTACTACGTGAGACTGTCTAACCACTGTGAGTAGTTAGGAGGCTCCCAGACAGAGGCCTTGCCTTTTCGATCGTTGTTGCTTTTGTGCTAGCCTTCTTAAGGCAAACTTGTCTAACTTATGTCCAGACTCAGATATTGTTGCTTCCGCTGACTCTTGTGTATTCGAGCTTATGTATTCGATCCCTCGAGGCCCCTGGCTTGTAATATAAAGCTTGTATTATTTTAGTTTGTGTCTAGAGTTGTGTTGTGATATCTTCCAGTGAGTCCTTGATTTTGATTGTACACATTTGCGTGCATGATTAGTGTACAATTGAATCGAGGGCGTCACAAGTTGGTATCAGAGCCGACTGCCTGTAGGTAGCCCCCTTTCCAACTCCTTGGCCGAAGTTGAGTCTAGTCGTCCAAAACTGTTTTACTAACTTGGATGTGTGGCTTACGGGCCCACGTCGCCAGTGGGTGGTATTAGTATCTTTTATTCCTCGTCTATACTCTGGGATTCTGATCTCTCTTCTATTTGGGTTAAAGATTTTACTAACTCTGGCATTAGGTTCTCGTAACCACTTCATCCAGGAGAGCCCCTTCACTACAAATGGTCGCTTGCTTCGCCACAAGATTCTGCAGATACTCCTCGATGTTTTCGAGACCCTGTGCCCACTGCTTTCCAGATCCTGACCATCGATAATCCCCGTGAATAACATCCATGCCGTTTGTACCTTCATCCAATTGTTCATATGATTTCCAAAATTTCTTCAAAATGCTATTCGATCTCCCGAATATCCTCTGCAGCCTATTGCTCCCGAAAGTCTTGTCAGCCTGCTTTATGGATACAACCATATGTATCGCAATATTCATTACATTCCTTGTCACTGTCTTTCCGAGTCTACTGATTCAATATGAATAAGAATAATCCTGATCATTCGTTGATTCCTAGAATTCATCTTTCCGGCTTAGACGTCATTTTGAACATGAGCTGGTTCTCGACCAATCTATTTGTCATCGATTGTGCCCCTAGGTCTATTCCACTTATCCATCCTTGATCAGAGTGTCTGCTTCCGATCCCCCGAATTGGAAATCATAATTCCTTTGCATTTAAGCTTTGGAATTATCAGATATTTCCAAAGTCCGATGCCTCTGCATTATTTCTTCTTCTGATTGAATATCGATACTCACATCAGCTCCGTTGTGGATAGCCGGATCCATTATTGGATTAACATCCGATGCTGACCTTCATATTCAAAGAACCTCATGAAGTTCTTTCCCAAATACATAATGTCTTTGGTAATTGTATCCTCTCCTTTTTCAACCATGCTCGCTTCGAGCTTGTGTTGTTTATCGAAGTTTGTGGAATAGGTTCCTAAGATGCCCCTATGGGTTGAACCTATGCCTCCCATAATCCGTTTGAACCCGAGAGTTTTAACGAGTCTTACTCTTCTGGTGTTTTGCCAGATAAAATTTCAACACTACAAATTCTTCGGAATCGAGAAGTGAATGAAAATTTGTGTACTGGAGAAGTGGGAGTCGACCTTGAACCTTGCGTTCATGCCCATGGACACGATGCCGATCTTATCATGGAAGCTTCTCGTAAAAATAATTACCCCCTTGGTATAAGTTCATCTTATATCTGAGATTTGATTTTCTGTAATCGTGGTTCCGGCCATATTGATATTCTTTGATTCCTTTTCTCGGACAAGTTAAAGCACTTGTCTTCTGCAGACCAATGCATCTCCGCAACCTCTATTTTGATCTACCTCGAGTATTGCCCCATGTTATCTCAAGGAT
Organism: Aegilops bicornis; assembly: GCA_021605145.1. Taxonomy (NCBI): domain Eukaryota; kingdom Viridiplantae; phylum Streptophyta; class Magnoliopsida; order Poales; family Poaceae; genus Aegilops; species Aegilops bicornis. The sequence continues at coordinate 403,349,542 of CM038675.1, read as the reverse complement.
ATTGTGTCATTGCACTACTGTCAGGACCCCGATTCCAAGTCACATCGATCTAGCCGGTAACACCTCATATCACTTTGCGGCCTCACGCACGGTATTCCCACGGGTGTCGCCTAACCATAGCCCGGGACCGTTTGCGCCTTTTGGCTCACGTATATGATAGTGTCGCTAGCATCCATATGACAGAGAACCTGGGCCGACATGGCTAGTCGTGAACCCAAAGCGGCACTAACCCATGGGGATAGACATACATGAATCACATCGAGCATGTCGGTCAACAAAATGGTGTATCCGGGCTGTAGCATCACTAACAGGACTTCGGAACCCGGGCTGTAGCAGGCTAGGCAGGACTCGGATGTCACTGTGACATTTCCCCAAGGGACAAACACAGGAACGAAGTGAAACACATGTCGCGGCCGATCAAGTGTCCAGCAAGAGTGCTTTGGGCTAGCGTGACTCGGTGAACCGGCAGAAGCGGACTACTATCGCCAGAAGCACTAGACTACATTTCCCCATATGAGAGGCTACCAAGGATAAACAACTAGATTGTCGGATCCCACACATACCAAGCATTTCAAACATACACACAATATGCTCGATATGTGTAAATACAACATGGCATCACAACATCACTCTACGACTCAAGTATTTATTCATTAGGCTCCGAGGAGCGAGATATTACAAACATGGGTCTCATGACCCAACATTCAGAGCATACAAATCAAAGCACACGCGGAAGCTTAACATGTCCGAGTACAGACACTTACAAATGAAAAAGGCTGAGAAGCCTGACTATCTACTAGATCCTGCCGAGGGCACAAGATCGTAGCTGAGGTATCAAGCTAAACATCGAAGTCCACACGGAACTACTAGCGAGACTGACATCTCTCTGCAAAACATAAAATAAGCAAACGTGAGTACAAATGTACTCAGCAGGGGTGTACTTCTTCACACATGCTCTCGCCACTTACCACCATGTACACGTCGTGTATCACGGCAACCTTCAAGCGGAAGCCTGGCGAGGGAGTCGGACACGACCTGACTAACCACACAAGTCTCTAGTCCAGGTTTATCGCCTATTCGGGTTCCATCCGCAAGGAGATCCGGCCAGGGTGTCGCCACGGCCCCAAACGATGTGCAGGGTTCCGAGACACCAAACAAAGCGCCGGTACACCGGCCATGGTGTATCTACCGCAACATAGCCCAGCCCTAGGGTCAGCGCTACGCACGGCCCCCAACACATATCCTACAAACACCAGAAACTAGTTGCAACTCCTGGACAGAGATTGAGTTGATTAATAAGTCGAGAGGGGCACTTAAGCATTCCAATGCGTGGTAGTAACTATTCATGGATCACAAACACAGAACTCAGTTCCTGAGGACGGCTGCAATGAGACAACCCACCATGTACTCCTACATGGCCTCTCACCGCTACCTTTACCAAATCGTGTTCACACACTTAGCTCTCAACAGTAGGACATGTTCACACACCTCCGATTCATCCCCGATGAATCAGACCTGACTCAACTCTGAGCAGTAGCAGGCATGACAATCAAGCATGAATGAGTAGGCACAACAGGGATCAAACAACTCCTACTCATGCTAGTGGGTTTCATCTATTTATTGTGGCAATGACAGGTCATGCAGAGGATAAAGGGGTTCAGCTACCGCAGCAAGTAACATATGAATCGTTGTTGTCCTAATGCAGTAAAAGAGAGCAGGAGCGAGAGAGTAGGATTGTATCGGAATGAACAAGGGGGTTATGCTTGCCTGGCACTTCTGAAGATAGCATTGAGTCTTCATCAGTGTCAACGATCACATCGTCGGAATACGTCTATCGAGAGGGAACGAATACCGGCAACACAGAAGGAAACACAATCAATGCAGTGTACAATATGATGCATGATCATGACATGTCAATATGCTGTGTTTTGAGCTAATGCAACTAGCAACATGTTAAATGGAGTTGGTTTGAACCCTAGGTTCAAATTCAAACTTCATATGTGAGAGTTTAAATGCCATTTAATTGATTTGACCTGATCAGCATGTATAAGTTGTTCTAACATGCATGAGAATGGTACAGATGGATAGATTGGATTTTTCTGATCATTTTTCATATATAATTTGTTTGATTTTGAGTTACGGTTGAATTTCTATGATTTTTAGAAGTTTTGGCTATTTTCTGGAATTTCCTGTATAAGAAAAATTCCAGTAATTAGTTATTGTGTCAGCATGATGTCGTGGTGACGTCAGCAGGTCAAAGGCGACGGTCCAGGTCAACCCTGACCTATGGGCCCTGCGTGTCAGTAGTTAGTTTAACTAACTAGTATTAGTTAGTGTTAACCTAAGTTAATTAGCAGAGCGGGCCCCACTGGTCATAGACTCAGGGGGAGTCAACTTGGGCCCACCCAGCCAACATCAACAGTCAAACTCGCCGGTGTTTAGCTGCCGGCGAGGCCAGACGCGGTGGAGCGCGTCGGGATCCACCTACAGTGGCTGTTTTGGCGCGCAGGGAGCAGCTACGGGAAGAGGGTGGAGTGGCGCATCCAACGGTGGCGGCGGCGGAGGCTGGGGTGGCCGGGAGCAGCGCCGGCGACGAGGTTTGCGGCGGCCGGAGCTCGGGTGCGAGCGGGGATGGGGCTGCGGTGCACAACTGAGCGCGGCGAGGTGCTACGAAGGCTCTACGCGATGCGGGGAGCGCGTTAGCATGCATGCCCGGGACCAAATGGTCACCGGGCGTCACCGGCGGCGAAAAGTGCGGCGGCGGCGTGTTCTTGCACGGTGGCTAGCACGCTAGAGCACACAAATGAACGCGGGAGCGGGGGGGACAGATGGCGGGGCTCACGGCGAGTCTTCTGGTGCGGTCGTTGAGCTCGGGGAGGCACGGACGGCGTCAGAGCATCTTCGGCGATCTCGGAGCCGAAGGTTGAAGACGACGGCGTAGGCGAGGAAGAAAAGCCTCCCGTCCTGCTTGGCTTGGTGAAGACGCACCAGACGATGCGCGCGGAGCTCGTGGTCATGGGCGAGGGCGAGGGGGGTGGGTGGGCGCAGAGTTACGGCGGCGCGTCCATGGAGGCTTCGGCCATGGCGGGGGAACGGGCGAGGGAAAGAGCGAGGGAGGGAGAGATCGATCCGTACGGGTCTGGGGGGTGGCGTGGCGCTATGAAGGCTCAGGGCGCCTCGGGGAAGCAGGAGGTGGCCGTGCGCGTGCCGGCGGGCGTCGGCCACGCGCTCTCTAGTCCTTCTAGCGTGAGCTGGAAGAAGACAAGGGAGAGGGATTGGCTGGGCCAACACAATGCAAAGCTGTAAGTGGCTCTGTACTCTCCTTTCTCGCCTTTCTGCTTTTTGTTCTTTTATTGTTTTCTGCTTTCTGCTTTTTATTTAATCTTTTGCCACTGCTTTGAATTCAAAACAATTCAAACAATGCCAAAAACTCCTCTGAATATTTTTATTTTGCTAGATGGACTTTTCCTAAAAGCTCATAGAATATTTCAGGGTATTTGAAATTATATTCTAATTATATGAATATAATTCAAATTCAAATAGCTAATGATTTAAATTCAAAGTCCCAAAATTAAGTCCTTAAACTGTTCAATATTTTTGGTTGGGACCAGAACCCTTCCCAAAATATCAAACATTTAAGAAGAGCATTTTCGAAACAATGAATGAGATTTTAGGGTTTTTGCCCTTCTTTTATTTAAGTTTTTGAGGCTTCCAAAGTTCCTCAGTTCAACTTAAATAGAATTTAAACATGATGGAACAAGATGCAAACACCAGGCAGTACCAGAAGCTAGGGATGTGACAACTCACCCCCACTAAATGAGAATCTCGTCCCGAGATTCAAGACGTGAGGTAAAAGGAAAGGGGGTCACAAAACTATCACGATCTTCAGGATTCAACTGCCCTTCTCGAAGATGTTGATTCATTGCATCATCTTGATCTTGACATATTTTCTTTGAGAACTCCATTCAACACGATAACGCCGAGAGAAACTCTATCGGAAAGGATCATTGAAGCTCTTCATACCAAGTTAAGGCAATCTACAAATGATTGTTCGACGGAGTTCAAGAAATGGCATACTCGATTCGGAAAGGAAACTATGGTTATAGAACAACCCGGCAAACGGGAGGCACATCCTAGTTGATATCGAGGATATAACCTAGTGACTGAGTGTGCTCTCAAGAACTTGATCATTTCCATATTCATCAAGGTTTTACCAACATCCATGTCAAGGATCCTGGCAACACAACATACTGCCATGATGAATAGTGGTGGACGATGCAGATGCAACGAAAGATAACACCTTCTCAGACTTCCCCTTAGCGAGGCCAAGAGAACGAAATCTGGATGATCGACTGAGAGACATTTAGCACTCCGCTTCTGATGTTCTCCCTGATGTTCTAGCTACCACGATCATGCTTAAAAAGCATCAACATGGCCATCAAGTAAAGGTCGGACTTCGGGAGCACAAAATCCATAAGGAACAACTTCTAGATTAAGTCAGGCGAAATCCTCATGGGAAGTGACCAAACGGCTTAAATAAGATACTACAATAATAGTGCTTCTAGCTAGGTGCGTCCACTTCACTAGAACTTATATCATAGTTCTTGGAAGAAGTTCCAACCATCATATCTGCCTGAGATTCAGATCTGGTTGGTAACAGGGTAATTCAGACAACGATTCCGAAAAGAAAGATTGCAACACAAACCGACGAGATGACGCTATGAGATTCTCGGGAAATGAGCTACGATAGCAAGCTCCAAAACATGAGCTGGTTCTGCTACAAACCTGTGAACATGTTGTCCGAGGCAAGCATGAACACATAGTAGTCTTATAATAAAACGCTACCGGGTTCAGAAGGGGAACCATCATCGAGGATATCGAAGTCCTTGCATAAGTCTTGCTCTTAAGAAGGAACTTCTTCTCCTTGAACAAATCAATCAGTGGCTTGGTGTGCTAGGGATACATATAGAATGGAGGCGGCCAACCTACCAAACCATAGAGTACTTCGCACATGTGCATGAACAACTTGGAACGATTCCAGAGGAAAAAAACAATCCTTCTCGGATCCACAGCGGCAACTTACATCAAGTGCACGTGAATTAGAGAAAGTCGCTCCTTTCATCCAAGCATATGCTTCATGAACGGGACATTAAGATAATGCTTATAAAGTTTCCAATACTAGCTGGATGTTCAACACAAATCATGGAGAAGATAACAATGTTGGCGATGGGCTCAACAACAATTCATCCGTGTTTCCATATAAATGGAATTCCATAATGATGTGAACACGGTGGTAGCATTGGTCGACTCCAAACAATATAATGGTGTATGCTCGAGGAAGCAACCACGAGTAAAACAACATTACTTAATATCGTTATTCCGGGTCTGATTTGATGATAGCCCATACTCAAATCAAAGGTTGGATAAAATGATAGGTCCGTTAATCGATCACGAGGGTCAGTCGATGAAAATATCAACTTTCTTCAACACACATACAAGATATCCCTTAAAATGAACCAAGGTGGACAAGGTTTTATCTTCCAACTCTCCAAATTGTTGTCTGGCTTAACCAACTAGCTCAGGGGTATCCAACACAGATTCTTGGAGAATGGGTGGTTTAGAGGAAAACCAATATGATCACGAACTCAACATAGCGGTCAGGTGACAACCTGGTAGCACTTCCAAGAAGATATTTGGAAAGTCACGAACGATCGATATATTACTAAGCTCGAGAACAATCTTGCTTTTCAGTATAAGACGATATGATCAAAGAGCAAGGGATTGACACAATCCTAACTCATTGATCAAGAGTGCGGGAATAAGGACTAGGTAGCACAATCAACCTTAGGGTGATGATTCAATAATCAACTTGCTAAGGATGAGGTTATTGTCCATTTAACCACCAAGCAACATGTTTGCTAGGAGTATAAATTTCACGCATCATGGTTCACTTGTCGGCATTCCGGTTGCAACAACACGGGACCGAGGAATGAACGATGATGACGAGAGTATCACTGCATCAAGAATTCATAAGAGAAGGTGCAATTCTCATGACGTTCCTGACATAAAGTGGGTAATACTTCAGGATAGAACAAAATCAAAAGCTTGATTGCATTTGATCTGCGGATTACAACTGCTTTGACCCAATCCTGGAAATGGATGAGGTACTGGAGTTTGTTTCTCCTAGTCATTCCGGAATAGAATGGCTTGACGGACCACAAGAGTAATAGGCATCGATAAACGGATGCACGCATACTCTTGAATATCAATTGATAGACGGGGGTCAGAATACAACTAAGGAGGAACAACTCGACGAACATATAACTTTCTGAGTTGTGGATGCATAGGTTAGTATGTTGAATCAAGTTCAACAGGTTTCTTCCGGATAACCCATGCAGGAAAGGTAGAACTGGCAGATTCACAATTATGAATGGAGAACTCCTCAAGAGTACTCTAATTGTGATCCTTCGGTTAAGCGAGGAGCTTCTGCCATAAGCGGTTCATAGTATTTGGAAGAAGGAAATACCACAGACCTCCAGGACTAATGCAAAGGTTACTAATATCCTACAGGTATGATCAACACTATCAAGACGAGGTAAGTAGGGTGAATCTCGGGTTCAAGAACCCAGGAATAGAATACCTACTACTAAATGGCATCACGGGATGCTTTCGAGAATGGTGGCCAAAATCATCACACCGGGAACACAAAATATGGCTAGATTACTAGATGGTTTCATAAGACGCCTAGGGTCTTAATAATAGCTCCAACATATATGTCGAGGCAACAAAGTACCTCAACTCACCGATTAGTGTGGTTAATTTGGCCCAAAGGGACATCGGGAACGGAAAGAAAGGATTTGCAAATGCATCAGACTATTTAGAGACCTGGGATGAATCGGACAGCATAACTGCTGTAAATGCTCAAAATGATTTGAGACATCCTGCAAAAATGGTGGCATAACCACTCAGAAGCAAAAAATCAAGGTTCCGAGACCAACTATGAACACACGGAAGTAGTAGAGACTGAACTGGGGCTTGAAACCAACAATCCTATAAGTCTATGGATTAGTAACACGTCATCCTAATAGATAGATGAGAAGCCTAGTTCTTAAACCCCATAGAAGAGAAGAGGATGACTCAGATCAGAAGGGCATAAGATAAAGGAGTAAAAAGAGCCTTACGTTCCCTTCCACAATCAAATCCCTTACATAACTAAAGCATTTCTAGACACAACTTCAATCGACCGGTTTGGCTTGGTAATCCCATCGGGCAACAGTTCGATACCAACGCTGTCAGACCCCGATTCCAAGTCACATCGATCTAGCCGGTAACACCTCATATCACTTTGCGGCCTCACGCACGGTATTCCCACGGTGTCGCCTTACCATGGCCCGACCGCTTTTAGCCTTTTGGCTCACGATATGATAGTGTTGCTAGCATCCATATGACAGAGAACCCGGGCCGACATGGCTAGTCGTGAACCCAAAGCGCACTAACCCATGGGGACAGGCATACATGAATCACATCGAGCATGTCCGCTAACAAAGATGTGTATCCGGCTGTAGCATCGAATAACAGGACTCAGGAACACAGAAAGGTGCTGGCAGGCTAAGCGGGACTCGGATGTCATCAAGTGACATTTCCCGAAGGGAAAGACACAGAACGAAGTGAAACACATATCGCCAGTCAAGTGTCCAGAGCGGTAGTGCCGGGCTAGCAGGACTCCGGTGAACCGGGCAGAGCGGACTACTATCGCCAGAAGCACTAGACTACATTTCCCCATATGAGAGGCCGCCAAGGATAAACAACTAGATTGTCGGATCCCACACATACCAAGCATTTCAAACATACACACAATATGCTCGATATGTGTAAATACAACATGGCATCACAACATAACTCTATGACTCAAGTATTTATTCATTAGGCTCCGAGGAGCGAGATATTACAAACATGGGTCTCATGACCCAACATTCAGAGCATACAAATCAAAGCACACACGGAAGCTTAACATGTCTGAGTATAGACACTTACAAATGAAAAAGGCTGAGAAGCTTGACTATCTACTAGATCCTGCCGAGGGCACAAGATCGTAGCTGAGGTATCAAGCTAAACGTCGAAGTCCACACGGAACTACTAGCGAGACTGACATCTCTCTGCAAAACATAAAATAAGCAAACGTGAGTACAAATGTACTCAAAGAAGACTTACATCGTAACTAACTACATATGCATCATTATCAACAAAGGGGTGACGGAGTTTGACTGCAGCAAGCCAGCTTTGACTCGGTGGCTATCCTAAACTACAACTGCAAGTAACTCTTTTGAGGTGGCGCACACGAGTCCACATATTCACCATATCAATACACCACTATGGATCCGCCTCCGCCTCCCTACGAGAACGCCATCCATAGCACTCACGCTTATCTTGTGCATTTTAGAGTATCCACTTTCACTTGTCTATGAAATGTTATAGGCAACCCGTAAGTCCTTTTCCACGTACACGGCTATTCGAATAGATCATATTAACCCCGCAGGGTGTACTTCTTCACACACGCCTCGCCACTTACCACCATGTACACGCCGTGGTATCTCGGCAATCTTCAAGCGGAAGCCTAGCGAGGAGTCGGCCACGACCGACTAACCACACAAGTCTCTAGTCCAGGTTTATCGCCTATTCGGGTTCCATCCGCAAGGAGATCCGCCGGGTGTCGCCACGGTCCCAAACGATGTGTGCAGGGTTCCCGAGACACCAAACGAAGCGCCGGTACACCGGGCCACGGTGTATCTACCGCAACATAGCCCACCCCTAGGGTCAGCGCCACGCATCGGCCCCCAACACATATCCTACAAACACCGTAAACTAGTTGCAACTCCCGGACAGAGATCGAGTTGATTAATAAGTCAAGAGGGGCACTTAAGCATTCCAATGCGTGGTAGTAACTGCTCATGGATCACAAACACGTAACTCAGTTCCTCGAGGACGGCTGCAATGAGACAACCCACCATGTACTCCTACATGGCCTATCACCGCTACCTTTACCAAATCGTGTTCACACACTTAGCTCTCAACAAGAGGACATGTTCACACACCTCCGATTCATCCCCGATGAATCGCACCGACTCAACTCTCGAGCAAGAGCGTGCATGACAATCAAGCATGAATGAGTAGGCACAACAGGGCTCAAACAACTCCTACTCATGCTAGTGGGTTTCATCTATTTATTGTGGCAATGACAGTCATGCAGAGGATAAGGGGTTCAGCTACCGCACTAAGTAATGTATGAATCATTGTTGTCCTAATGCAGTAAAAGAGAGCAGGAGCGAGAGAGTAGGATTGTATCAGAATGAACAAGGGGGTTATGCTTGCCTGGCACTTCTGAAGATAGCATTGAGTCTTCATTAGTGTCAATGATCACATCGTCGGAATACGTCTATCGAGAGGGAACGAATACCGGCAACACAGAAGGAAACACAATCAATGCAGTGTACAATATGATGCATGATCATGACATGTCAATATGCTGTGTTTTGAGCTAATGCAACTGGCAACATGTTAAATGGAGTTGGTTTGAACCCTAGGTTCAAATTCAAACTTCATATGTGAGAGTTTAAATGCCATTTAATTGATTTGACCTGATCAGCAGGTATAAGTTGTTCTAACATGCATGAAAATGGTACATATGGATAGATTGTATTTTTCTGATCATTTTTCATATATAATTTGTTTGATTTGGAGTTACGGTTGAATTTCTATGATTTTTAGAAGTTTTGGCTATTTTCTGGAATTTCGTGTACAAGAAAAATTCCAGTAATTAATTATTAAGGCCAAGATGATGTCGTGGTGACGCCAAGAGGTCAAAGGCGACGGTCCAGGTCAACCCCGACCTGTGGGCCCCTGCGTGTCAAGAGTTAGTTTAACTAACTAGTATTAGTTAGTGTTAACCTGTTAATTAGCGTAGCGGGCCCCACCGGTCATAGACTCGTGGAGGAGTCAACCCGGCCCACCCAAATAACGCCAACGGTCAAACTTCGCCGTCGCTTAGCCGCCGGCGAGGCTGCACTCAGCGGAGCGCTGCCGGGAGCCGCTTACGCTGGTTTTTTTGGCGCGCAGGAGCAGCCACGGAAGAGGGTGGAGTGGCGCATCCAACGGTGGCGGCGGCGAGGCCGGGTGGCGGGAGCAATAGCGACGAGGTTTATGGGCGGCCGAGCTCGGGTGCGAAAGGGATGGGGCTGCGGTGCACAACTGAAGCGCGGCGAGGTGCTACGAAGGCTCTACGCGATGCGGGAGCGCTACATGCGATGCCCGGACCAAATGGTCACCGGAGCGCCACCGCGACGAAAAGTGCGGGCGGCGTGTTCTCGGTCCGTGGCTAGCACGGCTAGAGCACGCAAATGAACGCGGGAGAGGGGGAAAGATGGCGGGCTCACGACGAGTCTTCTGGTGCGGTCGTTGAGCTCGGGGAGGCACGGACGGCGTCAGAGCATCTCCGGCGATCTCGGAGCCGAAGGTTGAAGACGACGGCGTAGGCGAGGAAGAAAAGCCTCCCGGCCTGCTTGGCTTGGTGAAGACGACCAGGACGATGCGGCGGAGCTCGTGGTCATGGGCAGAGGGCGAGGGGGTGGCTGTGGGCGCAGAATTACAACGGCGCGTCCATGGAGGCTTCGGCCATGGCGGGGGAACGGGCGAGGGAAAGAGCGAGGGAGGGAGAGATTGATCCGTACGGGTCTGGGGGGGGTGGCGTGGCGCTACGGAAGGCTCACGGCGCCTCGGGGAAGCAGGAGGTTGCCGTGCGCGTCGTGGCGTCGGCCACGCTGGCTCCAAATTCTTCCGGCGTGAGTCGAAGAAGACAAGGGAGAGGAATGGGTTGGGCCAATAGTGTTGGGCCAACACAGTGCAGGCCAGGTAAGTGGCTTAGGTACTCTCCTTTCTGCCTTTCTGTTTTTGTTCTTTTATTGTTTTCTATTTTCTCTTTTTTATTTAATCTTTTGCCACTGTTTTGAATTCAAAACAATTCAAACAATGCCAAAAACTCCTCTGAATATTTTTATTTTGCTAGATGGACTTTTCCAAAAGCTCATAGAATATTTCAAGGGTATTTGAAATTATATTCTAATTATATGAATATAATTCAAATTCAAATAGCTAATGATTTAAATTCAAAGTCCCAAAATTAAGTCCTTAAAAATGTTCAATATTTTTGGTTGGGACCGTAACCCTTGCCAAAATATCAAACATTTAAGGAGAGCATTTTGGAAACAATGAATGAGATTTTAGGGTTTTTGCCCTTCTTTTATTTAAGTTTTTGAGGCTTCCAAAGTTCCTCAGTTCAACTTAAATAGAATTTAAACATGATGCAACAAGATGCAAACACCAGGCAGTACCAGAAGCTAGGGATGTGACAACTAACTCTTATGAATTCTCATCGGAATGATACTCCATCACATCATTCATAGCCTGATCGGCTATATCATTATCGAGCTATTTTTAACTATGCTACCCGGTCCTTCTTCCCGGAGCACAACTCCTGACGATGAGCTAAGCTTGCGTTGATCTTCCGCATCCTATCATTTCATCTCGAACAACAAGTTTGATTTCGAGCTTGTATCGAATCCGTGGTTCTCATAGCCTTTCACTTCATCCTTCCTTTTGCTTAATGTCGTCGCTGCTTGATGGCATCTTCATAGAGTCTCTCAACAAAATTTGTCGTGATCACCGTCAACACTTTGGCTTCTTCAGAGATGTCAATTGAATTCATGGCTAGAAATACCATCCCTGCCCCTCGATGATTTGTGATATCATCGATGACATCTTAACTTTCTGCCAACACAGACTTGATTGTGCTTGGTTATTCCTTAAGTTCTGAGATAATCTTGGTTTCTCGGTATCTCTTGAGATCTTCGAACCCAATCTTTACCAGGCACCATATTGTTGCTGCATCAAAGCGTGACTGTGGTATTCTGAATATCAACAAGAACATTGGAAGCACATTGTCAAATGTTTCTTGATCTATTATCCAAACACCGTTGTATGGGTAATATCATGATTCTTCCCTCGCCCCCTTTATGTAAATGCTTTTGAACTTGTCATCATATCGTATATCATGCCCCGCTTCCCCTTGGGAAGGATATACTGCCAATTCTTGTGTGTAAACACATTTTCCTTTCCAATGTTCTGATTAATCTAATGATCACCTTTTCTTTCCATTGTTTTGTTTAACCTTTCTGGTGGTTTATGAGATCTAAGCAGCAATAGTTCCCTGCTTAAGAAAACACCTCGGTATGCAATTTGTTAGTAAGACCTTGTTATTATTGCAGTTGACATTCCGGTAACCACCGATGGATGAGAACTTTGCCTATTGGTCCGCCTCATTCAACGAGCAGGAAAATAGTTCTCTTCGTCCCTCGCCCTTGGTACCAACGTTGTTGGCAACATAACCATGTACTACCATCCGACATGCCTTGCTATCGGCCCCCTTTCTACTTTTAACCCACATGGTGGGCCCATAAACCACAGTTCCACAGGATCGAAACCTGACTCCCCTGTATATCTTTAATTCTGAAATATTCTTGCATTTGGCTTCATATCATGTCACGAGCCACCTTCCGAGAGATGATCTATTCCTGATGCTCAACCCCTTCTCACACTGCTCGTGTATCGATCGTTTGTCCATTCGCTTGAAACTTCCTATTGTACCTTCATATTTGCTCTCGATGTTTTCCTAAGTTTCAACTCGAGAGATACTTCTGCCACATTCCCTGAATTGTTCTCCAGATAATTAACCCTATAACGGTCAGTTCTCCCGAAGTTGCTCTTTACTTCCCCACTTAAATCTCGGGACGAGATTTCTTGTAGTGGAGGAGATTTGTAACACCCCTAGTGTCATGCTACAAGAATCCCTGTTAATGGTGCCATGTCATCATGTTATCATGCTAATCTTAACTTGATCCAAATCACACTTCAAATTCAAATCCAATCTAAAGTCAAAAATTCATATTTGTCGACATGAAATCTAAAAGTTCATCCTATGGCAAATAATCCCTAGATAATTGTCATGTTGAAGCCAACATTTTTGGAATTCCCAAATTGCCCCTGGGAATTTATTATCTAGTCCAACAGTATTTAAGATGTCCTTTTCATTTTCAAAAAATGCTTGGAAAACTCCTGATGGCCCCAAACTCTTTGTGGCAGTGACAAATACTAGAAAGAATTTAAGTGGCCAGTCCCACATTTTTTTTCAAAGTATTTTGGTAGCCCAAAATATTCCCTAGATGTCTCTGATTTTTAACATAAAAGAGAAATAAGAAAAAGAGGAAAAAGCCCCCCCCCCCTCAACTGGGCCGATTGGCCCAGCTGGCCACCGCCCCCCCCCCCCCTTGGGCCTCAGCCCACCTGGCCGACCTAGGCCGCCCATCTCCCCCTCCTGCGTCGTCTTCACTGTGCGGGCGACCGAGCGCCCGTGCCCGCGGTCGCCGCTCGACCAGCTCGCCGCCCCACGCCGCGGCAACGATGAGGATAAGGTCGCCGCCCTGGACGCCTCGAGTCCCCCCTCATCTACCGCTACGCCCTCGCCCAGATCCACTCCCTTCTCTCCCTCGCTCGCGCTCGCCCTTTTCTCCCCACTGCCCGAGCACGCCCACCGCCGTGCCTCGACCGTCCTCATGGCTACCGACCTTGCCTCACCTCGCCGACCTGTCCAGCAGCTCCGCCGTCGTTGACTACTGCGACCCCGACCACCAGCACGACCCGGGAGCCGGCACCGCGGAGGGATCGGAACAACTTCCTCCTCTGCATCCGCCGGAGTTCGATGTCGACTCCGTCACTGTCACTGCATCCCACGCCTCCCCGAGCAGCTCCCCGTCACCGCTGTGAGCCCCATTTCCTCTTCCCCTCTCTTTTGCTCCCGTACGCGCCCAGAGCGGCTGGACCCGCCATGGCCGAGCCGAGCTCCGCCGACAAGCTCGATGCCGTCGTTGTGACCGTTGACACGCTCGCCCGAGATCACAGTTGTGCTCCTGGGGTTCCCATGAGCCCAACGCGCACGCGCATGCTCCCTCCCGTGCCTCCTAGCGTAGTTTCCGTCGAGGTCCCATACGCGCGGCCGCCGTAGCTCGTCGCCGACGCGTCTACGGTGACCGTTTGGTCACGGGCTCATGCCCATTGGACTCGCCGCACCACGAAGATCCTCCCCAGCCTCCTCTTTTGCTCAATAGCACGCTGCCTCGTCGTTTCCTCCTTCAACCGAAGCCGCTCCGCCGCTGGCCTCGACGCCAGCGCCGATTCCGGCCAACTCCGACAACGCAAGCGCCCCCAGTCGACGCGCCTTCGTGCGCTCGTTCGAACACCCTTAACCGCGACCTCCCCCGTGCCCTATAGCAGAATCCCGATTCCCCCCTGTACGCACCGCCGTGATTTTAGTCGCTGGAGGCGAAGCTCCAGCACTGCTGACGTGGCACCACCTGGGGCCACCCCCCGGATCGCTGACAAGTGGCCCAGGTGCCCCGGTTGGCCAGTTGACCAAGTCAGCTGCGCTGATGTGGCAGCTACTGCCACTGACATGTTGGCCCCCCACGCTAATTAAACTAAATTAATTAGTTAATCTAACTAGTCATTGACATGTGGGGCCCAACCTCTAATTAACTCTATTTAGCTAAATTAAACTGTTGTTAGACCCACTGTCTATGACAGGTGGGACCCAAATTGCCGTGTTTGACCTGACCAGCTGCGGTTGACCTGCTGACCTCTTGCTGACATCATGCTGACACAATAATTCCATTTATGTTAATTTAAATAATTTCTGGAAATGCTAAAATCTTTAGAAATTCATAGAAATTAAGCCGTAGCTCACATGAAAATGTTTTCTATATGAAAGTTGCTCAGAAAAATCCAGCGAATCCGAATACGCGGACCATTCATCTGTCACATGCCCCTAGCATGCTGAACATGGAACATTCCCCCTCCGGTCATTTGTTTGATACAGGTCTGGAACCGGGAATTCATTCCCGGTTGAATTCCCCTTCGCCTTTATCGTGTAGCCATGCGTTAGGTCACACCCGGCGCAGCATATTGCCATGTTACGCTTGTGATGCTATGTTGCTTTATAGTTACTATTTCTTCTCCATCTTCTCCCCGGTAGACCCCGAGACCGATGCTGCCCCTGTGATCGACTACGTCGACGATGACCCCTCCTTGCAAGAGCAACCAGGCAAGCCCCCCTTTGATCATCCCGATATCGCCCATTCCATTATCTCATGCTTGCATTAGATTTTGCTACTGGTATTGATTGCTCCTATTCTGATGCATAGCCTGCTTTGGTAACCTGCTGTTGTACCTTACCTGCTTATCCTAAACTGCTTAGTATAGGTTGGTTAGAGACCCATCAGTGACCCCCACTTTGTCCCGATCGCCTACCGGATAATCGAAGACCCGATCAACGGGATCGAAGACCAGGCCCGACACCGCACATCACTTCCCTTAGTTGCTCGACACTACCGGGTTACTATCGAGTACCGAGGGTGAGACCTCATCAAGACTTCGATGTTAACCTCGTAGTGTAGCTATTCGGTCGTGGTCATCGAGGGTGATTTCCTCCTTAACCACTTCCGACACGGCTCGTTGCAACCCCTCAAGTGTGAACCTCGAGGGTGGATCCTCTTACGCTCACCTTGATGATTACATCGAGTGGGATTCACCGGGGTGATTCCTCGGGTTTCCCTTGATGTTTGGACACACGGATACTTGGACTTTACCTGTTATTTGGAAAGACGGGTCAATTTCGAGGGGTACCCGCGAGCTTAATTGGGAGTGATGTGGAGACGGGTTGACACGGAGGGTGCCCGCGAGATAATTACGAGGCGTGGTAGCATTCCTAGCCCTTGCCGCAAGTCCTAGACGGGCAACGGGGTAACATCTTTCGTGAGTCTCTGCTTGTTACCGCGCGCTCCTAATCCACTATGATTTGGATATTTGATCCGAGGGGCCTCTGGCCTGATAGCACTAACCATCATGTGGGCATAGTATGGGCGTTCTGCGTCGTATACATCAGCCGAAGCTTAATAGACGTTAGCGACTGAGTGGCGCGCGCCGGGTTGGACTGGTAAGCTCATGTCTGTTTAGGAAGGTAGCTAGGTCTACTCACTGGCCGCCCACGCAACATGCAGGAGTTCCCGGGGAGATGGCCCATGACCCCTGGGGGCATAGGTTTAGTCCGGCGTGCTGGCCTCTCTATTAAGCCTAGGTCGGGTTGCGGCGTATTGTTTAGCCGAGGCCGGGCATGACCTGTGAAAGTGTGTCCGGCCGAGTTAATCGAGCGTCTTTGGGTAAGTTGGTGCACCCTGCAGGGAAGAAAACATCTATCGATAGCCTGTCCCTACGGTAACGGACACTTGGAGTTGTATCCCGATCGATACAACTAGAATCGGATATCGGTGATGAGAACTGGATGGTGATGAGTAACGGATTGTGATGATAATCGGATAGTATGGCTCGATTTCTTTCTCGCAGGAGTCGAGAAAGGATCTCCGGCCGAGGTTGATAACACTACTTCTACCTTACTTTGCGCTACTCTACTCCCTCCTGTTTGCTGCAAGATGGTGGTTTCCAGAAGATGCTAGTCTTCGATAGGACTAGGCCTTCTCTCTATTCTGGCATTTCTGCAGCCCAGTCCACATATACAGCCTTCCTTTGATAATGTTGCATATGTAGTGTAGATCCTTGCTTGCGAGTACTTTGGATGAGTACTCACGGTTGCTTTGCTCCCCCTTTCCCATTTCTTCTTCTTTCCGGTTGATGCAACCAGATGTCGGAGCCCATGAGCCAGATGCCACCTTTGACGACTGCTACTACCCCGAGGGTGCCTACTACTACATTGAGACCGTCGATCACTGTGAGTAGTTAGGAGGCTCTGTGCAGGAGGCCTTGCCTTTTAGATCGTTGTTGCTTTTGTGCTAGCCTTCTTAAGGCAAACTTGTCTAACTTATGTATGTACTCAGATATTGTTGCTTCCACTGACTCTTGTGTATTCGAGCTTATGTATTCGAGCCCTCGAGGCCCCTGGCTTGTAATATAAAGCTTGTATTATTTTAATTTGTGTCTAGAGTTGTGTTGTGATATCTTCCTGTGAGTCCTTGATCTTGATCGTACACATTTGCGTGCATGATTAGTGTACGATTGAATCGACGGTGTCACAGTTTACTAGAGTCAATAATCTAGTTCACATCGCTATGTGATTAACACCCAAAAGATTACTAAGGTGTGACCATGTTTTGCTTGTGAGAGAAGTTTAGTCAACGGGTCTGCCATAATCAGATCTGTATGTATTTTGCAAATTTCTTTGTCTATAATGCTCTGCACGGAGCTACTTTAGCTAATTGCTCCCACTTTTAATATGTATCCAGATTGAGACTTAGAGTCATCCGGATCTGTGCCAAAACTTGCATCTACGTAACCCTTTGCGATGAACTTTTTGTCACCTCCATAACCGAGAAACATATCCTTATTTCATTAAGGATAATTTTGACCAATGTCCAGTGATCTACTCCTAGATCACTATTGTACTCCCTTGCCAAACTCAGGACACGGTATACAATAGGTCTAGTACGTAGCATGGCATACTTTATAGAACCTATAGCTGAGGCATAGGGAATGACTTTCATTCTCTCTCTATCTTCTGTCGTGGTCGGGTTTTGAGTCTTACTCAACTTCACACCTTGCAACACAGGCAAGAACTCTTTCTTTGACTGTTCCGTTTTGAACTACTTCAAAAACTTGTCAAGGTATATACTCATTGAAAAAATTTATCAAGCGTCTTGATCTATTAAGTATCTGGTTCTAGTTGTCATAAGGTCAAGGTACAACTCCATGTCGTCCTGTTACCGAAGATCACGGCTATTCGAATAGATTAACTTCCCTGCAGAGGGCACCACATAGCCCAACACGCTTGATCCCATTTGGCTGGACACACTTTTCTGGGTCATGCCCGGCCGTGGAAGATCAACACGTCGCAGCCCCACCTAGGCCAACAGAGAGGTCAGCACGCCGGTCTAAAGCTAAGCGCGCAGTGGGTCCGCCCATCACCCTTAGCACACTGCATGTTGTAAGGGCAGCCAAAGCGTAACTAGCCCCTTAATACAAGAGCAGGCTTACGTTCCAATCCGCGATGCGCCGCTCGCCGACGTCCACGAAGGCTTCGGCCGATACCACGACGCTGAAAGTGCCCATAATCGCTCCCACGTAGTTGGTTAGTGCGTATAGGCCAAGAGCTGCACTCGTGTCAAATACCAAGATCTCATTAAGCATGTTAAGTATCCGTCGCCGAACAGGCCGTGCCCACCTCTCTCCTAGGTGGTCTCAACCTGCCTTGTCGCCTCCACCACAAAGTAACAATGGGGTCAGAACCCGAGCCCACCTCTACCGGGATGGAGCCACCGTCCTTTCAAATTTCCCTCATCAGAATCACTTGCGGGTACTCAACGAGCTGACCCGACTTTAGTCACCACATGTGTCATGTATAAAGTATATAGAATATACCCGTGATCACCTCCCTAGTGATCACGGCCCGATAGTATAGCATGGCAGACGGACAAGAATGTAGGGCCACTGATGAAACACTAGCATCCTATACTAAGCATGTAGGATTGCAGGTAAAGGTAACAACAATAGTAGCAAGGACATGCTATGCATCAGGATAGGATTAACGGAAAGCAGTAACATGCTACACTACTCTAATGCAAGCAGTATAGAAGAGAATAGGCGATATCTGGTGATCAAGGGGGGGGCTTGCCTGGTTGCTCAGACAAGAAGGAGGGGTCGTCGGTGACGTAGTCGACCAGAGGGGCATCAAGATCGCCACGGGTCTACCAAGAGAAAAAGGCGAGAAACAAGAAATACATAGCAAGCAAGTGCACAACAGGATAACAAAAGAGCTAGACGTGTTCTAACGCGGTATGAGGTGATACCGGTGAAGGGGGAAACATCCAGGAAAATATCCTCGGTGTTTCGCGTTTCCAGACAAATGAACCGAAGGGGGAAAGTTGCGTGTTTTCTATGCTAGGATGTGTGGCAGACGAACGGGCTGCGTATCTGGATTCGTCTCGTCGTTCTGAGCAACTTTCATGTATAAAGTATTTTCATCCGAGCTACAGTTTATTATATATGATTTTTCAAAGTATTAATAATATTCTGAAATTTTTATTAATTCGAAATTATTAAATACATGAACTGCTATGGGTACACATAAGTGTACCCAGCAGTGTGTGCATGTGTATGACAGGTGGGACCTGCTGGCTGTTGAGTCAATAGTCAACAACCCTAGTTGACTGGTCCAACAGACATGTGGGGCCACATATCATAGACTAGAGTTACTTAGGTTTATTTTGTTTAGGTTGATTAGGACACGGGGGCCATAAGTCAGTGTCATATTTTAAATGAAGGGTTATTTACAGCTGGGACCTACATGTCATGGACACATTATTTAACAGGTTATTTTAGTTGTCTAGTTGGACTAATTAGTGAAACGGACCCCATGGATCAGTGGCTAGTTAGTGATTGCACTAAACATGATTATTACTAATAAAATAGGGTACGGCCCGCCGGCAGTGGCACAAGCAGCCATGGCTTGGCAACACATGAACGCTGACAGAGGAGTGCCGGCGACGAGTGCACGACGCGCCGAGGGGGGGAGCAGGGCACGGCTGGACGGCGCGAGGGCGCGGTCGCGCAAATGGGGTCTATGCTGGAGAGAGCTACGGGAGGCCGGGGTCAAGGGCAAGCCTGGGGCGCGGCCAGTATGGGGAGGCGGGGAGCAGTACGGGCATGGCCACGCTGGGCGCCAAGCAGCCGACGCGGCCGGGTGGCGCGGACAAAGCAGGGAGAGGAAGGAGGGGTGGCGGCTCACAGGGGGGCCGAGGGTCCGGGCAACAGGCGCGGGAGGGGTGGAGACGACGGCGACGTGGAGGAGGCAGTCCGGCGAGGTGGAGTCGACGAGGTGGCCACGACGGTGGAGGGTGGCGATGCGGACGGAACGGTGTCGGCGAGGCAACGCGGCGACGGCGTCAGGTCGGCCTCCCCTGCTCTGCATTTTAATCGGCAGAGGGGCGGGGAGGTATCGGCGGGAAGGGGTCGAGGAGGCGAGCGCCAGCTTGGTGGCGTAGGGGCGGCGCCGACGATGTTAGCGAGTGGCGCCGGGGCGGTCCGGCGAAGACGGGTTCGATCCCGGCGGCGTCGGGGTCCTTGCCCCGATCTCGCCAGATCGGGGGGGGGGGGAGCGTGCGATGTGGGGCGATGGCGGGGCAGTTGCCCGATCCAGATGGGGAGGAGAAGGGGATCGGGGAGAAGTGGGGTAGTGCGGTCGGGCTAGGGTTTGACCAGGGTGGGGTTATGGTGGAGTGAGGCGGCCTAGGCTTGTTTGGGCCAGCTCAAGCTAGCAGTTGGGCTGACTGCCCAAGGGGGGTTTCCTTCTTCTGCTTTTGTTTTGTTTTTACCTTTTATTTACTTTACTTTTTCTGTTTTGTATTGTTTTCTATTATTTTAGTTTTAGTAAAATATGCACTTAGTATCTAAATTAGTATTTCAACTTAGTCCATAGTCACAAGAAGTCTAGTCCTCAAATAAATTAGTTTGACATTTAATTAATTACAAAAGGTTTTTAAATAATTGTTTTTGATGTTGTTTTATTCATCTTATAGTATTTAACATTTTATAAATGTGTGGTTTCTCCACCATAATTACCTGCACAACATTTGGTTCATTCCGAACATTTTAGTTTTAATATTTGAAAAAAATTATTTTGCTTGCTTTTGGATTTGAATTTTAATCGGTTTCGAACTACCGCGAGATTAGCAACAGTAATCAAAGTGACGTGGCACCATTAGCAAGGAATTACTGTAGCTTAATTATCCGGGCGTCACAATTCTCCTCCACTACAAGAAATCTCGTCCCGAGATTTAAGAGGGGCGTAAGGGGGAAAGTTCTGGTTACGAAATCCTAACGATTCTTCTCGGTCTTGGTTGCTCTTCTCGAAGAGGTCGATCCATTACGTTGATGTCTTCATTTCTATGCTTCAGTCATCACGATGAAGCCGGCATCCTTTCTTCAGGATCTCCATCATACTTACGACATAGTAAGGGGGGGTATTCCGGAAGAACGGACCTCTGCAAGGTTGACTATCCGGGTCGATATCATCGGAAAGGTGGCGAAAGTAACTCGAATTGAAACTTAAGAAAATATCGAGAGCAAAATAAAGAGGTATCATGGGAAGTTTCAAGCGGGCAGGCAATCGTTCGATGCCTGAAACAAAGTGTGAAAGGGGTTGAGATCAACGGGAATAAGTATTGTGTCTGATACCAGAATTGATGATCTCTCGGGAGGTGGCTCGTGAATTACTTATGAGTTCACGCGCGAGGAATAACTTTGGGAACATGGGAGGGTACAGGAGAGTCAGGTTTCGATCCTGTGGAACTATGGGTTATGGGCCCACCATGTAGGTTAAAAGTAGGAAGGGCGGTGACATCTTGCACGATCATGTGAGCAAGGCAAAGCAGAGGATAGTCTACCGGTTATGTCGGCAACAACATCGGTACCAAGGGCGAGGGACGAAGAGAACTATTTTCCTGCTCGTTGAACGAGGCGGACCAATAGGCAAAGTTCTCGCCCATCGGTGGTTACCGGAATATCATCAACAATAGTAACAGGGTCTTACTGACCGAGTTGTACACCACGGTGTTTACATAAGCAGGGAGATATTACTGCTTATGCCATATTGATCACAGAAAGGTTAAACACAACAATGGAAAGGAAATTATGTTTATCAGATTAAACAAAACAATGGAAGGGAAAATGTGTTTAAACACATATTTTAGGGGTATATCCTTCCCAAGGACAAGTGGAGCATGATATCCATGACAGGATATTATGTAGAAAATTCTCTAGGTGAAGGGAGAGAAATTTCATGACGTTACCCATACAACGGTGTTTGGATAATTGAGCAGGAAACATTTAGCATTGGGCTTCAAATGTTCCTGTTGAAAATCAGAGTACAACCGACATGCTTCGAGATAGCATTGACATGGTCATCAGGTGAAGATCAGACTTTGGAAACCCAAAGGATCCATCAGGAACAATTTATAGAATAAGTCTTACAATTACCTCACGTAAGAATGACTAACATTGCTAAAAGGAAGAACTATAACAATACGCCCTCCGGTCAAGTGCGCTAGGCATGACATCACCTTATCGGGTCATATAAAGACCAACGCTATGACTCTAGGAAAATGTCCCAACCATCATATCCGACCGAGATTCAGATCTGATTGGTGTCAGGATACCTCAGGCTTAGGATACCTGAGAAGAAAAGGTGCAACACAAATTGACGAGATGACAATGTAAGATTCTTGGGAAATGAACTATGGGAGCGAGTTCCAACACAAGAGTTCACCATTTAAACCAAGGAGAGGATGAGGGGGTAGCTGATGGGGTCAGCGACAATCCTTACGGTTTCCAAAAAAGGTGGATTTCCACAGTTATGTGAACAAGGAGATAACATTGTCGAATCAAATGATATAATGATGTATGCTTGAGGGAAACATACACAATTAAACATTGGTTGAAAAGTGCACCCGAAATATGACCTTATGCAGCAAGATCACTGTTAGAGTGACGATTCAATAACCAACAGTCTAAGAACGAACTGTCGAACATTAACTTCAGAGCAATAGGGTTGCTAGAAATACAGAACTCAAGCAACATCGTCAGCATATTGGTATCCCGGTTAAAAACAACACGGGGACCAAGGAAGAATGGTGATGGTGAGAAGTATCATCATACTGAGAATTTCTAAGAGGTGGAGTAATCCCCACAATATTCTCGACATAAAAGACAGTAATACTTCAAGGCAGAACACAACACTAGCTGGATAGCAAGGAACTCAAGGTACAACACAAAACTAGAACAAGTTTTGTGTTGGGAGGGAGATCAATAATGTTGTCGATGTTATCTCAATTCATCGAGGGGGCAAGCACGGAATTTCTCATCAGGAACTCAATGCACGTCTCGGAAGAAGTTAAAATGTTGACGATGGTCACGACACATTTATCGAGAGGTTTCAAGAGGATGCAATCAAACAACAACGACAACAAGCAAGAAAATGACGAAGTGGCAAGTTATAGGATCAATATATAAGATGCAAGCTCGGGACCAAAGTTGCCTTTCAGACAAGCAACATGATGTTGAAAGCTCGACGTAAGTCGTGCTCACACACTAAAGAATTCATGCCCCACAGAAAGACGCGGTAGCACAGTCAAAAGTAGAAAGACCAGGATGTAGCCGATAGTCTAGGAATGACCAGATTGGGTTCAGAATTTCCTAGTAAAAATACTAGGGGTATTTGATTTGTAGTGCGGAATAATTTCACTAGTCGGTGCCCTCGGTTGACAACAACCCAGAACCCGTAGAGTGATTACGACAAGGAAAGACATTACTTCAACAAAGTTAGTAAGATGTGGTGCAATTGCAAGGCATCTCCGAGATACCATGGGGTAATACTCGAAGGTAGAACATGATAGAAGTAGAACCGGGTCATTGACCTATGACAGTAGATACTTCAACCTTGCCAAAAATAGACGAGGCACTGGAATGAATTCCCATCAAATATAACAGATCAGGACAGCATGGTCGGAACCATAACTGTAAGGAATCAATTTCAAAAATACCAAAAGAATCATACAGCTGGATAATCATTTTGCAAGAAGCTTCCGAGATGGTCTACATCATTTTCATGGGCATGAACACAAAGTTCAAGATCGACTCCCACTTATTTAATGCATAACATTTCATTCACTTGCCGCTTTGATAAAACTGTAGTGTTGGAATTTATCTGGTAGAACACCGGAAGAGTATGACTTATGAAAACTTTCGGGTTCTCACAGATTAGGGGAAGACAGAGGTTCAACCCATCGGGCATCTTTGTAACATATACCACAAGTTTCAAAAGTAAATACACAAGCTCGAAAGCAGAGCATGGTTGGCCAAGCAGAGGATACAATTTACCAAAGGCATTATTGTCGGTGTACTAGAGTAGGGGTACCCTAGTATCCCGAACTTGTGCACGGGCAGTTGCAGCCCTCCGCGGCAGGGCTTACCGGGTGACCGCCAAGGTCCTCCGTGGTTCCTTTGGAGCCATTCAAGAACAAAGTATTCAAGTCATGGAGACAAGGCCCCGGCAAGAGGAGCTTGCCGGGAAGGCCACCCAAGGCACATAGGAGACAAGGCCCCCAAGAAGAGGAGCTTGCCGGAAGGCCACCCTGTGCACTTACAAGACAAGGCCCCGCAAGAGGAGCTTGCCGAAGGCCCGTGAGCGACAAGCTTCCGGGCGTGACAAGACAACAACCGCAGCAAGGCGCTTGTTGTGGCAGACCACCTCTCTCAGACTTCCACGCCCAAAGACAACCACTAACGTGTCGCCTGGGCCTTTCCAGCGCCAAGGTGGCGAGAGGTCAGGCAGCCAGCGGTGCGAGGTGGCAAGCAAGCTACCGACAAGTTTGCCATCGTGGCGAACGGTGGCGCCCTAACGGTCCTCGCTTGCACCGTTAGGGTGACTAGACGGGCATTTAATGCCTTTGTCCCCCGCCGCCGTGGTTAGGTATATTACAACGTACCTTTGTACAAGTAGGTGTACCAACCACTATTTTTCCATTTGTACCCCGTCTATGTTGCCACCTGTCGGAGCCCCTTGAGCATATAAAAGGAGGCCCTCGCGCAACGTAGAAAGGGTTGGTCGATCGATTCCCTCCACGCTCAGCCTCGTTAGCAGCTCGTCTGCATCAGAGCATTCGAGCGCCCCGAGCAAGAACGCAATACACCTAGACATGCAGCAAGAGGGAGTATTATCTCCGTAGAGCTCCGGGTTGGGTAAACCTCTCGCGTGCTTCGCCTCGATCTGCTCTTCGTGCGACCTCCGCTCCCCGCCGAAAGAAAGGGGCTCGGTCTGCCCGCCCCATAGGTGTTCGTGGGGCTGATCAGCCTGCCCGACATCTTTGGCGCGCCGTAGGGGGCGCCGAGGTTGTGTGAACTCGATCTGGCGCCCACGCGAAGCTAGATCTTCATCATCTTCGCCAACATGCCACCGAAGAAGAAGGCTTCGCGGCAGAAGCCCCGGCCCGCTGTTGAACCCACCACCACCAGAGCAAACAGGTGGTGGGGTAGACGCCGCGGAAGAATGGACGGCGACGGGAGCTCACGGTGCTGCCAAGTCCAAGGACAAGGCTGCGCAGACTCGGCGTCAAGATATGCACCGCGCCTGCCTCAGAGGCGCGGGATCGACAGCGCCATGGCATTCACAATGCCATACGCCGTTGATCGATCGAGCCGAGGATCTCGGGATGCTCAAGACCAGCATGCATGCCAACATGCCGGCTGCGCGAAGCGAGGCATCGGTCGCCCGGACGGGATATCGCTCCTTCTAACATAGTTAGAAGTCCGAGCGCATCCCGCCTCGCGCTTCGCTCGCCATCGCCACCCACTACTCGAAAGCGTAAGCTTTGGCGAGAGCACAACTACTCTGGATTACCTCCAACGGCCGACAAGGTCGATGAGTGGAGGGCCACCATTCGTAGTCTCATCGGCTTCGCTTAACGGCGACGCTCATGGCAACCGAAAGTGCATCGCTGCCGCGCAGGACTGCTAAACACGAGCCGGTGGCGACGAGACCGCTAGTGCAACCACCATGCACTCTCCGCCTCAAGGCCAAGATCGCCGACTCGCCGGATCCACCTCGACAGCGACTCCATCAAGGCTATCCGATCCACGAGCTCATCGCGATCAGCGCCAAGTTCTTCACGAACGACAAGAAGAGGACGCCGAACTCGCATCGAAGCGCCAAGAGAAGCGCGCGTCAATCCGACAAAGCGCCGCTGGGCCCTCTGTTGACATGCACGCGCAGAGGAACCAGCGACTTGCCAGACGCGGTAGGTTGCCTGTGTTCACTCGTGAGCTGCGGCAAGTCCAAAGGCCCAGCAAGAAAAACTTCAAGCCGATGTACCGAGAAGCACGACGGCAAGACGATCCGTCGGAGTTCCTCAAAGATCTACACCATCGCGATGCAGGCTGCCGGGGCGGACGACAAGATCCTTGCTAACTACTTCACCGGTGCTCAAGCCCAATGTCGTCCTGGCTCATGCACTTGCCGGACAACTCCATATCTTCTTGGGCAGATCTATGCCATCAGTTTGTCGGCGCTTTACAGCGCCACAAGCCCCATGGCCAAGAAAGCGACCTTCATCTGCCGCCCGTAAGGAAGGAGAGCCCTCAAGCAAGTATATTCAAAGATTCAGCTGCAGACAAAGACAACATCCCAGACGCCCACCGGGCCATGTAATCAGCGCGTTCCATCGAACGTCTTAAACCGCAGGATGCGGAGGAGATGGCGATGTGCAAGATCGAAGACGCTGCTGAGCTATACGCCCTGGCTGACAAGTGTGCACGTGCTGAGGAAGGGAGGAGACTCCCCGGAGAGAATACCGAAGCAGGAGTATATTATAGTGAAGAGACCGCCCTGGCAAAGAAGAGCCGGCGGCGGGGCAACAGGAAAAAGAAAGGCAGAGATGTGCTAGTTGTTGAGCAGTCCGGCAACGGAGGTGGCGACAAGAAAGCCAAGGCTGGTGGCTCCGGCAAGGAGGTTGCCGCTGGCACCAACTGCCAGTCTGTGGCGGCCGCCGACATGCAGGACGGCTCCGGCAAGCAGTACTACAAGATCCACCGCACCAAGGTCCATGACCTCCAGAGCTGCAAGAAGGTGGAGCATCTTGTCGAGCAGCAGAAGGCTGAATACGAATGACGCGACAAGGAGAAGGCCCAGGAGGGTGCAGGAGGACCCAAAGAAGAAACGCCTGGCCGGGAGGACGCCATGGCAAGGCCAAGCAGCGGCAAGGAGACAGACCTCCCTGTGGCCGCGACAAGGATGAAGACGACGACGACAGTGAAGACATGGATGATGACGAGGCCGACGAGCAGGAGTTCTAGAAAGCCACAGAGGTCTTGTGCGTTGACGGCGGTGCTTCTCTGCATACTTCACACCGCAAACTCAAGCAATGGATGCGGGAAGTCAGTGCAGCAGAACCATCCATGGAGTCACGCAGGCCTCTGAAATGGTCCAGCACGCCTATCATCTTTGATATTGAGGACCACCCTGATCGTGTAACAGCAGTCGGGTGCTTGCCGATGTTGGTTTCACCAACTATCCGCAACCTCAAGGTCACCAAGATGTTAGTTGGCCGGGGCGGCTTGAATCTGGTCTCCTCCGCGGTGCTCCGTAAACTCCAGATCCTCGATGGCGAGCTCAAGAGACCGCACTTTTCAAGGAATCAATCTGGAAGGAGCGAGCCAAGGGAAAGATCACGCTGCCGGTAACATTTGGCAGCGAGTTGAACTTCAGGACCGAGAGGGTCACTTTGACGTTGTTGATTTTCCATTGCCTTACAATGGGATACTTGGCCGCCCAAAGACTCGCCAAATTCATGGCGGCCTCTCACTATGCCTACAACATGTCAAGATGCCAGTGCCCGATAAGTGTCATATCTGTCCCTCGCGACAAGAAGGATGCTCTTATCTACGCCGACAAGATTTACCGGGAAGCGGCAGCGACAGATTGCAAGCCACTTGCCGAAGCTCCCGGGGAAGAAGACCAAGTCCGCAAGAGCTCGATGCCCACTCCGCAAGCGCACCTCTTCGAGTGCTGCGCTGCCGAGGACGCACCATCGAGCTCCACCGGCAAGTGTAAGAAGACGGCGACAGCTCCACCAGAGACCAAAAGGTGTCCGCTAAGGAGGACGGGCACGGTGGTACCTTCACCATCGCGCCTCTCTCGACCCTAAATAGGAAGGCGCGCCGTTGCTTTCCTGCGCGAACGTGAGACGTGTTTGCATGGCAGCCGTCGACATCCCCGTGTTCCTGTGAAAGTAATTGAGCACCATCTTGCCGCTTGTCCTCATGCGCGCGCCCGCCAAGCGTAAAGTCGAAGCAAGCGGTGGAGCGCCAAGAGTTCATCGCGAAGAAATCAAGAAACCGAAGCAGCAGGCCTTGTCGAGGAGTGCTCCATCCCACGTGGTTGGCCAATCCTGTAGTTGTATCGCATAAGGCTAACGGGAAATTGAGGCTTTGTATCGACTTTACCGATGTCAATAAAGCTTGTCCCAAAGACCCATTTCCCTTGCCGCACATCGACTAGATTGTCGACTCCACGGCCGGATGTGATTTGCTTTCATTTCTGGATGCATATTCAGGATATCATCAGATCTTCATGGCAGAAGAGGATGAGGAGAAGACCGCATTCATCACCCCATGTGGCACATACTGTTTTGTACGGATGCCCTTCGGGTTAAAGAATGCTGGTTCAACGCTTGCAAGAGTAGTTCATGATGCTTTTGAGCTGCAAATGCACGTAAATGTGGAAGCATACATGGATGACATAGTGGTCAAAAGCAAGGACAAAGCGACCTGGTTCAAGATTTAGACGAAACCTTTGCAAATCTGCGCAAGAAGATCAACCTCAAGCTCAACCCCGAGAAGTGCGTGTTAGGAGTCCCTTCCGCAAGCTTCTCGGTTCTTCGTGGTCTCGGCCGGGAATTGAAGCCAATCCCGACAAGATCAAGGCCATTGAGCAGATTGAAGCACCAAAGCGCGTCAAGGATGTACGAAGACTTGTCGGTTATGAGCTGCTCTCAACAGGTTTATCTCTAGATCTCTCGAAGCGCTACTGCCGCTTTTTCAAAATTTTGAAAAAGGCAGGTCCGATGCAATGGACTCGGAAGCGGAGGCAGCGCCGCAGACTTGAAGAGATACTGTCCTCCACTCCAACACTTGTCGCACCTAAGCCACAAGAGAAGTTGTCGCTATATATAGCTGAAACCAATCAAGTCGTGAGTGTTGTGTTACTAGACGGGAGGCATGAGGATCATGAGCTAGCAACCATGGCGGACACATCCAAATGACAAGGGGGCTTCACGGCAAGCTCTGGTCCCGACAAGGACGAATCTGCATGCATACGTGACAAGATGCAGAAAAGGATGGTGCAGCGCCCAGCTTTACTTTGTCAGCTCCCTTCGCAAGGGCTAGGTCAAGGTACTACGGTGTGCAGAAATTGCTTTTTGGCCTTCTCATGGCCTCAAGAAAGCTGCGCCATTACTTTCGTGCACATGAGATCACAGCTTGTCACTCGCTCACCGAAGAGGATACTGCAAAATCCAGAGGCAACAGGCAGGATTGTCGAGTGGGCACTGGAACTGTCAAGCTTTGGCCTCAAGTTTGAGAGCACTTCAACTATCCAAAGTAGAGCATTGGCGGAGTTCATAGCAGAATGGACACCAACGCCAGATGAAGAAATTTCAGAAACGAGCGTCCCCGTCAAAGAAACAAGCAAAGAGTGGCTGATGTACTTTGATGGTGCCTTCTCGCTGCAAGGCGCCGGTGCCGGAGTGCTGCTTGTCGCACCCACCGGAGAGCACCTCAAGTACGTAGTCCAGATGCACTTTCCCACGGAGCAAGCAACAAACAATACAGCAGAGTATGAAGGTTTGCTTGCCGGTCTCAGGATCGCAGTGGACCTTGGGATCAAGAAGCTAATTGTCAGGGGTGACTCACAACTTGTTATCCGCCAAGTGAACAAGAATTATCAGAGTCCATTGATGGAAGCTTATGTTGATGAAGTGAGGAAGCTAGAAGAGCAGTTTGACGGCCTGCAAATGGAATATATTCCGAGAGCTCAGAACGACATTGTTGATGGCTCGCCAAAGTGCGCCGCACTTAAGTTACACTGTGGAACCAGGGATTTTTGTGCTCAAGTCGACTCAACCGTCTGTGACACCACTAATCGGACAGAGCAAGAAGAGGAGGTTGATCTCTGGTGACTACTTTCCCGGCAGAGCTTCCCCAAGCCGCCGCCAAAAGGTCCCCAAGATCGACACCAACAAAGGCTGAGGGGCGTCTGCTCCGACAAGCCCTGTGGTTTGTTTCGTTGAAGCGCACGCCCCGACAAGTTTTGCTCCGGCAAGCTTGCCGGGAACGCCAAGCTCCGGCTGAGCCGCAGGTTCTCGCCATGAAGCCGATATTCCCACAGCAGCAGATGTGCCTTTAGTCCTTGTTGTCGAGCCGCAAGCTCCAAAGATGGGCGCAGCAGATTGTCCATTTCCTTCAGACAGAGAACTTCCCAAGATCAAGAAGAAGCGGAAAGAGTAGCCCGGCAGTCAAGTATGTACCAGTTTGTCGACAAAGACACTGCATGTAAGAAGACTCAACGGTGTGAAATTGAAGTGTATTCACCGGGAGGACGGACAAAAGCTGTTGGCGAGAGATACATGGAGGCATATGTGGTCACCACATTGGCGCCAGAGCACTTGCCGCAAAGCGTTCCAACAAGGTTTCTTTTTGGCCGACAGCCCTCCGTGATGCAATCGCACAAGTAACCAAGTGTGAAGCGTGCGGCCCATTCCAAACAGATTCACCAGCTAGCTCAAGCTCTCCAGACGATCCCTTTATCCTGGCCATTTTCGGTCTAGGGGCTCGACATCCTCGGCCCCTTCCCCCGAGCTGTCGGGGGCTTTGAGTACTTGTACGTTGCAATCGACAAGTTCACAAAGTGGCCGGAAGTGGAAGCAGTGAGGAAGGTGACAGCACAGTCAGCAGTCAAGTTCTTCCGGTCGATTGTTTGCCATTTCGGAATCCCTAACAGGATCATCACCGACAACGGCACACAGTTCACAAGCCGCACCTTCATGCAGTACGTCCAAGATCTTGGCGCCAAGATCTGCTTCGCTTCGTTGCTCATCCGAGAAGCAACGGTCAAGCCGGAGAGGGCAAATCTTTGAAGTGCGCTGGCTCAAGACCGTAACTTTCGGCTGCTGCGCAAGTGCGGAAGAAACCGGATTGAGGAGCTACCGGTGGTTCTTTAGTCGATCAGACGACGCCAAATCGAGCCATCGCCGCACACCTTCGCTCTAGTCTATGGAGCAGGCAGTTCTCCCCACGGAACTTCAGATACGGATCGCCTCAAGTACTCGCTATGATGAGCTTGAGCAAGAGCAGTTGCGACAAAATAACGCTGCTCCTTGAGGAAGATCGCCTTCAGTGCTGTCAGACGAGCTGCTCGGTACCGACAAGCTTTGCGCCGCTACCATAGCCGCAAAGTCAATGCCAAGTCTCGAGGAAGGTGACCGTGTTCTTCGCGCGTTCAGTCCGCCAAGAATTCCAACAAGTTGACGCCTAAGTGGGAAGGCCCTTATCGGGTGAAACGAAGTCACTAGGCTCAAGCGCTGTCCGCTTTGAGACCGAAGATGGCATTCCGTGAGCAACTCCTGGAATATTGAGCATCTTCGTAAGTTTTACTCAGGAGCGCGGTTGCGGAACCTGTTCCAAGCAACCACCTTTTGTACAAGTCTTGCCGCTGATGCATGTAATCCTTTGTACAAAGCCGGGCGCAGACCCCGTGCATCAGTAAAGCTAGCGTGCTTCGCACACCTTGTCGATTTCATGCTTTTTACTTCTATTTGCATGCATTATCTGACACTTTGTGCAGCACCTACCCCTGGTAAGTGATAACGAACCACAAGGCTCCATATTTTTATTTTCTCTTCTTTCTCTTTCTCAATGAAAGGAAGGTTCCCTCGCACACAATTTTGCCGGGGGGAAAGGAGAAGATAATGGTGTGGACCAAGCGTCGGTCAAGGAAGTCTAGCCTTACCGGGAAGCAAACGACAGAAAAGCTAAGTTGCCAAAGTTTGAGCAATCAGTTTTAAATTTTTTTAAGTTATCTTCCTTGAACGACCGAACTTTGTATGGAAAAACCTGTCGCAGAGGAACCAATTCGTAGCTAGTTGCGCCCTTACTTTGTTTCGAGTCCGCTCAACAACTTAAGTGAGCTGCGACTAGTTGCGACAAGGTTGTTTGTCGGAAGCGGCACCGCCAAAGAAGGTGTCGACGTCTCAAGACTCAAAGACTCATGGCTCAGTGCCCGCTACCGACAAGTCCCCTAAAAGCGAGGGCAAAAACATACAAAGGAAGGAATCAAGTAAAGGAAATAACGAGCGATTGATATCCAAAATAAAGTTATATTACAAGATAGCTTGCCGCAGCTCTAATGGATTATTCCTATGACATGACCAGCAGCGGCAAGGGAAAGAGAAAACGGGCGGCCTAATCTCCACGCAGTCGCCTCAACCCTCTTGATTCCGCCACCCTGTCCACAATGGGTGCGACAAGGGTCTTGAGCGCCTCCACATCAAGATCCGTGGCGGCAGGACTTGAGGACATTGGTGAGGTTGAGGCCTGGGTTGCGGAAGGCCACCTTCATCAAGACCTTTGAGGGCTCCGTGCAGATCTCGCACGACTCCTCGGCCAGCTGTTTTGGGACCTCTTCCCGAGTCGCTGGAGAGCCGCCACCACGCCTTGAAGAACAAGCTGAGCTTGGCGCTGGGTTGAGATGCCTGCCTGAGGAGTATCCAAGATCCACCATCCCAGCTCCATCACCGGCTGTGGAGTATCCACGAGACCCTCGGTCCAAGTGCTCCACATTCTCCTCAAGGCACTGGCGGCAACAAGATTCGCCAAAGAGCTCATCGTCGGCCTTGATCTTCTCCTTCAAGGCCACCTCCCGCCTCCTTGGCGCCTGGCCCAGCCGGCCTCGAGTCAAAGTAGTTAGCTTCAACTCAAGGTCTGCATTGGAGTCCCTGGTAGCGCTGAGCTCCTTGCTCCTCTCTGCGAGACGGCCCTGCAGCTCGCCAAGAGTGTAGGCGTCCTTCTCGTGCTCGTGCTTGAGTGCAGCAAGCTCCTCGCCGCTCTTCTTGAGGTTGGCCTCCAACTGCGCCACCTTCGTCTCCAGCTCCTTCTTGGCGGCCTCGGCAGCTGCGGCACCACCCTTTGCTTCCTTGAGAGTCCCGCCAAATGTTTCCTCGCGCATGGAGAGATCCTCCTCGTGGCTGTCCAGGTTAACCTTCTGCTGCGCCAGCTCGCCTTCCCGCGCAGACAGC
This sequence comes from Aegilops bicornis, assembly GCA_021605145.1. NCBI lineage: Eukaryota > Viridiplantae > Streptophyta > Magnoliopsida > Poales > Poaceae > Aegilops > Aegilops bicornis. Next base: position 403,316,534 of record CM038675.1, on the reverse strand, counting down.
TTCTCGGCGGCAAGCCGCTGTTCCTCCTCAGCTGTGGCCTTCTTGAGGATGAAGGCCTTGCGCTCCTCGGCGAGTTGCTCCCGCTCCTCCGCCAAGGACCGGAGAGCTTCCTGGTTGCGGCCCCGGAGCTCCTCCGCTTCTCAATGTCTCTTCCCGCCGCGATAAGCGCCTCGATGCCGCTTGGCTTGTCGGGCGGTAGAGCGACAAAGAAGCTTCCGCAGCTCCTCCTCGTGCTCGCCACTGCTTCTGCTTGGCGCGCCAACTAGCGTCAGCCCAGCGGAGGCGAGCAGCTCTTCATCGAAGGTTTCTCCTTCGGCCGGCGCCCTGGAGCTCGACTCCCATGGGAGCTTGATGAAGACGCCGTCGCCGGCCTTCAAGTAGGCGCCGGGTTGGGGCTCTTCGGAGCCTGACGCTGCGGCAGCGGCGGAGGGATCGGCGGTCGGTGTAGCGCCTGGCGCTCCTCCGCCTCGTGGTCGTCAGTCGATCGCCGGACCCCTCGCCCGGCTTCTGTGGCGGCTTGATTGGCCTCTTCGCCGGCAGGCTCGTCGGCGCCGGCTTCTTCTTCCACGGCGGCGGCTTCACAAGATAGCCAAGATGTCCTCCTCGCCGCGACCTCGGTCTCCATTGGCTCTGTATGGACGGACGAAGAAAGTCAAGCAAATATTAGAAGACAAAATCAAGAAGAAAAACACAAGGGAAGTACTCACGCAAGAAGGTTACCACGCCGGGCTGCGGTCATGGTCTCCGCCGCCAAGGATCGCTGGTGCCGCCCCTTGCCGGAGAGCTGCCCTTGCCGGAGAAGGCTCCTTGCCGGAGAAGGCTCCCTTGCCGGGGAACGCTCCCTTGCCGGGAATCCACCCTTGGCGGCGTAGTCGGCGGTATGAGGCTGCTCGCTCCTACACAAGTCAACAAATGATATCAAGAAAGGAAAAAGCACCCATGCACGCCAACAACAAGAAGTAGACCATATACTTACGCTGGGGCTGCGCTTAGGGGCTGCTTTGAAGGAGAGTTGCCTCATCCGGCAAGGTTGTCTCGGACGCGCCTCCGCCGTCAGCAGTGAGGTTCGCCCTCGACGACAATCACCGGGGTCTTGGCCCTCTTCGACATCCTTCCGGGCCAGCGTCACGAAAGGAATGGATTCAGAGTAAAGCAGATCGAGATACAAGACAAGGCAACAAATCAAGAATTACAAGTACAAGAAGGAATCTTACTCTTCCTCTTCCTCGCCGAGCTGAGCGGAGAGGTCGACTCGCCCGCCTCAGACGACGAGGCGGAGGAGGGCTCCTTGGACGCTTGGCGGGGCGGGACCGGTGGGCTGCGAGGGCCCTCTCCGATTGCCGCAGCGGCGTGAGGAGCTCCCATGCAACAAGATTTTGCCGCGGTGGAGCTGCCGCGCGCTGGGCCGCGGTGGTGGCTCGCCTGCCGCCTTCGCTGCCTCCGGCCTTGCGAAGACGCTTTCTTGGTGGAGCCGGTGGCTCCGCCGCGGCAAGCTGCTTGGAGGTGGAGAGGATGCGCCCTCGGCGGCTCGCTCGACTTCGGCCAGCTCGGCAGCTCTTCCTCGCCGACGAAATCCTTTTCGCCGACAAGGCTTGCCGCCTCGGCTGCCTCTGCCTCCTCCACAGTGAAGCCAAACTTCGCCCATGGCGGCCGCTGCCGCCTCTTCTACCCGGTGGCGATGCGTCGCATCTCGTCGTCGATGAGTGTCGCTGGTGAGGCCCTCTCGCCGTCGGGACGGACTGGCATCTCTACCAGATTGTCGAAGAACTGCCACACGACGTCATCTGCCGGCTCTTGCCAAGTGGGGACAATTCCATGGGAGTCATACAACGGCATCATTGCACGGATGCGGTCAAGCGACGAGTTGTTGCACAATGAACGACGCCTCGGCAACCTAAACATCTCCGGATGATCGTGATCAGGCTTGAACAGCTCTAAGAGCATTGCGCCAAGCTCCAAGATAGTGAAGTTGAAGTTGAGGCCTGGGCGCAGCCTCATGATGTCTGCCGCTCTGAAATTCCTGTGCAGGTCTCCTTCTCCCCGCAAGGGGATGGCGCGGCGGCGAAGAAAGTCCGCGCCAATAGTCCCTACAAGTGAGTCCGCAAGTCTCGAGGCGGAGGATTCGGTAATCGCGATCTTCAGCCTAAGGCCCTCCGGGGCCGATTGCTCCAATCATTGCCGCAGACTCTTTGGGGTTTGGCGCTGGCGGTAAAGGCTGCGGGTTCTCCTCAACAATCCAGCACCAATCTGCCCTCCACTCCTCCCATTTGCTACGGAGCTCTCCTCCAGATAGGCCTCCTTCTTGCCGACTCGAAACCCAAGCAATTCCTCCGCAAGGGGCTCTCTCTCTCGGCTCGGGGTAGAAAGAAGTGACGGAAAAGAGCTACATTTGGGTGGACTCCGACAAAGTTTTCGCAGAGATGTGCGAAAGCTGCCATGGTCAGAACGGCGTTGGGGGTGAAATCAAGGAGGCGGAACCCGTAGGTATTCATAATGTCGCAAAAGAACTCAAAGAAGGGCGGGCAGAGCCTGCAGTAGAAGAAGAGCGCGAAGAAGGGATACCCCGTCGGGGCCAGTTCTGCAGCGGCGGGGAGTACTTCGCGCGGATGCGCCTGCCTCCATCGACCGTAAGAGGTAGTAGTTCTCCTCAGCTCCCTCGCGGCGAAATGAGGGGAAGACGGCCCGCTCCTTCCGCAGCCGCAAGTCAGCGCCTCGGCCGACTTCACGGTCTTCCCTTGTCGGCTTTCGGGCCCATGGCTGAGGCGGTGGAGGAGATCGACGGCGTTGAAGGTGCCGGTGGCGATGAAGTGGAGCAATCGCTCTCTTTTCAGCCTTGAGAAGAAGGGGAGCAGCGGTGGTTTTTCGATGGGGACAAGAATCGGCAAGGTAGGCGACGTGCCCTGCTTCCCCGCTTATAAAGAGGGAGGGGCGGACGCCCGATTTTCCAAATAAAGAAACCCCAAGATCTCGCCCACGATCTCTCACACAACGCCACGCTCGATGTGTGCCGCCTGTGGGGGGCGGTGGGTCCGGGTGAGTTATGGTGTGACCCGGGCTGCGTGCCTGCAGCCTGTTTTGGGCCCTGGCCCAACAGCGGCACTGCAGTGTGGCCCAGCCCGGGCTCTGTCATTGTACTAGAGTAGGGTACCCTAGTATCCCGAACTTGTGCACGGGCAGTTGCAGCCCTCTCAAGGGTGGCTTACCGGGTGACCGCCAAGGTCCTCCGTGGTTCCTTTGGAGCCATTCAAGAACAAAGTATTCAAGTCAGGGAGACAAGGCCCCCGCAAGAGGAGCTTGCCGGGAAGGCCACCCAAGGCACATAGGAGACAAGGCCACGGCAAGAGGAGCTTGCCGGGAAGGCCTTCCCAGGCACTTACAAGACAAGGCCCCGGCAAGAGGAGCTTGCCGGGAAGGCCCGGTGAGCGACAAGCTTCCGGGCGCGACAAGACAACAACCGCGGCAAGGCGCTTGCCGTGGCAGACCACCTCTCTATACCTACGCCCAAAGACAACCATCGACATGTCGCCTGGGCCTTTCCAGCGCTGCGTGGCGAGAGGTCAGCAGCCAGCGGTGCGAGGTGGCAAGCAGCGCCGACAACTTTGCCATCGTGGCGAACGGTGGCGCCTCGACGGTCCCTGTTTGCACCGTTAGGGTGACTAGACGGGCATTTAATGCCTTTGTCCCCGCCGCCGTGGTTAGGTATATTACATCGCATAATCGTACAAGTAGGTGTACCAACCACTATTTTTCCATTTGTACCCCGCCTACGTTGCCACCGTCGGAGCCCCTTGAGCATATAAAAGGAGGCCCATGCGCAACGTAGAAAGGGTTGGTCGATCAGCCTTCCACGCCGCCTCGTTAGCAGCTCGTTCGCATCAGAAAGCATTCGAAAGCGCCTCGAGAAAGAACGCAATACACCTAGACATGCGGCAAGAGGAGTATTATCTCTCCGAGAGCTCCGGTTGGGTAAACCTCTCGCGTGCTTCGCCTCGATCTGCTCTTCATGCGACCTCCGCTCCCCGCCAAACCGAAAGGGGCTCGGTCCGCCGGCCCCATAGGTGTTCGTGGGCCAGATCAGCCTGCCCCGACAATTATGTATCAGGGGAAGGACTCGCAAGGTGATTGAATATGAAGGACACTGTCGGATAACAATCCAACAATGGATTGGGCGATCCGCAACGGTGCTGATGTGAGTATCAGTACTCACTCATAGGAATAAAGAATGCAGAGGCATCAGATTCAAGAATCACCTGATTAGTATGATGCTTAGATAGAAGAAATTATGGTTTCCTAAACGAAGGATGAGAAGCAAACGCTCTGATCAAGGATGGATAAGTTGGAAACACTTAGTTAGGCAATCAATAAAGGTTTCAATTGCCGAGAACCAACTCACATCCGGAATGACGCCTGAGCCGGAAAGATAATTTTAAAAAGGATAACCTGATGACTGCGTGTGTATGCACACATTGGATCAATAGGCTCAAATTGACTAAGACAAGGGATGTTAACGAGAACTACTAGTCATATGGAATTAACCATAAGGCAAGCAAGCAAGAATTTCAAGAGCAATAGGCTCCTGAGGATTTTTGGAAGATCGAATGGTATTTCGAAGATTGGTGACATACATGAATCAACTGGGGACGAGTGGATACTCGGTAAGTGCGAGAAATTATCTGTAGGGATATTCTTGCGGCAAGGAACTGCAAGGCAATGGCACAAGGGATTCTTGGAACAACGACGAGTATTACAAGGTATCTTGTAATAAAAGACCAACTGGGGATGAATGTAAGAATGGCACGTGCAGGTAGTTATCCATAAGGTTTGACGGTGGAAGGGGAATTGCAAACACGATGAACACAAGTTCTCGGGATAATATCAGAGAGTATCATCGGGGTCTTCTAATGAATCAGGCCATCAGAATGAAGGGGCTCTCCGAGAGGAAGTAGTAACGAGATCCTAGTTTTAGAGTTAGCAAAATAAATTAACTCGAATAGAAGAGATATCAGAGTCCCAGAGTATAGGCGAGGAATAAAAGATCCTAATACCACCCAATGGCGACATGGGCCCATGGGCCGCACAGCCATGTTAGTAAAAAGTTTTGCAATGTCTAGACTCGACTTCGGCCAAGGAGTGTGGAAGGGGGATTCCTACAGGCAGTCGGATGATACCAACTTGTGACGCCCCCGATTCAATCATACACTAATCATACACGCAAACGTGTACGATCAAGATCAGGGACTCAAGGGAAGATATCACAACACAACTCTAAAATAAAATAAGTCATACAAGCATCATAATAAAATAAGTATTTCCCTCAGTTTTTGAGAACCAAGGTATCAATCCAGTAGGAGACCACGTGCAAGTCCCTCGTACCTGCACAAAACGATAGCTACTCGCAAGCAACGCGATTAGGGGTTGTCAATCCCTTCACGGTCACTTACTTAGAGTGAGATCTGATAGAGATAATATTTTTGGTATTTTTGGTATAAAGATGCAAAGAAAAAAGTAAAAAGCAAAGCAAGTAAAAAAAGTGATGGAGATTGATATGATGAGAATAGACCCGGGGGCCATAGGTTTCACTAGTGGCTTCTCTCAAGAGCATAGATATTCTACTTGGTGAACAAATTACTGTTGAGCAATTGATGTAATTGAGCATATTTATGAGGTTATCTAGGTATGATCATGTATATAGGCATCACGTCCGAGACAAGTAGATCGAAACAATTACGCATCTACTACTATTACTCCACTCATCGACCGCTATCCAAAGATGCATCTAGAGTATTAAGTTAAAAACAGAGTAACGCCTTAAGCAAGATGACATGATGTAGAGGAATAAATTCATGCAATATGATAAATACCCCATCTTGTTCTCCTTGATGGCAACAATACAATACGTGCCTTGCAACCCTTTCTGTCACTAGGTAAGGACACCGCAAGATTGAACCCAAAGCTAAGCACTTCTCCCATTGCAAGAACTACCAATTTAGTTGGCCAAACCAAACGGATAATTCGAAGAGACTTGCAAAGATAACTCAATCATACATAAAAGAATTCAGAGAAGATTCAAATATTATCCATAGATAAGCTGGATCATAAACCCACAATTCATCGGTCTCAACAAACACACCGCAAAAAGAAGATTATATTGAATAGATCTCCACGAGAGAGGAGGAGAACATTGTATTGAGATCCAAAAAAGAGAGAAGAAGCCATCTAGCTACGAGCTATGGACCCGAAGGTCTGAAGTAAACTACTCACACTTCATCGGAGGGGCTATGGTGTTGATGTAGAAGCCCTCCATGGTGGATGCCCCCTCCGGCAGAGCTCCGGAACAGGCCCCAAGATGGATCTCGTGGATACAGGAAGGTACGGCGGTGGAATTAGGTTTTTGGCTCTCCTTCTGATCGTTTGGGGATACGTAGGTATATATAGGAGGAAGGAGTACGTCGGTGGAGCGTCAGTGGGCCCACGAGGTAGGGGGGCACGCACAGGGCAGCACCCTCCACCCTCGTGACCGCCTCTGGCACTTCTTGGAGTAGGGTCCAAGTCTCCTGGATCACGTTCGGTGAGAAGATCACGTTCCCGAAGGTTTCATTCCGTTTGGACTCCGTTTGATATTCCGTTTCTTCGAAACATTGAAATAGGCAAAAAAAAAAAGCAATTCTGGGCTTGGCCTCCGGTTAATAGGTTAGTCCCAAAAGTAATATAAAAGTGGAAAATAAAGCCCAATATAGTCCAAAACAGTAGATAAAGTAGCATGGACCAATAAAAAATTATAGATACGTTGGAGACGTATCAGGCATCCCCAAGCTTAATTCCTGCTCGTCCTCGAGAAGGTAAATGATAAAAAAGAATTTTTGATGCGGAGGATACTTTGGCATAATTTCAATATAAATCTTCTTACTTGTGATATGAATATTCAGATCCGAAAGATTTAAGACAAAAGTTCATATTGACATAAAAATAATAATACTTCAAGCATACTAACTAATCAATTATGTCATCTCAAAATAACATAGCCAAAGAAAGTGCACCCTACAAAATCATATGGTTAGGCTATGCTTCATTTTCGTCACACAAAGATGTTCCCAACTTCTATACCCCCGATGACAAGCCAAACAATTGTTTCATACTCAAATAATCTCAAACTCTTTCAACCTTTGCGCAATACATGAGCGCGAGCCATGGGTATAGCACTATGGGTGGAATAGAAATATGATGATGGGATTGTGTGGAGAAGACAAAAAAAGGAAAGTCTCATATCGACGAGGATAATCAACGGGCTATGGAGATGCCCATCAATTTATGTCAACATGAGGAGTAGGGATTGCCATGCAACGGATGCACTAGAGCTATAAATATATGAAAGCTCTACAAAAGAAACTAAGTGGGTGTGCATCCAACTTGCTTGCTCACGAAGACCTAGGGCACTTTGAGGAAGACCGTCATTGGAATATACAAGCCAAGTTCTATAATGAAGATTCCCACTAGTAGATGAAAGTGACAAAATGAGAGACTCTCTATTATGAAGATCTTAGTGCTACTTTGAAGCACAATATACGAGACTCACTACATGAATAACAAGGTGCTACTTTGAAGCACAATATATGAGACTCACTATATGAAGAACAAGGTGCTACTTTGAAGCACAATATATGAGACTCACTACATGAAGAACAAGGTGCTACTTTGAAGCACAAGTGTGGTAAAAGGATAGTAGCATTGTCCCTTCTCTCTTTTTCTCTCATTTTTTTTATTTGGGCCTTTTCTCTTTTTTTTATGGCCTCTTTTTTTTGTCCGGAGTCTCATCCCGACTTATGGGGGAATCATAGTCTCCATCATCCTTTCCTCACTGGGACAATGCTCTAATAATGATGATCATCACACTTTTATTTCTATTACAACTCAACAATTACAACTCGAAACTTAGAACAAAATATGACTCAATATGAATGCCTCCGACGGTGCACCGGGATGGTGCAATGAATCAAGAGTGACATGTATGTAAATAATGCATGGTGGCTTTGCCACAAATACGATGTCAACTACATGATCATGCAATGGCAATATGACAAAAGTAATGTATGTCATAATAATGATGATGGAAGTTGCATGACAATATATCTCGGAATGGCTATGGAAATGCCATGATAGGTAGGTATGGTGGCTGTTTTGAGGAAGATATAAGGAGGTTTATGTGTGAAAGAGCGTATCATATCATGAGGTTTGGATGCATCGGCGAAGTTTGCACCAACTCTCAAGGTGAGAAAGGGCAATACACGGTACCGAAGAGGCTAGCAAGTGCGGAAAGATAAAAGTGCGTATAATCCATGGCTCAACATTAGTCAAAAGAACTCATATACTTATTGCAAAAATTTAGAAGCCATCAAAATCAAGTACTACGCACAATGCTCCTAGGGGAATAGATTGGTAGGAAAGACCATCGCCGTCCCCGACCGCCACTCATAAGGATGCACAAGCGGTACACTTCATGTTTCAAATTTGTTACACAACTTTACCCATACGTGCATGCTACGGGACTTGCAAACTTCAACACAAGTATTTCTCAAATTCACAATTATCAACTAGCACGACTTTGATATTATTACCTCCATATCTTAAAACAATTATTAAGCATTAAATTTATCTTAGTATTTAATTCACTCAAAAGAAAGTTTCACATATCTCGAACACCAAGTATATTAACATTAAGCAAATTACCATGCTATTAACGACTCTCAAAATGATCTAAGTTGTCGGGGAGGCTGATCTGACCCACGAACACCTATGGGACCGGCGGACCGAGCCCCTTTCGGTTCGGCGGGGGGCGGAGGTCGCACGAAGAGCAGATCGAGGCGAAGCACACGAGCGGTTTACCCAGCTTCGTAGCTCTCCGGAGAGATAACACTCCTACTGCTGCATGTCTGAGTGTATTGAGTTCTTGCTCAGGAGCGCTGAGTGCTACAATACACACAAGCTGCTAACGAGGCCGAGCGTGAGTGTTCTCTGGCTTCAAACTTCTCCAGCCCCTCCCCACGCTATGCGCATGGGCCTCCTTTTATATGCTAAAGGGGTCTCCGCAGGTGGCAACGTAGACAAGGGTAAAATGGAAAAGGAGTGGTTGGTACAGACATACTTGCACAGTGTATCATACCTAACCCCGACGGCAGGGGACAAAGGCATTAAATGCCCGCTTCACGCCGCCTCTAATAAAGGCAAACAGGGACCGTCATGGACGCCACCGCCGCCACGATGGCAATCTTGTCACCGCTTACATCACAAGACCGCTGGCTGCACAGCCTCGCCACGCCGCTACCGAAAGGTTTGGCGACACGTTAGTGGATGTGCCGGAGCGCAGTACAGAGTGGTGGCTCGCTGCAAGCGCCTTTGTCGCGGTTGTTGTCTTGTCGCGTCCGGAAGCTTGTCGCTGCCGGGCCTTGCCGGGACGCTGCGGGGCCGTCAGCGGCAAGTTTCTTGAGATGCCTTGTTGGCCTTCCCGGCAAGCTCCTCTTGCCGGGCCTTGTCTCCTTGGCTTGAATACTTTGTTCTTGAATGGTTCCAAAGGAACCACGGAGGGCCTTGGCGGTCATCCAAGCAAGCCTTGCCGCTGAGTGTCAAGAATCGCCTGCGCACAAGTTCGGGATACTAGGGTACCCCTACTCTAGTACACCGGTCAGAGCCCCGGCCTGGGCCATACACGGTGCCGAAGCGCTGTTGGGCCAGGCCCAAAACAGGCACGGCACGCAGCTGCCCGGGATGTTGCTGCAGCCATCGACAGGAGTCATGGCCGGGGATGGAGGACCTTGGGTATTCCTCCGATGAGCACCTCCAACCCAGCGCCAAGCTCAGCTTGTTCTTCAAAGGTGGTGACGGCCCTCCAATGACTCGGAAGAAATCCCAAAGCAGTCGGTCGAGGAGTCGCGCCAGATCTGCGCTGGAGCTCTTCAAAAGGTGCCGATGAAGGTGGCCTTCCGCAACCTGTGCCTCAACCTCACCAACGCCCTCAAGTCCTTGCCGCCGGATGCTGATGTGGAAGCTCTCAAGACCCTTGTCGCACCCATCGTGGACAGGGTGAGCGGGATCAAGAGGGTTGATGGCGATCGCGTAGATTAGGCCGCTCGTTTTCTTTTCTTCTTGCCGCTGCTGGTCATGTTATGGGAACAATCTATTAGAGCTGCGACAAGCTATCTTGTAATATAACTCTATTTCGGGTAGCAATTGCTATGTTATTTCATTTACTTGGTTCCTTCCTTTGTATGTTTTCGCCCTACGCTTTTAGGGAACTTGTCACAGGCACACTGGGCATGAAAGCAGTCGAAAAGGGACGTCGAGCTTCTTTGGCGGTCTTGCTACCGACAAGACACCTTGTCGCAACTAGTCGCAGCTCACTTAAGTTGTTGAGCGGACTCGAAACAAAGTAAGGGCGCAACTAGCTACGAGTTGGTTCCTCCGCTCACAGGTTTTCCATACAAAGTACGGTCGTTCGAGGAAGATAACTTAAAAATTTTAAAACTGATTGCTCAAACTTTAGCAACTTAGCTTTTCTGTCGTTTGCTTCCCGGTAAGGCTAGACTTCCTTGAGCGACGCTTGGTCCACACCACTTCCTTGAGCGACGCTTGGTCCACACCATTATCTTCTCCTTTCCCCCCGGCAAACTTGTGGGCGAGGGAACCTTCCTTTCTTTGAGAAAGAGAAAGAAGAGAAAATAAAGATATGGAGCCTTATGGCTCGTTATTGCTTACCGGGGGTAGGTGTTATGCACGGGGTCTGCGCCCGGCTTTGTACAAAGGATTACATGCAACATTGGCAAGACTTGTACAAAAGGTGGTTGCTTAACAGGTTCCAAGAACCGCGCCTACGGGTAAAACTTACGAAGATGCTCAATGTTCCAGGACTTGCTCACCGGAATGCCATCTTCGGTCTCAAAGCGGACAGCGCCGGGCCTAGTGACTCGCTTTATCCGGAAGGGCCTTCCCACTTCAAGCGTCAACTTGTTGGAATTCTTGGCGGATCGAGCAGCCAAGAACAAGGTCGCCTTCCTTGAGACTTCGGCATTAACTTTATGCGGCTATGGTAGCGGCGCAAAGCTTGCCGGGTATCGAGCAGCTCGCATAACAGCCTGAAGACGATCCTCCTCAAGGAGCAGCGCGTCATCTTTTTGCAACCTGCTCTTGCTCAAGCTCATCATAAGCGAGCACTCGAGGTGATCCAGATACGAAGTTCCGTGGGGAGAATCGCCTCTGCTCCATAGACTAGAGCGAAGGTGTCTCGCCGCTGGCTCGATTTGGCGTCGTCTGATCGACCAAAGAACCACCGCAACTCCTCAATCCAGCTTCTTTCCGCGACTTGTGCAGCACAGCCGAAAGTTCTAGTCTTGAGCCCGCGAGCACTTCAACATTCGCCCTCTCCGCTTGACCGCTACTTCTCGGATGAGCAACGAAGCGAAGCAAACCTTGGCGCCAAGATCTTGGGACGTCTTGCATGAAGGTGCGGCTCGTGAATTGCGTGCCGTTGTCGGTGATGATCCTGTTAAGGATTCCAAACGGCAAACAATCGACCTAAAGAACCTGATCACGATGTTGCCACCTTCCTCATCGCTTCCACTTCCGCCACTTTGTGAACTTGTCGATTGCGACGCATAAGTACTCAAAGCCCCCGACAGCTTCGGGAAAGGGGCCGAGGATGTCGAGCCCCTGCATCAAAAATGGCCAGGATAGAGGGATCGTTTGGAGAGGTTGAGCTGGCTGGTGTATCTGCTTGGAATGGAACTGGCATGCTTCACACTTGGTTACTTGTGCAGTTGCATCCTGGAGGGCTGTCGGCCAAAAGAAACCTTCTTAACGCTTTGTTCAAGAAGTGCTCTGCGCCAATGTGGTGACCACATATGACTCCATGTATCTCTCGCCAACAGCTTTTGTCCGTCTTCCCGGTGAATACACTTCAATTTCACACCGTTGAGTCTTCTTCGCATGCAGTGTGCTATCGACAAACCGGTACATACTTGACCGCCGCTACTCTTTCCGCTTCTTCTTGCTCTTCGGAAGTTCTCCGTCTCAAGGAAATGGACAATCTGCTGTGCCCATGCCGGAGCTTGCGGCTCGACAACAAGGACTAAAGGCACATCTACTGCTGGGAACATCCGCTTCTCTGGCGAGAACCTGCGGCTCATTTGGAGTTGATGCGTTCCCCAAGCTTCTTAGAGCAAAACTTGTCGGGAGCGCGTCGCTTCAACGAAACAAACCCTAGGGCTTGTCGGAGCAGATCGCCTCAACACCGCTGGTGTTGATCTTGGGGACCTTCTTGGCGGCGGCTTCGAAGCTCTGCCGGAAAATAGTCACCAGAAATCAACTTCCTCTTCTTGCTCTGTCCAGCTTGATGGCGTTCATAGACGGTTGAGTCAGCTTGAGCACAAAAATCCCTGGTTCCACAGGCAACTTAAGTGCAGCGCACTTCGACAGGCCATCGACAATGTCGTTCTGAGCTCTTGGAACATGTTCCATTTGCAGGTCGTCAAAGTGCTCTTCTAGCTTTCTTACTTCATCAACATAAGCTTCCATCAACGGACTCTGATAACTCTTGTTCACTTGGCGGATGACAAGCTGTGAGTCACCCCTCACAATGAGCTTCTTGATCCCAAGGTCTACTGCGATCCTGAGACCAGCAAGCAAACCTTCATACTCTGCGGCAGATTGTTTGTTGGAGCCGTCCCGCTTTGTCGGCCGATCGCCGCAAAGAGTAGTTGGTGCCAGCGGCAACCTCCTTGCCGGAGCTACCAGCTTTGGCTTTCTTGGCGCCACCTCCGCTGCCGGACTGCTCAACAACTAGCACATCTTTGCCTTTCTTCTTCCCGTTGTTCCGCCACCGGTTTTTCTTTGCCGGGCGGTCTCCTCACTATCGATGCTCCTGCTTCAAGATTCTCTCCGGGAGTCTCCTCCTTCCTCAAAGACATGCACACTTGTCGGCCAGGCATATAGCTCACCGACGTCTCGATCTTGCACATCGCCATCTCCTCCCGCATCCGCGGTTTCGCATGTTCGATGGAACGCGCTGATTACATGGCAGGGTGGACATCTCGATGTTGTGCCAGACGCGCTGAATCTCCGAATGTACTTGCATTGTGGGGCTCTCCTTCCTTCCGGGCGAGCAGATGAAGGTCGCTTTCTTGGCCATGGGGCTTGTGGTCACCGTAAAGGCGCCGACAAACTAATGGCATAGATATGCCCAAGAGGATATGGAGTTGTCCGGCAAGTGCATGAGCCAGGATCGACATTGGCCTTGAGCACCGGGGAAGTAGTTGGCCAGATCTTGTCGTCTCGCCGGCAGCTTGCACCGCGATGGTGTAGATGCCGAGGAACTCCGACGGATTCGCCTTTGCCGTCGTACTTCTCTCGGTATGTCCGGCTTGAAATTCTTCTTGCTGGGCCATCGACTTGCCGCAGCTCACGAGTGAACGCAGGGCAACCTACCACGCGTCTGACAAGTCGCCTGGTTCCCCTGGCGCATGCATGTCGACAGAGGGCCCGGCCGCTGGTCGGATTGACGCCAGCGCTTCTCTTCGCGCTTCGATGTGAGTTCGAGAGTCTTCTTGCTGTCGTACGTGAAGAACTAGGCGCTGATCGCGATGAGCTCGTGGATCCGATGATGCGGTGGAGTCGCCGAGGTGGATCCGGCGAAGTCGGCGATCTTGGCCTTCGGGCGGAGAGTGCATGGTGGTTGCACCCCCACGGTTTCGCCGCCACCGGCTCATGTTTGCGATCTGCCGCGGCGGCGATGCACTCGGCTGCCAGCGAGCATCGCCGTTAGCAAAGCCGATGAGACTGAATGGTGGCCCTCCATTCATCGACCTTGTCGGCTGTTGGAGGGTAATCCAGAGCGCTTGAGCTCTCGCCAAAGCTTCGCCGGAGTGGTGGGTGGCGATGGCGAACGGCGCGAGGAGCGGATATGCTCGGACTTCTAACTATGTTAGAAGGAGCAAGATCCCGCCCAGCGACCGTGCCTCGCTTCGCGCCAAAGATGTTGGCGTGCATGCTGGTCTTGAGCATCCCGAGATCCACCAGCTCGATCTTGGTCCAACGAGCGTATGGCGTTGTGAACACCATGATGCTGTCGGTCCCGCGCCTCCTGAGACGGGCGCAGTGCATGTACGGACGCCGAGGTCTGCGCAGCCTTGTCCTTGGACTTGGCAGCACCGTGGGCTCCCCCGTCGACGTCCATTCTTCCGCCGGCGTCTACCCCACCACCCGTTTGCACCGGTGGTGGTGGGTTCGACGCGGACGGAACATCTGCCGCCGAAGCCCTCTTCTTCGGTGGCATGTCGATGAAGATGATGAAGATCTAGCTCGTGTGGACGCCGGATCAGGTTCACACAATCTCGACGCCCCCAACTGGCGCGCCAGAGATGTCGGGGAGGCTGATCTGACCCACGAACACCTATGGGACCGGCGGACCGAGCCCCTTTCGGTTCAGCGGGGGGCGGAGGTCGCACGAAGAGCAGATCGAGGCGGTTAAGCACGAAGCGGTTTACCCAGCTTCGGAGCTCTCCGAGAGATAACACTCCTACCGCTGCATGTCCGAGTGTATTGAGTTCTTGCTCAGAGCGCTGAGTGCTACAAAGACACATAAGCTGCTAACGAGACCGAAGCGTGAGTGTTCTCGCTTCAACTTCTCCAGCCCCTCCCCACGTTGCGCATGGGCCTCCTTTTATATGCTCAAGGGTCTCCGACGGTGTGGCAACGTAGACAAGGGTAAAATGGAAAAGGAGTGGTTGGTACAGCTACTTGTACAAGTATCATACCTAACCCCGACGGCGGGGACAAAGGCATTAAATGCCCGCTTCACGCCGCCCTAACAAGGCAAACAGGACCGTCGGGGGACGCCACTGCTCGCCACGATGGCAATCTTGTCAGCGCTTACCACCGCGCACCGCTGGCTGCACAGCCTCTCGCCACGCGCGCCTGGAAAGGTCTCAGGGCGACACGTTAGTGGATGTGCTGGAGCGCAGGTACAGAGTGGTGGCTGCCATGCAAGCGCTTTGTCGCGGTTGTTGTCTTGTCGCGTCCGGAAGCTTGTCGCCGCCGGGCCTTGCCGGACGCTGGCGCGTCATGACAAGTTTCTTGAGATGCCTTGGTTGGCCTTCCGGCAAGCTCCTCTTGCCGGGCCTTGTCTCCTTGGCTTGAATACTTTGTTCTTGAATGGTTCCAAAGGAACCACGGAGGGCCTTGGCGGTCACCCGGCAAGCCTTGCCGCGGAGTGCTGCAACTGCCCGTGCACAAGTTCGGGATACTAGGGTACCCCTACTCTAGTACACCGACATAAGTGAAGCATGAGAGATCAAGTTTCTTTAAAACAAATTCACCACCGTTCTCTAAAAGATCTAAGTGAAGCACTAGTGCAAAAATTATCACGCTCAAAAGATATAAGTGAAGCACTATGAGCAAAACTATCAAGCTCAAAAGATATAAGTGAAGCACATAGAGTATTCTAACAAATTCCAAATCATGTATGGCTCTCTCAAAAGGTGTGTACAGCAAGGATGATTGTGGTAAAGTAACAAGCAAAGACTCAAATAATACAAGACGTTCCAAGCAGAACACATATCATGTTGTTGAATAAAAATATAGCTCCAAGTAAATTACCGATGGAAGTAGATTTAAAGAGGGATGCCTTTCGGGCATCCCCAAGCTTTGACTTTTGGTGTCCTTGGATTATATTGGGGTGCCATGGGCATCCCCAAGCTTAGGCTCTTTCCACTCCTTGTTCCATAATCCATCAAAAGAATTCACCCAAAACTTGAAAACTTCACAACACAAAACTCAATAGAAATCTCGTGAGCTCCGTTAGAGAAAGAGAACAAAAGACTACTTTAAGGTACTGTAATGAACTCATTCTTTATTTATATTGGTGTTAAACCTACTGTATTCCAACTTCTCTATGGATTATAAACTATTTTACTAACCGTAGATTCATCAAAATAAGCAAACAACACACGCAAAACAGAATCTGTCAAAAACAGAACAGTCTGTAGTAATCTGTAACTAACGCAAACTTCTGGAACGCAAAAACTCTACCAAAATTAGACGACCTGGAAAATTTGTTTATTGATCATCAGCAATTGGAATTACTATTTTATCACGTTCTGGTGATTTTTAACAATTCGGGCACTGAGAGCAAAGATTCTGGAAATTACAGCAAGATCAAATAACTATCTCCCAAGAAGATCTAATAGGTTTAACTTGGCACAAACACTAATTAAAAGATAAAGCCACATCTAAACAGAGGCTAGATGGATTATTTATTCCTAAACAGAAGCAAAAAACAAAAAAATAAAAATAAAATTGGGTTGCCTCCCAACAAAGCGCTATCGTTTAACGCCCCTAGCTAGGCATAAAAGCAAGGATAGATCTAGGTATTGCCATCTTTGGTAGGCAATCCATAAGTGGCTCTCATGATAGATTCATACGGTAATTTTATTTTCTTTCTGGGAGAAGTGTTCCATTCCCTTCTTTAAAGGGAATTGGAATCGTCTATTTCCTTCCTTCATATCAATAATTGCACCAATCGTTCTAAGGAAAGGTCTACCAAGAATAATAGGACATGAAGGATTGCAATCTATATCAAGAACGATAAAATCTACGGGCACATAATTCCTATTTGCAACAATAAGAACATCATTAATACTTCTCATAGGCTTTTCAATAGTGGAATCCGCAAGATGCAAGTTTAGAGAGCAATCATCAAAATCACGGAAATCTAGCAAATCACATAAAGTCTTGGGAATAGTAGAGACACTAGCACCCAAATCACACAAAGCATGAAACTCATAATTTTTAATTTTAATTTTGATAGTAGGTTCCCAGTCATCATGGAGTTTCCTAGGATAGAAACTTTCAACTCAAGCTTTTCTTCATAAGATTGCATCAAGGCATCAACAATGTGTTCGGTAAAAGCCTTATTTTGACTATAAGCATGAGGAGAATTTAGCACGGATTGCAACAAGGAAATACAATCAATTAAAGAGAAATTTTCATAATTAAATTCCTTGAGATCCAAATTAGTGGGTTTAGCAATATCTCAATTTTTATTTATTTCAATCCCACTTTTATCAATTTCATCATCAAGATCTAAAAACTCAGAATTCTTAGAACGCCTTCTAGGTAAAGGAAGATCATATTCAGTTTCATCAACATTCATATTGCAAATCAAAGATTTAATAGGGGACACATCTATAACTTTCAGATCTTCATCTTGATTTTCATAGGAATTAGAAGAACACGCTTTAATAAAGGCATTTTTGGAAGCACGCATCCTAGTGGTTCTTTCTTTGCACTCATCAATGGAAATTCTCATAGCTTTGAGAGACTCATTGATATCATGCTTAGGAGGAATGGATCTAAGCTTTAAAGAATCAATATCGAGAGAAATTCTATCAACGTTCCTAGCCAAATCATCAACTTTAAGCAATTTCTCTTCAAGCAAAGCATTAAAACTCTTTTGTGAATTCATAAACTCTTTAACACTACTCTCAAATTCAGAAGGCATCTTATTAAAATTTCCATAAGAGTTGTTGTAGGAATTTCCATAATTATTAGAAGGATTACTAGGATAAGGCCTAGGATTAAAATTCCCTCTCAGACGCGTTGTTACCAAAATTATTCCTACCAACAAAATTCACATCTATAGATTCATTATTATTGTCAATCAAGGTAGACAAAGGCATATCATTAGGATCAAGAAACACTCTTAGTAAATAACATAAGTTCATCCATCTTTCCACTCAAAACATTGATTTCTTCTATAGCATGCACTTTTTATTAGTAGATCTTTCAAGATGCCATTGAGAATAATTAACCATAATATTATCTAGGAGTTTAGTAGCATCTCCTAAAGTGATTTCCATGAAAGTGCCTCCCATGACCAAATCTAAAAGATTTCGAAGCAAAATTCAATCCAGCATAATTTTTGTATAATCATCCACAAGTTCAAACCATGAGTAGGACAATTACGTATCATTAATTTCATTCTCTCCCAAGCTTGTGCAACATGTTCATGATCAAGTTGCTTAAAATTCATAATATCGTTCCAAAGAGAGATAATCTTAGCGGGAGGAAAATATTTAGAGATAAAAGCATGTTTGCACTTGTTCCAAGAATCAATACTATTTTTAGGCAAAGATGAAAACCACGCTTTAGCATGATCTCTAAGCGAAAAAGGAAATAGCTTCAATTTAACGACATCATTATCGACATCTTTTTTCTTTTGCATATCACATAAATCAACGAATCTATTCAGATGAGTAGCGGCATCTTCACTAGGAAGGCCGGCGAATTGATCTTTTATAACAAGATTCAACAAAGAAGTATTGATTTCACAAGATCCAATATTGGCAAGAGGAGCAATCGGAGTGCTAAGGAAATCATTATTATTGGTATTGGTGAAATCACACAATTTGGTAGCATCTTGAGCCATTGCGACGAACAAGCAAACTAACACACGGGCACACAAAAGGCAAAGGAAAAGGCAACGGAAAGAGAGGAGGAGATTGGGAAAGAGAGGGCAAATAAAACGGCAAGGGTGAAGTGGGGGAGAGGAAAAGGAAGGGGCAAGGCTGCGCCTCCCTTGGCCGCACCCCTTCCTTGGAGGAAGGGGCAAGGCTGCGCCTCCCCCCTCTCCCTTGCCCCTATATATAGTGGAGGGGAGGGAGGGCATCCACACATGAGCCCTTGGCGCCTCCCTCCCTCCCGTGACACCTCCTCCTCTCCCGTAGGTGCTTGGCGAAGCCCTGCAGGATTGCCACGCTCCTCCATCACCACCATGCCGTTGTGCTGCTGTTGGATGGAGTCTTCCTCAACCTCTCCCTCTCCTTGCTGGATCAAGGCATGGGAGACGCCACCGGGCTGTACGTGTGTTGAACAGCGGAGGTGCCGTCCGTTCGGCACTAGGATCTCCGGTGATTTGGATCACGCACGAGTACGACTCCTTCAACCCCGTTCTCTTGAACGCTTCCGCTTAGCGATCTACAAGGGTATGTAGATGCACTCTCCTTCCCTCGTTGCTAGTTTCTCCATAGATAGATATTGGTGACACGTAGGAAAATTTTGAATTTCTGCTACGTTCACAACAGTGGCATCATGAGCTAGGTCTATTGCGTAGATTCTTTGCACGAGTAGAACACAAAGTAGTTGTGGGCATTGATTTTGTTCAATATGCTTACCGTTACTAGTCCAATCTTGTTTCGACGGTATTGTGCGATGAAGCGGCACGGACCGACCTTACACGCATTTCCACGTGAGACAAAGTTCCACCGATCGACATGCACTTGGTGCATAAGGTGGCTAGCGGGTGCCGATCTCCCACTTTAGTCGGAACGGATTCGATGAAAAGGGTCCTTATGAAGGGTAAATAGCAATTGGCATATCACGTTGTGGTTTTATGAGGTAAGAAACGTTCTTGCTAGAAACCCAAAGCAGCCACGTAAAACATGCAAACAACAATTAGAGGACGCCTAACTTGTTTTTGCAGGGTATGCTATGTGATGTGATATGGCCAAGAAGAATGTGATGAATGATATGTGATGTATGAGATTGATCATGTTCTTGTAATAGGATTCACGACTTGCATGTCGATGAGTATGACAACCGGCAGGAGCCATAGGAGTTGTCTTTATTTATTGTATGACCTGCGTGTCATTAAACAACGCCATGTAATTACTTTACTTTATTGCTAACCGGTAGCCATAGTAGTAGAAGTAATAGTTGGCGAGACAACTTCATGAAGACACGATGATGGAGATCATGATGATGGAGATCATGGTGTCATGCCGGTGACGATGATGATCATGGAGCCCTCAAGATGGAGATCAATGGAGCTATATGATATTGGCCATATCATGTCACTACTATATAATTGCATGTGATGTTTATTATGTTTATGCATCTTGTTTACTTAGAACGACGGTAGTAAATAAGATGATCCTTACAACAATTTCAAGAAGTGTTCTCCCCTAATCGTGCACCGCTACAAAAGTTCGCCGCTTCTAAGCACCACGTGATGATCGGGTGTGATGGATTCTTACGTTCACATACAACGGGTGTTGACGAGCCTAGCATGTACGAGACATGGCCTCAAAACACACGCAATACACTTAGGGTTAACTTGACGAGCCTAGCATGTACGCATATGGCCTCGGAACACGTAGACCGAAAGGTCGAGCATGAGTCGATAGTAGATACGATCAACATGAAGATGTTCACCGATGATGACTAGTCCGTCTCACGTGATGATCGGACACGGCCTAGTTGACTCGGATCATGTAATCACTTAGATGACCAGAGGGATGTCTATTCGAGTGGGAGTTCATAAGATGAACTTAATTATCTTGAACATAGTCAAAAGACCTTTTGCAAATTATGTCGTAAGCTCGCGCTTTAGTTCCACTGTTTAGATATGTTCCTAGAGAAAATATAGTTGAAAGTTGAAAGTAGCAATTATGCGATCAATAGAAAGCTTATGTCCTTAATACACCGCTCGATGTGCTGAACCCCAAACGCCGTTTGTGGATGTTGCGAACATCGGACATACACGCTTTTGATAACTACGTGATAGTTCGGTTGAACGGTTTAGAGTAGAGGCACCAAAGACGTTTTGAAACATCGCGGAACATATGAGATGTTTCGAGGGGCTGAAATTGGGATTTCGTGCTCATGCCCATGTCAAGAGGTATGAGACCTCCGACGAGTTTTCTTAGCCTCGCAAACTAAGGGAGAAAAGCTCAATCGTTGAGCTTGTGCTCAGATTGTCTGAGTGCAACAATCACTTGAATCGACTGGGAGTTGATCTTCCAGATGAGAAAGTGATGTTTCTCCAAAGTCATTACCACCAAGCTGCTAGAGCTTCGTGATGAACTATAACATATCGTGATAGATATAATGATCCCTTGAGGTATTCGCGTTGTTTGACATCACGAAAGTAGAAGTCAAGAAGGAGCATCAATTGTTGATGGTTGGTGAAACCATTAGTTTCAAGAAGGGCAAGGGCAAGAAGGGATACTTCATGAAGCGGCAAATCAGCTGCTGCTCTAGTGAAGAAACCCAAGGTTGAACCCAAACCCGAGACTAAGTGCTTCGTAATAAGGGGAACAACCATCGGAGCAGCATTACCCTAGATACTTGGTAGATAAGAAGGTCGGCAAGGTCGATAGAAGTATATTGGATATACATTATGTTAATGTGTACTTTACTAGTACTCCTAGTAGCACCGTGGTATTAAGATACCGGTTCGGTTGCTAAGTGTTAGTAACTCGAAATAAAAGGCTACGGAATAAACGGAGACTAGCTAAAGGTGAGTCGACGATATGTGTTGGAAGTGTTTCCAAGGTTGATGTGATCAAGCATCGCCGCTCCCTCTACCATCGAGATTGGAGTTAAACCTAAATAATTGTTATTTGGTGTTTGCGTTGAGCATATACATGATTGGATTATGTCTATCGCAATACGGTTATTCATTTAAGGAGAATAATGGTTACTCTATTTTATTTGAATAATACCTTCAATGGTCTTGCACCTAAAGAAATGGTTTATTGAATCTCGATCGTAGTGATACACATTTTCATGCCAAAAGATATAAGATAGTAATGATAGTACCACCTGCTTGTGGCTCTGCCTTTTGAGTCATATTGGTATAAACGCATGAAGAAGCTCCATGTTGATGGATCTTTGGACTCACTCGTTTTTGAAAAGTTTGAGACATGCGAACCATGTCTATTGGTGTATACGCATGAAGAAACTCCATGCAGATGGATCGTTTGGACTCACTTGATGTTGAATCATTTGAGACATGCAAATCATACCACATGGATAAGATGACTGAAAAGCCTCGGTTTCAGTAAGATGGAACAAGAAAGCAACTTGTTGGAAGTAATACATTTTGATGTGTGCAGTCCAATGAGTACTGAGGCATGCAGTGAATATCGTTATGTTCTTACTTCACGGATGATTTAAGTAGATATTGAGTATATTTACTTGATGAAACACAAGTCTGAATTATTGAATGGTTCAAGTAATTTCAGAGTGAAGTTTAAGATCTTCGTGACAAGAGGATAGAATGTCTATGATATGATCATAGAGATGAATATCTGAGTTCTGAGTTTTGGCACACAATTAAGACATTGTGCAAATTGTTTCACAATTAATACACCGGAACACCATAGTGTGATGGTGTGTCCGAACATCATAGTTGCACCACCTGCTGGATATGGTGCGTACCATGATGTCTCTTATAAAATTACCACTATCATTCATGGGTTAGGCATTAGAGACAACCGCACTCACTTTAATAGGGCACCACGTTACTCCGTTGAGATGACACCGTATGAACTATGGTTTAGAGAAACCTAAGCTGTCATTTCTTAAAGGTTTGGGGCTGCGGCGCTTATGTGAAAAAGTTTCGTGTTGATAAGCTCGAACCCAAAGCGGATAAAATGCATCTTCATAGGACACCCAAAACGGTTGGGTATACCTCCTAATTCAGATCCGAAAGCAATAGGGATTGTTTCTTGAAACGGGTCCTTTCTCGAGGAAAAGTTCATCTCGGAAAGTTGAGTGGGAGGATGGTGGAGACTTGATGAGGTTATTGAACCGTCACTTCAACAAGTGTGTAGCAAGGGCACAGGAAGTTGTTCCTGTGGCACCTACACCAATTGAAGTCGAAGCTTATGATAGTGATCATGAAGTTTTGGATCAAGTCACTACTGTACCTCGTAGGGTGACAAGGATGCGTCTTTGCTTTAGAGTGGTACGGTGATCCTGTCTTGAAGGTCATGTTGCTAGACAACAATGAACCTACGAGCTATGGAGAAGCGATGGTGGGCCCAAATTCCGACAAATGGTTAGAGGCCATAAAATCCGAGATAGGATCCATGTATCATAACAAAGCATGGACTTTGGTGGACTTGCCCCATGATCGGCAAGCCATTGAGATGAATGGATCTTTAAGAAGAAGACGGATGTGGACGGTAATATCACCGTCTATGAAGCTCGACTTGTATGTAAGAGTTTTTCACAAGTTCAAGGAGTTGACTACGATGAGATTTTTCTCATCCGTAGCGATGCTTAAGTCCGTCGGAATCATGTTAGCATAAGCTGCATTTATGAAATCTGGCGGATGGATGTCAAAACGAGTTTCCTTATCGGTTCTGTAAGGAAAGGTTGTATGTGATACAATCGTAAAAGTTTTGTCGATCCTAAGGATGCTAAAAAGGTATCTGGCTCCAAATGATCCTTTCTAAGGACTGGAGTAAGCATCTCGGTTGGAATGTGCGCTTTGATGAGATGATCAAAGATTTTGGGTTTATACAAAGTTTATGAGAAACTTGTATTTCCAAATAAGTGAGTGGGAGCACTATGGAATTTCTGATAACAATATGTTGTTGACATATTGATGATCAGAAATGATGTAGAATTTCTAGAAAGCATATAGGGATGTTTGAAAAGTGTTTTTCAATGGAAAACCTGGATTAAGCTACTTGAACATTGAGCATCAAGATCTATAAGGATAGATCAAAAATGCTTAATGGTACTTTCAAATGAGCATATACCTTGACATGATCTTGAAAGTGTTCAAGATGGATCACCAAAGAAGGAGTTCTTGCCTCGAGATGTAAGGTATGAAGTTAAGAGTTAAAGCTCGACCACGGCAGAAGAGAGAGAAAGGACGAAGGTCGTCCCTATGCTTGACGTAGACTCTACAAGATGCTATGTTATGTACAGCACCGGAAGTGTGCCTTGCCATGAGTCAGTCCAAGGGGTACAAGAATGATCCAAGAATGGATCATTGGACAATGATCAAAATTGTCCTTGGAGTAAATAAGGACATGTTTCTCGATTATGGAGGTGATAAAGAGTTCGGCGTAAAGGGTTACGTCGATGCAAGCTATAACACCTATCCGAAAGTGACTCTGAGTAGCAAACCGGATAATGATAGTGGAGCAACCATTTGGAATAGCTTCAAGTGGAGCGTGGAAGCGGCATTTATAATATGACTGGAAATTTGCAAAGCACACATGGATCTGAAAGGTTCGTAACCGTTGACTAAAACCCGTTGACTAAAACCTCTCTCGCAAGCAAAACATGATCAAACCTCAGAAATCATTGAGTCTAAATCACATAATGATGTGAACTAGTTTACGTACACTAGTAAACTCTTTGGGTGTTGGTCACATGGCGATGTGACCTATCGGTGTTAATCACATGACAATGTGAACTAGATTATTGACTCTAGTGCAAGTGGGAGACTGTTGGAAATATGCCCTAGAGGCAATAATAAATTAGTTATTATTATTATATTTCCTTGTTCATGATAATCGTTTATTATCCATGCTATAATTGTATTGATAGGAAACTCAAATACATGTGTGGATACATAGACAACACCATGTCCCTAGCAAGCCTCTATTGGCTAGCTCGTTGATCAATAGATGGTTACGGTTTCCTAACCATGGACATTGGATGTCATTGATAACGGGATCACATCATTAGTAGAATGATGTGATGGACAAGACCCAATCCTAAGCCTAGCACAAAGATCGTGTAGTTCAGATGCTAAAGCTTTTCTAATGTCAAGTATCATTTCCTTAGACCATGAGATTGTGCAACTCCGGATACCGTAGGAATGCTTTGGGTGTACCAAACGTCCACAACGTAATCGGGTGGCTATAAAGGTGCATTACGGTATCTCCGAAAGTATCTGTTGGGTTGGCACGAATCGAGACTGGGATTTGTCACTCCGTGTAAACGGAGAGGTATCTCTGGGCCCACTCGGTAGGACATCATCATAATGTGCACAATGTGACCAAGGGGTTGATCACGGGATGATGTGTTACGGAACGAGTAAAGAGACTTGCCGGTAACAAGATTGAACAAGGTATCGGTATACCGACGATCGAATCTCGGGCAAGTACAATACCGCTAGACAAAGGGAATTGTATACGGATCGATTGAGTCCTTGACATCGTGGTTCATCCGATGAGATCATCGTGGAACATGTGGGAGCCAACATGGGTATCCAGATCCCACTGTTGGTTATTGACCGGAGAACGTCTCGGTCATGTCTACATGTCTCCCGAACCCGTAGGGTCTACACACTTAAGGTTCGATGGCGCTAGGGTTATAAAGGAAGTTTGTATGTGGTTACCGAATGTTGTTGAGTCCCGGATGAGATCCCGGACGTCACGAGGAGTTCCGGAATGGTCCGGAGGTAAAGATTTATATATGGGAAGTCCTATTTTGGTCACCGGAAAAGTTAGCACTTTATCGGTATTGCACCGGAGTGCCGAAGGGGTCCGGGGTCCACCGGGGGTCCACCTGCCTGGGGCACATGGGCTGTAGGGGTGCGCCTTGGCCTATATGGGCCAAGGGCACCAGCCCCAAGAGGCCCATGCGCCAAGATATAAGAAAAGGGAAGAGTCCTCAAGGGGAAGGCACCTCCGAGGTGCCTTGGGAGGATGGACTCCTCCCTCCCTTGGCCGCACCCCTTCCTTGGAGGAAGGGGCAAGGCTGCGCCTCCCCTCTCCCTTGCCCCTATATATAGTGGAGGGAGGAGGGCATCCACACATGAGCCTCGGCGCCTCCCTCCCTCCCGTGACACCTCCTCCTCTCCCGTGGGTGCTTGGCGAAGCCTGCGCAGATTGCCACGCTCCTCCATCACCACCATGCCCGTTGTGCTGCTGCTGGATGGAGTCTTCCTCCACCTCCCCCTCTCTCCTTGCGGGATCAAGGCATGGGAGACGTCCCCGGGCTGTACGTGTGTTGACCGCGGAGGTGCCGTCCGTTCGGCACTAGGATCTCCGGTGATTTGGATCACGGCAATGCGACTCCTTCAACCCCGTTCTCTTGAACGCGTCCGCTTAGCGATCTACAAGGGTATGTAGATGCACTCTCCTTCCCTCGTTGCTAGTTTCTCCATAGATAGATCTTGGTGACACGTAGGAAAATTTTGAATTTCTGCTACGTTCCCCAACAGGTACCGGATTGCTACGAGTGCTTAAATCGTGCCAGGCGGTCTTGTTGTAGGTTACTACGGGCGCGCTTGACAATGTCCGGACGTTTAGTGGCCGGACTCGAGAATTGCTGTGAGAGGCTGCTTTGCACCTCCGCCGCGAGGGCCGCCGTGTGCTCCTCCGTTCGGAGAGAGCGTTCGGTGTTTCCATTGACCGTGATTACTCCTCGAGGGCCCGCATCTTGAGCTTGAGGTATGCGTGGTGCGGCACCGCATTGAACTTTGCAAATGCGGTTCGCCTAAGCAGGCGTGATAGCCGCTTCTGAACGGGACCATGTCGAAGATTAACTCTTCGCTTCGAAGTTATCCGGGATCCGAAGACCACTTCGAGTGTAACGAGCCTGCATAATTGGCCTCTACACGGTATGACGCCTTTAAAGGTCGCTTTTGTAGGTTTAATCCTTGAGGGTCTATGCCCATTTTGCGCCTGTATCTGATAAAGCAGGTTCAGGCTCTTTGCCGCCGTCCATCGAGGACTCTAGTGAGGTGAAATCCGTCAATAATTGGGTCAAGAACCAATGCGGCGAAACCGCCGTGGACGGATGCTAGTGGGGTGGTCCCTTTGATCGAAGGTGATCGGGCAGGAAGACCATGGGTTGAACTTCGGGGCGACTGGCTCCATCGCATATACGTCCCTTAGTGCATGCTTCCGCTCCCTTTTGGGTATGTGGGTTGCGTATATCATGTTCACCGTCCACACTTGTGGGGGAAAGCCCTTCTGTCCTCTATTGTTCGGCGGCCGGGGCTCTCCTCGTCATCACTATGCAGCCCCTTGTCATTGAGTTCGGCACTTAGCTTGCCTGCTTGCTTAAACACCCAACAATCCCTGTTGGTGTGATTGGCTGGTTTTTCGGGGGTGCCATGTATCTGGCACAAGCGATCGAGTATTCGGTCCAAGTTGGACGGGACCTGGGTATTTCTTTTGAATGGCTTCTTCCGCTGACCGGGTTTAGAGCCTCTGAATCCGTCATTGGTATCGTATCTTTATCATTGTAAATTAATGAGGCGCTTGTTCTTGTTGCGACGCGACCTGCCATTGCTGTCCTTGGTATCCGAACTACCAGGGTTTTTGGTCAAGTTGTTGCTTCAAGCTAGCCAGCTGTCCTCTCCCACACAAAAGCGGGTCATGAGTGTTGTGAGGGCTGCCATGGATTTCGGCTTTTCCTGTCCTAGGTGCCGGGCAAGCCACTCGTCGCGGATGTTATGTTTGAAGGCTGCAAGGGCCTCTGCATCCGGATACCAACGATTTGATTTTTTCTTGTTAGGAACCGTGTCCAGAATTGTCCGCCGATTCTTACTGCTGCTGAATTATCTCGCTAAGGTCATCGGCGTCTGGTGGTCGCACATATGTGCCTGGAAGTTATCAAGGAATGCGGCTTCCGTGTCCTCCCAACAACCAATTGATTCTGGCCGGCAAGTTGTTGAGCCAATGGCGAGCTGGTCCTTTAAGCTTGAGTGGGAGGTATTTGATGGCATGTAGATCATCACCGCGGGCCATGTGGATATGGAGGAGATAGTCCTCGATCCGCATCGCAGGATCTGTGGTACCATCGTATGATTCGATGTTTACGGGTTTGAAGCACTCAGGGATTTGATGATCCATTACTTCATCTGTGAAGCATAGTGGGTGTGCGGCGCCTCTATATTGGGCTATATCACGACGCAACTCAAATGAGCTTTGTCTATTGTGTTCGGCCCGGCCGGAGTTGTTGTATCCGGCGTGACGGTTATCATCACGTGTCGTGCGGCGCCCACGCGATCCGTAGATCGGTCTTGTATGTTTTTCCTTATCCTCCAATATATCTCGCAAGTCCGGCGCGTTTTCCCGTGCTGTGGTACTTTTTGAGCAGCGTAGGGGTGCGGCTTGAATGGAGGGTCTAGAGGCCTCTCTGTCGTGGCCACGGGGTGGCCGGTCGGCCGCATCATGCGCTGGCGATGTGGGTGCTTCCTCCTCTGATCGAGGCAACAGCCTGCGTTTGGGGTAGCTTTTGGAGTGGCGTTCGAGTTCATACTCTTCGGCTGCAAGGACTTCAGTCCATCGTCAGCTAGCAGGTCTTGGTTTGTTGCTGCTTTTTCTTGAGGCTGCTTGCCGTGGCTATAAGCCTGCGTTTGAAACGCTCCTGTTCGGCGGGATCCTCAAGCACGACGAATTCGTCGTCGTTGAGGCTTGCCTCATCTTCGGAGGGAGGCGCATAATTATCGTCCTCTACCTCTCTTTCCGCCACTGCCGTCGTGCGGACTTGCTTCTCCCTCCTCCCCGCGCTGAGTCCCGCTGGAGGGGTTGTCTTCAACCTTGTCCGGTGTTATTATCTCCCGTGCGGAATCACTGCTTCTTTGTATGGCGGGATTTAGAGCGGCGCCTTGGCGTCGGGCGCTTCGGTTGCTTCTTGGAGGGGTCATCCTCCGTTGTTCCATTGCCGTTTCCCATCTTTTGGGATGTCCACCATGTATATGTCGTATGACGAGGTGGCCTTCCAGTGCCCTGTAGGCGCTGGTTCTTGGTCGTCTCCAGCATCGTCGTCCATACCGTCGATGTCATAGGATTCGAAGTCGAGCATGTCGGTTAAATCATCGGCGGTGGCTACAAAGTGGGTGGTGGGTGGGTGTTGAATTTCTTCGTCGTCCGCATCCCAACCTTCCCGACCGTAGTCCGGCCAGGCTCTCCGGATAAAGAGAGAGACTTTAGTGAACTCGTGATGTCGCCAAAGGGCGAGTGCTGAAAGATGTCTGCGGCGATGAACTCCATGACGGCGCCCAATCGGATTCGATTAGCGAGGCGCGGATGGTTGAGTCCGGATAGGAGTCCGGCACCTTGGAGTCACGGTCTTCGCAGCGACAGGGATTGTGTTCGGCTCAATCACCGTAGAGATTTCAGCCCCGAGGTGGTGTCCAACCAACCATCCTCGATCGGCGAGATCGGCTCCGAATCAATGTTCGAGCGGACACTAATCGACCTCCAGACACCGCTCGGGCGCAGAGTTAGATCATGCCCATCGAGATAGTGCGGCGCGCTTGGCTGCGGCTCGAATCCGTCGAAGATCAAGTCTCCGTGGATGTCGGCCGTGTAGTTTAAACTTCCAAATCTGACCTGACGGCCAGCGTAGCTTTCGATCTGCTCCAGATGGCCTAGCGAACTGGCCCGCAGTGCAGAGCCGCCGAATACGAAGATCTGTCCGGGGAGAAAAGTCTCACCCTAGACTGCGTCGTTGCTGATGATTGAAGGAGCCATCGGGCCTATCAGTGACGACACAGAGGAACTCTCAATGAAAGCACCAATGTCGGTGTCAAAACCGGCGGATCTCGGGTAGGGGGTCCCGAATCAGATGCGTCTAGGCGGATGGTAACAGGAGACAAGGGACACGATGTTTTTACCTGTGTTCGTGCCCTCTCGATGGAGGTAATACCCTACTCCTGCTTGATTAATATTGATGATATGGGTAGTACAAGAGTAGATCTACCACGAGATCAAGGAGGCTAAACCCTAGAAGCTAGCCTATGGTATGATTGTTGTTAGATCCCTCGGACTAAAACCCTCCGGTTTATATAGACACGGATAGGGTTAGGGTTACACAGAGTCGGTTACAATGGTAGGAGATCTACATATCCGTATCGCCAAGCTTGCCTTCCACGCCAAGGAAAGTCCCATCCGGACACGGGACGAAGTCTTCAATCTTGTATCTTCATAGTCTAGGAGTACGGCAAAAGATCATAGTTCGGCTATCCGGACACCCCCTAGTCCAGGACTCCCTCACCCAACCCCGCCCCTTTATAAGGAGAGGGAAGGGGGGATGGCATCCCGCATTCTTCTATCTTCTATCTCCTCCTGCTTCTGCTTCTTCCTCTCATCCGCCATGGAGAAACGGAACCTCGGTCCCTTGACGGTGGCGGCGAGGGTCGCCGATCGACAGCGCATCCCTCCTCCTCCTGAGCCTGCGGTGGTGGAGCCTGCCGCGAGGGGAAGGGGGAGGGGGCGAGGCCATGGCAGAGGTCGTGGTGCTCGGGGAAGAGGAGGACGGGGCGGCGCGTCGGCCTCGCCCCCGCCAATGATGCCTTTCCCGACAGAGGGCCACGTTGGAGACCAGCCCCGCGAGTTCTTCATCAGGCTGCGCCGGCCTCCGCGTCGCCGTCTTCGTCTTCCCGCCCCGTTTGCTCAGGAGATGGAGCACGACCCGCCCCAGACCCTCAGGTTGCACATGAGGGCTGTGGGAATGGGGGCACGCGGGTCGAGTTGACTTCCCGGCTCCTCGGGTCATGTACCTCCGCCGTGGATGGAAGACGTTCGCTCGCATCCATAGCCTGACGGTGGGGCTCGTCCTCTACTTCAAATTAATGGAGGACGGGTTGCTCTCCGTCAAGGTCTTCGGAGATTTTGGAACTCGCCTGATGTGCTGCGTGGAGAGCTCCTCCTTGCTACGTCTTGAGCTTGCGTTGATTTTCCTCGAAGAGGAGAGGGTGATGAAGCAAGTGTAGCGTAAGTATTCCCCTCAGTTTTGAGAACCAAGGTATCAATCCAGTAGGAGGCTCCTCAAAAGTCCCACGCACCTACACAAACAAACTGAGAACTCGCAACCAACGCAATAAAGGGGTTGTCAATCCCTTCACGGCCACTTGCAAAAGTGAGATCTAATAAAGATAGTAAGATAAGATAAATATATTTTTGGTATTTTATAATATAGTTGCAAAAAGTAAAGATGCAAATAAAAGTAGATTGAAAGCAAATATGATAAGAGATAGACCCGGGGGCCATAGGTTTCACAAGTGGCTTCTCTCAAGATAGCATAAGTATTACGGTGGGTGAACAAATTACTGTCGAGCTATTGATCGAAAAGCGCATAGTTATGAGATTATGTAGGCATGATCATGTATATAGGCATCACGTCCATAACAAGTAGACCGACTCCTGCCTGCATCTACTACTATTACTCCACACATCGACCGACTCATGCCTGCATCTAGAGTATTAAGTTCATAAGAACAGAGTAACGCATTAAGCAAGATGACATGATGTAGAGGGATAAACTCATGCAACATGATATAAACCCCATCTTGTTATCCTCGATGGCAACAATACAATACGTGCCTTGCAACCCTTTTTGTCACTAGGTAAGGACACTGCAAGATTGAACCCAAAGCTAAGCACTTCTCCCATGGCAAGAAAGACCAATCTAGTAGGCCAAACCAAATTGATAATTCGAAGAGACTTGCAAAGATAACTCAATCATACATAAAAGAATTTAGAGAAGATTCAAATATTATTCATAGATAAACTTGATCATAAACCCACAATTCATCAGATCTCGACAACGTAAAAAGAGTTTACATCGAATGGATCTCCACAAGAGAGGGGGAGAACATTGTATTGAGATCCAAAAAGAGAGAAGAAGCCATCTAGCTAATAACTATGGACCCGTAGGTCTGTGGTAAACTACTCACAACTCATCGGAGGGGCAAGGACGTTGATGTAGAGGCCCTCCGTGGTTGATTCCCCCTCCGGCAGAGTGCCGGTGAAGGCTACAAGATGGGATCTCGCGGATACAGAAGGTTACAGCGGTGGAAATTGTGTTTCGTGGTGCCCCTGGATGTTTTCGGGGTACGTAGGTATATATAGGAGGAAGAAGTACGTCGGTGGCAGCCGAGGGGCCCACGAGACAGGGGCACGCCCTCTGAGGGGCCCGCCTCCTATCTCGTGGCTGCCTCGGCTGCTTCTTGACTTGCACTCCAAGTCCTCTGGATCACGTTCGTTCCAAAAATCACGCTCCCGAAGGTTTCATTCCGTTTGGACTCCGTTTGATATTCCTTTTCTTGGAAATACTGAAATAGGCAAAAAAAACAACAATATGGGTTGGGCCTCCGGTTAGTAGGTTAGTCTAAAAAATGATATAAATGTGTAAAATAAAGCCCATAAACATCCAAAAGGGGTAATATAATAGCATGGAACAATAAAAAATTATATATACGATGGAGACGTATCAAGCATCTAAGCTTAATTCCTGCTCGTCCTCGAGTAGGTAAATGATAAAAAAGAAAATTTTGATGTGGAATGCTACCTAGCATAATTCATAATGTAATTTTCTTTATTGTGGCATGAATGTTCAGATCCAAATGAACACAAAATAAAAGTTCATAATGACATAAGAAATAGTAACACTTCAAGCATACTAATCAAAGTAATCATGTTTTCTCAAAATAACATGGCAAAAGAAAGTTCATCCCTACAAAATCATATAGTTAGGCTATGCTTCATTTTCGTCACACAAAGATGTTCCCAACTTCTATACCCCCGATGACAAGCCAAGCAATTGTTTCATACTTAAATAATCTCAAAAAATTTCAACCTTCACGCAATACATGAGCGTGAGCCATGGGTATAGCACTATGGGTGGAATAGAATATGATGATGGGGATTGTGTGGAGAATACAAAAAAGGAGAAAGTCTCACATTGACGAGGATAATCAACGGGCTATGGAGATGCCCATCAATTGATGTCAACATGAGGAGTAGGGATTGCCATGCAACAGATGCACTAGAGCTATAAATGAATGCTCAACAAAAGAAAACTAGTGGGTGTGCATCCAACTTGCTTGCTCACGAAGACCTAGGGCATTTGAGGAAGCCCATCGTAGGAATATACCACCCAAGTTCTATAATGAAAAATTCCCACTAGTATGAAAAAGACAACTTATGAGACTCACTATATGAAAAACATGGTGCTACTTTGAAGCACAATATATGAGACTCTCTACATGAAGAACAAGGTGCTACTTTGAAGCACAAGTGTGGAAAAAGAGATAGTAACATTGCCCTTTTTATTTATTTTCTTTTTTTTCTTTTTTCTTTTTTCTTTTTTTTGGGCCTTTCTTTTTTTTCTTTTTTTTCTTTGGGCAATGCTCTAATAATGTTGATCATCACACTTCTATTGATTACAACATAAGAATTACAACTCGAAACTAGAACAAGATATGACTCTATATGAATGCCTCATGCGGTGTACCAGGATGGTGCAATGAATCAAGATTGACATGTATGAAAAATAATGCATGGTGGCTTTGCCACAAATACGATGTCAACTACATGATCATGCAATGGCAATATGACAAAAGTAAAGTATGTCATGATGATGATGAACTAACGGTGGAAAGTTGCATGGCAATATATCTCGGAATGGCTATGGAAATGCCATAATAGGTAGGTATGGTGGCTGTTTTGAGGAAGATATAGGGAGGTTTATGTGTGATAGAGCATATCGTATCACGGGGTTTGGATGCACCGCAAAGTTTGCACCAACTCTCAAGGTGAGAAAGGGCAATGTCACGGCATCAAGAGGCTAGCAAAGGCGGAAAGGTAAAAGTGTGTATAATCCATGGACTCAACATTAGTCAAAAGAACTCATATACTTATTGCAAAAATTTAGAAGTCATCAAAAACCAAGTACTACGCACATGCTCCTAGGGGGATAGATTGGTAGGAAAAGACCATCACTCGTCCCCGACCGCCACTCATAAGGATGCACAAGCCAGGTACACTTCATGTTTCAAATTTGTTACACAACTTTAACCATACGTGCATGCTACGGGACTTGCTAACTTCAACACAATCATTCTTTAAATTCATAATCACCCAACTAGCATGACTTTAATATCACTACCTCCATATCTCAAAACAATTATCAAGTATCAAATTGATCATAGCATCCAATTCACTTCCTATGATAGTTTTATTATACCCAACTTGGATGCCTACCATTCTAGGACCAATTTTATAACCATAGCAAATACCATGCTGTTCTAAAAGACTCTCAAAATAATATAAGTGAAGCATGAGATACTAGAAATTTCTTCAAAATTAAGACACCACCGTGCTCTAAAAGATATAAGTGAAGCACTAGAGCGAAAACTATCAAGCTCAAAAGATATAAGTGAAGCACATAGAGTATT
Organism: Aegilops bicornis; assembly: GCA_021605145.1. Lineage (NCBI taxonomy): Eukaryota > Viridiplantae > Streptophyta > Magnoliopsida > Poales > Poaceae > Aegilops > Aegilops bicornis. The sequence goes on along the minus strand of CM038675.1, from coordinate 403,282,546 downwards.
CTAGCAAATTCTAATCAAATAGGCTTCTCCCAAAAGGTGTGTACAGCAAGGATGATTGTGGTAAACTAAAAAGTAAAGACTAATATAATACACGATGCTCCAAGCAAAAAACATATCATGTGGCGAATAAAAATATAGCTCCAAGTAAAGTTACCAATGAACGAAGACGAAAGAGGGGATGCCTTCACGGGGCATCCCTAAGCTTAGGATTTTGGCTATTCTTGAATATCTTGGGGTGCCTTGGGCATCTCCAAGCTTAAGCTCTTGCCACTCCTTATTCCATAGTCCATAAAAGCTTTACCCAAAACTTGAAAACTTCACAACACAAAACTCAACAGGAAATCTTATAAGCTCCGTTAGTGAAAGAAAACAAAACCACCACATAAGGTACTGCAATGAAATCATTATTTATTTATTTTGGTGTTAAACCTACTTTATTCCAACTTCTCTATGGATTAAAAACTATTTTATTGGCCATAGATTCATCAAAATAAGAAAACAACACACGAAAACAGAATCTCTCAAAAACAGAACAGTCTGTAGCAATCTGTAACTAACGCAAACTTCTGGAACTCAAAAACTTCAAACAAAATAAAACGACCTAGGAAATTTGTTTATTGATCAGCAGCAATTGGAATCAATATTTTATCACGTTCTGGTGATTTTTAACAATTGTTTTCGTGAACCGAAAGTTTCTGGAAATTACAGCAAGATCAAATAACTATCATCCAAGAAGATCCTATAGGTTTAACTTGGCACAAACACTAATTAAAAGATAAAAATACATCTAAACATAAGGTAGATGCAAGATTTATTACTAAACAGTAGCAAAAACAAAAAACACAAAGAAAATTGGGTTGCCTCCCAACTAGCGCTATCGTTTAACGCCCCTAGCTAGGCATAAAAGCGAAGATAGATCTAACGAGTACCATCTTTGGCACTAGGAGGGGAGGATCTCCTCTCTATAGCATTCATTATTCTATTTAAGGTAAGCACATGGCCATTGATGGAAGAGGTAAGATTAAACATGTTACGGAAGTTTGCCTCTAAACTAGACTTCATCTCTTTAATAATTTCATTTTGATAAAAGCACAAGAGATTAGTTGATTCAACCTTATCATTCATAGGGTGCCCAAATATGGTTTTCATTTTTTCATAAGTATCTACAGCATCCCTTTCAAGAAAACTTCCTTCAAAAATATAATCTAAGACTTGTTTAAAGGAAGCGGGCAAGCCAACATAAAAACTTTTTAAGTAATCTTCAATTTGATATTGTGGCACATAGCTAGCCCGAATCCATAATAACCTATCCCAAGCATCTTTTAAAGACTCATCAAGTAAATAGCGAAAAATTCCAGAGTCATCCTCATCAAAATTATTCAAGCTCTCATTGGAGACCCCGGTGGGTCTTTCTATAGCGGCATTATTCATGAGCTTAGAGAGGATAGAGGCCTTATCCAAGGTACTAGAACCTAGGAAAGGGCCCTTAGTTCTTTTTGATTCGGCCACGGCAACGGGAAAGCAAACGAAAAGAGAGGAGGAGATTGGGAAAGAGAGGGCGAATAAAACAGCAAGGGTGAAGTGGGGGAGAAGAAAACGAGAGGCAATGGGCAAATAATGTAAATGCGAGGGAGATGGGTTTGTGATGGGTACTTGGTATGTCTTGACTTGAGTTGGTTTTCCTCGAAGAGGAGAGGGTGATGCAGCAAGTGTAGCGTAACTATTCCCCTCAGTTTTGAGAACCAATGTATCAATCCGATGGGAGGCTCCTCAAAAGTCCCACGCACCTACACAAACAAGCGAGAACTGCCAACCAACGCAATAAAGGGGTTGTCAATCCCTTTACGGCCACTTCATGAAAGTGAGATCTAATAAAGATAGTATGATAAGATAAATATAATTTTGGTATTTTATAATATAGATGCAAAAAGTAAAGATGCAAATAAAATAGATTGAAAGCAAATATGATAAGAGATAGACCGGGGCCATAGGTTTCACTAGTGGCTTCTCTCAAGATAGCATAAGTATTACGGTGGGTGAACAAATTACTGTCGAGCAATTGATAGAAAAGCGCATAGTTATGAGATTATCTAGGCATGATCATGTATATAGGCATCACGTCCATAACAAGTAGACCGACTCCTGGCTCCATCTACTACTATTACTCCACACATCGACCGACTCATGCATGCATCTAGAGTATTAAGTTCATAAGAACAGAGTAATGCATTAAGCAAGATGACATGATGTAGAGGGATAAACTCATGCAATATGATATAAACCCCATCTTGTTATCCTCGATGGCAACAATACAATCCGTGCCTTGCAACCCTTTTTGTCACTGGGTAAGGACACCGAAAGATTGAACCCAAAGCTAAGCACTTCTCCCATGGCAAGAAAGACCAATCTAGTAGGCCAAACCAAACTGATAATTCGAAGGGACTTGCAAAGATAACTCAATCATACATAAAAGAATTTAGAGAAGATTCAAATATTATTCATAGATAAACTTGATCATAAACCCACAATTCATCGGATCTCGACAAACACACCATAAAAAGAGTTTACATCGAATAGATCTCCACAAGAGAGGGGGAGAACATTGTATTGAGATCCAAAAAGAGAGAAGAAGCCATCTAGATAATAACTATGGACCCGTAGGTCTGTGGTAAACTACTCACAACTCATCGGAGGGGCAAGGATGTTGATGTAGAGGCCCTCCATGGTTGATTCCCCCCTCCGGCAGAGTGCCGGTGAAGGCTCCAAGATGGGATCTCGCGGATCTGAGAAGGTTCTGGCCGGTGGAAATTGTGTTTCGTGGTGCCCTGGATGTTTTCGGGCGTGAGGTATATATAGGCGGAAGAAATGCGTGGGTGGCCTTGAGGGCCACGAGATAGGGGCGCGCCCTCTGGGGCGCGGCCTCCTATCTCGTGGCTGCCTCGGCTGCTTCTTGACTTGCACTCCAAGTCCTCTGGATCACGTTCATTCCAAAAATCACGCTCCCGAAGGTTTCATTCCGTTTGGACTCCGTTTGATATTCCTTTTCTTTGAAATACTGAAATAGGCAAAAAAAACAGCAATATGGGCTGGGCCTCCGGTTAGTAGGTTAGTCCCAAAAATGATATAAATGTTTAAAATAAAGCGCATAAACATCCAAAAGTGGTAATATAATAGCATGGAACAATCAATGATTATAGATACATTGGAGACGTATCAGCCGCTCCTCCGGTGGAGTTTTGCTGGGGGAGGGGCCAGCTCCTTGAACTTCTCGGGGCCGTCTCCTTGGGCGACTGGCGTCGGGAGGCTGCGGAAGGGGAAGAGGGCGGGCGGCAAGGCCGTCAACTCAGAGTACACGGACACCGACGCCTTCGTCGCGTGTCCGGCGTCCTGCCGCCTCGTCTTCCAGCTCCTTTCCCGGCACCGTCATCACCGGCCCACCATTGGGTAGCCACCGAGGTGTTCTCTTGGTGCTTTCTACTGCTCGTAGCTTGCCTAGGCACCACTTTTGCCCTTTTGCCTTCTTGACCTGCCTCCTGAGGAGAGGGACAAGAAAGGGATTACGGGCATTTCATCTCTTTTTTAGTTTGTAAGCTTTCGGGCCTTCGTTAAATTTAGAACTTGTAATCCCCTTGCTCATGTTTTTCATTCCGTATGGACTGTACCTGTGTGGGATGTTTTTAATGAAAAAGGGATGCTTGCCAAGTTTTTCGTTCGTGGGTGGACCCCGCGACAAGGAGCGAATCCTTGTTACTATTTAAGATAAATGTTTTTCGCCCGGCAACAGGCCTTGCCGTCCCCCTCACTTTGTTCGACCATTCTCGCACCCTTGGCGGAGGCAGGGATGAAGTGGGCTTAGGCTCCTCGTTCTATCTCCTTGCCGCCACGGCTACAACCAAATCCGGACCCAGGAGATAATCCTTAGGTATAGGAAAAAGGGGAGCACGGTAGCACGGAGATAAAAGCGATGTTTCACGTGTCCCGATTCCGTGCGAAATGCATGATGAGGATGAAAGACTTATCTGGATCTGCAGCCCCCGGCAACCTTGTCTTGCCGCGGTTGGATCCTTATACTTGCAGCCCCCGGCAACTCTGGTTTGCCGGGGTCGGGACGCCGGTCCGTTCCCTTCCTTCCAAGTAGCTCAGCAGAAATGCCCATGTTCCCTGCGAACCAAAGGAGGGCAGAAAAGAACAGAGAGACATGCACTCGACCTCTAGGCTAGGGGTTAGTCACTGCTAAGCACTATCAACCCTAACCAAGGAAAAGACTCGACCTAGCATGCATGCTATAACTTAGGGCGCCAGCGCTTCATTTATTTGTGCTCAGGGTCTGCGCCTGGCTTTGTACAAAGGGTTACATGCCTTGCCGGCAAGGCTTGTACAAAAGGTGGCTTGTCGGGGGGCCCGGCAAGCCGCGCCTTATGGGTAAAACTTGCGAAGATGCTCGATGTTCCAGGAGTTGCTCACTGGAACGCCATCTTCGATCTCCAGGCGGATTGCGCCAGGCCTGTTGACTCGTATTACCCGATAAGGGCCTTCCCACTTTGGCGTCAACTTGTTGGAATTCTTGGCCGACTGAACGCGCCGAAGAACAAGGTCGCCTTCCTCAAAGCTTCGGGCATGAACCTTGCGGCTATGGTAGCGGCGCAAGGCTTGCTGGTAGTGTGCTGCTCTCACAGCTGCCCGAAGACGATCTTCCTCAAGGAGCGTCGCGTCATCTTGTCGCAACTGCTCTTGCTCAAGCTGATCATAAGCGAGCACTCGAGGTGACCCGTATATGAGTTCCGTGGGGAGAACTGCCTTCGCCCCATATACTAGGGCAAAGGTGTCGGTGTACTAGAGTAGGGGTACCCTAGTATCCCGAACTTGTGCATGGGCAGTTGCAGCCCCCCGCGGCAAGGCTTACCGGGTGACCGCCAAGGCCCCGGCAAGAGGAGCTTGCCGGGAAGGCCACCCAAGGCACCTAGGAGACAAGGCCCCGGCAAGAGGAGCTTGCCGGGAAGGCCACCCAAGGCACCTAGGAGACAAGGCCCGGCAAGAGGAGCTTGCGGGAAGGCCCGATGGCGACAAGCTTCGGACGCGACAAGACAACAACCGCGGCAAGGCGCTTGCCAGCGGAACCACCACTCTGTACCTACGCTCCGGCACATCCACTAACGTGTCGCCTCGAGACCTTTCCAGCGCAGCGTGGCGAGAGGCTGTGCAGCCCGGTCTTGATGATAAGCGGCGCCGACAAGATTGCCATCGTGGCGGCGGTGGCGTCCTGGCGGTCCCTGTTTGCCTTTGTTAGAGGCGGCGTGAGACGGGCATTTAATGCCTTTGTCCCCGCCGTCGGGGTTAGGTATGGTACCTTTGTACAAGTAGTTGTACCAACCACAACTCCTTTTCCATTTTTACCCTTGTCTATGTTGCCACCTGTCGGAGACCCCTTGAGCATATAAAAGGAGGCCCGTGCACAACGTAGGGGAGAAGGGAGGGAAGCCAGAGAACACCCACGCTCGGTCTCGTTAGCAGCTGGTGTGTACTGTAGCACTCAGCGCTCCCGAGCAAGAACTCAATACACTCAGACATGCAGCAGTAGGAGTGTTATCTCTCCGGAGAGCTCCGAAGCTGGGTAAACCCGCTTCGTGTGTTAGCCGCCTCGATCTGCTCTTCGTCGACCTCCGCCCCCCTTGAACGAAAGGGGCTCGGTCCGCCGGTCCCATAGGTGTTCGTGGGTCAGATCAGCCTCCCCGACATCTTTGGCGCGCCGGTAGGGGCAGTCGAGATTGTGTGAACCCGATCCGGCGTCCACACGAGCTAGATCTTCATCATCTTCATCGACATGCCACCGAAGAAGATCAGGCTTCGGCGGCAGATGTTCCGTCCGCGTCGAACCCATCACCACCGGAGCAAACGGGTGGTGGGGTAGACGCCGACGGAAGAATGGACGTCGACGGGGGAGCCCACGGTGCTGCCAACTCCAAGGACAAGGCTGTGCAGACCTCGGCGTCCGTACATGCACCGCGCCCGTCTCGGGGAGGCGGCGGGACCGACAGCGTCGGTATTCACAACGCCATATCGCCGTTGGACCAAGATCGGCTGGTGGATCTCGGGATGCTCAAGACCAGCATGCACGCCAACATCTTTGGCGCTTGAGCGAAAACGCGATCGCTGGGCGGGATACTACTCCTTCTAACATAGTTAGAAGTCCGAGCATATCCGCTCCTCGCCGCTTCGCCATCGCCACCCACCACTCCAGCCGAAGCTTTGGCGAGAGCTCAAGCGCTCTTGGATTACCCTCCAACAGCCGACAAGGTCGATGAATGGAGGGCCACCATTCGTAGTCTCATCGGCTTTGCCAGCGGCGGCGCTCCGCGGCAGCCGAAGTGGATCGCCGCCGGCAGACTGCTAAACACGAGCGGTGGCGGCGAAACCGTGGGGGTGCAACCACCATGCACTCTCCACCCGAAGGCCAAGATCGCCGACTTCGCCGGATCCACCTCGACAAATAATCCACCGCATCATCGGATCCACGAGCTCGTCGCGATCAGCGCCAAGTTCTTCACGAGCAGCGGCAAGAAGACGCCTTCGAACTTCGCATCGAGCGCCCGGAGAGAAGCGCGGCGTCAATCCGACCAGCGCGCTGGGCCCTCTGTCGACATGCATGCGCCCGGGGAACGAGCGACTTGCCGTCTGTGATGAAGTTGCCCTGCGTTCACTCGTGAGCTGCGGCAAGTCCAAAGTGGCCCAGCAAGAAGAATTTCAAGCCGACGCGTGCCGTAGAAGTACGACGGCAAGACGCATCCGTCGGAGTTCCTCGACATCTACACCATCGCGGTGCAAGCTGCCGAAGCGAGACGACAAGATCCTGGCCAACTACTTCCCGCTGGTGCTCAAGCCCAATGTCAGATCCTGGCTCATGCACTTGCCGGACAACTCCATATCCTCTTGGGCAGATCTATGCCATCAGTTTGTCGGCGCCTTTACAGGCGGCCACAAGCCCCATGGCCAAGAAAGCGACCTTCATCTGCTGCGCCCGAAGGAAGGAGAGCCCTGCGCAATTACATTCAGAGATTGACAGCGTCTGACACAACATCCCAGATGTCCACCCTGCGCGGTAATCGGCGCGTTCCATCGAGCGTCAGAAACCGCAGGATCTGGGAGGAGATGGCGATGTGCAAGATCGAGAGGCGTTAGTGAGCTATATGCCCTGGCCGACAAGTGTGCACGCGTCTTTGAGGAAGGGAGGCGGATGATGAGCTAGCAACCATGGCGGATGCATCCAGCGGCGGCGGGGGGCTTCACCGGCAAGCTCTGGTCCCGACAAGGATGGATCTCTGTGAGCTTCCGAAATCGCCATCAAGAAGGTCCTCAAGATCAAGACCAAGTCCGGCAAGAGCTCACGATGCTCACTCCGGCAAGCGCACCTCTTGGTGCTGCGCTACCGTCGAGGACACACCATCGAGCTCCACCGGCAAGTGCTTTGAGGCGATGCTGCTCCGGCGAGCCCTAGGGTTTGTTCCGTTGAAGCAGGCGCTCCAAGTCCGGCAAGAGCTCTGATGCCCACTCCGGCAAGAGCACCTCTTGGTCTTTGCGCTACCGTCGAGGACGCACCATCGAGCTCCACCGGGCGAGTCTTGAGGAGCGATCTGCTCCGGCAAGCCCTAGGGTTTGTTCCGTTGAAGCAGACGCTCCAAGTCCGGCAAAACTCGATGCCCACTCCGGCAAGCGCACCTCTTGAGTGTGGCGCTACCGTCGAGGGCGCACCATCGAGCTCCACGGCAAGTCTTGAGGAGCGATCTGCTCCGGCAAGCCCTAGGGTTTGTTCCGTTGAAGCGAGCGCTCCCGACAAGTTTTGCTCCGGCAAACTTGCCGGGAACGATCAAGCTCGGCTGAGCTGCGAGTTCTCACCGTGGAAGCAGATGTTCCCGCAGCGGCGGATGTGCGGTGGTTCTTTGGTCGATCGGGGCGACACCAAATCGAGCCATCGCCGGACACCTTTCGCTCTAGTCTATGGAGCAGCGGCGGTTCTCCCCACGAGAACTTCGATATCTGGATCACCTCGAGTGCTCGCTTATGATGAGCTTGAGCAAGAGCGGCTGCGACAACATGACGCCGCTGCTCCTTGAGGAGGATCGTCTTGAGCTCTTTGTCTGAGCTGCTCGATACCAGCAAGCTTTGTGCCGCTACCATAGCTGCAAAGTTAATGCCAGAAGTATCGAGGAAGGAGACCTTGTTCTTCGGCGTGTTCAGTCCGCCAAGAATTCCAACAAGTTGACGCCGAAGTGGGAAGGCCCTTACCGGGTGAGACGAGTCACTAGGCACAGCTGTCCGCCTTGAGACCGAAGATGGCATTCCGGTGAGCAACTCCTGGAACATTGAGCATCTTCGTAAGTTTTACCCGTGAAGCGCGGTTGCCGAACCTATTCCGGCAACCACCTTTTGTACAAGTCTTGCCGATGTTGCATGTAATCCTTTTTACATAGCCGTGCGCAGTACCTGTGCATAAGTATAGCTAATGTGCTTCGCTCTTCCTGTCAATTTCATGCTTTCTACTTCTATTTTGCATGCGTTATCTGACACTTTGTGCAGCACCTACCCCGGTAAGCAATAACGAGCCATAAGGCTCCATATCTTTATTTTCTCTTCTTTCTCTTTCTCAAAGAAAGGAAGGTTCCTTCGCCCACAAGTTTGCCGGGAGGAAAGGAGAAGATAATGGTGTGGACCAAGCGTCGCTCAAGGAAGTCTAGCCTTACCGGGAAGCAAACGACAGAAAAGCTAAGTTGCTAAAGTTTGAGCAATCAGTTTTAAAATTTTTAAGTTATCTTCCTCGAGCGACCGTACTTTGTATGGAAAACCTGTATGCGGAGGAACCAACTTCGTAGCTAGTTGGCGCCCTTACTTTGTTTCGAGTCCGCTCAACAACTTAAGTGAGCTGCGATTGCGCCCTTACTTTATTTCGAGTCCGCTCAACAACTTAAGTGAGCTGCAATTGCGCCCTTACTTTGTTTCGAGTCCGCTCAACAACTTAAGTGAGCTGCGACTAGTTGTGACAAGGTTTCTTGTCGGTGGCACCGCCACAGTGACGTCTCGCACTCGGCCTTCATGACCCAGTGCCTGTTGACAAGTTCCCTAAAAGCGTGGGGCAAAAACATACAAAGGAAGGAATCAAGTAAAAGGAAATAACATAGCAATTGCTACCCGAAATAGAGTTATATTACAAGATAGCTTGTCGCAGCTCTAATAGATTGTTCTCATAACATGACAAGCGGCGGCAAGAAAGAGAAAGCGGGCGGCCTAATCTCGCCGACCGGGGGCTCTCAAGGAAGCAAAGGATGCTGCCGCAGCTGCCGAGGGATCGGCGATCGGCGTAGCGCCTGGTGCTCCTGCAGCCTCAGGGCCGTCAGTGCGATCGCCGCACCCCTCGCCAGCTTCTGCGGCCTCTTCGCCGGCGGGCTCATCAGCGCCAGCTTCTTCTCCGATGGCAGCGGCGTCGTCAGTATTGCCGTGTGCGTCCTCCTCGCCGGCGGCCTCGGTCTCCATTGGCTCTATGGCGGATGGATCAGAAGAAGAACACAAGGAAAGTTTTCAAGCAAGAGGATTACCTGTGCTAGGGTCTGCAGTCATGGTCTCCGCCACCATGGGATCGCTGGGCGCCCCTTTTCGGAGAAGTCTCCCTTGCCGGAGAACGCTCCCTTGCCGGGGAATCCTCCCTTGGCGGTGTAGTCGAAGCAGAAGGCATGTCAGGAGCGGCTTCAGGGCACTCCTGGTAAGGCTGCTCTGCTCCTACACAAATCAGCAGTCAGATATCAGCAAAGAAAGGGCACCCATGCACGCCTAACAGCAGGAAGTAAACCATATACTTACGCTGGGGCTGCATGCGTGCCGTGTGCCAGGCCTCGCCCAACAGCGCTTCGGCACCGTGTGTGGCCCAGGCCGGGGGCTCTGTCGGTGTACTAGAGTAGGGGTACCCTAGTATCCCGAACTTGTGCACGGCAGTTGCAGCCCTCATGCAAGGCTTACGGGTGACCGCCAAGGTCCTCAAGTGGTTCCTTTGGAGCCATTCAAGAACAAAGTATTCAAGCCAAGGAGACAAGGCCCGGCAAGAGGAGCTTGCCGGAAGGCCACCCAAGGCACCTAGGAGACAAGGCCCCGGCAAGAGGAGCTTGCGGGAAGGCCCGATGAGCGACAAGCTTCCTGGACGCGACAAGACAACAACCACGGCAAAGGCGCTTGCCGCGGAACCACCACTCTGTACTGCGCTCCGGCACATCCACTAACGTGTCGCCACAGAGACCTTTCCGGTAGCCCAGCGTGGCGAGGTCTTGCAGCCCGGTCTTAGCGATGATAAGCGGCGCCGACAAGATTGCCATCGTGGCGGCGGTGGCGTCCACTGGCGGTCCCTGTTTGCCTTTATTAGAGGCGGCGTGACGGGCATTTAATGCCTTTGTCCCCTGCCGTCGGGGTTAGGTATGGTACCTTTGTACAAGTAGTTGTACCAACCACAACTCCTTTTCCATTTTACCCTTGTCTACGTTGCCACTGTCGGAGACCCTTGAGCATATAAAGGAGGCCCGTGCATAGCGTGGGGAGAAGGGGAAGCCAGAGAACACCCACGCCGGTCTCGTTAGCGGTGGTGTGTCTTTGTAGCACTCAGCGCTCGAGCAAGAACTCAATACACTCGGACATGCGGTGATAGGAGTGTTATCTCTCCGGAGAGCTCCGAAGCTGGGTAAACCGCTCGTGTGCTTCGCCTCGATCTGCTCTTCGTGCGACCTCCGCGCCCCGCCGAACCGAAAGGGGCTCGGTCCGCCGGTCCCATTGGTGTTAGTGGGTCAGATCAGCCACCCCCGACAAAAGGGTGTCTGACCGGTGGCTCGATTTGGCGTCGTCCTGATCGACCAAAGAACCGCTGGCAACTCATCAATCCAGCGCCTTCCGCTCTTGTGCAGCCTGTCAAAGTTCTTCGTTCTCAGGCCTCACAACACTTGACATTCGCCCTCTGCTTGGCCGTTGCTCCGGGGGTGTGCCACGGAAGCAAAATAGACCTTGCTGCCGAGATCTTGAATGTACTGCATGAAGGTGTGGCTTGTGAACTGTGTGCCGTTGTCGGTGATGACTCTGTTTGGCACACCAAAACGACAAACTAGTCGCTTGAAGAACTTGACGACTAAGGGAGTCCTGGATTAGGGGGTCCTCGGACAGCCGGACTATACGCTTTGGCCGGACTGTTGGACTATGAAGATACAAGATTGAAGACTTCGTACCATGTCCTGATGGGATTCTCCTTGGCGTGGAAGGCAAGCTTGGCAATTCGGATATGTAGATCTCCTCCCTTGTAACCGACTCTGTGTAACCCTAGCCCCCTCCAATGTCTATATAAACCGGAGGGTTTAGTCCGTAGGACAACAACAATCATAATCATAGGCTAGCTTCTAGGGTTTAGCCTCTATGATCTCATGGTAGATCAACTCTTGTAGTACTCATATCATCAAGATCAATCAAGCAGGAAGTAGGGTATTACCTCCATCGAGAGGGCCCGAACCTGGGTAAACTTTGTGTCCCCCGCCTCCTGTTACCATCCGCCTTAGACGCACCGTTCGGGACCCTACCCGAGATCCGCCGGTTTTGACACCGACATTGGTGCTTTCTTTGAGAGTTCCACTATGCCGTCACCATAAGGCTTGATGTCTCCTTCGATCATCAACAACGATGCGATCCAGGGTGAGGTTTTTCTCCCCGGACAGATCTTCGTATTTGGCGGCTTCGTACTGCGGGCCAACTCGCTTGGCCATCTAGAGCAGATCGAGAGCTACGCCCCTTGCCGTCAGGTCAGGTTTGGAAACTTAAACTATACTGCCGACATCCGCGGAGACTTGATCTTCGACGGATTCGAGCCCATGTCAGGTGCGCCGCACAGTCACGACAAGCATGATCTAGCTCTGCCGTCGGACGGTGTTCGGGAAATCACACCTGTGGCCACTCCGGCCCTCAATCTGGAGCAGACGGCGCCATCCGAGGATGGGTGGATGGACCCCGCCACGGAGGCCGTACACTCAGTGGCGATAGAGCCGAATACTGATTTCACCTCCTATGAGACCTGTGTTGCCGAACACTTGGATTCGTCCCCGGCCACGAGCTCCGCACCGCCCGCGTCCGTGACTATCCAATCTGATTGGGCACCGATCATGGAGTTCATCTCTGCGGATATTTTCCAGCACTCGCCCTTGGGAGACGTGCTTGATTCATTAAGGTCTCTCTCCTTGTCAGGAGACCCTTGGCCGAACTATGTCCGGCTTGAGTGGGAAGCGAACGACGAAGAAATTCGTTCCCCACCCACCGCCCACTTAATAGCCACTGTCGACGATCTAACCGACATGCTCGACTTCGACTCCGAAGACATCGACGATATGGACGACGATGCAGGAGAGGAACAGGAACCACCGCCCAAAGGGCGCTGGACAGCCACTTCATCACACGATACATATATGATGGATACACCCAAAGAAAACAATGACGAGGAACGGAAGGATGCAGCGAAGGATAGTTCCCTCGAGAAGCAACCAAAGCAACGACGTAGGCGCCGCTCCAAATCCCGCCTCGGCAAAAACAACGACAACAACAAGCGAGGAAAAACAATACCCGGTCGACTCCAAAGGAAGCAGCGACCACATAGATCCAGCGACGAGCGGGATGAACCGGCGGACGGCGAACATAATGCGGAACCGCCGTCCGATCCGGGCGACACCGAGGGTGAAGCTAATCAACCTGTCTCCGGAGAGGAGAACGGTCAGACGACGATGCACACATCATCCCGGAAAGGCACTTGGAGCAAGAGAACCTCCATAGAAGGCTTATTGCCACCGAGGAATGCGAAGAAGCGAAGCAAAGGCTTAAGGCCACGCAAAATACACTCAACGATAGATGGAACAAAGTGCTCGACAACTGCGATGAAAATGCAGTGGCAGTCGCCACACAAAGAGCCATCCAAAGCGTAAGCTGCTGCCTGAATTCGATGACGAGGCTTTAAAGCCTATACAGCCGAAAAATAAAACAACCGATCAGCCGGATCGACCACCCCGTGGCCGCGATAGGGCGGCTAACGATGTCGCGCATAAGTCAGCACACGATCTACGTGAGGACTTGCACACAAAATCCGGCATGACCAGGTCCATCAACGGATCTAGGAAGCGAGCTCCGGCACAGAAGCAAAACCGAACACTACAACCATCAGAATACCATGACACATCCAAATAGAGGGGTGCCGCGCACCCCCTATGCTTCACCGATGAGTCTTTGGATCCGCAATTTCTAGAGGGATTCAAACCCGTGAACATAGAGGCATACGGCGGAACGACAGACCCTTGGGTCTGGATTGAGGACTTTATCCTTCATATCCAAATGGATCGTGGAGATGATCTCCACGCCATCAAATACTTGCCCCTCAATTTGAAGGGGCCAACTCGGCACTGGCTGAAGAGCCTCCCCGAAAACTCCATTGGAAGTTGGGAGGATCTTGAGGATGCTTTCAGGGCTAATTTTCAAGGGACCTAAGTCCGACCTCCGGATGCAGACGATCTATGTCATATAATTCAACAGCCCGGAGAGTCGGCCCGAAAGCTTTGGAACAGATTCCTCACTAAGAAGAATCAAATTGTCGAGGACACCGAAGCATTAGCGGCTTTTGTCGGTGTTCCGGGAACGGGGGTCCCCAGACTTGCCTGCCTGCGGCGTGGCTCGAAGGAGGCCCAGCACGGCCCATCTTCATCAACGCAAGCTCAAGACCCTTGCGAGGGGCCAAACCTCGCGGGGCGGACGACAAAGAGCTTCCTCGAGCCTGCAGCCTCGTCGAGGCTGGCTCATGAGGAGGCGGAGAGTTCAAGGCAGGGTACCTCGCGAGGTGCCCATGGCGCAAGCCATGACGACCAAGGGCGCCCGATCGAGGCGCCCGGCCACAGTCGTCCTCCTTTCCTCTTTGGTGCAAAGGGAGCAAGCGCAGGCGAGAGCATCAAGCAAAGCCATCCATTTCGGTGCAACAAGACCAAGACCAGCCCAACGGCAGGAAGGGAGTCATGGTGGAGCCCAAGCAGGCGTCATCACCAGAGCCTTTGGCAGGCGAGGACCAACTTTAGTCAGGATAAGTGTACCCGCTGTTCCCCTTCAAAATGGCCAATTGTTGGCGCCCTTCCCGCTCGATATTCTGGAAGAGGCCCAGGGCCTTCGCCTATAAATAGGAGTAGTGTGACGCCCCCGATTCAATCGTACACTAATCATGCACGCAAATGTGTACGATCAAGATCAGGGACTCACGGGAAGATATCACAACACAACTCTAAAACATAAATAAGTCATACAAGCATCATAATACAAGCCAGGGCCTCGAGGGCTCGAATGCAAGTGCTCGATCATGGGCCAGTCGGAAGCAACAATATCTGAGTACGACATAAGTTAAACAAGTTTGCCTTAAGAAGGCTAGCACAAAGCTGGGATCTGGATCGAAGAAGGCGCATGCCTCTGCTGAGATCCTCCTAAACTACTCCAGTTAAATGCGTCGGCGGGCTGCTGCGTAGTAGTAGGCACCTCCAGTGTATTAGTCGTCATCGCCATGGCGTCTAGCTCTGGGCTCCATCGCTGGTCGCAGCAACCGAGTAGAGATAGGGGAAAAGGGGAACAAGGCAACCGTGAGTACTCATCCAAAGTACTGCATAAGCAAGGAGCTACACTACATATGCATGGATATATGTGTAAAGGGCCATATCGGTGGGTGAGCTGCAGAATGCCGAGAATAAGAGGGGGATAGCTAGTCTTATCGAAGACTACGCTTGGTCACCTTCGTCTTACAGCAGGTAGAAGAGGGTAGGTTGAAGTCCTCCAAGTAACATCACATAGCAATAATCCTACCGGTGATCCCCTCCTCATTGCCACGAGAGAAGGCGACCACCGGTTGTATCGGGCACTTGGAAGGGTGTGTTTTATTAAGTATCCGGTTCTAGTTGTCATAAGGTCAAGGTACAACTCCAAGTCGTCACTGTTACGAAGATCACGGCTATTCGAATAGATTAACTTCCCTGCAGGGTGCACCAACTTACCCAAAGACGCTTGATCCCATTTGGCCGGACACACTTTCTGGGTCATGCCCGGCCATGGCGGAAGATCAACACGCCGCAGCCCACCTAGGCTCAACAGGAGAGGCCAGCACGCCGGTCTAAACCTAAGCGCCGTTAGGGTGCAGGCCCATCGCCTGAGCACACACTGCACGTTCGTCTGTGGCCGAAGCAGACCTAGCCTAGTGGCGTTCGATCCAATCCCGGCAGGCCAGCCCGCTCGATTCGGCCCAGCGTCACAAGTGCTTGTGGATACCACGACGCGGGATACCCATAACTACTCCCGCGTAGATGGTTAGTGCGTATAGGCTCGTAGCCAACTCGGATCAAATACCAAGATCTCGTTAAGCGTGTTAAGTATCCGCATGAGCGCCCGAGCGAGGGCCAGGCCACCTCTCTCCTAAGCGGTCTCAACCTGCCCTGCCGCTCCACCACAAAGATCCATCCAGGGCCGTCGGGACAAAAGGTCCTTTCAGCCCCTAATCAAGTGAATCACTCGCGGGTGCTCCACAAGCCGACCCGACTTTAGTCACCACATGTATCATGTATAAGTATAAGTATATACCGTGATCACCTCCCGGGTGATCACGGCCCGATAGTATAGCACGATGAGACGGACAAGAATGTAGGGCCACAGATGGAAATACTAGCATCCTATATTAGGCAAGTAGGAATGCAGGTAAGGTATCAACAGAAGTAGCAAAAACAGGCTATGCATCAGGATAGGAATAACGAAAAGCAGTAACATGCTACACTACTCTAATGCAAGAAGTATAGAGTAGAATAGGCGATATCTGGTGATCGAGGCTTGCACTGGTTGTTACAGCAAGAGAGAGGGGTCGTCGACAACGTAGTCGAACTGAGGCGGCAGCTGTCGGTCTCGTAGTCTCTAGGAGAGAAGAGGGGAAGAAACAATGAATACCATGTAAACAGATGCATATCAATGCATGACAAGACAAATAACTTGATGCTAGGCGTGCCCTAACGTGGTATGGTGATACTGCAGGTTAAGAAACATCCGGGAAAATATCCCCGGTGTTTCGTGTTTTCGGGCAGAGGAGCCAGAGGGGGAAAGTTGCGAGTTCGATAGGTTAGGGGTGTGTGGTGGACGAACAAAATGCATATCCGGATTCGTCTCGTCGTTCTGAGCAACTTTCATGTTGAAAATATTTTAATCCGAGTTACGGATTAAAAGATATGATTTTCTAAATATTTTATAAATTTCTGGAATTTAATTAATTATTTAATCCAACATTATCCAGAATAGTAAATGATGACGTCAAAGATGACATCATAGTGATGTCGATGGTCAACGTTGACCATTGACCTGGTCAACTGGCGTGTGGGTCCAGGGGGACCCACCTGTCATTCTCTATGATTAACTAAAACAGATTAATTAGCTTAATTAGTGATTAGGTTAATCTAATCAGGATTAATTAACTTCATTAATTACTTAATTGATTAATTAATATTTTAATTATTTTAGTTATTCTTATTATTTTAAATTCCTTTTTTTCTTTTTTTTAACAAAAACGTTCTGGGGGGGGGTCCCATGTGTCTGTGGCCCAGAGGGCCTTAGCGGGTATGGGCGGCGGTTAACGGGCGCAAGGGTGTGTGGGCGCTGGCGTGTGGGTCTTGGGCGCACCTGGCGCCCTCTGTGAGGGGAGGCAGGCCGGGGCTATGCCCGGGCGGCAGGCTCGGCGGCCATGGGGCGCTGGCCGGGCCAGGAGGCGGCGGTGGCGTGTGGACATGGCGTGACGCCCGCCAGTAATCTGGCGGGCGTCGCCGGGCGTCACGACGAGGGAGGCCGTGGAGCCGTGGCGTGGAGGCGCAGGTGGGAGCTTGTGTCGCCCGGAACTTCCGGGCGTCTGAGGGAAGGGAGGCGAGGCTCACATCGAGGAAGCGAGGGACGGGCAGCGGGCTCGTGGTGGTTGATGGGGCCGTAATGAAGAAGAAGAAGGCCGGCGGGGATGAGGCGCCCGGCAAAATGGCAACAGTGGGCGGCGACGGCCTCCGGTCGGGGAGGTGTGGCCCGGGAGGTCGTCGGCTCGGCGGCGTCGAGTGCAGGCGATGGAGACAGCGTGGCGAGCGAGGCTCCAGAAAGTGGCGTGGTCGGTGTGAGGCGAAGCGGCCAGTATGAAGCAGCCTTGATCGGCGCGGGGCCGGGTGGTCGGCATCAACGGGCGAAGCGCCGGCCAGAAAGTAGAGTCTTGAGCGGCGGCGCCAGCGCCCTCGAAGCGTCTTGGCGAGAGGGTGGGAAGGCGCTTCGTCGATGGGGGAGGCGCTTCGTCGGCGTGGCGACAAGCGGTCCGGCGTGTGTGAGCTGATCGATCCGGATCGGATCGGGAGGAAATGCGGCGTGGGGAGGAAGTGGGAGGCGAGTGGGGAGGGTTAGGGTTTGGTGCCCCCTGGAGGGGTTATTAGCTGGTGCAGGCGGCACAGTGGCTAGTGGGCGGTTGGCCCATCGGGTGGGGGAGGTTCTCCTTTTCCTTTTCCTTTTTTGTTTGCTTTAGTTTTACTTTTTGTTATTTTTCTTTTACATTTTATTTTAGTAACACGTTAATTTTAGTTTAGTAAAATATGACTATAGCCCCTAAAATAATGTTTCAGAACAATCCACTACTGTAATAAGTTTTGGCCCGATATAAAATGGTTTAGTAATTTATAAAATACCAAAAGCGTTTAAATAGTGGTTTTTACTCTTTATTTAAATCATTTTAGAGTATTTAAACATTTTATAAAAGTGTGGTTTCTCCAACATAATCACCTATGCATTAGTTGGATCACTCCGAACATTTTAGTTTTAATATTTGAAAACTTTTATTGTTTGATTGATTTGAATCTGAATTTGAATCGGTTTCGAACTAACACGAGGTTAGCAACAGTAACCGAGGTGACGTGGCATCGTTAACGCGGGATTACTGTAGCCTAATTATCTGGGCGTCACAATTATTTAATTAATTATTTAATCCAACATTATCCAGAATAGTAAATGATGACGTCAGCATGACATCAGAGTGATGTCAGCAGTCAACGTTGACCATTGACACAGTCAACTGGCGTGTGGGTCTGTGGGGACCCACACATCATTCTCTATGATTAACTAAAACAGATTAATTAGCTTAATTAGTGATTAGGTTAATCTAATCAGGATTAATTAACTTAATTAATTAATTAATATTTTAATTATTTTAGTTATTATTATTATTTTAAATTCCTTTTTTTCTTTTTTTTTAACAAAAGCGTTACTGGGGGTCCCATGTGTACATGTGGGAGGGCCTTAGCGGGTTTGGGCGGCTTAATGTAGGCGGGTGTGTGGGCTGCGTGTGGAGTGCGGGCGCACCAAGGCGCCCACCACGCGAGGGGAGGCGAGGCCGAGGCTATGCCCGTGCGGCGGCGAACCACGCGGCAGCCTTGGGCGCGGGCCGAGCCAGGCGGGCGAGGCGTGGCGGACATGGCCGCTGCCGCATGCAGCAGCCGCCGGGCGTCTGACGAGGAGGCCGAGGCCGCCGTGGCAGGCGAGTGGGGCTTGCGTCGCCCGGAACTTCAGGCGTCTGAGGGAAGGGAGGAGGCGAGGCTCACATCGAGGAAGCGAGGGGCCAGGCAGCGGGGCTCGTGGGGGTTGATGGGGACGCCTTGACGAAGAGGAAGAAGGCGGCGTGGATGAGGTGCTTTTCGCGAGGTAGCGACGGTGGGGCGAGGCGGCGCCTCCGGGGTCGGGGAGGTGGACGAGGGGAGGTCGTCGGCTCGAGGCGACGTCGAGGTCTGGCGATGGAGACGGGCGTGGCGGGCGTGAGCTCCGCGAGTGGCGCGGGTCGATGTGACGGGCAGGCGGCACCGGCGGCCGGTGCCGCCTGCAGGGCGGGTGGTCGGCATCAGTAACTGCCGGCAAAGCGAAGTAGAGGTCTTGGCGGCGGCGCCTTGGCGCCCTCGAAGCGTCTGGCGGAGGGGTGGGAAGAGGCGCTCGTCGCGTGGCGGCGAGGCGGTCCAGTGATGTGTGAGCTGATCCGATCCAGATTGGATCGGGAGGAAATGGCGGCGTGGGGAGGAAGTGGGAGGCGAGTGGGGAGGGTTAGGGTTTGGTGCCCTGGAGGGTTATTGGCACAGGTGCAGGCGGCACTGGTGGCTAGTGGGCGGTTGGCCCATCGGGTGGGGGAGGGTTCTCCCTTTCCCTTTTCCTTTTTTTTGTTTGATTTAGTTTTACTTTTTGTTATTTTTCTTTTCTGTTTTATTTTAGTTACACATTAATTTTAGTTTAGTAAAATATGACTATAGCCCCTAAAATAATGTTTCAGAACAATCCACTCTTGTAATAAGTTTTGGCCCGATATAAAATGGTTTAGTATTTTATAAAATACCAAAAGCGTTTAAATAGTGGTTTTTACTCTTATTTAAATCATTTTAGAGTATTTAAACATTTTATAAAAGTGTGGTTTCTCCAACATAATCACCTATGCATTAGTTGGATCACTCCGAACATTTTAGTTTTAATATTTGAAAACTTTTATTGTTTGATTGATTTGAATCTGAATTTGAATCGGTTTCGAACTAACACGAGGTTAGCAACTTGATAAGAGGTGACGTGGGCATCGTTAGCGAGATTACTGTAGCCCTAATTATCCGGGCGTCACAATTCTCCTCCACTACAAGAAATCTCGTCCGAGATTTAAGAGAATGTAAGGGGAAAGTTTTGATTCTGAAATTCTAACGGTTCTTCTCGTCTTTGGTTGCTCTTCTCGAAGAGATCGATCCGTTACATTGACGTCTTTACTTCTCTGCTTCAGGTCATCAAGGCGAAGTCGTCCTTTTCTTCGGGAACTCCAACGTACCTACGAATAGGTAAGGGGCAGCTCGGCTACGATAAAATGCTTATGAGGGAAACAGTCTGGGGTTAACTCATGAATGAGCATAAGAGTACCTCTCGAATTGAACCAATAAAATATGTCGAGAGTAAGGTACGAAGGTTCGATAAGAGGTTCCAAGCGGATAGATAGTTGCTCGAAGTCTGAACCGGAGTGAGAAAGGGGTTTAGAGCAACGAGAGTAAGTATTGCGTCTGATACCAAAATAGAGCATTAGGAAGGTGACCCGTGAATTACATACAAAGCCAAGTGTGAGGAATAACTTTGACACTAGGGTGTACAGGAGAGTTAGGTTTCGATCCTGTGAAACTATGGGTTATGGGCCCACCATGTGGGTTAAACGTTGAAAGAGCGGTGACATCTTGCACGATCATGTAAGCAAGGCATGTCAGAGGAGAGTCTGAGGGTCATTTCGGCAACAACATAGGTACCAAGGGCGAGGGACTAAGAGAACCATTTTCCTACTCGCTGAGACGAGGCGTAACAACATAGGTTCCCGTCCATCGGTGGTTACCGGAATGTCATCAACAATAGTAACAAGGTCTTCTTGTTGAGTTGTACATCGAGGTGTTTGCACAAGCAATGGATTATTTACGCTTATATCATATAGATCATAGAAAAGGTTTAAACAAACCAATGGAAGGAAAATATGATCATCAGTTAAGCGAGAACAATGGAAAGGAAAATATGTTTAAACACATATTTCAAGGGTATATCCTTCCCAAGGACAAGCAGAGCAAGATATCCATGACAGGATATAAAGTAGAAAACCATTTAGGTAAGGGGGGAGGAATCTCATGATATTACCCATACAACGGTGTTAGGATAATGATAAATAAAATCTAGCATCGTGCTTCAAATGTTCCTGTTGCAAATCGGAGTACCATTGACATGCTTCGAGATAGCATTGACATGGTCTTCAAGTGAAGATCAGACTTTGGAAACACGAAGGATCCATCAGGAATAACTTGTAGAATAAGTCTTCCAATTTCCTCATGGATGAATGGATAACCTTGCTGAAAAGGAATCTATAATGGTAGGTCCTCCAGCCGGGGGGGGGGGGTGCTAGTCATGACATCATGTTACCGGTTCATCAAAGGTGTAACGCCCTCGATGCGGCTATATCTCCCACGTGTCGAAGCACGACTTAGAGGCATAACCGCATTGAAAGCAATGTCGCAAGTGAGGTAATCTTCACACAACCCATGTAATACATAAGGGAAAAGAGATACATAGTTGGCTTACAATCGCCACTTCACACAATACATGAGTAAAACATTACATCATCTGAGATACAATCAAGGTCCGACTACGAAACCAAAATAAAAGAAGACTACCCCAAATGCTACACGGATCCCGATCGTCCCAACTGAGCTCCACCTCTTGATCAACTGAAAGCGAAACAACACAAAGAGCAAGATCTTCATCGAGCTCCTCCTTGAGCTCGGGTGCATCACCCTGCAGTCTCATCGGCACACCGCAAACTGGTTTTGGAAGTATCTGTGAGTCACGGGGACTCAACAATCTCACACCAGCGAGATCAAGACTATTTAAGCTTAAAGGTAGGACAAAGTAGTGAGGTGGAGCTGCAGCAAGCGACTAGCATATATGGTGGCTAACATACATAAAGAGAGCGAGAAGAGGAGGCAAAGCACGGTCGAACAACTATGATCAAGAAGTGATCCACGAAACTACTTACGTCGAGCATAACTCCAACACCGTGTTCACTTCCGGACTCACGAGAAGAGACCATCAGTTACACACACCTTGATTGGTGTATTTTAATTAAGATCAACCGGGTTTTCTACAACGGACATTAACAAATTCCCATACGCCCACATAACCGCTGGCACGGCTTTGAAAGTTCAAACCCTGCAGGGGTGTCCCAACAGCCCATGATAAGCTCTCGCGATCAACGAAGGAATAGACCTTCTCCCGGGAAGCCCGATCGATCTCGGAATCCGGCTACAAGACATTTCACAGCAATAAAACAAGTCGGCAAGAAACCGCCCGATCTTGTGACAATCCCGATAGGAGCTGCACATATCTCGTTCTCGAGGCAACACCGGATGAGACTAGCTACGAGTAAAACCAAACCTCGGGTTGCCTCAAGGTGGCCCGCAGTATTTCGGTTCGGGCCAAGACTTAGAAGCACTTGGTCCGGGGCTAAATAAAGATGACCCTCGAGAAGCGACTCCCAAGGGAAAAGTAGGTGGTGGTGAGGCAAATGGTAAAACCAATGTTGGGCCTTCTTGGAAAAGTCTTATTCAAAGCGAAGCTGTCAAGGGGTCCCATAAATCACCCGACCGCGTTAGGGACGCAAAATTCCGGGAACATAAAACCGATATGACGGAAACTAGAGGCGGCAAGAGTGGAACAAAACACCGGGCATAAGGCCGAGCCTTCCACCCTTTACCAAGTATATAGATGCATTAATTAAAATAAGATATAATGTGATATCCCAACAAGTAAACACGTTCCAACAAGGAACAACATCTCCGAGTTCCAACAAGGAACAAACTTCATCTTCACTGCAACTAACAACGCTATAAGAGGGCTGAAAGCAAAGCGGTAACATAGCCAAACAACGGTTTGCTAGGAAAGGATGGTTAGGGGCTTGACATGGCAACATGGGAGGCATGATATAGCAAGTGGTAGGCATCGTAGCATAGGCATAGCAAAGAAGCGAGCATCTAGCAAGCAAAGATAGAAGTGATTTCGAGGGTATGGTCATCTTGCACGAAATCCCGCATAAGGAAGAAGAACGAGTCCATGAAGAAGACAAAAGGGCGAAGTCGAGCGAATCCTCACAACTCAGGAGCGGAACCGAAGCTAACGAGAGAAGCAAACCGGAAAGAAGCAAACAACATAGTAAACACACAATCATAAACATGGCATGATGCACAAACAAATATGATGCATGTCCGGTTTAATGAGGCATGGCATGGCAATATGCACAAACAACACTACGGAGTTAAGTGGAGCTCAATAGGCAACGAGTTGCATATTGACAAAACACCACAACACTTATTTAGTTTGATCTCGGTTAGGTACACAACAATATTAAATGTTGTTAAACATGGCAAGAGGTGGAGCATAATTAAACTAGCTATTTAGGCAAGTTTAAATGAGGCCGGAAATAAGAAACAACAATTAGGAAAATCCCCATAAGCAATATTTTAGATTCGGTACTGTTCTGCCCTAAACACAATTTTAGAGTTGTTAAACAGCAACATAAAGTGGACCATGATAATCTAGGCATTTTTCCACCCCATTTACATATAAAGAACATTTAATTCCGAGTTCACGGTTATTTAGTTATGAACTAAATCATTTTAGCATGGCATATTAGCAAATTAATGCAAACATCAATTTAAACATTTTTAACATAGATGAAAGTGGCATATTATTAATCTACACAATTTTCTGAGCATATTACATATAAGGTTTGTTTAAATCCGATGCACGGTTAATTAATTATTACATGCATGAACTTGAGGGCAATCTGTAAATATGCGCTTACGGATAATTAGCAAAAATCGCAAGACGGAAAAAAAAATGCAACAGGCCGAATCCGACTAGCCCAACAAGGCACAGGGGCTCGGGAGGCAGCTCACCATGGCCTTGGCCGGTCGGTGGAGAGGCTGAGGCGAGGCGGCTGGGCTGCTCTCGGCTTGAGGCCCAGGGCGGAGACAGCCGGAAGAGGCGAGCAGCGGCTTGGCGAGGCTGGATCGAGCGAGGTGGAGGCGCGGTCAACGGCAGCGCGCTGCATCTCGTGCACGAGGAGAAGCAGAGGAGGCTCGGCGTCCATGGCGGCGCTACTTCTGGCAACCACCAGACACGACTTGTAGAAGATCAGGCGACAATGAGGCTCCGGAGGAAGGAGGTCTGGCCGGGGCCCGAGGGCCTGAGGCGTCAGGGTGGCGGATCCGGACCTTGAGGAGGTCGCCGGTCACGTTCCCTGCCGGATCGAAGCAGAGGCGGCGGCGGACTTGGAGCTCCATGGCGCGGGGATCTTTCTTTGCTGTGCAGAGAGAGAGAGATGTGAGAGCAGGAGAGGAAGCACGGGGAGAAAGGGAGAGACAGGGGAGGAGAGGAGCGGGGCGACCTTGGGACTGGCATCCATGGCGGAGGAGCTTCTGCGGGTGCTCGGGACGGAGTTGGTGGCGTCGAGGCGGCGGTGAGGCTGGACACAGCTGACGAGGTGCTTTCAGCGTCAAGGGACGAAGGCTGGACGGACCCGAGGCTCTTGGCCTTGGATCGGCCAGGAACCACGACTGACGCAACATCACCGGGAGCTACGGGAGGCCATCCATGGCGGCGCTGTGAAGACAACAGAGAGAGAGAGAGCAGCGTGAGAGAGAAGCGAGAACTGTGGGAGGGGGGAAAGGAGCGAGGGCACTGGCCGGGGAACTCATCTCCGGCGAGGTCCGGTCAGCCGGCGGAGTTGCGAGGAGGCGCGGCTTTCTTTGTGGTTGGGCGACGGAACACAAGGGAGTTGGCCGACGAGGATTTGGTCTGTGGGTGTGGGCTGAGGTGGTTGGTGCAGGGAATGAGAGGATCCCGAGGTGGGAAATGGGTCTTGGCGGCGGTGGGAGGATGGATTGGACAGGTCCCTAGATTTTAGGGTTGGGATGATTTGGTAGGTGATGGTCTTATATATAGCAAGAGGATTTTTAGATACGAGTATTTAGTCCCTCCGATCAAAACGGACGGTCGGGAAAAATAGGCTAGGGAGAGCCCAACAAAGAAAACGGTGATGTTTTCTAGATGTTAGGGGATGATCCGGACACAACGGTACTTATTTGCCGGGTCGAGGTTCGGGAGGTTTGGACGCCTGTGAGGGTCTTGAGCAAAGAGTAGAGAGGTTCAAGCAGACGGACAAGTGGGAATGGAAAACCCGATTGGTCTTGAAGCGGTCAGCGAAAGCAAGGGGGCAAGGGGTTTTGTTGGTCTCGGAGGAAGAGAGAAAAGAGGTCCAATTGGTGCGAGAGAAGGTCAGCGAGGGACAAGCGGTCCGACAACAGTCGGCGAAGACAAAGAGAGAAGCGGTAACTTCTGAGCAGTTCACGAGGTTTATGAAAATATGCAAATGCAATGCGCATGATGTGATGAGATGAAATGCAAGACAAGGAACACAAAACAAAACAAAAGACAAAACCCAACCACGGAAAAAATAAAAAAATAACACATCTCCGGAAAAGGCAAGAGTTGGAGTTCCGAATATGGAAAGTTGTATCCGGGGTGTTACAAAAGGATCAACATCATAACTCTTGGAAAGTTGTCCCAACCATCATATCTGACCGAGATTCATATCCAATTGGTGTCATGATACCTCAGACTCAGGGGTCCGAGAGGAAAGGTGCAACACAAATCGACGAAATGACGTTGCAAGATTCTCGAGAAATGAACTATGGGAGCGGGTTTCTGAAGCAATAGTTCATCATTAAACCAAGGAGAGGACAAGGAGGTGACTGAGGGACTCAATGACAATTCATCGAGAATTCCAAATGGATGGATTTCCACAATAATGTGAGCAAGAAGATGACACTTGTCAAATCAAATGATATAATGTTGTATGCTCGAGGAAAACATACACCATTAATCATTAGTTGAAAGGTGTGCCCGAAATATGACCTTAGGCAGCAATATCACTGTTAGAGTGACGATTCAATAACCAACAGTCTAAGAACGAACTATCGATCGTTAACTTCAAAGCAATAGGGTTGCTAGAAGTACAGAATCCAAGTAGCATCATTCCCTTGTTGGAATCCCGGTTAGAATCAACACGAGGAACAAGAAGGAATGGTGATGGTGAGAAGTATCACTTGTATCAAGAATTCTCAAGAGGTGGTGAAATTACCACGACATTTTTCACATAAAAGATGGTAATATTCCAAGCTAAAGAAGAACAAAGCGTTGGATAGCAAGGAACTCAAGGTATAACACAAAACACGAACAAGTTTTGTGTTAAGCGGAAAGGCAATAAAGTGGTCAATGATTACACAAATCATCGAGGGCAAGGATGGTATTACTCAACATGAACTCAATTGATATCCTGGAAGAGCTCATAAGGTTGATGATGATCACGACACAATTGTCGAGAGATTTCATGCAGATGTAATCAATCAGCGACGACATCAATTCGAAGGAATGATGAAGCAAGAGGTTATTGGAACCCACGATTCACGACACAAACTCGAACTCAAGCTTGTTGTTTAAGGTGAAAAGGGTATGACGAGGAAAATCGGCGTAAGCTTAGCTATAAATGCAAATTGGTGCTCGAGAATAAGGACCGGGTAGCATGATTAGAATCGTCCGCACGACAATGATATAGCCAAACAGGCTAGGAATGGCGTGATCGGGTACAAACTCGTACTTATAGAAGCTTACTGAAGAGTTGTTGAACCGTAGAGCGGACTCGGTTCAGTTATCGGTGTCTTTGAGTGTTTAATAACTCAGAAGTTGAGGGGGATTGGAATCGGCAAGAATAATAGTTGATGAATAACTCATAAGAAATTATGTAGTTCCGTGATATTCTCGAGGTACCAGAGGGTATACTCGAAGGTAGAGCAGAATAGAGGTTGGACATGTGTATTGTCCTGCAGAAGACAAGTACTTCAACTTGTCCGAGAAATTGAATCAAGGAGAAAATGTGGTCGGGACCACGATTGCATAGGATAATTCACAGATACCAGATGATATTATATCAATGAAATAGTTATTATCACAAGAAGCTTCTATTGTAGGATCTACATCGTGTCCATGGGCATGAACACAAAGTTCAAGGTCGACTCCCACTTCCTCAATGCATAACCTTCCATTCACTTCTCATTTTTCGGAGAAGTTGTAATGTTTAAACTTTATCTAGCAAAACCTTTGGAAGAGTATGACTCGTGAAAATTTTCGAGTTCACGCATATTAAGGAGGGCATAGGTTCAACCCATCAAGGCATCTTAGGAGCGTATACCATCAACTTCAGGGTAAATAACTCAAGCTCGGAGGTAGAGCATGGTTGACAAAGCGAGAGGATACAATTTACCAAAGGCATTATGTATCGGGGAAGGTCTCACAAAGTTATTGAATATGAAGGATCTTGTGGATAAAATCCAACAATGGACACGATGGTCCACAAGGGGTCCGACGTGAGCATCGATTACTTAACTAGAGGAAGAAGAATGCAAGGAGATCAGATTATAGAAACAATGACTAACTCAAATCTCAAATGCAAAGGAATTATGATTTCCAAATCAAGGGACCGAAGCAATGCTACGATTAGGGATGGATAAGTGGAATAGCCTTAGGGTACAATCAACGACAATTGGATTAAATGGGGAACCAATTCCAGTTAAAAGAATGGCGGCTCAGCCGGAAAGGTAATTCATAAGGATCAATGATGATTGCGTGTATTCGCAAACATATTGAGTCATCAGACTCACAATGATAATGACAAGGGATGCCAATAAGACTACGAGACTTATGGGATTAACCATAATGCAAGCAAGCAAGACTTTCAAGAGGAATAGGCTGCTTTCGGGATTTTCGGAAGATCGAATGGCATTTCAAGACTTTGTGAAATACATGAATCAACTTGGGATGAGTGGATACTCGATAAGTGTGAGGAATTATCCATAGGGGGTATTCATGTGGCAAAGATACGCAATGCAATGGCTCAAGAGATCCTTAAAAAGTCGAAGAAGCGCATCTTGTAATAACAAGAGCAGCTAGGGATGAATGTAGGAATGGCAAGGGTAAGAAGTTGTCCATAAGGATTTATCGGTGGTAGGGAATTGCAAAAGAAGTGGGCATAAAGTCTCGAGAGAACTTGAGAGAGTATCTTGAATCTTACAGTGCGATCGGTGATCATCTCGATCAAGGGCCTCTCCGGGAGAAAGTATTTTCGAGAACCTAAAGTTAGATTTTAGTAAAAATCGTTTAACCCGAATAGAAGAGAGTTCGTAATCCCGAGTAAAGGTCGAGGAGTAAAGATCCTAGTACCACCCAAGCGGCGTGGGCCCATGGGCCACTGACCATGTTAGTAAGAGTTTTCCAATGTCTAGACCCAACTTCGCCAAGGAGTTGGAAAGGGGATTCCTACAGGCGATCGGCTCGATACCAACTTGTGGCGCCCCGATTCAATCGTACACTAATCATGCACATAAATGTATACGATCAAGATCGAGACTCACGGAAGATATCACAACACAACTCTAAAACATAAATAAGTCATACAAGCATCATAATACAAGCCCGGGGGCCTCGAGGGCTCGAATACAAGTGCTTTCGATCATAGGCGAGTCGTGAGCAACAATATCTGAAAGTCTGAGACATAAGTTAAACAAGTTTGCCTTAAGAAGGCTAGCACAAAGCTGGGATACATATCGAAAGAAGCGCGGGCCTCCTGCACAGGATCCTCCTAAACTACTCCAGTGCGTCGTCGTGGGCTGCACGTAGTAATAGGCACCTCCGGTGTATTAGTCGTCATCGGCAGTGGCGTCGCTCCTGGGCTCCATCGTGCAGTTGCGACAAGCGAGTAGAGATAGGGAAAAGGGGAACAAGGCAACCGTGAGTACTCATCCAAAGTACTACTTAAGCAAGGAGCTACACTACATATGCATGGATATATGTGTAAAGGGCCATATCAGGATGGTGAGCTGAGAATGCCGAGAATAAGAGGGATAGCTAGTCATATCGAAGACTACGCTTGGTCACCTTCGTCTTACAGCAGTAGAAGAGGGTAGGTTGAAGTCCTCCAAGTAACATCACATAGCAATAATCCTACCGGTGATCCCCTCCTCATTGCCACGAGAAAGCGACCACCGGTTATGTCGGGCACTTGGAAGGGTGTGTTTTATTAAGTATCCGGTTCTAGTTGTCATAAGGTCAAGGTACAACTCCAAGTCGTCACATTAGAAGATCACGGCTATTCGAATAGATTAACTTCCTGTGAGGGTGCACCAACTTACCCCAAAGACGCTTGATCCCATTTGGCGGACACACTTTCTGGGTCATGCCCGGCGGAGAAGATCAACACGTCGCAGCCCCACCTAGGCTCAACGGAGAGGCCGCACGCCGGTCTAAACCTAAGCCTAGCGAAGTGCAGGCCCATCGCCTGAGCACACACACGTTCTATGTCTGTGGCCGAGCGCAGACCCTAGCCTAGTGGCGTTCAGTCCAATCCGGTAGCAGCGCTCATTCATTGACGTCACAAAGTGCTTGGTGATACCACGACGCCGGATACCCATAACTACTCCCGTAGATGGTTAGTGCGTATAGGCTCGTAGCCAACTCGGATCAAATACCAAGATCTCCTTAAGCGTGTTAAGTATCCATGAGCAGCCGAGCAGGGCCAGGCCCACCTCTCTCCTAAGCGGTCTCAACTCGCCTGCTGTCGCTCCGCCACAAAGATCCATCGGAGGGCCGTCGGGACAAAGGTCCTTTCGGCCCCAATCCGTGAATCACTCGCGGGTGCTCCACAAACCGACCCGACTTTAGTCACCACATGTATCATGTATAAGTATAAGTATATACCCGTGATCACCTCCCGAGTGATCACGACCCGATAATATATACAATGAGACGGACAAGAATGTAGGGCCACAGATGGAAATACTAGCATCCTATACTATGCAAGTAGGAATGCAGGTAAGGTATCAACAGAAGTAGCAAAAACAGGCTATGCATCAGGATAGGAATAACGAAAAGCAGTAACATGCTACACTACTCTAATGCAAGCAGTATAGAGTAGAATAGGCGATATCTAGTGATCAAGGGGGGCTTGCACAGTTGTTACGGCAAGAGAGAATTCGTCAACTCCGTAGTCGAAAGCGGCTGACAGCGTCGGTCTAAATGGTCGAGCGGAGAAGAGGGGAAGAAACAATGAATACCATGTAAGCAGATGCATATCGATGCATGACAAGACAAATAACGACGCTAAGGCGTGCCCTAACGTGGTATGAGGTGATACTGGGTTAAGAAACATCAGGAAAATATCCCGGTGTTTACGTGTTTTCTGAAGCGGAGCCGGAGGAAAGTTGCGAGTTCGATAGGTTAGGGGTGTGTGGTGGGCGAGCGAGCTGCGTGTCCGGATTCGTCTCGTCATTACGAGCAACTTTCATGTTGAAAATATTTTAATCCGAAAGTTACGGATTAAAAGATATGATTTTCTAAATATTTTATTAATTTACGGAATTTAATTAATTATTTAATCCAACATTATCCAGAATAGTAAATGATGACATCAGCATGACATCGAGTGATGTCGGCGATCAACGTTGACCATTGACACTGGTCAATTCGACGTGTGGGTCGGGGACCCAATTGTCATTCTCTATGATTAACTAAAAGCAGTTAATTAGCTTAATTAGTGATTAGGTTAATCTAATCAGGATTAATTAACTTAATTAATTACTTAATTAATTAATTAATATTTTAATTATTTTAGTTATTATTATTATTTTAAATTCCTTTTTTTTACTTTTTTTTAACAAAAACGTTAAGGGGTCCCATGTAATACATGGCCCGAGAGGGCCTTAGCGGGTTTAGGCGGCGGTTAGTGGCAAGGCTGGGTGTGTGGCGCTGGGGCGTGCGGGTGCTGGCGCACCAAAGCGCCCACCTTGAGGAGAGGAACTTCAGGCGTCTGGGGAAGGAGGAGGCGAGGCTCACATCGAGGAGCGAGGGCAGGCAGGCGGGGCTCGTGGGGGTTGATGGGGACGCCGTGAAGAGGAAGAAGGCCGGCGGGGATGGCGCCCAAGCGAGGTAGCGACAGTGGGGACAGCGGCCGGCCTCCGAGGTCGGGGAGGTGGCGGGAGGTCGTCGGCTCCGGCTTGTCGAGGTCTGGCGATGGAGGCAGGCGTGGCGCGGCGAGGCTCCGTGAGTGGCGGGTGGTGTGAGGCAGAGGCGGCCGGTGATCTTGCGAATGGCGGCATGATCGGCGCTGAGGCAGGTGGTCGGCCGAACAGCAGCCGTGGCCAGAAGTAGAGTCTTGAGGCGCCGGAGGCGCCAGGCGTCTTGAGGGGTGGGAAGGGGGCGCTCGTCGATGGGGGGAGGGGGCGCTCGTCGCGTGGCGGTGGGGCGGTCCGGCGTGTGGCGGGCTGATCCCGATCCAGATCGGATCGGGAGGGGGGAAGTGGCGACATGGGGAGGAAGTGGGAGCAAGTGGGGAGGGGGTTAGGGTTTGGTGCCCCTGGAGGAGGTTATTGGCTGGAGTGCAGGCCGGCTGGTGGCACAGTGGGCAGTTATTGGCCCATCCAATTGGGGAGGTTCTCCTTTTCCCTTTTCCTTTTTTTTGTTTGCTTTAGTTTTACTTTTGTTATTTTTCTTTTCTGTTTTATTTTAGTTACACATTAATTTTAGTTTAGTAAAATATGACTATAGCCCTAAAATAATGTTTGAGAACAATCCACTCTTGTAATAAGTTTTGGCCCGATATAAAATGGTTTAGTATTTTATAAAATACCAAAGGCGTTTAAATAGTGGTTTTTGCTACTGTTTAAATCATTTTAGAGTATTAAAACATTTTATAAAAGTGTGGTTTCTCCAACATAATCACATATGCATTAGTTGGATCACTCCGAAATTTTAGTTTTAATATTTGAAAACTTTTATTGTTTGATTGATTTGAATCTGAATTTGAATCGGTTTCGAACTAACACGAGGTTAGCAACAGTAACCGAGGTGGCGTCAACATCGTTAGCTGGATTCTTTGTAGCCTAATTATCCGGGCGTCACAAGTAGCCACCCCCAAGGCAGGGGGGCCGGATCCTCATCAAGAAACCAGTAGCTAGAGCAACTGAACCCCACCTAGCAGCTTATCACACCCGCCAAGAACAGACCCTCGCGAGGCTGTTCTTCCTTGTATTGTTCCTCATCAGCCCAAGAGGAAATCCACCACACCACACACTGGAGTAGGGTATTACACCACGATGGTGGCCTGAACGATATAAATCTCGTGTCTCTTGTGCTGTTAGTTTTAGTAGTTTAGGTCCCAGCGATTCGGCGAGGTGCGAGACGGTGGAGGGTTGGATCTCCGCGCGCACCCCAGTGTTCGAACCTCAAGGGTCTGCCGGAACCCGAAATCCGACATTTGGCGGGGAACGGGCAGCAAGCATCGTCCCTGCGCTCCTCGGCGACCTTTGGGGAGGAGCTGCGCAGCTTCCTCGTCACCCGCCCGTCAGCCGGTCCCTCCCGGTCGTCGCGGCCCTCTCGGCGGCTCGCAGGCGCCGCCTTCCGGCCGCCATGTCAAGACATTCGTCCGCCGGGTCGGCGCCGCCTCCTGTGGCCGAGGCTCCTCGGGGACGGAGCCGTCGGCCGGGCTGACCTTCGACTCTCGGGACCACCCGGCCAACTTGGCCCGGCTCGGGTGCGCTCCCCATGCTCTGCCACCCACCATCTGCCGGGTTGCCGTCACGGGACCCTCATCGGCCAGCGGCGCCCGGCCTCGATACTCTCGGTCGAGGCCTTCAACCTCCTCTGCATACCCAGGAGCGGCTGCGCAGCTGACCAGCCTTTTTTGAGGCGTGGGAGGAGGGTCATCCAGCTCCTTGGGGCAAATCCGGCTCCGGTGACCTTGGCACCTCACGACAACTTCCGCCTTGGGCTGGTCGACTTCGACATCGCCCCCATCGGCCTCCCCTACAATGCCATCCTTGGCTATCCAGCATTGGCCAAATTCATGGCCGCAACCCACCCGGGGTACAACCTCATGAAGATGCCCGGGAGCAGCGGCGTCCTCACCGTACCTAGAGATACCGAAGGTGCGCTGTGGGCGCTCAGGCTCGCCCTCAAGACGGCAACCGCAGGGCAGCCCGCCGATGCGGAAGCCCTCAAGCCCAAGGGGGCTGCGCCGACCAAGAAGAAGCAGTTGTTCACTCGAGACAAGGCGGAGACCAAGCAGATACATCGGCGAGGCGGGTCCACAAACGCCACCTTCACGATAGGCGCCAACCTCGAGCCCGAACAGGAAGGAGCCCTGGTCAAGTTCCTGCGTGCGAACAAGAAGGTGTTCGCATGGGAGCCCGATCAGCTGGCGGGGATCCCATGGGGCGTAATCGAGCACCACCTCAACGTGTGCCCCAACGTGCGTCCTGTGAAGCAGAAGGCAAGAAGGCAGTCCACTGAAAAGCAGGCCTTCATCGTCCAAGAGACCCGCAAGCTAGAAGCCGCGGGGGTTATTCACAGGTCCGATACCAGTTGGCTGGCCAACCCGTGGTGGTACCAAAGAAGGAGGAAAGGGCGCATGTGTGTCGAGTTCACCAACCTCAACAAAGCATGCCGCAGGATCCGTTCTCGCTCCCTCGCATCGACCGGATCGTCGATTCCACCACCGAGTGTGACCCTGTTATGCTTCTTGGGCGCCTTTTTCCGGGTATCATCGGATCAAGATGGCGGTGGAAGGCGTGGAAAAGACGGCCTTCTTAACCCCGTGTGGAGTGTCTTGCTATACATGCATGCCATTCGGGCTGCGCAACGCGAGGGCAACCTTCCAGTGACTCATGCACATCACCACAGGCCCACAAATCGGGAAGAATGTGGAGGCTTCGTCGGCGACATCATGGTGAAGTCTCGCAAGGCCAAGACCTTGATACAAGACACAGGAAGAAACCTTTGCGAGCCTCAACGCAGTGAGCCCGCGATTCAACCCGAGAAGTGTGTGTTTGGAGTTCCTCAGGCAAGCTCACAGGTTTCCTCGTGTCCCACCGAGGCATCGAGGCCAACCCGAGAAAAGGTCAAAGCGATTGAGGACATGAGCCCACCAAAGACCCTCGAGAAATGAAAAAGCTCACGGGCGTAGCAGAACGGCTGGGCGTTTCATCTCCGATTGGGGGAGCTTGCCGCCTTTCTTCCGGTGATGAAGAAAAAGGGCCCTTGAATGGGTGAAGAGGCCGACAAAGCGTTCAAGACCTCAAGAGGTACTGACCAGCCCTCCGGTGATGGTGGCCCAGCGCCCTCAGGAGCCCTTGGTACTCTACCTCGCCGCCACTCCCTACTCGCTAAGCGCAGCCTGGTGGCGATTAGGGAGGAGGCGTCGAGCCAAGACCACAGCGGCCACCCGAGCTAAGGCAAGGCCGAATCGAGAAGGAACTCACAGAAGCCCGGCACATGATGGAAGAAGATCAGCCATCGCAGTGAGAGCACACCAAAGGCGGTAGAGGCCCCCATCCAAGCACCCGGCTTCCGGAGGCGCCGCCTCGGGAGGTACCACAGCTTCCTGAAGACGCCACCAGCACCGACGCCCTAGCCTCATCGAGCACCCGGTGTGCCATTCGGCCGTGTTACGGAGATCACGAGGCACGGTACCCCATGCCATGAAGCTCCTCCTCCGCTGTTGGTGGCTTCAGCGCAAGCTCGGCACTACTTCCGAGGTCATCCAATCAAGGTTGTCTCGGCAAACCCCACGGAGAGGGTGCTCAGGAGCCCCAACTCGGCCGGAAGGGTCGCCGAGTGGAACATTGAGCTGCAAGCATTCCAGCTCGAGTTCAGCACAACCAGAGTCATCAAGGGGGCCGTGCTGGCAGATTTCGTGGCCGAATGGACAGAAGCACCGGGCCTCAGGGCCGGCGAGGATCGATCCCTCTCCCCAGGAAGCGAAGCGCCAGAAGGTTGGGTCATGTACTTCGATGGAGCGTTCTCGAAGACGAAGCGGCGGGAAATTTGGGCTGAGCTCATATCTCTGCCGGGACAAGCTCTACTATGTCGTGAAACTCTGTTTCCAAACATGGCGAGAAGGTCTCCAACAATATAGCAGAATCTGAGGGGCTGATAAGCGAGTGCAGAAAGGCTGCCGCTGCCACAGGGGTGAAGCGCCTTACCATCAAGGCGATTCGCGGCTCCTCGTCAATTTCTCCAACAAGGTGTCTGAGGCAAGAGATGAACACATGGACGCTTACCTTGCGGAGGTCCACGGGATGGAGAAACAGTTACAGGGGTTGGAGCTGCAGCACGTGCCCCGCGACACCAATCAAGAGGCCGACGACATCGCCAAACGAGCCTCCAGGAGATTACCCCAGGAGCCGGGCGTCTTTGAGGAACGGCTCTTCAAGCCCTCAGCCCTGCCGCCGTTATCAAGCACAGCACAGCCTCGGGAGGAGCTCCCTCAGCCACCTGCCTCGGGAGCCCCAGCCTGCGGCCCGGCCTCGAGAACACGCTTTGCTCCTAACAATGGAACCTCAAGAGGAGTCTTTGGATCACGGAGCTCAAGAGTTACTTAACGTGTGGAACTTTGCGAGAGAAGGAGGAGGAGGCAGGGCGTGTGGCGCGGCATGCCACGGCATACAAACATCATGGATGGAGAGCTCTCACCGGAAGCAGACGAACAACGTATCCTGTCTTTGCATCACCGAGGAACAGGGGAAGGAACTGGCAGCGAGATATACATGGTAGAGATTGTAGGCACCATTAGTTGTCACGGGCCCTCGTCGGCAAAAGGCGCTCCCACCGGTTTCTATTGGCCCACTACGCTCAATGACGCTGTTGAACTTCGTGAAGGCTTGCGAGGCTTGCCAATTCCATGCCAAGCGAGATCCACCCGGCCAGGAGGTCTGCAAACCATCCCCTCACTTGGCCATTATTTATGCGAAATTTGGACATCACAGGCCCTTTTCCTCGGGCGCCAGGGGGCTATCGCTACCTCTACATCGCCATGGACAAATTCACCCAGTGGGCCGAAGTCGAGGCCGTCCGCACCATCCCCGCTGGTTCTGTGGTCAAGTTCATCAAGGGCATCGTGAGCCGGTTCAGAGTGCCGAACCGCATCATCACCGACAATGGTTCGCAGTTCACCAGTAACCTTTTTAAAACGTATTGCGCTAACCTTGGGACGTAGATATGCTACGCTTCGGTGGCGCACCCATAACAACGGACAGGCGGCGGGCCAACGCAGAGGTCTGAGAGGCCTCAAGGCCGGGGCGTTCAAGAAGAAGCCCCGGAGGCCCGTGGCGAGAGGCTGGTATGACGAAGCTTCCGTCCGTGTTGTGGTCCATCCGCTTTAACCGCAACCAAGCCACCGGGAGACCCCCTTCTTCACGGTCTCACTGGGCAGGCGGTCCTCCCTCACGAGGTCAAGCGTCGATCCTTGAGTCTGGCGTTCGATGAAAGCAGCTGCGGGGCGCCATGCGAGGGCGGCCCTCGTGTTGGGGGAGGCGCCACGAAAAGCTAGCTACGGCGGCAAAGGTACCAGCGAGCACTCCGGCGATACCACCGCCGCAACATCCGCCCAGAACTCTCGAGGTAGGGGACCTCATGCTCAAGCCGGGTCCTCTCTAGGGAGGGACTGCAAAAGCTCTCTCCCATGTGGGAGGGCCCGTTCAAGGTTGTTCATGTTTCCGAGGCACGGCTCCGTGCGCTTGGAGACTCAAGAGGAGTACATACTCTGAGCAGCGTGGAACATCCAAAGACTCTGAGGTTTTACTCCCGAAAAAGGCCCAAGGTTCGTGAAGAAGGCGAATGCTGTGAAGCTCATTCTTTTTGGAAAAGGCCCGATTACCTGTGAAGCTCATTCCTTTTGGAAAAGGCCCGGTTGTGAAGAAAGGCGAATGCTGTGAAGCTCATTCTTTTGGAAAAGGCCCGGTGCACATGAAGAAGGCGAATGCCTGTGAAGCTCATTCTTTTTGGAAAAGGCCCAGTGCCTGTGAAGAAGGCGAATTCCTGTGAAGCTCATTCTTTTTGGAAAAGGCCCAGAGCCTGTGAAGAAGGCGAACGCCCGTGAAGTTATCGTGTTCTGGAAAGGGCCCGGAGCCCGTGAAGAGGGCCAACGCCCGTGAAGCTCGCTTCCCAGAAGAAAGGCCGGAGCACATGAAGAAGGCCACGCTGTGAAGCTTCGCCGCCCGTGACACTCTCACGTAATAATGAGTTGGGGCTGTACACGCCCGGGGTCTCGAAGTGCGGCCTCGGGCCTGGGGCTCCCTCCCACGCCAGTGGCAGCACTTAGCTCCGTCTTTGGTGACAAGGCGTCGAAGACTAGACTAGGTGCCAGACGCGGCTTTTTCATTTGCTTTACTGCAGTTGGCTAGTTATTCCCATTTGGAGTTTTTATCGAAAATATCGCCATCTTTTGGTCCGTGGTTCTTGATCTTTTTAAGCTCTCCTGCCTCAATTTCTCTTGCGTGGGGACTCGCGAGGCGAAGCCTCGGGAGCCCTCATGACGTTCCTACCCCTATCGCTCAAGTTTTCCACGTCCACAACTGGCGAGCACCCTCTTGACCATGCCTCACGGGCGACAACTTGTGAACACGGGGCTGGATCGGTCGCCTCAGCTGCCACAGTGGAGTTCACTTGCGAATGGGCGTACAACAGAAAGGAACAGTATGAGGATAACAAAAGCAGTACAACAATTAACGGCGTTAACCTAAACGCGCCCCCACGGGGCCACACATTGTTGCCTTTTTGCGCAGGAGAAAAGAAAGGAAAAGGACAAAAGCAGATGAAGCACGCCCCGTGCCTGCCCTCTTGGAAGGCTCGAGCCGTCTCGAGCTTCGGGCGGACTCCTCTCGCGCTTCCAGCAGCGGCGGCAGCCGGACTGCTGCCACCCCCCCAAGCGGTAGCGGCGTGGGGGTTGGCATGCTGTTCTTTGGAAGAATCACCACCAAGAAGAGCTGGTGAAGCATGAGGAGTCACGGGCATCGCCCGGCCGCCCAGCCTGCCCTCTCCATCCACGCCGGCTGAGTCCTCGGCGTGTCGTCTTCGAGGCAGCAGCACCCATGTCGGCGACCGTCTTCCCGAACACCCTCACGTAGAGGGTGGCGTCGCCCGTCGTGCTTGAAGTGCGAGGAGCACCGTGGCGAAGACCACGTCTTGTGGCGAGCGTCTGCCCGGCCATGGTCGAGAGCAGATTCCCTATAGCGAAGACCTCCAGAGAAGCCCACGAAGCCCGGCTGCGGCAGCCATCCGCTGGAGCCAGAGGCCACCCAGGCGCCATCCGGGAGCTCACCCAAGAGGAAGCACAGGAGCTGAAGCCGGACGGGACGGCTCCTCCACCTCACCATGAACTCCGGCAGCGCTTCAAGAGCATGGAGGCGTGGCCTCGGGGGCCAGCGGGGCACGCCCTCCGACCATGGCCAGCCGCTCATCGCCACGCCGAGAGCCTCCCCACGACGGCCATGAGGGACCGCCGTGGAGGCCACGGGATGCTGCGAGGGCGACCTACCATGCTTAGGCGGAGGAGAGGAAGACTCGACTGACGGCCCTTCCCTTCTCTGCGGCCGAGAACTTCCTTGGCGGAGCCATGGAGAAGAGGAGAGACAAGAAAGGATAGACTGAAAGGCGCCGCCATTCCGTGCCTTATAGCCGGTGATGGCCAACCATCGGCCTCCACGATCATCGGTAATCATGACCGACTCTGCATGCAGGGACTTGTCGAATCCGGGTGGTTACCGAGGCATCGTGGGGAAGCAGTGCGCACGCGTCCAATCAACCGCCACGCGTCGCCCAAGGCCATAGGCTGTTAGGGCCCGCAACGCTTCGCACTTGCCCTTTCGCCTCTCTGCTCGGCCAAGTTCGGGCGCGCCGCGGTCCCGGGGGCTACTGTCGGTGTTCCGGGAACGGGGGTCCCCAGACTTACTGCACTGCGGCTTCTTGGCGTGG
Organism: Aegilops bicornis; assembly: GCA_021605145.1. NCBI lineage: Eukaryota > Viridiplantae > Streptophyta > Magnoliopsida > Poales > Poaceae > Aegilops > Aegilops bicornis. Next base: position 403,244,023 of record CM038675.1, on the reverse strand, counting down.
CTCGAAGGAGGCCCAACGGCCCATCTTCATCAACGCAAGCTCAAGACCCTCGCGAGGGGCCAAGCCTCATGAGGCGGGCGACAAGGAGCTTCTCGAGCACGGCCTCGTCAGGCTGGCTCATGAGGAGGCGGAGAGTTCAAGGCAGGGTACCTCGCGAGGTGCCCATGGCGCAAGCCATGATGACCAAGGCGCCCGGTCGAGGCGCCCGACCAGCATGGCGTCCTCCTTTCCTCTTTGGTGCAAAGGAGCAAGCGCAGCGAGAGCATCAAGCAAAGGCATCCGTTTGGTGCAACAAGACCAAGACCAGCCCAACGGCGAAGGGAGTCATGGTGGAGCCCAAGCGAGGCGTCATCACCGAGCCTTTGGCGGCGAGGACCAACTTTAGTCAGGATAAGTGTACCCGCTGTTCCCCTTCAAAATGGCCAATTGTTGGCGCCCTTCCCGCTCGATATTTGGGAAGAGGCCCAGGGCCTTCGCCTATAAATAGGAGTAGCCACCCCTAAGGCAGGGGGGCCGAATCCTCATCAAGAAACCAGTAGCTAGAGCAACTGAACCCCACCTAGCAGCTCATCACACCCGCCAAGAACAGACCCTCGCGAGGCTGTTCTTCCTTGTATTGTTCCTCATCAGCCCAAGAGGCGATCCACTACACCACACACTGGAGTAGGGTATTACACCACGATGGTGGCCTGAACCAGTATAAATCTCGTGTCTCTTGTGCTGTTCCGTTTAGTAGTTTAGGTCCCAGCGATTCGGCGAGGTGCGAGACAGTGGAGGGTTGGATCTCCACGTGCACCCCAGTGTTCGAACCTCAAGGGTCTGCCGGAACCCGAAATCCGACAGCTCTCAAACACAGTGTCCGGGACGAATGGCTTGCCAGACACCTCGGCCAGGAAAAACCGAGGACAATGGCAGCCCTAACAAGCCTTATGACCCGGCACTGCGGCGAGGCGAATATAGTTGGTGGCTCAGTGGCGGCACCGGTGACCCGGGCACATCTGAAGTTAGGGATGGCAATGGAAAACCACGACGCAATAAAAGTAAGCGTCGAAACAATGAAGACAACCCGGACAATACGGCAGTGATGGCGCCGGATTCGAAGGCTCGACCCGGTCAGCGGAAAAAGCCATTCAAAGGCAAATTGAGATGGACCGTCCGGCCTAAACAAGATTCTAGACAGATTATGTCAGATTCATGGCACCTCCGGCAAACTCCGCAAATCACACCAACAGAGAATGCCGGGTCTTCAAGCGGGCCGCAAGCTAAACGCCGAACACACGGGAGGAGACACCAAGTGAAGACGAGGGTGAGCCTCGCCAAGACAAACACTGGGGATGTAACAAATTCCCACCAGAGGTCAAAACAGTGAACATGATTCACGTAGCGAAGAGGAGGAGCAAATGCGCACTCCGAGACGTATCACGCCATGGAGCCCGTCGCCCCAAGTTCAGCCCTTGGTCGGTCTCTGCCCGATCACTTTCGATCGCAGGGATCACCCGACTAGTACCCGGCACGGAGGATCGGCCACCTTGGTGCTAGACCCAATAATTGACGGATACCATCTCACCCGAGTCCTTATGGACGATGGCAGTAGTCTTAATCTGATATATTAGGACACGGTCCGCAAAATGGAGATAGACCTGGAAAGAATCAACCAAAGCAATACTACCTTTAAAGGAGTAATACCAGGCCCAGAGGCCCGCTGTACGGGCTCTCTAGTACTAGAGGTTGTAATCGATTCTCCCGACAACTTCCGAAGTGAAAAGTTAACCTTCGACATCGCTCCATTCTGAAGCAGCTATCAAGCACAATTTGGAAGAACGGCCTTCGCTCGTTTTAACGCAGTACCGCATTATGCTTATCTTAAGCTTAAGATGCCCGGTCCACGTGGCATCATCATAGTTAGCGGAAATACAAAGCGTTCCTTACGTGCAGAAGAATGTGTGGCGGTGTTAGCTGCCGACCACTGAATGGCCTCTTCAACCAGAATAAATGATCGGTCGTCAAGACCGCGGACACGGCTAGACGAGTCTGACGCACCATCGGGCTTCAGAATGTACGTATAAACCTGAGATGGGGTCGATGGATATACCCCCATAGGTGGTGCTAGGGGCTTCCCGCATGTACAAAGAACTATAGTTCGGTTTGACCTTATTTAGGTTGAATTTCAATGGTTCATTAAGAATACCCAATTTTTTCGCACGAAGACTTTCACCTGGGTTTTTATCTTTTGCAGATGATCATCGTGCTACACCCTTCCAGGATACGGCACAATGGAGACACAGGCGCAAACGTGCAGCAGGGCCCCGTTCAAAGGTTTCTTTTTAGATTAAGACCCTGCGTAAACCTTTTTTACTGTCTCTTGTTGCTTCACGCCCTCCGGATACTCAACACAACCGGGAGGGATGATGGCGTTATTGACATTTTGTCACGTCAGACTAATGCACGTACCTGGAAATTCAGGGTTAATTATCGAGGGCGTTACTTAGCCCAGCATATGTTGTAAAGTCCGAATACCTTTGGGAGTGTTCGCTGTCATGAAGTTTGGCCTTATATGCATCAGCTCCGAATCATGTCTTTGGTCAACAGTTGGGTTTGCCCGGCTCCCGTGTTTTGCTACCTTACGTTTCCGCTCTATCGGCTAAGGTGGCACCGGGAGAACTACTGCGATTGTGCCCTGGTTCATATGGATGAGCACCTCAGTAGAGAAAGCCGAAAACTGACTGTCATGACAAAGCGCGAGACTGGTCAACCACTCGATGACTCAGCAGAATCTTCGCGATTCCTCTGCATTAACGAAGGACTGGTTTCCCGTTCATGTATGTACGCGCGCCGTATTCGGATAAGCGCGGAAGTACCAGGGCTATATAGTAGCCCCATTGTCAAACTCCTATGGCTAAGTGAAAGTGTTAAATCAATATAGTCCGATTGCCTTGTTCACCATGCTCTCACCTCCTTAATGGACCAAGACGTTGGATCAAGTGTGAATACGCGCTTTTCCGAACACCTCCGCATTATATGCGTAAATAAGCCAACGAACGCAAACTTTCAGGTTATATACATACATAAACGGCCGCACAGGAGGCATCATAATACTTTCAGGCAAAAGTATAAGCACGTCCTTTATAATCAAAATAACATTGTTCTTACAATTGGGATACATGTCACTCAAACATGATACTCTTCGAGCGCTGACCCTCTATTAAACGAGCACCTTCTAGGACTTCCTCAAAATAGTGCTTGGCCGAGACCTGGCCTATAGCCGGACCCTGGGTTGCAATAGCAGTGGCCTCCAGCTCTGCCTAGTATGTCTTAAGACGGGCAAGAGCCATCCGCGCACCCTCTATGCATGCCGACCTCTTTACAGTGTCGATATGCGGCACAGCACCAAGGAATCGTTCCACTAAACTAAAATAACTATTCGGCCTCGGTCCTTCCGGCCAAAGATGATCCACGACAGACCTCATGGCAAGTCCGGACAATCTATGGAGTTCAGCCCACTCGGTCGTTTGTTCATTTAACAAAGAAATGACGCGTTGGAGCACAGAACTGCGATCAGAACAACTTTTACACTTCGTGATCTTTCTAATCCTTGAAAAACTCAGTCGCATCAGCATCACTCGTTGCCAAGTCCGAATACGCATCTGCAACACTACATAACTGATCCAGAGGGGCATACTTCGGATCTCCAAACTTCGACCGCAACAAAAAGGGCTTCCCAGCCGTGATATCTCCGGCTTGATGAAGCTCCTCCTTCGTCGCTCTGATTTTAGAGCGGGCTTCCTTGGTTGCTACCATGGCTTTTTTCAGGTCTGCCGCTTTCACCTGGCTTTCCTTTTCAAGATGCTCATACCGGTCGGCGGCATCCTTCAGATCAACAACCATCTTGGCTATTTTATCTTCGCTCTAGCGATGAGCAGCGTGTTCGGCTCTTAGCTCTTCGGCTGCCTTTAGGGCAGCCGCATCACTTCTCCTGGCTTGTTCCTTGGCTTGGGCAAGTTCGGCCTGAAGGATCTCCACGGCGGCAGCTCCATCTGCAATAAATAACATATTATAGATACTAGCATCATGCTCCTCTTAATATTTGTTGACCACCCGGAAATACATACCCTGTGCCTCGTCAAGCTGTTTGTTCACAAGCGCGATGTCGGCATCTGCCACGTCAAGCTGCTGCCTTAGCTCAGCAAACTCAGTCCAGCCAGCCTCCGGACCCTCGACCTTTGCACATGTAAGCGATCTACAGGACTATGATCCTCTGTTTACGCCTTTGACGGCAACCAGAGTCTCGAGGCTACTATCTCAGTCAGAGCACACTTAGCATGTGTGGTACCGTCAAGAATATATATGTTACTTTGCGTACCTCAAAGCCTCTTAGCGGGCTCGTAAAAGCTTCATGCAATCCACTTTTGGCAGATGAAATTCTTTCAACCACCGTACCCATTAAAGTACAATGTACTTCTGAGATAGCCGCTTGCTCCAGAAGACCCATCAGCACGTCCGGTTGTGCACCAGACATTCCCGGACTCTTTTTGTTGCTCTCCTTAGGAGTCGAATACTCCGGACTTCGGGTGGCCGAAGGGTTACCTTCTGGCCTTGGCGGATCAGGAGAAAGCCTCCATGAAGACACCTCAGGGTCGTCCGCCCCTCGAGGCGAGGAGACAAGGGGAGGCGTTTCGCTCTCCATCATCTCCGGAAGAAGATCCCCCGAAGATGAACTTTGTCGAGAAGGGCTACGATCCGAACTGCAAGACATACGTCTCGGTTATTGTCCTCAGAGATGAAGCAGTATATATTTACCAAAAGTACTCTTATTTACTTATAGCTCGGTGGAGGGCTGACCCCCTTGCGGGCACAATGCGGTAAGGACGCCCTTCGGGGCAGGGCCTCCTGGCGAAGGTTTCTTCCCTCGTTTGGAAACCCTCGCTTCCAAGTCTTCAGAGGCGGTCCTTTTCCTTCCTTGGGGAGAGGGAATTTTAGATTCTTCTCCCCGATTATCCTCCTTCTTCACAAGACACTAATTCCCCCGGTTTGGATGTGTAATGCGTGAGGCCCGCTTTTGGATTCTTTATCCCTCCCTTTATCTTCCTCTGATGGCACTTGATAAGGTGTGTGCTAAGCATCCTGGCTAGCGCAGGATCTGGTGAGCCTTCGGGAAGGGGGGCCGAACACCTGATCATCTTTGCCTTTTTTATCCAGTCCTGGCCAAGAGCAATTTCTTCAGAATGATGTTGTGACAAATAAAAAGACAGTGTGTTCGGCCGCAGAAATACTTACGGGGGTATCTGGACAGTTGCAGTTGAGACCCACATCCTCGGTGGTGTCTGGACACTTTATTCGTGATCCGAAGAACAATCCATACATCTCTTCGAGCGTCACGCTGAAGAATTGCTAAATAGTTCGCGGTCCTTCCGGATTGAGGTCCCACATACGGAGAGGTCGACGTTGGCATGGCAGGACCCGACGAACTAGCATAACTTGCATTACCATGACAAGACTGACATCTCTCCTGAGGAGATCTCGGATACGGCTTTGCAATGTCAGCACGTCATTAACTGGCCCCCAGTCCAGCCCCTTGTTAAGCCATGACGCCAGTTGTGGCGGGGGGGCGAACGAAAGACGGGGGCAGTTACCCACTTAGTGCCTCGGGGAGTTGTAATGTAAAACCACTCCCGCTGCCATAAGTTGGACATCTCCGGGAAGGAACCCTTTGGCCATGGAGCATCGGCGCCTTTGCTTATTATGGCACCTCCACATTCTGTGTGTCGCCCATCGATCATCTTCGGCTTCACATTGAAGGTCTTGAGCCATAGGCCGAAGTGTGGGGGGATGCGGAGGAAGGCCTTACACACGACGATAAACGACGAGATGTGAAGGATGGAATCTGGAGCTAGATCATGGAAATCAAGCCCGTAATAGAACATGAGCCCTCTAACAAAGGGATCAAGACTAAAACCTAGCCCCCGGAGGAAGTGGGAAACAAATACAACACTCTCGTTGGGTTCGGGAGTGGGGATGACCTGCCCTTGAGCAGGCAGCCTGTGCAAGATTTCGGCGGTCAGATACCTGGCTTCTCTTAGCTTCTTGATGTCCTCCTCCGTGACAGAGGAGGCCATCCACCGGCCTTGATGGTTGGATCCGGACATGTTTGAAGATCCGAGGCACTTAGCCCGGGCCTTGGGTGTTGGAACTCGAGGTGGGGGAAGGGAAGGATCGAGCGCGAGAAGAAAAAGGACAGGCCTTGGCCCCTTTATAAAGAGGGCGGATATCAAGCGTCCTTCGCGTGGCTACCTGGCACTTGCCTAAAATCGAGGAGTCATGCTAGCAAGCACGATTGGGTTACCCATGCCCGTATTGATGAGAATCTCGTGATAAGGGGAACACAATCTCTGCTTAGACAGGACGTGCCAATAAAACCGCCTCGCAATATGTGCAGTAGCTGGTTGAGAAAAACGGTTCGAATAATGACCGGGCCATGGCGTGATGTCACGTTATGAAAAGTTTTCAGCAGATTAGATTTATGGAACTATTATACTCTCTACGGTGATATGTGGAATTTGTTTTGCAGAGCCGGACACAATCCTTATGTTCAAAATCTTCTATGGAGTATTCGGAGGAAGAACCCGCCTTGCAATGCCGAAGACAATCTGCGCGCCGGACTCATCGTCATTGAAGCCTGGTTCAAGGGCTACTGAGTGAGTCCTGGATTAGGGGGTCCTTGGACAGCTGGACTATATGCTTTGGACAGACTGTTGGACTATGAAGATACAAGATTGAAGACTTCATCACGTGTCCGGATGGGACTCTCCTTGGCGTGGAAGGCAAGCTTGGCAATTCGGATATGTAGATCTCCTCCCTTGTAACCGACTCTGTGTAACCCTAGCCCCCTCCGGTGTCTATATAAACCGGAGGGTTTAGTCCGTAGGACAACAACAATCATAATCATAGGCTTGCTTCTAGGGTTTAGCCTCTACGATCTCATGGTAGATCAACTCTTGTAATACTCATATCATCAAGATCAATCAAGCAGGAAGTAGGGTATTACCTCCATCGAGAGGGCCCGAACCTGGATAAACATTGTGTCCCCCGCCTCCTGTTACCATCCGCCTTAGACGCACCGTTCGGGACCCCCTACCCGAGATCCACCAATTTTGACACCGACAACGGCTGACTGTGATGTCACCTTCCTCACTGGTTCCACCTCTGGCCACTTTGTGAACTTGTCGATTGCAACGTACAAGTACTCAAAGCCCTCGACAGCACGAGGGAAAGGGCCCAGAATGTCGAGCCCCCAGACCGAGAATGGCCAGGAGAGAGGGATCATTTGAAGGGCTTGAGCTGGTTGATGAAGCTTCTTTGAATGGAACTGACATGCTTCACACTTGGTTACTAGTGTCGTCGCATCCTGGAGGGCGGTGGGCCAGAAGAAACCTTGCCGGAATGCCTTGCCGGCAAGGGCCCTCGACCTATCACGGGAGCCACATATGCCTCCATGTATCTCGCCAACAGCTCCAGTCCTTCCTCCCGGGATGCACTTCAATTTCACACCATTCGCCTTCTCACATGCAGGGCGTCATCGAATTTAACCGGCTGAGCCAGACCGACGGGCTACTTTTTCCACTTCTTCCTGCTCCTCGAGAAGTTCCCCTGTTTGGAGGAATCGAACAGTATGGTGCGCCCACGCCGGAGCCTGGGGCTCGACGGCAAGGACCAAAGGCATTTCCTATGCCATGGGAGCGGCTGTCTCCATTGCTAGGGCTTGACGCCCTACCAGAGCCAGTTGCTCTTTATCAGGCTCAGCATCCACGGCAGCATCCTTGCCGGCAGCCCCAGGGGGCTCAGCGGGAAAGTACTTGCCGGGACCTGACTTCCTCCACTTGTTCCGCCCCGTTGATGGTTCGACGGATGGCTGAGTTAACCGGAGCAAAAAGGTACCTGGTTCCACAGGTAGCTTGAATGCAGCACGCTTCAACAGGTAATCGGCGATGTCGGTCTTCGCTCGGGGAACGTGCTCCGCTTGGATACCGTCAAAGCGTTGCTCCAGCTTCCTCACTTCATCTACATAGGCCTCCATCAATGGGCTCTGGTAATCCTTGTTGACTTGTCTGACAACAAGCTGCGAGTCACTCCTGACGATGAGCTTCTTCACCCCGAGGTCTGCCGTGATCCTGAGACCGGCAAGCAGCCCCTCGTACTCAGCAGTGTTGTTTGTGGACATTTCCCTGGGAAAGTGCATCTGGATCATGTACTTGAGGTGCTCTCCGGTGGGTGCGACAAGCAGCACACCGACACCGGCGCCTTGCAGTGAGAAGGCCCCATCAAAGTACATGATCCAGTCGCGGTCTGCTTCCTTGCCGGGGAGAGCGGTCTCTTGGATTTCTTCGTCATGTGTTGAGGTCCATTTCGCAATGAACTCTGCCAAGATTCTGCTCTGGATTGTTGAGGTACTTTCAAACTTCAACCCAAAGCTCGACAACTCCAAGGCCCATTTCACAATCCTTCCGGTTGCATCTGGGTTGTGCAGTATCCATTGTAGCGGGAGGCGGGTGACGACAGTGATCTCGTGGGCTTGGAAGTAATGACGCAGCTTTCTCAAGGCCATAAGGAGGCCGAAGAGCAATTTCTCCACACCGGAGTACCTCGACCTAGCCCCCTGCAAGAGGGAGCTGACAAAGTAAACCAGGTGCTGCATCATCTTCTTCTTCTGCACCACTTCGCTTGACTGTGCGGGTGTTGCCCCGACGACGTCAGACTCTGTCGGGGGCCTTGCCTTGTCGGCACCAGGTCCTGCCGGGGGAATCTTTGGCTCGCCGTCCGCTGGTTCTGCGGTCGCCACTGCCTCCTCGTCGACCTCCCTCTGTGCCACCAGTGCGGCGCTGACCACTTGATTCGTTGGCGCTAGATATAGCAGCAATGGTTCTTGTGGTTTAGGCGCAACCAGTATTGACGTGGAGGAAAGGTATTTCTTCAGATCCTGCAACACCGCCTCGGCTTTTGGGGTCCACTCCATCGGGCCTGCCTTCTTCAAGATTTTGAAGAAGGGAAGGGCGCGCTCGGCGGACTTGGAGATGAATCGGCACATGGCGGCAACGCAGCCGGTGAGCCGACGCATATCCTTGATCCGCTTGGGTGCCTCAATCTGTTCAATAGCCTTGATTTTGTCTGGGTTTGCCTCGATCCCGCGCTGCGACACAAAGAATCCGAGAAGCTTGCCGGACAGAACGCCGAAGACACACTTCTCAGGGTTCAGCTTAAGGTTGATCTTGTGCAGGTTGGCAAATGTCTCTTCCAGATCTTGCACAAGAGTTGCCCCGTCCTTGGTTTTGACCACTATGTCATCCATGTATGCCTCCATATTTCTATGGAGCTGGGGTTCAAAACCAATTTGGACTGCTCTTTCAAACGTCGAGCCAGCACTCTTCAACCTGAAAGGCATCCGTAAAAAGCAATACGTACCACATGGGGTGATGAATGTTGTCTTCTCTTCATCTTCTCTCGTTATGAAGATTTGGTGGTAGCCCGAGTAGGCGTCGAGGAATGACAGCAGATCACACCCGGCCGTGGAGTCGGCAATCTGGTCGATGCGCGGCAACGGGAAGGGTCCTTAGGACAAGCCTTATTGATATCTGTGTAGTCAATACACAGCCTCCACTTCCCATTTGCCCTGCGCACCACTACCGGATTGGCCAACCACGTCAGATGGAGCACTCCTCTCACCAAACCCACCGCTTCCAACTTCCTGATCTCCTCTGTGATGAACTCCTGCCTCTCCAGAGCCTGCTTTCTGACCTTCTGCTTGACAGGCCGCGCATGAGAGCGGACAGCTAGGTGGTGCTCAATCACCTCCCTGGGAACACCGGGGATGTCGGATGCTTGCCACGCAAACACGTCGACATTCACCCGCAGGAAGGTGACGAGTGCGCCTTCTTATTTGCTGTCGAGGGTGGAGCCTATGGTAAAATCCCCTCCCGTGCCGTCCTCCCTGACGGACACCTTCTTGGTCTGCGGTTGCTCAGCTCTGGATTTCTTGCTCTTGCCTGTAGAGCTCTCTGGCACGTCCTCGATGGTAGCACAACACTCCGAGGAGGTACGCTTGCCGGAGTGGGTGTGAGAGGTCTTGTCGGGCTTCTTCTTCCCTCCCGAGGCTTCAGCGGCATGAGCAAGTGCCTTGGCGGCAGCTGCTGCAACTGCTTCCCGGTAGAGTTGATCGGCGCAGATCAGCGTGTCCTTCTTGTCGGAGGGGACGGAGATGATGGTCAACGGCCTAGGCATCTTTAGCATGTTGTAGGCGTAGTGCGACGCCTCCATGAACTTGGCTAGTACCGGGCGGCCGAGGATCCCGTTGTAGGGCAAAGGGATCTCGGCCACGTCGAAGACGATCCTCTCCGTCCTGTGGTTCAACTCCCCTCCAAACGTCACAGGCAGGGTGACCTTCCCTTTCGGCTGGCTCCTCCCTGGATTGACCCCTTGAAACATGCTCGTTTCCTCGAGGTCTCGATTAGGGATTTGCAGCCTTTTGATCACGACGGGCGAGATCAAGTTCAGGCCGGCCCCGCCGTCGACCAACATCTTGTTCACCTTGAGGTTGCGTATCATTGGTGAGACCAACAACAACAAACACCCGACCGCGGTTGTGCGGTCAGGGTGGTCCTCGGCGTCGAAGATGAGGGGCGTGTTGGACCACTTCAGCGGCTTTTGAGCGTCGAACGACGGCTCCACTGCTGTAATCTCACGCGCCCACTGCTTGAGCTAGCGGTGAGAGTATGCAGCGAGGCACCACCATTGATGCACATGGCCTCTGTAGCCTTCTGGAACTCTTGCTCGTCGGACTCGTCGTCCTCTTCATGATCATCGTCTTCCTGCTTCTTGTCACGGCCCCGGGCTAGCCTCTCTTGCTGGCTGTCCTTGTCGCAGCGGCCTCCTTGGCCGCCATGCTTCTTGCCGGATCCCTCGGCACTGTCCTGGCCCTTCTCCTCATCCCGCCTCTCATACTTGGCCTTTTGCTTTTCAGCAAGCAGCTCGACTTGCTAGCAGTTTTGGAGGTCGTGGCCCTTGGTGCGGTGGATCTTGCAGTACTGCTTGCCGGAGCCCCCTGGCTTGTCGGCAGCTGCTAAGGCCCGGCAGGCAACGCACCCGGCAATCTCCTTGCTGGGGTGGTCTGCCTTGACCTTCTTGGCAGCGCCGGTGTCGTCAAACCCTTCAACGGCAAGCACGACCTTGCCCTTGCGTTTCCTATTGCGACGCCAGCCCTTCTTCTTCGGGGCGGCGGTGTCTTCACCAGTAGAGTCGATTTCCGCGCCGGCGTCCTCGCCAGGGTACTTCCTTCCCTCTTCAGCCCGAGCACACCTATTGGCTAGAACATAGAGTTCGGCCACATCCTTAACCTTGGTCATCGCCAGTTCCTCGTGCATCTTGTGGTTGCGCACGTTCTGATGGAACGCATTGATCACAGCGGTAGGATGAACGTCGGGGATGTTGTACTGCACCCGGTTGAATCTCTGGATGTACTTGCGCAGGGTTTCCCCTTCCTTTTGGGGAATGACATGCGAGATCATCGCACAGCCATGAGCTTGGTGGCCTCCAGTGAAGGCACCAACGAACTCATGGCACAGATCCAACCAAGAAGAAATGGAATCCGCCGGCAAGTGCATCAACCAAGACATAACATTGGGCTTTAGTGCCAACGAGAAGTAATTGGCAAGCACCTTGTCGTCGCAAGCTCCGGTAGCCTGCATCGCGATGGTGTAGATGCTGAGGAACTCGGACGGATGGGTCTTGCCAGTGTACTTCTCGCCGACGTCGGGCTTGAACGTGTGGTGGGACGGCCATCGAACTGCCACGGCTTCGCGGTAAAGGCTGGGCAGCCCACCTCGTAAGGTAGGCCGCCGGAGCCCCGGGCGCTGGGTGGTCCATAGCGGGTCCCGCCCGCTTGTCCAACTGGTGGCGTGTATCACGCCGACGCTCGATAGTGGTTCGAGCATCTTCGTGAGCCCGATCTCGAAGAACTTGGCGCTGGTCGCGGTGGGTCCGTGAGTCGGACGACGCTATAGAGATGTTATCACAAGCGTCGTCACGACGAGCCGACGCCCGCGGCGGCTGGCGAGGAGGTGGAGAGTGCACCGTGACCGCAGCACCCCTGGTCCTCCCAGCGCTGGCGTGTGGTGGCTCGGTGGAGCGCCAGCCCGAGGGTCCCGCCGGTCACGGATCATCTTTGTTGGCGACGGCGACGAGGCTCCGGATGGTGGCCCTCCACTCGTCGAGCTTCTCCGCAGTAGGAGGGAAGTCGAGGAGCAGTTGCGCGCGCACCAAAGCTTCCACTGGCATGGGTGGTGACGACAGCTGCATGGACCCATGCACGCTTCAACTTCTAACCACGTTAGAAGGAGCTCTATCACGACCCAGCGGTTGCGCGCCATTTTCGCCAGCACTTCGGCGGGCATGCTGAACTCCTTCGTCCGCAGACGGACGCGAAACTCTTTCCACGGCGGTGTCCAGGGTCACCGGCGTGGTGACGCTGCTCGTCACGCACACCATGGGAAGAGCGCGCACTGGTCGCCGGCGTGGGCGTCTTGGAGGTTGTTGAGCCGCTCGTGGGTGGCACAAAGACACTCCTAGAGGGCCTCCGCCGCTGCGAGGCAGCCCCGCTTTTGATTTGGTGGCGTCACGGCCGTCGCTTTGGCGCCGAACAGCGCCGCTTCGCCGAACTCTGGCCCCAGGTGATCTTTGGTGCTTTCGCCAGACCTGCACGGAGTTCTGTCATAGCCAAGACTGCTGCCCGCCCGTCTTTAACCAGACGTTCGGCCCCCGACGAGCCGATTGCCGTGGTCGTCTTCTTCTTGGAAGCCATGGCGATGAAGAAACGCTAGGCTAACTACTAGACCAGATTCCCACAATTGCGCCCCTACCTGGCGCGCCAAAGATGTCGGCATGGAGCGACACCTATGGGATCACAAGAATCCCTACTACGGTTGCCGGGGCACAGGGTTGCGAGAAGAGCAGGATTAGTAATCAGCACAAGGATCGTTTACCCAGGTTCGGGTCGCGAGGATGCGTAAAACCCTAGTCCTGCTTTGTGTGGGTGTATTGAGTGTTCTTGAGCCCTTGAACTAGCTACGATGGTTGCGTAGTTCCAAAGAGCCGAATCCTCCTCCAGTACACCATGGGCCTCCTTTTATAGTCGAAAGGGGCTGCCACAGTGGCACACAGGAGGTGGAAAGGCATACAGTGCTACGAGCTTATCGCTCGTATTACAGGACAAGACGCATTTAATGCACCGCTGAGGTGTCCCCTAGCTTTATCGGGGACGGGAGCGAGGCCCGTCCCGTCCGTCGCCGCTCCTCCTCGCTTCGACACGCGCCCTGGCCAGTGATGCGTGCGGCGCCATGTAGGCGGCGAGCAGCCGAGGTGGCACGGTGGTAGGGTCTTCACGAAGATCTGCATGCCACCACGCAGCGCTTGATGAGTTGTCCTGGGGCTGCATGTTGCAACGCAGTGCACCTTGACTGGTTGGGTGGCATGCATCTTGACGGCGGTGGGGACTTGGCTGGTGCGGGCCTGGCAGTGGCCCTGCTGGTGTCCTCGGTGAGAGCCTTGCCGGGTGGCCCGACAAGGGTCTTGTCGTGGCACACTGTCGTCCCCGGCAAGGATCTTGCCGGGGGTCTTGTGGCTCTCCTCGGCAAGGATCTTGCCGAGGACCGTTGTCTTTTAGTCTTCATCTGATCTTGAATATTCCATGGTCTTGACAAAGATCTGCATGCCACCATGGAGGTGCCTCCCGAGCCCTAGTTCCAACGTGGTTGGTTGAGTTGGAACCCGTGGGCTCGAGGGTGGCTCACTCCGCTGGTGTGGGCGAGCTGCCCTGGCAAGGGTCTTGCCAGGGCCGCTGAGGCTGCCCCCGGCAAGGATCTTGCTGGGGGAACTCGCTTCGCCTCTCTGCTTCTTTGTGGTCTTGGCCTTGGTGTTGCTCCAGCTGTCTTGGGCTTTGGTTTTACCTCGGTTCACCTCCCCTGTTCTGTTTGGTGTGGCCGTGGGCGCGGCTCCGCCTGTCCGTGCATAGGTAAAGGGGTACAAAGGTGCGCCCCCCCTTTTGTACACCGACATTATCTTCTTGCCTGAGGTTGATATGTCTGTCGAAGCCATCTACCCTGAGCCTGCCAAGGAGCCAATATATCTTCATAATTTTGATCGCCAAAGCTTCACGCAACCAATTGAAGGGGTTCATGTTCCAAATGCTGCCACTCCTGTTTATCCTCTAGCTGGAAATACTCGTGCACCTCATCGTGCCAACACTGAAGCCACTGAAAGCACCATTGCTCAAAGGCCTCGCAAGCGATCTCGTGTACTCAATGACCGAGAGCTTCTTGTGGCCTTACATCAGAAACAGGATAGGCACCATGACTGGCTAAAGCGTCAGATGCGGAGCCTCTTGGTGGATGTTAATCGCATTCGCAATCTTGCCACCAAGAACGCATTCTTGTCACATGAAGCCTGTCGGAGATACTGGAAGAGTCTGACATTGCTAAGCTCCGAAGATGATCTTCACGAAGATGGCTTCACTGAGCGCTACAAATTTGATTCCACGCCTCCTCGGAATGTCGTCTTGCGTCGTACGCCTTCCTTAGAAGACTCGAGTATTCATCTTCGACTGCAACTATTGTTTGGAGAGTCGTCGATGAAGAAGACGATGCCACTTCTCCAACAATGACTTCGCCGTGTCCCGACACTGCACCAGGCCTCTCTGCACCACCAGACTCCAACGTCGACCCTGCACCTTCATCTACTCCTGATGGGAACGAGTAGATGCTCTATGTCTTCAAACCTTTTTGGTCCTTACTGACAAAAGGGGGGAGAAGCATATGAGTTGATAGTCTTCAAGCGGGTCCATATGGGTGGTTGCTATATCTTTTTGCCAAGTGATTACAACTCTCGTTTTTGATACTTTTGGTTCTTTGGGTTGTAACACTTAAACTCAATGGTCGTCTGCTACTTTGTCTGCTATTCTGTTATGCGATGATAAATTCTGCATGAAGTCATTCCGCAGACGTCCATTTTTCATTATGCATGTCATTATCTTTGTTGTATCTTTGTATGCATGATGAATTGTCTTCATATGTTGAAAAGGATATCCACAAAGTAAAACCTGCCATGTGCATTTGCATTCAAACGCAAACTACTTATATGCACATCTTCAGGGGGAGCCTTTTGCTACTTATGAAGACAATGCTTTTACCCTTACAGTTCCACTTACCTTTATCCCCGTTGAAAACTTCAACCAGTTTGTCATCAATCACCAAAAAAGGGGGAGACTGTAAGTGCATATAGTGCCACCCCTAGTTGGTTTTGGAGTGTTGACGACAAACTTGGTTGAGGGACTAATGTGTTTGTGAGAATTGTAGGATAACACAGGTAGTAGTCCCTCATTGATTCGGTTTACCTACCGGAGATGACCCCTAAAAATGTGTGAAGACATTGAAGCCAATGGTGGTATGTGAAGATATTCGCAACGAAGATCCCAGAACTGCACCGACTACAAGATGTATGAACCTATCGATCCACTTGTAGACTCGAGAAGACATTCACGTGAAGACTATGGAGTGCGAAGACATAGTTGTTTCGTAGTTTCCTTTTCTTCTTTGTTGAGTCATAGGAACCACCGCACTATTAAGTGGGGTCCAAGTGAACAAAGTCAGAATGACTGAAGTGATGCTCAACCTAATCCTATGTCTTCGAGCGAAGACAATGAGAGCAAATCTTATCCAGAGCTAGATGAGTCAGCTTTACTTGTAGCCCAAGTCAAGTTGCCGCGTGTGTTTGAAATCTGATCATTGGACACGTGTCAGTTCCTTAGTGACCCAGGGTCATTTCGGACAAATCAGGTCGGGTTGCCTCCTGGCTATAAATAGCCCACCCCCTACACCATAAATTGGTGGCTGCTCAGAGTTAGTGCACGGCTTTTGTCGTTTGAGAGCAACCCACCTCGAAGCCTTTGAGAGAAAGATCCTTGCGAGGACAAAGCCCAATACACCCGAGCCAAAGAGTGTTAGGCATCATCAAGTCTTTTACGTCTGTGTGACACATAGACTTGTTACACTTGAGGACTGTGAATCCTCCAGCCGGTTAGGTGTCGTGTTCTGAGCATCCAAGAGTCATTGTGTATTGCCGGTGAACAAAGTCTGTGAAGGTTTGGAAGTCTACCTTGAAGACTTACCAGAGTGATTGGGCAAGGACTAAGCGTCCTTAGCTCAAGGGGAATAAGGTGAAGACGCGGTCTTCTGAGTTGAATCTCAGCCTCCCTAACCAGACGTACAGTTTTCACAGCATCTGGAACTGGTCCAACAAATCCGTGTCCTCTCCAAGCTACTGGTTCTATCTTCTCCCTCTCTTTACTTACAGTTTGTCTTCGTGAAGTCATTGCCTGCTTGCTTGATCTGATTGACTTCACGGTGTGACGACTATTGTTGTTTGGCTTCATCTCTTCCATCTTGATCCATACTACATAGCTTCTAATAGTCTTCATGCTTTCACTTCATTGCTTACTTGACTATGGCTTGTCTAGTGTAGTCTACCTTCCGCTGCATGTCAATAGGTTCATTTCTATTGTTTGTCTTCGAAACTCTCATGTTTTGAAGACTTTCATAAAAATCTCCTATTCACCACCCCCCCCTCTAATCGATAACTAGCACTTTCACCCACACAATGTTACAATTGCATGTTTGTCTGTTCTTAGTTGTTATGTGATATGAATGATGTCATACTATCCTTACCGTATTATAAACTTTGTCTCTTTATCCTTAGTTGTCAATACAATGTGAAGAAATAGACAATACATTAGCCATGGTACATGGTCATATGTTTGGAACCTGGTTTTATTATGTACTTTGCAGTAAAATACAACTAATATTTTACATGGGTTCACCAGAATAAGTTCTGTATATAGACCAAAGCTATTCTATTTGGTTTTGTTGTCTCCTTAATATTTGTTGTTCTGTTACTACTAATTTACAAACTCAACTTTTCAGCAAGCTATGGAACAAATGGTGGAACCACCACCTTCTGAAGGTGACGAGGCAATGATAACCGCAATGTCACCTCTTCTTTGAAGTGGGTACTGCACAATCCACTAACAGCGCCAAAAGCACGTTCCTGCGTAATACTGGGTTGGTTGTTAAGGCAATCTCGTCCAAACTGCCTCATAATCAAGATATGCAAGCTCAAAACAATGTTATATCTGCGCTCTAGACACAAGTCCAATCCCTAACAAAGACACTTTGTGAAACAAGGACAACCATTGTTCAATGTCGTCAAGATATGCATGGTTTTGAAACGAGACTATCCGACATTTGCTATGTTGTTCGGGAGCCTAGGAGAAATGAAGGCAAAGGTTATGGTGCTCCATCGGACAGTACAACATGAAAACTTAACAGTCAGATCAAATGAACTGCTTCTGAACTTCTGGTGGTGCATTTATTTGCCAGACTGTTAACTTTTATGCCAATCTTCCTTTTGTTTTATGGTTGTAATTTGTTTTGTTGCAATACAAAATTTGTTCTTAACGTGCAGTGACCGGCTAAAGGAAACAACAAGCCATTTTTGTATAGTGTAGGGTGTTCCCTATATTTGCACTTGTGGCGTACTTTGATGTCTAGTGGATGTAATCTATGCAATCGCCTTAATAGCCTAGCATTAGTTTCTGGCTTATTTATTTCCCTAGTCTTCTTTTTTCCTTTGTTTGCTAGTGGCCGCAACAACGATGGGCCAGTTACAGACCGCTGTAACATTGAGCCTGCTACAGGCCGTAGGATCAATGGGCCTCCTACAGGCCGTCGGATGAATGGGCCTCTAAGGGTCGTAGAATCAATGGGCTTCCTACGAGCCATCGGATAAATGGGCCGACATGGGCTGTAAATGGGTGTAATTGGTATCGGTGCAGCACGGTAAAGGCCCGTTAACACAGAGCGTAGTTCCTTACTTGATTCACCTTCTGTTTTGAGTAAGCCTGTGACACCTACACATGCTATTAATCCTGATATGTCGTAAGTAATTGATGATACTACTTCTGCTATGAATGATGCTTATGATGATGCTAGTACTTTGCTTGATGATGATGTGCCACTAGGTGAATTTCTTGATGAACAACTTGCTAGAGCTAGAGTTATTGAGAATGCTGAAACTGATGAAATTACTAAAACTGATGAAGTCTTTGAAACTAAAAACTTTGAAACACCTATTAGATCTAGCTCTCCTAGATATGAATTGCCTAATATACCTAAGGGTTATGTTATGGATGGAGAGGTAGCTAGAGACTTTCTCGCTTGTAAGGATAGAGATGGTCTTAAGAAATTGCTAGTCAGGTTGAAATAAAAATCTTTGAATGCTAGAATGAAATATGATCCTAAATTTTCTACTTCACCTATCTTTGTTGTTGATAAGGATTATGAATTCTCTGTCGATCCTGAGTTAATTACTTTGGTTGAATCTGATCCTTTCCATGGTTATGAATCTGAAACTGTTGTGGCACATCTTACTAAACTGAATGATATAGCCACCCTATTTGCTCATGACGAGAATATTCACTATTATTATATTCTCAAGTTATTTCAGTTCTCATTAAAGGGTGATGCTAAAATATGGTACAATACTCCTGCTCCTGGTTGTGTGCGTAGTCCCCAGGATATGATATATTACTTCTCTAAAAAATATTTTCCTGCTCATAAGAAACAAGCCGCTTTACAGGAAATATTTAACTTTGTGCAAATTGAAGAAGATAGTCTCCCACAAGCTTTGGGGGACGCTTCTCCAATTACTTAATGCTTTGCCTGATCATCCTCTCAAGAAAAATGAAAATACTTGATATCTTTTATAATGGACTAACCGATGCTTCTAGGGACCACCTAGATAGTTGTGTTGGTTGTATTTTTAGGGAACGAACTGTTGAACAAGCTAAAGTACTATTGAATAATATATTGAGTAATGATAATGATCTGACTATTCCTGAACCTCCACCCAAGCCAACTCCGAAGAAAAGAGGTATTATATTTCTCAGTGAAAGTGCATTATATCGACTAAAGGGGGGTGAATAGGCGATTTTTACAAATTCCTCACTCAGGAATTTCAACGTGAGGAAATTCCTAAGTCACGAACAACTAGCAGTGGAATAAGTACTCAGATGCAAGCATAACAAAGCAGTAGCACAGTCATCATGATGAAATGAAAACAAGCACAGAGTACAAGTAGCGTAAAAAAAGGATAAGCAGGCTGAAGACAAATTGACTGAAGAAATAGGATTGAGGAAATTGTGAAAGTCTTCAGTCAAAGTCTTCAAATAGTAACGATCAAGTACTTCAACACAAGAATGAGGAAATGAAAGGGTTGAGGAAATAGAACCAGTAGCTCGGTGAAGATAGTGATTTGGTAGACTAGTTCCAACAGTTGTGACAGTCGTACGTCTGGTTGGAGCGGCTAGGTATTTAAACCTGAGGACACACAGTCCCGGACACACAGTCTTCACTATATTCTCCTTGGTATAAGGTCACACAGACCTCGCCCAATCACCCGTGGTAAGTCTTCAGGTGACTTCCAAACCTTCACAGACTCAGTCACTCAGCGATCCACAATTTCCTCTTGGATGCTCTAGACCATGACGCCTAACCGTCTGGAGGATGCACAATCCTCGAAGGTAACAAGCATCGGTTCCACACAGGAACAATCTCTTCAGTGATGCTCAATCACTTTGGGTTTGTAGGTGTTTGGGTTTGGTTTTCCTCACTTGATGATTTTCGCTCAAAGTCCTCGGAGGATGGGATGCTCTCAATGAAAAGTGTCAGTTTCTCTCGGAGCAGCCAACTAGCTAGTGGTTGTAGGGGGTGGCTGTTTATAGCCTAGGGAGCAGCCCAACATGATAAGACATAAATGCCCTTCAATGATATGACCGTTAGGTGGGTAGATATTTTGGGACAGCTGGCGCATAGCACAGCAATGGTCGGAAATTCGACTATTAAATTCCTCACGGCTATCATGTTCCTCACTTGTAGGCAATCCGCACTGGCGAATTCCTAACTCCTCATTTAGAACAAATTCCTTAGAGACCAGAAGATCTTCGTCTCTGTCACTGAAGAAATTGACTGAACCGTATGAGATTTCCAATGGCTTCACTCGAAAGGATTGGTAGGTGTAGGATTTTGAGATGAGCATCACTTGGAAACTTTCCTTAGTTTTACCTCGACCCCCTTTAACAGTACGGTGTTTCCTATGACTCAAGAAAGATAAAATGAAACTACGAAAACAAAAAGTCTTCACGCTTCATAATCCTCGCATGAATATCAAGTCTACGGGATCACACCAAATTTTTCACTTTCAAAGTCTTCAGAAAGCCAAAGTCTTCAGTTGAAGACATTCATTTTTAGGGCCGACTTTCTCTGTAAATATCAAATTCCTCATAGAATTATATACATGTGTACACTCACAAACTCATTAGTCCCTTAACCTATAAGTCTTCAATACACCAAAATCACTAAGGGGCACTAGATGCACTTACAATCTCCCCCTTTTGGTGATTGATGACAATATAGGTTAAGTTTTCAACGGGGATAAACATATGAAGTGTAAAAAATGATATTGAGGAATTTAATTGCAAGATATAGAAGAACTCCCCCTAAAGATGTGCATAAGTGAGAAATTTGCTTTGAATAGCAATGCACATTGTAGAGTAGAATCATGGAGATCTCCCCCTATATCTTGTAAATCGTACACGCATTTAACATATGATATGAAGAATTTGAAATGCATGATGAAATATGGTGTCTGACGTAATTCAGCATGCGTGCATTAACATATATGAGGAAATAACATGCAGAAGAATAGATCAAAAGTATTAGACCACCATCGGACTTATGTTTACAACTCGATCCAACAAATACTTCAGAAGAACGAGAGTTGTAACTTAGCAAAAAAACACCCATATATATAGACCCGCTTGAAGACTAACTCAAATTTCTCCCCCTTTGTCATAAATGACCAAAAGGGACGAAAATGAGGACTAACGCCCCTGAAGAATATCATCATGAAGTCGATGGAGGAGCGCCAGCATTGTTGGGGTCGTCCGTTGAAGTAGGGCATGCCGCAGTGTCGTTCAAATCTTCATGTTCATCAGTCTCGCGCGATGAAGAATATGAACTGGCCACCAAGTGAGGAACTTTGACCTTCTTGAATTTCTTTGAAGGTGGTTGAGACCAGTCAAAGTCTTGCTTGAAGCCCATTTGCTTGAGATCTTCTTCACCGTGGAGGTGAGAAAATACAGCCCAGGTGCGATCAAAAACTTCATGGAGGTAGTAATGGTTCTTCACAGTGTTCTGCGTGAACGTCATGTTCTGAAGAATTGAACCAAACTGACGCTTGACCCATTTGTGGTTGAGATCGACCTTCTGATGAAGACTGAGGAGAAGCTCACGATTGGTCATCACCCTTGGAGCAGTGGCTTGAGGATTTTGCTTTAAAGCATTTGCGGCAGAATCATGTGTGGCAGAGTCATCATTGGTGGAATATGAGGTAGCTTTACGAAACTATCCATCCAATGGACGAGTGCCTTCATCAATGACAGCAGCCTTGCCCTTTTCATCAGCTGAGGAAATAGTCCTTTTGAGGACTTCAATTGGGGGCAAATAGCTGAGATGATTTTGAAAATCAGCCTTGTAGTTGATTAAAGACCTTGATCTGATGAATCTCATGATCCAGGGAGCGTAAGGCTTCAATTCAAACGGTGATAGTGCTACATTAGCCAAAGTCCTCATGAAGAAATCGTGGTAGTTAATAGGAATACCATGTATGATGTTGAAAAGCAGATTCTTCATGATGCCAACAACCTCTTCATCATCAGAGTTGTGGCCCTTGACTGGACTGAGGGTTTTGGTCAATATTCTGTATACTATCCTTGGCACATAAAGCAATTCCTTGACAAGGAATTTGGTAGTTGGAGCTTGGTCTGGCTTCAAAGGATTCATCAGCACTTGCATCAGATGATCTGAGAGTTCAGGGTCAGCATAGATGAGCCTTGCACCTTCAACGGAAGGACTAACTGGGATGCCATGAAGCAATTCGGAGGCTGGTGCTTTGTAGTGAGTATTTTCTGTCATCCAGTCCAATACCCATGAACTGACATCTTCAACATTGCTTGTGATATGCAGCGTGGCATAGAACTAAAGAATGAGTTCTTCATTCCAGTCGCAGATGTCGGTGCAGAAGTTGAGAAGCCCAGCGTCATGTAGAACACTGAGTACTGGGGTGAAGCATGGCAGCGACTCCATATCCACATGAGGAATTTGCTCATGGTCAAAGATCTTGTCTTTATCAAACAACAATGAGGAATAAAAGTTCATTTGACTCACTGTCCAGAAGCGCTTGCGTCTAAGTCTTGCAGAGTCATATGGATTGTAACCGGTGAAGAAATGATGTTCATTGAAGAAGTATTCAGCCTTGAACTTCTGCTTCTTGGAGTGAGGATTCTGTGGCTTGGGCTGAAGATTGGCAGTTGATGTCTTCACAGCCTCTTGAGATATAGCCACTGGAGCCACATGCTGAGGAATTTCAGGAGCAATGTCATCAGCAGCAGCCTGGGTATCCATTTCTCCAGCAACATTATCATCAGCCCTGGTGGCTGGAACTTCTTCAGGAATAGTGAGAAGAGATACTTGATGTTCTTCAGAGCCCATGTGAATTTCTTCTGTTTGAGCAGGGGACTGAGGAATTTGTTGTAGTGGTGTGGTCAGTGGTGAATTGGGGTGATGACTTTCCCAGTAGTCATCATTCAGAATTGGAGTTGTAGACCCAATATCCACGTCTTCATCTTCCTCATCAATTTCTTTAATGTCTGCCTCTTCAGCAGTGAACTGAGGCATGGGCGAGGATACCAATGGAGTTGAAGTGATATTGTCCACTTCAATTTCTTCATCTATCTGCTCTGACGAAGCAGCAGACGGATTTTCTTCATCAGACTCACTTGGAATCACATATTCCTCACCAAAGGGAACAATCTCCTTTGATGGCATGCTTCATATAGGAACAACATCTATTAGGTTTGCATAAGAGCTCGTCAAAGTCTTCACTTTCTTCAAAGCTGAAGACTCTGAGGAAGCATATGCTTTCCTTTTCTTCACAGTTGCTCGCTCTACAACTTTGGTTTTCTTCGCTTCTGATGCAGAAGGAAGGTTGATGCTTGTCTGTGCAGGAGGAGCAGAGGAAATTGGTGCATATTCTTCAGGCACAACTGATGCAGTTTCCCTGGCTTGATCAGTTTCTTGGTAGCGATGGCAGATGCTTCAACTGGCCTGGCTTGTTCTTCAGGCGCAACACTTGAGGTTGCCCTGGCAGTTTCTTCAGCGGCTGGAATTTCTTCATCAGCCTGGTGCTTTCAGTCATCAACAGCCTGATTTTCATCAGATGTGCTGGCATGTTCTTTAGTAGGCTGAATAGATGCTTCAGCCTGAGGAATTTCATGTTGCATTGGGGCTGCAACATTTGTGGTGAATCCCTTCGCCATTCTGATGAATCTGACTTTGGCTCCTAGCCAATCTGCACGGTACGAGTCAAATTCATCACTGAGTGCTTTGATCTCAGTTTGCATGGCCACAAATTCATCAGGAGTCATAGTGACAACATGCTTCTTCAGAAATTGCTCCTTCTTGTCTTGAGCTTTCTTGATTGCACAGCCTTTTCAAAATTCCATTTTTCTTCGCCTATGAAGGCAGTCAGCATATGACTTTGGCCAGGTGTAAGATTGAAGTCAGGCATAGGAGTGTTGGGGTCCTTGTGTGAGAGATCAATGAAGTCAAGGATCAACTTGGGATCCAGCAGAAGAGGCACATAACTTCCTTTGGCTCTAGTGGCCCGTTGTTGTCTGTCTCTGATGATTTCTGCTAATTCCTCATCATCAGCTTCGTCTTCACTAGACGGCACATGAAAGGCAACCTGCTTCTTGTGAGGACTTGGCCTTGTGCCTCGTCCAGCAGTGGTCTTTGTCTTCAGCAAAGTCGGGCCTATTGATAACTGAGGAGGAGCTGAAGAACTTGCAGATGCTCCTGAAGCAATAGAGATACCAGCTGTCCTTTGGCAAGAGGCAAGGTGCACAGGTGCCGAGGACTTTGCAGCAGCAGCTGAAGGTTTTGTAACAGTGGGGACTGGAGCTGCTTGAGGAATATGTCGTGAGGGATTTGATGTGCTTGGCCGTGAGGGCATTGCTGAGGAACTGAGCTTGTGCGCAGGCTTCTTGGGCTTACTAGCAGAGGCCTCAGCAGTGGGAGCAGCAGAATCTTCATTGAATTTCTTCACTGCTTCTTTGGCCATTTTGGCCAACTTGGCTTGCCATTTAGCCCACTCCTTGGGAAATTCCTCACCTCTTCTGATGCTAGAGGGATCAACAACTTGGCCTGGTGCCAATGGAGGTCTTGGGCATGGAGGGTGTACTGCGAATTTCTTCATGTACTTGGGAGTCACATATCTGTACTCCCTCCATTCTCTGGCCCATCTCCTCTCTATCCTCTGTATGCGCACCTTGCGTTGATTTTTGTTCTCCTTGCCATGTTTGGCTTCATCAGGAGTGCAATATTCCTCATAGATGTCATCTGGTGTTGGGTTCTACGGTAGGGTGCGTCGACTGCAAATTAAAATTTCCTACGCGCAGAACAACCAAGAACATGCTACGGGAGATGGATCACAGATCATTACCACTAGACGCGCAGTGCCGTGCAGCGGATGAAGAGTTGGGGCAGCGCGTCCGCGTGGATCGTCTCCTCCTCGTTCGATCTCCCTCGAAAAGCCGGTCGTCCGATCCCACGTACGAGTTCTCCGGAGCGGCGCAAGTGCACTGCCTCTAACGGTATCCGCGCGTGCAGGAGGAACACCGTGCGGCGGACTGCTAGGTCCGATCACACAGTCGGCAGCGAGTGGAGGTGGCTATTCGCAACACATGCAAACCCTAGTCGCAGCTGAAGCGATCAATCGCATGAGTGTGCCGCACCTCCACTTTATATAGGCGTCCGTCGCAGGCTCAACACTTGGGCCTCGCACGGACCCTAAAGCCCAAAGTCTACTCGGTCACATTCCTAGCCCAGTTTGGATCACATCCGACCAGTGTCCTACGAACCGACCTCGTAGGTTCCTTCCCATAAGCAGCGACCCCTTAGGTTCAAGTCGGCTTGGTCACAGTTCGGATCACCTCCGACCTGCATGGTTGGTAGCGGCCTCTAGCAAGGCGTGCCGACCACCAAGCAGACTATGAAGCTGGTTAGGCGAACACAGCATAACGTGTCACACTTATGTTCCCTTTGCCGCATGATATATGTTGTCGGGCTCAAGGCGGGCTGTCATCCTTGTGCTAGCCCGACCTCTTTCTCGTTCGATGATGCCGACCACAATCCGGATTATCTCATAATCCTTGTTGCATGGCCATGTTGTTCCTGGTCGGATCACACGAGGGGCCCAGAGTACATCTCTCCTGATCGGAGGGGCAAATCCCATCTTGCTCGACCATGTCTCGTAGCATGGGACTGGACAAACCCAAAACCTACCTTTGTAACTACCCGATCCACGGAGTAGCGTTTGGTCGGCCCAAAGCAAGTCTGTCACCATCCCGAGTACATGCGTCAGCTCAGGTCTTAGGACATAGAACATATGTTGTATTAGAGACTCACAGATGACATATCGCTGCATCTCATAGTTGGGTATGTCCGACTCGGACCTTATGTCGACTCGGATCCGACAACGTCGAATCCGACCAGACCTTTCCAAGTCCATATTATCCGGTTAGCATCCAATGCTCCATGGCTAGTGAGACCAAGCCATCGACCGTGTCATATGCTAGTCTAGACGGTTGCGCGTCCACACAGCCCTTCGACTAGGGACCTTTTAGGACAGTCATCATACAATGCATAGTCCCACAAACAAGTCACGTACTTGCTGATACACATCATTGATAATGTCCAAGGACTATCTTCATACATAAACACATAGGAAATATCATCATACATGATTGCCTCTAGGGCATATCTCCAACATCTGGGATCTCAAACGGCAGTGTTTGCTTTTGGTCTCTTTCCTCCCTTCGAGGTCTTTTTTTATCATCCATTTTCTTCAGCCGAGGATTTTGAACAATAGAATTCTCTGACAAGGTATGCGATCTGTCTTTGAGGAACGCTGCAAATGAGTTAAGTTGATGAGAACCTAGAGATTCAGCAGCGGACATGTTTACGTGTGAACAGAGTATAGGTGCGAAGAATTTGGAGAGGTCATATGCATTCTCAGAAGTTTTTTAAAAGAACAAGTTTGAGGAATTTGACCAGGAGTGTCATCAGGAATTTCACTAAGCGGTCTTTGACTTAGGTTCCAGAGTTGTATAGATTGAAAATCCACACAAGTGAGGAATCTTGAGGGAAAATGTTGCTTAGAGAAATAGATCAAGAACGGATGCATGTGTGGTGTTTATGAATGTGGAAGTGGAAGAATAAACACCTTTTGAAGATTTTGTGGAAATCATCAGAGCAGTAAAAATAAATTTTATTTAACCTTGACGAAGAACACGACAAACTTGGAGTTGTAGATGGGAAGTTCGTCCGTTCAGATCTTCCACGCCCTAACTCGGTGGCGGAAGACAGCTACGACAGCGGCGGAGTGAAGATTTCCGCGGCCGGCGCGAGTACGATGGCGACGAGGTCGAGGCAGTGAAGTTGTTACTCACCGGCGATGATGGAAGTAGCAACGGCACTAGGTCAGAGAGCTCGAGCGGGGGGAGTGAGGTCGAGCGGGGTACATGAGGTCTGAGGAGGGTGAGGGGTATTTATAACCGAGGTGAAAAACCACTTGTCCAAGGAAAATGAACGAACGTGCCCCTGACCCTTCTCATCCTTGCGACATGTGTCACCCACGTATAGTGAGGTGGAGATCATGTGAGATCATGGGTGAATAGAATAATCATATCGTGGGATGCGGAAGGGTTTGAGCGGCAAAAGCCAAAAATTTAGATAAGACAATTTTAAAGTTTCGTTCGCAAATTCTTTAGCTGACAAGGACATGGTGAAGATTTTGAATGGGTTTCAAATAGAACGCACATGAAGAATTTGTGAACAGACTGGGTTGAGTTTAGCATAGAGGGGGAAGGGTCCGATCACATTCACTTAGCAGAAAAGTCAACTTGAAGAATTAGCAATAAGTGAATGTTGTAGATGACATAAAAACTCAAATATATATATATAGTCAATGAAGAACGAGGTCGGAAAGAGTGAAGACATTGCAAAGTTGAAGAATTTAAACAACTGAGGAATTTCAAAAACTGGAGAAAAACTCAAATTGAAGATTTTCAACTTTTGTTGCTAGCTTGACCCACCGTATAAGAATGATGATTTCAGACGCCGCATACAATTGTCGTTGGGCTCTGAGAATCGAATTCTTCGTTAATTTCGTCACACTTAGAGGGTTAGTCTTCATTGATTGAAGAAAAACCTTACTTCGTGTGTTGCACATTTGAGTCATCAATTTTGCGTTAGTGTTAGGATGTGTGTCCTCTTGAAAGAACATTCGAAGATTCTAAGATATTTAGCTCACACCGCAAATTGCTAAATCTCTTCTCGTCCAAGGGCTTTGTGAATATATCGTCTAGTTGTTCTTCAATCTTCACGTGCTCAATAGAGATGTCGCCCTTCAACACATGATCATGAAGAAAATGATGACGAATCTAGATGTGCTTTGTCTTCGAGGGTTGAACTGGGTTATGAGCAATCTTGATGGCACTCTCATTGTCATAGTAGAGAGGCACATTCTTCACATTGATGTTGTAGTCCTTGAGGGTTTGCTTCATCCATAGCAATTGAGCACAACACGAACCAGTAGCAATGTACTCAGCTTCAGCAGTGGAGAGTGATATGCAGTTCTGCTTCTTCGAGGACCAACATACTAAGGATCGTCCGAGGAAATGGCATGTGCCTGATGTTGACTTGCCGTGCACACGATCACCAGCATAGTCAGAGTCAGGATATCCAATGAGATCAAAAGCCGAGCCCTTAGGATACCATAATCAAAGTGTTGGAGTGTGAGCTAGATATCGAAGAATATGCTTCACGGCCTTATGATGTGATTCCTTCGGTGTAGCTTGAAAACGGGCACACATGCAAACACTAAGCATAATATCTGGCCTAGATTCACATAGATACAATAAAGAACCAATCATGGAGCGGTATACCTTTTGATCAAAGTCAATACCATTTTCATCAGTGCATAGATGTCCATTTGTGGGCATAGGGATTTTGACGCCTTTGCAATCTTGCATGCCTAATTTCCTCAACACATCCTTGATGTATTTATCCTGAGATATGAATATGTCGTTGCATTGTTGACGAATTTGAAGACCTAAGAAGAATTTCAATTCTCCCATCATAGACATTTGATATTCCTCACTCATCATATAGGCAAACTCGTCAGTGTAACGTTGGTTAGTACAGCTAAAGATAATGTCATCAACATATATTTGGCACACGAATAATTCATCATCATAGGTTTTGGTGAAAAGATTGGGTCAAGTGAACCGGGTTTGAAGCCTTTCTTCATGAGGAATTCCTTCAATGTATCATACCACGCCCGAGGCTTGAGGCCATAGAGGGCCTTATTGAGTCTGAAGACTTTGTCAGGATGCTTTGGATCTTCAAAACCTGGGGGTTGAGCAACATATACTTCTTCCTCAAGATTACCATTGAGGAATGCACTTTTCACATCCCTTCGATATAAGATGATATTATGATGGTTAGCATAAGCAAGCAATATGCGAATATCCTCAAGTCTAGCAACAGGTGCAAAAGTTTCATCGAAATCAATTCCTTCAACCTGTGTGTAGACTTGAGCTACTAGCCGTGCCTTATTCCTCACCACAAGGCCATTTTCATCTTGCTTGTTGCGGTAGATCCATTTGGTGCCGATGATATTTTACTTGCGAGGGTCTGGTTGCTTGACAAGTTCCCAGACATTGTTGAGCTTGAACTGATGTAATTCCTCTTGCATCGCTTGAATCCACTCAGGCTCCAGAAATGCCTCATCTACTTTGGTGGGCTCTGTGATAGACAAAAGTGAAGTGCCCACAAAAGTTAGAAAAATGTGAAGCCTTTGAGTGTGTGAGAGGACCTGGTGCATTGATGTTGCTGATGATTTTCTCGATCTGCACTTCATTTGCAACGCGAGGATGAGCGGGTTGACGACGTTGAGTTGGCTCAGCATTTTCTTTAGAGCCATTTTCCTCAGGTGCACCAGCATGATGTTCTTCACGTTCTGGAATGACTTCTTCGGCAGATTCTTCGGTAGGAATGACATCCTCAGTAGCCTTGAACTTGATGGATTCCTCAGGTGACACTTCATCTAGCACAGGAGGTAGGTGCTCTCTTTGCGGGCCATTAGTTTCATCGAACCGCACATCTACAGTTTCAACAACCTTGTGGTGAATGGTGTTGAAGACTCTGTAAGTGTGCAAGTCCTTTCTGTAACCAGGCATAAAACCTTCATGTGCTTTCGGTGCAAATTTAGAATTGTGATGAGGATCTCTAATCTAACATTTAGCACCGAAGACTTTGAAATAACTCACACTGGGTTTCTTGTCAGTGAGGAGTTCATATGAGGTCTTTTTGAAGAATTTATGAAGATATACCCTGTTGATGATGTGGCACGCAGTATCAATTGCCTCAGGCCAAAAGTGATGAGGCGTCTTGTATTCATCAAGCATAGTGCGAGCCATCTCAACAAGAGTCCTGTTCTTGCGCTCCACGACGCCATTATACTGAGGAGTATAAGGAGCAGATAACTCGTGAGTAATACCAAGTTCATCAAGATAGTCATCAAGACCAGTATTCTTGAACTCGGTCCCATTGTCACTTCTGATGTTCTTGTTCTTCACACCAAAGTTGGTTGAAGCTCTCGAGGAAAATCGTTTGAAGACTTCCTGCACTTCATATTTGTAAGTGATGATATGCACCCATGTGTAACGAGAATAGTCATCAACGATAACAAAGCCATATAAAGATGCAACATTGGTGAATGTGGCTGAGTAGGGCCAAAGAGATCCATGTGAAGCAATTCAAATGGACGAGTGCTAGTCATGATAGTCTTTGAGGGATGCTTGGCCTTGGTCATCTTCCCAGCTTCACAAGCTCCACACAGGTGATCCTTGAGGAATTTGACACCCTCGATGCCAATGACATGCTTCTTCTTGGCGAGCCTGTGCAAGTTCCTCATGCCAGTATGACCAAGTCGTCGATGCCATAGCCATTATACGAAGCTTTTGCAAGTAGACATGTAGCGGGTTGAGGACACTCAGAGAGAAATCAACAACATACAAGTCTCCTCTCCTAAAGCCTTTGAAGACTTTGGAATTGTCAGCTTCCATGATCACAACACAACGATACTTGCCAAAGACAACAACCATACCAAGATCACAAAGCATTGAGACAGACATGAGGTTGAATCCTAAGGACCCAACAAGCATGACTTTGTCCATGTGTCGATCCTCTGAGATCGCAACCCTACCTAGACCTAATACCTTGCTTTTGCCTTTGTCAGCGTAGGTGATATGCTTCAGATGCGATGGAGATAAAGCAGTGTCCATCAATAAGTTCCTGTCACTAGTCATGTGATTTGTACATCCACTGTCGAGGACCCACTCAGTAGCTTTTGGTTGATCATCCTGCAGATGAATTAGTGCATCTTACGAACTCATATATTTCATCAGTGAAGAATATGACATCAAATCCATGAGATCAATTTCATCAAGAAATAGAACAGATATAGCAGTATGAGGACGTGAGAAATGAAAATTCATTTCTTCATGATTAGCTTGCATCCTTTCAAGCATATTCGTGTCTCCAAGAAATTCTTGAGACGATTAAGTTAAATGCGGAGACCTGACCCTGCATAAGAGATTAATTCTTTTTCTTCACCACCCACATCTGGAGGGGTGGCAAAGAGTTCATCATTCCGCGAGCTCCATAAGAGAAAGGAGGCATAGAAGCCAGTCCATTTTGTTTCACAGAAGAGGGGTTAGGGTAGGCATATGAATAGGCAGAGAAATTCTTCGAGGACTTATGAACATAATGATTTGAAGAATAATGCACATATTCGTAACCCTTAGTTCTTCCCTGCGAAACA
Source organism: Aegilops bicornis (assembly GCA_021605145.1). Lineage (NCBI taxonomy): Eukaryota > Viridiplantae > Streptophyta > Magnoliopsida > Poales > Poaceae > Aegilops > Aegilops bicornis. The sequence continues at coordinate 403,212,865 of CM038675.1, read as the reverse complement.
GAAGTGTTAGCACGATGATTTTCATATGAGGATTTTGATCCACGTGAGGAATTTGGTCCATATGAGGACTTGGATCCATATGAAGACTTTGGTCCATATGAAGAATTTGATCTGGGGTTCCTATTCTTCACAAGTGGTGTCATGATGAAATTCACCCGAAGACTTTCAAAGCACCTTTTGGGAACCTAGATTTTCTTCATAGGGGGACCGTTCCTGTAGTTAGTGCCAACATATCTAGCAAATACTTCACCATTCTGATTTTTGAACAGTTTATAGTTGGAGTCAAATGACTCATCAAAAGAATATGAAGATTCACATGTAAAGCGAGATAAAGTGGACGGATCTACGGTAGGTCCCTTTGCAGCAACCCATGAGGTTTTGGGGTACTGCTTAGGTTTCCAGTAGGTCCCATTAGCATTGAGTTTCCTCTCAAAGGCAATGCCCTCTTTTCTAGGGTTCCTGTTGAGCATCTGCTTTTTAAGCACATCACAAAGAGCCTGATGCCCTTTGAGGCTTTTGTACATGCTGTCACATACAATTCCTTCAAATTTGCATTGTCAGTGATACTAGTAGCATCCTCAGATGAGGAATTTGTGATAGCAGAGACAGTTGAAGAATTTGCAGCAATAGAAGCATTTGAACTTTCAGGTGAAGAATTAGCAGATTCACGTTCAATGCATTTCAAACATGGTGGAATGAATTCATCTCGAAGCGATCGACCGTTGAGAAAGCAATGAATAACGCTCCTTCTGAAGATCTTCATAACTCATCCTTAGCTTTTCAAGATCTTGCTTTCTTTGAAGAAATCCATAAGAAATTTTCTCATGATCAGATAAGAGAGTGTTATGATGACTTTGAAGGTTGTCAAACTTGGACTGAAGTCTCTGAAGATTATCACCAAGGTTTGAGTGCGATCCATTTCTTCACCCAACATATCATCGCTTTCATCAAGCATGTTTTGAACTTTTTCCAAAGCTCTTTGTTGTTTAGTGGCAAGGGAAGCAAGTGGTATAGCTGGGTCCAAATTCATCACCAGATTCATCATCACTAGACTCAGATAGATAGCATTCAGTCACCTTGGCACCTTTTGCCATAAGGCATGGTGTAGAGGATGATGATTCCGGGTCGAAAGTCATCGTCTTGAGTGATTCCTTGAAATCCTCAAACCAGGGATCATGACGAGTTCGATGACCTTCATAGACCTCAGAAAGTCGGTCCCAGATAAGCTTCGCATGGCTGAGATGCATAATGTTCCTGAACTGATTTTGGGACAGACATGAGCAGATGATGTCCTTCGCCGTGAGGTTAAGCAGGGTGTACTTGCGAATATCATCAGCCTCCACTATCTTGCATAGATCGGTAAGACCAATCTCAGTGACGGTCCACAGTTTGCTGTTCATCGCCATGAGGCGCTTCTTCATCATGGCCTTCCACTTGGGATAATCATGACCATCAAAGATGGGGCATGTCACTTTCTTCATTCCTGTGGTCGACATAACTAAAACTACAGGCGGTTAAACCAAAATCACATAGAACAAGGGAGTACCTTGCTCTAATACCAATTGAAAGTGCGTTATATCGACTAGAGGGGAGTGAATAGGCGATTTTTACAAATTCATCACTGAGAAATTTCAAGGTGAGGAAATTCCTAAGTAACGAACAACTAGCAGCGAAATAAGTACTCAGATGCAAGCATAACAGAGCAGTAGCACAGTCATCATGATGAAATGAAAACAAGCACAGAGTACAAGTAGCATAAACACATGATAAGCAGGATGAAGACAAACTGACTGAAGAAATAGGATTGAGGAAATTGTGGAAGTCTTCAGTCAAAGTCTTCAAACAATAACGATCAAGTACTTCAACACAAAAATGAGGAAATGAAAGGGTTGAGGAAATAGAAACAGTAGCTCGGTGAAGACAGTGATTTGGTAGACCAGTTCCAACTGTTGTGACAGTCGTACGTCTGGTTGGAGCAGCTAGGTATTTAAACCTGAGGACACACAGTCCTCACCGTATTCTCCTTGAGCTAAGGTCACACAGACCTCACCCAATCACTCGTGGTAAGTCTTCAGCTGACTTCCAAACCTTCACAGACTCAGTCACTCGGCGATCCACAATTTCCTCTTGGATGCTCTAGACCATGATGCCTAACCATCTGGAGGATGCACAGTCCTCAAAGGTAACACGCGTCGGTTCCACACAGGAACAATCTCTTCAGTGATGCTATCACTTTGGGTTTGTAGGTGTTTGGGTTTGGGTTTTCCTCACTTGATGATTTTCGCTCAAAGTCCTCGGAGGATGGGATGCTCTCAATGACAAGTGTCAGTTTCTCTCGGAGCAGCCAACTAGCTAGTGGTTGCAGGGGACGGCTATTTATAGCCTAGGGAGAAGCCCGATATGATAAGACATAAATGCCCTTCAATGATATGACCGTTATGTGGGTAGATATTTTGGGACAGCTGGCGCATAGCACATCAACGGTCGGAAATTTGACTATCAAATTCCTCAGGGCTATCATGTTCCTCACTTGTAGGCAATCCGCACTTGCGAATTCCTAACTCCTCAGTCAGAACAAATTCCTCAGAGACCAGAAGATCTTCGTCTCTGTCATTGAAGAAATTGACTGAACCGTATGAGATTTCCAATGGCTTCACTCGAAAGGATTGGTAGGTGTAGGATTTTGAGATGAGCATCACTTGGAAAATTTTCCTCAATTTTACCTCGACCCCCTTTAACAATACGGTGTTTCCTATGACTCAAGAAAGAGAAAATGAAACTACGAAAACAAGAAGTCTCCACGCTTCATAATCCTCGCATGAATATCAAGTCTTCAGGATCACACCAAATTCTTAACTTTCAAAGTCTTTAGAAAGCCAAAGTCTTCAGTTGAAGACATTCATTTTCAGGGGCCGACTTTCTTTGTAAATATCAAACTCCTCATAGACTTATAGACCTGTGTACACTCACAAACTCATTAGTCCCTTAACCTATAAGTCTTCAATACACCAAAATCACTAAGGGGCACTAGATGCACTTACACTCAGTCATGAAGATATGCAAGAGGCAAAGAAATCTATGAAATAAAAAAGGTATTAAAGCTGAAGATGTTAAGAATTTACCACCTATTGAAGAAATACATGGTCTCGATACCCCGATACAGGTAGTAAGGTTCAGTACGGTAACATGATCATACCCTTGGGGATTCATGAGGTCTACTCATTGAAGCCCAAAGCTTTTGTCTGATATTATTATCTTAATTATCGGGGCAACCCCGCAAGACGAATAGGGCCTTCAGTAGGACAACTAATTCTTGATGCAGGACTCTCGCCGGTCAGGATGTTATTTTGACACATCCCCCATTCCAAACAAAGCAAGGATCTCTTGATGGGTGGCTTCCGGAGCACAAATTAATATCATTTTTTATCCCAACATCAATACATGGTTGTAAGCATTAAGACCTCATCCCCGTACCTTCTTTTTATTATAAATGTTTGAATCACCATTTGCTTGCTGATCCGGTCAAAAGCTGGATTTGACGCTTTAGCAAAAGCTTGCTAGAGACCATAGCTTCAAGGGAATCTTTCTCTCGTGGGTTTGATAACTCAGGGTCACCTCTGGGGAAATAGGTGCATGATACTCTTTTTAGTTCCAATACCGGGTCAACAAAAAGGAGATATCAGCTGCGCCGGCCAAGGTCTGCAACCGGCTGCCATCGACAACCTTAAAGACGAAACAATGGAGACCCTCCGCCCAACTCTTCGAGTCGCCCGGAGGCTACTGATGGGGGATGATCACTACATGTTGTTGCCCAATCCCGCCCCAGATATCCACCATAGCCTTTATCTCACCTGTATGTTTAGCCATCCCATGGCATCTGCTGTGAGAATACCATGGCAATATGCCAGCTAGGGCTCCGCCGAAGGACGCGTCATTTTTGAAGCCTTTCCGAATTGACTGAGTGTCATCATCGCCCCCGTTATACATGCACAACAGATGCTGACGTTGCTGAAGAGTTGGACTTTTCGGCTGATAGCCATCACCATCACATCTATGATAGTGTGGCCAGTGTTTGTTAAACATCTCACCTGAGCTTCTAGGCAAGCCATGTCGGTGTCATCCTTTTGAGCAGCGCTTTGCGGTCTCCAGCTAAAGCGTTTCTTGGGAGGATCCGAAGAGAAAGGCGGGAGCCCGCGGTGAACCGGGTCATGCAGTGGGTCATCAGCCATATAAAACCACTCGGATGCCCATGTATCGACGTCTTCTTGAGGGGTGCCAGTGGGGTAGCCAATCCCGGCTATTCGGCATACCTCGGCGGCTCCCACTTCATGCAGTTTCCCATCTCGGGAACATGGCATCACGCAAAAGTAATTCCTCCACAATCCGAAGTGTGGCATGCATCCGAGGTACATTCTGCAAAGGGCGACACACCCTGCGATGTGTAGGATCAAACTGGGGGTCAGGTGGTGGAGTTGGATCCCATAGAACTCAAGCAAGCCCGGGAGGAACGTATGCGTCACATGACACTAAGGAGGAAAGAAACAAAGCATACTCGCTCATCCCCGTGAGGGATGGGATGGCTGTCGGCATGCGTCTACCCTTCTACGGATATTAAGCCCAGGCGGGTGGAGGCCGAATCTGGATCCGGCAGGTAGCCCTGGGTGGAAAGCCAATTCAGTTGAAGACACGAGACAAAGCAGCTTCCCCAGTTGCCCTTGAGGGGACCATGGGGGCGCCTAGAAGAGCCCGCGTCGTTTGCCATTACTGGAGCTATCGAAACTAGACTTTGGAGAATGGCGCTGAACGGTGAGAGGGGAAGGCCAAGATGCACTTGGTCATGACTTTGGGCCAGGTACCTGTTAAATAAGGCAAGAAAAGGGGACGCTTCAACGTCCGACCATAATAGTGGCTCGATTCCCCAAAGCACTGGCCTTTCGAGACAACGTGCGATGGGACTAGGGCCGAACAGAACTCATATGTTCAAGGCGAATACTTCAAAGTCGAATTCAACTCATGAATAGGAACTCTCCTGTCAAGTCAAAGTCTCCTAGCCAAAGTTGTGTGTCCATAGAAGACTGACATCCTCGGCGTCAAAGACCAATTCCGGGGCTACTGACGTGTCCTAGACTAGGGGGTCCCGGCCTAGTCGATCTAGTCCATGGGCCGGATTGAACCTCCGTTGATGAGGAAGGACTCCAAAGGCTTCTAACCTGTGGTGTAAGCGTATCGGGCTTCACCGAGGACTTGGCGTGTACTCCAAGTATATCTATTAGGATCGACATGTAACCCCTAGATGGCAACCGGCCATGTGTAACCCTAGACACCCCCGGTGCCTATATAAACCGGAAGATTTAGTCCGTAGAGACACATTGATCATCATCACCATTACCCTTAGGGTTAGTCCACAACTTACGATCTCGAGGTAGATCAACTCTATACTTTGATACACCCACAATATAAGCAAGAGCAGGACGTAGGGTTTTACCTCCTCAAAGAGGGCCCTAACCTGGGTAAAAACACCTTGTCCCTTGTTACCCATCAATCCAATCTAACAACTCGGCCCCCCTACCCGGGGTCTGCCAGTTTTGACACCGACAATGGGTTACCTCTTCAGATTTGCTCTCTTTCCTAGCCTATGATCAACATAGTTGTAGTGTGTCGCCACATGTGCTAGAGCTTGCAGCTGCTTCACCACTTATCCCTTTCATACCTATTGCTTAGTTTGTCTAGTCACCGTGTGTAATAAGACTTGCGGAGTATGTCATGCACTCACCTTGCTTAGACCATTCTTGCAACTTCTTTAGAACAAGTATGGTGATGGATGACGTTAGCTTGGTTGCCTTCAGACAACAGTCTAGGCAGGGATATGGACATCATTCGCTTTACTTTGAGTCTTATTAAGGCAATTGTTGTTCCTTAACTGTCCAAGGTTTTATTCGCTTAGGTTGTATGAGCTCTATCTTGATCGAAAGACTCTTGTTGTATCTATTCGTTATTTGGCTTTTCGAAGTTGTTGTTGTTTTTGAAGAATATTTGTAATATGTGTGATACCGACCATCCTCTCACACAGTGTGCACATTTCCAACGCTTACGCTTTGTGAAGGTGGTATCTTAGGATCAGTATTATGCGGAGGTTAGTGGAGTTGCTAGATCCGCAGTGTCAGCCGCCGAGGCCTACAAGTTGGCATTAGATCCCAGGTTACAGAACCGTAGCCGCTTCGTTATGAATGGTTAACAGAGCAATGGGGTTTGCATATGCATGTAGGATAACCAAGCTGACGAACTCGACTTCAGATCGTTAGCTTCCAGAGTATGGGTACATGGACAAACTTCATGAATAGTAAAATCTAGAAGATAGAAAAAAATCAAACAGTTCTAAATTTTAGGTTAAAAAACCTGGTCGATTGTTCTACCCACATGTGAAGTTTGTCGAAGAAAACAAATCATATCTCCAAATTGCTTTGAACATTAGGTTTTTATAGCATCATTTTTGTCCCTTTTACCCAAAATATCACTGATATTATTTCTCCATGAAACTTTACACGTGAGTAGAACACTTGACTACGTATAAAAAAATCCAGAACTATTTGATTTTCCGCCATTTTATTTGATTTCAATATTCATAAAGGATGTATCAATATTGTACCACTTGGTCTTGCATCTCTGGATGGCAATGCGATTAGGGTTTCCCTGTCTTCGGGTTGCCACACCTGGTGGCTTTAGTGCCATGGAGGTGTAGTGGACCCTGCCTTTGCTGACGGGAGGACTCGAACTCCGTTTTTAGCTACAATTTTCAGTTCGGTTATAGGGTTAGTGCCCTTACCAGGGAGGCGAGGCAACACCATCTTACTGTTAATAAGGTCCTTTCCGCCTAGCCGCCATCTCGATGGTGCATTAAGCGTCGTTAGAGGCCATGTGGAGGCACGCCCGGTGATTTTCACGGGGTTGGTCTTTGGTGAATCTGTTTAGATATAGTCTTCCGTTCGTGTAGTGTCACGTTGGATTCTTCCGATTTTTAAACTTATCTTTATCTGCTATGGTTGCTATTTTGGTGCGTTGGCCCTCTGGGTTCTTAGCGGACAACTTCCGAGTTTCGACTGTCTACTACAATAAGGTTTTACCGGCTCTAGTGAGGACGGGGTGATGACAGCGGCAAGGTTTCGTCTTGCTTTAGTGTTTGTAGTCGTCATTAGCTCGTCAACTTATACACATCACGGGTACTACTTGTCCTGATTTTATTAGTCCCGGTGTATTTTGAGTCAAATTTTGACCTTTGATTTCCATACCTACTAATAAAGCAAGGTGCATTTCTCCTATTTTTTCATCCGTTCACCTATATTATTATTTGTGATTTTTGTACTATCCGAGGTGGTACTAATTTCTAGCGCACGCTTGCTAGAAATCAGAAATAAGAGTTTGGGCGACGTAGGCTGCTCATGTGGAGCCAAAACGGCCTGCCAGGCCTGCTGGCCGGGACAAAAGAAACGCCACAAAAATCAGGAACGAGTCAGGGCCGACCAGAAGTCGAACTCCTATTCAATCTCGGCTTGATCCTAAAAAAAAGAAATTAATCTCGGCTTTGTTCTCTTCCACCTCCCTTGATAAAAGCGGTCGCCAAGCTCCCCTCATGGCCAGGACAGGGCCGACTAGAAGTCGAACTCCTATCTCGGCTTGATCCTAAAAAAAAATCGTGGCCGGGACGGGAAAGACAAGAAAGGATGGCTGGGAGGGAGGTGAGAGGTCAAGACCCACGTGTAGAACCCTATCCCCTTAGCTCCCCGCAATCCCTCGCACCCAGATGCCTGAGGGCTGCCACCCCTGTGTGCCGAGCACCTTGGTGCCACCACGCCCCAACTCCCAGTGGTGAAGTTCTCCATGTCTTACCGGCTGCTGCTACAAGTATGCCATGGACCGAGATGGAAATCCACCGGGCTTTGTATGGGACGAAAGATAGAGACTGATGGCACCGGCCGGGTTCGGGTGAGGTGCTCGAGGTGAGGAACGGCTGCGCTTGGAGGTGTGGGAGCGTGGCTGTAGCTGCTGGGATGTGGACAGGAGGAGCGCCATGTCCACAGGAGGAGCGCCATGGGTGATTGGAGGCAGAGCAGGACGTCTGGCAGTCATGCCTCCGGTCAGTGTCCCAAGTGGCTACGTCCTTGAGTTCAAACCACGGCAACAAGCGAATCTTGAGGTCGTGGGGAAGAGAGCAAAGCGGAAGGAACATGTGGTCAACTAGAGGAGATCTCAATCGAGAATGATAGTGAGGGAGGGTTTTAAGGCGGGGTCGATTTGGCCGATCCAGTTTCGGTGACCAACAAGCGACGGCCTCACCAGCCCTGGTCACTGCTGGCCGAGGTGGGGCTCGCCGTGAACGCGTTTGCATCGACGCCGTGGCCTACACCCAGCGGAACCCTTGGAGGTCGCAGGAGAGCTACATGACCAGATGTTCCCCTTAACTGGATGATGTGAACTGCGCTCTCTGCTGCTTTGGTATATTTGTTGCTTCTGCTAGAAGATGATGCACCGTCATCGTTGTTGCTATAATTTGATTGGGCATAGCTTGTTTGGAACGGTTAGAAGAGATGCGGTGAAACTGTTTCGTGGGCATTGGTGTACGCTTAAGTCTCATTATCATATGAAGTGTGAACATGCTTCAAACAATCAAATTTGTTCTCCTGCGGATAAATTATCTGCAGCAGTGATTGAATCCTTGCGAAAGGTAAATATTTTCATATGAAGTTTTGATGGTTTATCCGGATGTGTGATGCAAAGTGAGTAGCACTATAGTCTCGATGGAGTTTTATTTGGTGAACTTTTTTTGCAGGGAGACACTTTGCGAACTCTTCATGTTTTCATTTACCCAAAGTTTGTAGCCCTCAAGCTAAAACTAAATAGCAAGTGTAATGCAGTGAGTAGCACTAAATTATTTGCTAAATAAAATAATTAATAAATAGGAACATTTGAAATTCAAATATATACTTTACTTGAATGATACAGTTGATTGAAGTGCATAATTGGTTGATTTTGAATACACGTCAAATTCTCCTCCCGTTGCAACGCACGGGCATATGTGTTAGTAATTATAAAAATAAGTTATATACTAGGACATTTTTTATAAATACCAGTACAAAATTAGTATAATTGAAAACCTCTTTTTTGAATATGAATCCAACAATATAAGTTTTTCATCTACTATCAAAATTTGACATAAAATACCAAGAAGACCAACCTAGACGAATGTATAGTACTCCCTCCGTCCCATAATGTAAGACGTTTTTTGACACTAGTGTAGTGCCAAAAAAACGTCTTACATTATGAGACGGAGGGAGTAGATTGTAACTTTATAAAAAATAAAAAATAGAGAGCGTGTATCCGGTTCCAGAATCCGGCTTCCCCACGCACCTTATAATAACGAGAAAGCCCTTCTTATCTCCTCCAGTTTTCTCAATCTAGTGTCCATCAGCGTGTCCTCCCATCTCCACTTTTTCCCCCTCTAAAACCCCAACGCCCTCCTCCAATCCCCCTATCCTCACAGCAAATGGTGGTGGTGGGTACACGCGGAGGAGAGACTTCGTCCCTGTGATGCCCTGCCATGGCTGCCCGCGCGCTGGTCGCACCCCCTCTGCCTCCTCCTCCCCCTCTGGGCACCATGCGGGCAACCCCGCGCGCCGCCGCCGGTCTCAGCTCAGCGCTGACCGGTCACCGGGGAAGGTCCCTTCCTGGATTTCATCCTCATTTGGTTGTGTGGATATCCTGCTGATACCGAATCTTTTTGTGTGGTTTTGCTTAGTGGCTTGCTTCTCGCACATTATTAAAGTAACAGTTCAGAGTTCCTGTATTTATTGTGAAATCATCGTGAGTGAATTCTTGGATTAGTCTTATGTTTGCTAATAATAATAATAATTATATGGAAGGCAGTAAGAAGAGTTCCTGGATTGTTTCTGATTCTAGTGGGCAGTAGAACAGTATCTTTGCTTGCTTAGATGAACGGAGCTTCAATTTCCCTTGTGCCACTTGATCCCGTGGTTGATTGGCGACTCATATTTATTCAGGCACACTTTGTGTTCAGTGCAATTGACGGAATCCCCCAGTGGCAATCTTCAGGTGGAAGCAAACTCGTCTCATTCCCCAACTCAACTGATGTCTACAGGACGTGGTAATTTCTTTAGCTTAGGTTGAATGCCTTCATATCTTTTAGGTACCATGTGATAAAACAAGAAAATATGGATACGTTATTGGCACTTCTATGGACAGTCAGTCAATTTTTGTATGTTAGTCTGTAACTTTGGTATTTTATTGTTTGGTTATCTGAATTTACAATCTGTCGTGCTAATACAAAGTTGTACATTAATTATGATTTCTAGGTAATATTAGTCTAGGTTCACATTTATTCCATATCCTTTATGACTTTGATTGAGTGTATGCAAATGTGAAGTCACCATCATTTTTAATCATTACTATATCAATACAGAATTTCTCCTTTGCCTTCAAATTAGAAAATTTGATATATTTTGTCACATAAAGGCTAACTCTGCATTCATATTCGTTTAGTTCAAATTTGGACTAAAACCACGACAAGAATTATGGAACAGAGGGAGTATGTTTTCTGGTATATACTGTGTCAATACTTAAGTAAATACAATATGAAATCAAAATATGGTTCGGTTTCTTTATATACCATATTATTTTGGTACATACCAAACTAACCAAAATTGACGTGAATTTAGAAATGAGGTAACAACCTTTTAGTTTTCTTTGTATATTTCAATGAATAAGTATTGGACATCGATAATTTTGAAACCATGTGATGTCATTGTTTGGCTCTGTAGTAGCAGTGGGGGAAGGTTAAGAACACCAAAACAACAAGAAAAATTATCCAGAAGTTCCAATCTGTACAAGCAAAGCCAAATAGGCAATAGCCAACACCAATCGAGAATGTTTGTGTAGCACCAGTAGACTGGTTGATTTTTCTGTTTCAGTAAAGCTGTTCATTTTTGTTTAGTGTTAATATTAAGGTTAAAGACATGTGCACCTAAAATACTTCATCACATTGTGGATATTTTGAAGTTTATGTCATCCCCAATTGGTTTCTTACAGATGACTCAGCCATAACATGTAAAGGATTCTGTACGATATCATGGAGCGTTAAAGCAGATGTTATGGATGGTCACATTATCTTCATAACAGGTGATCCAGTTACCCTGGGTTGTTGGGAACCTGATATGGCTGTTCAGTTGAATCCTTCTGTGAAAAGTAGCAATAAATGGACGGCTGTAATCAAGGTAACTCTTCCAACCGAAATAACTTTGTGCCAAACTAGTCAAGTGAGATGGTACATCCTTGGACAGTTTCCTAAACTTGCTACATCTAAGCAAGTTAATAACGAGCAAGTTATATTCAATAAGGCATCTTTGTGGTTGGTGCAGTCAAGGTAAACTAGAAAACGAACTGGACCAGCGCAAACTAAGTGACTTTAGCATTCTGGAAGAGATCTTGCTTAGTAAATAAAATATGCCTATTTATGGATGTGTACTACCTTTTACGTGTAAAAGTGATGCATATGCTTGAAACATATGATGGTTTCCAAGGGAACAACTAAAACATTTAGTTACGCTTTTCAGCCTATTACAGCAATTAGATTATATCACATCGTTCATTTCAAGTGTTTTGCCCACTCAAATGTTTTATTTTGTTCCGATTCCTTTCATTTCCTTTATGGTTTAGCATCGAGACCATATTATTCTTTTCTTCAGTGGCTAATAAAATGTGCTACTCCTGGGCTATTACATCGACCAACCAATCAACCATGTCTCGCGGCATGTTTTACGACTAAAACGAAACTACCTTTATAACAACCTAGTCACGAAGGAGAGTTTGATAGATCCTAAGTCGATTCACGTCCTGGGTACATGAGAAGATCTCAAAGTCTAGGACACGACATATAAGTTGTACTTGAGACTAACAAATTACAATATCTTGATGCGTCTTGAAGTGGATATGTTCGACTCGGTGATCCCCATCCCCGAGTTCATACTATCGGGCAGCATGTCTATGCCCATGGCTTGCGAAACATAGTCATTAACCGAATCATATACTAGTCAAAGGATATGTGTTTGTGTAACCTTATCAACCAGGGAACATTAGAATAATCATCATACAATATATAGTCTAACAAACAAGTCACATAATTGTCGATACATATCAGTGATGATGTGCAAGGACAATACAAATAAGTCATGAATACATAGGGAATAACATCATCACATGATTGCCTCTAGGCCATATTTCCAACAGTCCCCCACTTGCACCAGAGTCGACCATTTAGGCATCATATGCCCATGGCCCTTAATGCGCTTTGATGCTTTGGCTGCGGGAGAGGCTTCTTCGGTGGATCACCAATATTTAGATCCGTGTGTACTTTGCATATCTTTACATCACCTCTCTCAACAATCTCTCATATGAGATGATATCGCTTGAGTATGTGTTTGGGTTTCTAGTGATGCCTTGGTTCCTTGGCTTGTGCGATAACTCACAATAGGGATCGAAAGAATTGGACGCGCCCCGAACCACACTGAGTTCATAAATGAAATTCTTAATCCGAAAATCTCCCTTCGTAGCTTCAGAAGCCGTGATGTACCGGGCCTCCGTTATAGAATCAACAACCGTTTCTTGCTTGGAGCTCTTCCAGCTCATTGCACCTCCATTTAGAAAGAACACAAAACCAGTTGCGATTGATAGTCGTCCTTATCGGTTTGAAAACTAGCTTTTATACCTTTTGCAGCTTTTCCACTTTAACGAGAAAGCCATAAAAGCTCCTAAATAGGTGCTTTTGGAGCTTTTTGGCTTTTGATGAATCAATGTAACAATATTGAGCTCCAAAAGCCATAAAAGCACCTATTTAGGAGCTTCTATGGCTTTTTGGGCAAAGTGAAAAAAAGCAAAAGCAAAAGCAAAAAGCCCAAACAAACAACAGGCCTCGGTGTAACCCTTTATAACGAGCTCGTCCTCACCTCCATAAACTAGAACATATCCTTAGTCCATCTCAAGTATTTAAGGATATTCTTAAGCATTGTTCGATGATTCTCACCTCGTTCATTTTGGTATCACTCATAACACTTGAGCATAGGAAACATCTGGTCGAGTACATAACATTGCATACATCTTTGGACCCGATAAATTTGAAGCATACAAATGGCATCCATGCAACCGCTCATCATAAGTCACGGGACTTTGAGATGCCATGCAACATAGGCAAGAGCCCTTTCTTGGCTTGAGCCGCTCCAACACCTTCTCTCTATGTCCGTTAGAACTGCTAGGTTCTCAAACCAGGATCCACTCACCGTTTTCTCAATACACATGCACACAAGGAAGTATAGTATTAAGCTCTGTAGGTTTATACCAATAACACACCCTTACTTCTACAAACAGGAGTACATGTCCTTCTATAGGACTAGCGAACCGGCTATGCTAGCAATACTTAATAGCTAAGCTAGGACAACACAGTGTGGAGGCAATCATTTCGACTAGTCCAGTGATACACATCGTGAAGTCGTCGATCCGCTCGCCATCCTTGAAGGCGATCGTTTCAAACTCAGCACGGAGGCGTTGGGCATTCACCTCCCTTGCGTGGCGTTGCGGCTGCGTCTGATCGGCGTCCATGCCTCCTTGGTTCTTCGCTGCGAGCATGCTGTGCTTCTCTGGCAGGGTGGACTGGATCAGCGTCGCCATGGCCCGCCGATCGTCCTTTTAGGAGACGGTGTGTCGTCATGATGGCATCCAGGGCTTGCGGCCGCATGTTGACCTCCATTACCAGCGCCTAGTCGGAGTAGTTCGAGCAGGTGAGCATTGGGAAGGAGAGGTTGGTGCCGCCGCCGGGATTGTGCACCACTTGTTGCACCATGATATCTCCTCCACTGTCGTGTTGCATCTTGCCGCGTCCGTGGTTTGGTAAGTGCCAGCGGCGGTGGGGTTTTGGAGCCTAACGAGGCAGTCCTCCGCCACTCACCATGCCTCCTCCCCCTAGGAACAAGTCTGATGCGGACTGTTCGGAAATTAGCTCACCGGAGCTCTTCTCGAGCATGGACACACACACACACACGCACACACGAGAGAGAGAGAGAGAGAGAGAGAGAGAGAGAGAGAGGGGGGGGGTGGGAGGGAGAGGGGGAGAAGGAGGGAGAGAGAGAGAGCAGTGTTTTGAGCCGCGCGCACAACTTTGTTGGCCGGGAATCAGCTGACCGGAGCTCTTCTCGAAAACGCACCCTCCCCCAGAAGAGAGAGGGAGGGAGGGAGGGGCGGAGAGAGAGAGAGAGAGAGAGAGCAGTGTTTTGCGCCGCGCGCACAACTTTGTTGGCCGGAAATCAATTGACCGGAGCTCTTCCCGAGCACGCACCCCCCCCAGAAGAGAGAGGGAGGGAGGGGCGGAAGAGACGGAGGGGGGAAGGAGGGGTAGAGAGAGAGAGAGTAGGCACCTGTCCTCCACAAAAGGCAAAATGTATATGAAAATAAGTTTGATTGAACACAATGGGTTTGGCTTTAGGGCGGGAGGGAGGGAGGGGCGAGAGAGGGAGGGGGGGCATCCCCTTGTACATGTATATATGCTGGCTTTGGCCTCCTAATGATACACGTTGCATCATAACATGGTATCATGAGCCTAGGTTCAGAGATTTGTTTTTGGCGCCACAACTCGCCTCTCATCCAACCTCGCGCATCGCCGTTGCCTTCTTTGCCGGTGGTCGCTGGCTTCCTCAACCCCTAATCTACAACCGCATCTAAAGGCCAAACGCCCAATTCACCCGATCCGCTATCTGGTGCCAATGTCTTCGGTTGGAGGACTCGGTCGCTGTCACTCTCGTCTTGATCCGGCGGCTCCCTCGTCCTCCTCCAAGCGCCATCCACCCGGCCCACGAGCCGCCACCATTGCCTCCTCCAGCCATGGCCCGTTAGCCGTGGCCCGTTATAAATGGCCCCGTTATGTCGCCTGTTGTGGCCGGCCTTGGCCCATCAGATCCAGGCTGTTGCCTGCTCCCGTCTGGTTGCTTCGCCGTCCGCGCTGAATATCCGCTCGTTGCATCGTGTGCGTGTGCTCGTTTTTGAGCCAGCGTGACGCCGCTCCTCCGGCCGGCGGCGGCTTCGCTCTATCTCGCCAGTTGGACGCGCCCGACCTTGCGTGGTGCTTCTCCAGTGTCGGCTGCGTCTCCTGCAAGCCCGCGTGTTCTGCTGCTACCAAACTTTGATCTGGATAGCGCGTGACGGTTGAGCGTCCGTTGTTTTATCCCCCGGGCTTCCTTCGTGAGGGTGAGCAGCAGATTGGTCTAGTTAGTATCTGGTTAAACCGTGAGCAAAAAAATGCCCTCGCATCCTGGTTATCTGGTGATTTTCGATGGTGTTCCCTATGTTGACCCCGTCTCGCACATATGTCATCGCTCGATGCTTGGTTCTCGTTCGTCTGTGATGCTGTCCCCTATGACGTCTTCGGTAGACTGTGATGGTCGCTATACGTCGGCTCCTCTCGCGGCTTCCGTGCGCAACGGTGACCGCTCTACGTTGACTCCTCTCGTGGCTTTCGGGCGTGGCGGTGACCGCTCTATGTCGACTCCTCCAGTGGCTTCCACATGCGGCTCTACATCGACTCGCTACCCTCGGTCGACTCTACACGCGGCTTCCACGGGTCGTGGGTCGGCAGGTATTTCTACCTCGACCCTCTTCCACTGTGTCCCAGTCTGCGTGTGAGATTGTGCAACTGCGATGCCTGTTTGCTGTTTGGGATTCTTCACCGACAGGTTCTGTAGGTTCTGTGACCGACTCTTCATGCACTGAGAAACCACCTTCTCATCATTCAGGTACATCCCCATGGATTCTTGATACTGGAGCGTCTTTTCATATGACTTATGATTCTTCCACTTTGACCTCCGCTCGACCTGTCGAGTCTCCTGTTTGTTTTCTTATGGCTGATGGCACTCCTCTCTGTAGCTAGTCGAGGCATTCTTAGCACTTCTTCATTTCATGTTCTCTCTGTCGCTCATGTTCCCCGACTTACCATGCAGCTCATATCTGGTGGTTAGACTGTTGACTCTAGTTGTAGGGTCATTCTTGACTTTGATTTGTGTTCTGTTCAGGATCGTCGCATGGGCGCCCTGCTTGGTGCTGGCCCTTGACGCTCTGATGGTCTCTGGGAGCTTGACTGGCTTCGTCTTCCCTCCACCGCCACCGCCACTTGTCCCGCAGTCCCTATTGCTGCATCTACCAGCTCTTTTCAGCAGTGGCATCATCGTCTTGACCATTTATGTGGTTCTCGTCTCTCATCTTTGGTTCATGGCGGTGTTCTAGGGTCTGTCTCCGATAACGCTGCGTTAGATTGTCTGGGTTGTAGGCTTGGTAAGCAGATTCAACTATCCTATCCTCACAATGAGCGTTCTTTTGATCTCGTTCACTGATGTTTGGGGTCCGGCTCCCTTCGCTTCGAAAGGGGGTCATCGCTACTATATTATCTTTATAGACGACTTTTCTCGGTACACTTGGATCTATTTCATGTCTTCTCGTAGTGAGTCTTATCTATATGCAAAAAATTTGCTGCCATGGTTCATACCTAGTTTTTCACTCCTATTCGTGTTTTTCGCACAGATGCAGCTGGTGAGTATATCTCCCATGCGCTGCGAGGATTCCTTGCTGAGCAGGGTACTCTTACTCGGTTCTCTCGCCCTGGTGCTCATGCTCAGAATGGTGTGGTTGAGCACAAGCATCACCTTCTCGAGACGGCGCGTGCGATGATGGTCGCTGCTTCTCTTCCACCTCACTTCTGGGCTGAGGCTGTTACCACTTCCACCTATCTCATCAACATTCAGCCATCTGCTGCTCTTCCACCTCACTTTTGGTCGTTCTCCTGATTATTCGACGCTTCGTTTGTTTGGTTGCGTTTGCTATGTTTTGCTTGCCCCTCATGAACGCACCAAACTGACCGTTCAGTCTATTGAGTGTGTCTTTCTCGGATACAGCGATGAGCATAAGGGCTATCAGTCTTGGGATCCTGTCGATCGCCGGATGTGTATTTCCCGGGATGTGACCTTTGATGAGTCTCGATCCTTCTACCCGCGTCCATCCTCCTCGGCCATTTCCACAGAGGACATCTCTTTTCTTATGTTTCTGGATACACCTCCCTCTGTGCCCAGTATTCCTACTCGTCCCGCTATTGCAGATCCGACGGCATCCTCTCCTATGGTTTCTTCTCCTCCCTCATCGCATGACTCTCCACCTTCATCACCGATATCTTCCGCTTCTCCACCTTCATCACCGATACATTCCTCGTCTCCACCTCCCGTGATTCCACCTCTTCCCTCTTTTCCTTTCCATTATACTCGTCGTCCACGTGTTGTAGATATGTCTAATGATGTACCCTCTACTTCCTGTGTTGTCTTCCTCCTCTCAGCCGACTTATGGTCTTCGTCCTTGGCCTTGTCCGCCACTTGACCGATATTCTCCTTCTCGCTATGGTCTTTCGACCGTTCTTGAGCCGACTTCTTATCGAGATGCAGTTGTTCATCCTGAATGACAGTTTGCGATGGCAGAGGAGATTGCTCCGGTTTCTCTTCCTCCCCGTGTTCGTCCCATCACTTGTAAGTGGGTCTATAAGTTTATGACTCGCTCTGATGGTTCTCTTGAGCGCTATAAAGCTCGTCTTGTGGCTCATGGTTGTCAGCAGGAGCATGGTTGTGATTACGATGAGACTTTTGCTCCTGTGGCCCATATGACCACTATACGCACACTTCTCGTTGTGGCCTCTGTTCGCCACTGGTCTGTGTCTCAGCTAGATGTTAAGAATGCTCTTCTTAATGGCGAGTTGTGTGAGGAAGTTTATATGCAGCCACCACCTGGGTATTCAGTTCCTGATGGCATGGTTTGCCGTCTTCGTCGCTCTCTATGGCCTTAAGCAAGGCCCCCGCGCTTGTTTTGAGCGTTTTGCCTCTGTGGTCACTGCATCTGGTTTTTCACCAAATGATCATGATCTAGCGCTATTTGTCCACCTTTCTGCTCGTGGTCGCACTCTTCTTCTATATGTTGATGACTTGATCATCACTGGCGGCGATCTGAGTACATTGCCTTTGTCAAGGCCCGTCTCAGTGAGCAGTTTCTTATGTCCGATCTTGGTTCTCTTTCTTACTTTCTTGGGATTGATGTTTCCTCCATCTCTAATGGCTTTTTTATTTCCCAAGAGAAATATATCCAGGATCTTCTTGCTCATGCGGCTCTTAGTGATGAGCGCACTGTTAAGACTCCTATGGAGCTTAATGTTAACCTTCGCGCTTCTGATGGTGAGCTCTTGTCTGATCTGACGCGTTATCGTCATCTTGTTGGGAGTCTTGTCTATCTTACTGTCACTCGTCCGGATATCTCCTATCCTATAATATTCCGAGTCAGTTTGTTTCCGCTCCCACTTCAGTTTACTATAGTCACCTTCTTCATGTTGTACGATATCTTCGTGGCACGATCTCTCATCGTCTCTTTTTTCCCGTTCCAACTCGTTACAACTCCAGGCTTATTCGAATGCTACATGGTCTAGTGATCCTTCGGATCGCCGTTCACTTTCTGCCTATTGTGTTTTTCTTGGTGGTTCTCTCGTTGCTTGGAAGACGAAGAAACAAATTGCAGTTTTCCGTTCGAGTGCAGAGGCCGAGTTGAGAGCTATGGCTCTTCTGACGGCATAGGTGACTTGGTTATGATGGTTACTGGAGGATTTTGGTGTTTCTGTTACTATGCCTATCACCCTCTTGTCAGACAGTACAGGTGCTATCAGTATTGTGCGTGACCCTGTGAAGCATGAGCTTACCAAGCATATTGGTGTTCATGCTTCTTATGTGTGCGCTGTTGTGCAACATGATGTTATTGCTCTATGTGCCTTCCGTGTTACAACTAGCGGCCTTCTTCACGAAGGCCCAGACTAGAGTGCAACATAGATTTCACCTCTCCAAACTCAGTGTCGTGGATCCACCATGAGTTTGAGGGGGGGGGGGGGGGGGTGTTAGAGTTATATTGATGATGGCCTTTGGCCTTTTGTATTCTGGTCTTTTGGCATCCCCTTGTACATGTATATATGCTGGCTTTGGCCTTCTAATAATACAAGTTGCATCATAACAAATGAAACCATGACATATAACCATGGCATCATCAAAAGATTCTTTCAGATTTGAACTTTAAAAAAGTTCTATCTCCCGAATTGTTAACCTGATTGACGATCCACTTTCACCTTAGCTTTTTCGTGGCGAGATCTTCAAAACTAGATCCCATGTCGGCATGTTTCGACAACTTTTTTTTGTCGATACTTGCAGATTACTATCACTTGCCATGTTATTAGTCGAGATAGTTACCGGATTTAATTAACTTAGTTGCTAGATTGCTCAACTAAAGTGTAGGCTGATGCTTCTTACTCGTTAACACTTGAATAATCACTATCTAGCTTTGCATAACATTGCAAAGTTTAAAAATATACAAAATTATTGTCTGGTAACTACTCATAATTTTTGTGGCAACCGTGATGACAACTATGTTGACATAATCTGGCAATTCATGGCAGCGATTTTTTTTGACCGGAACATGTCACATGGGATCTTGTTTCATAGCCCTCGCCGAGGCGAACCCATCGGTTAAGACCGATCGTTATGGATTAATGGTTTGTGAGATAAATCATTTTAAAAATTCAAAAAAGCAATTAATGTGATGATGTCAGCATGATGTGTAAGATTTTCTTGCATGCCTGCATGTGCTCTCAATATAGTAAAAAAACCCATTGAAGTGCACGCGTGCACACTTACGCAAAGAAGAATTTCCATTCCTTTTTGGGTTGCTCGGTTTAGGTTTTACTTCACAAATTCTGTTTATGGATTTGTGATAAGAAACATTGTTATATGGAACCTATATTCCTTGATAAGGCGAAAGCCGCGGGCCATATTCATGGGATTACTCCCCACCTCGCGGTGGCTCAGGATCTCCATCCTCCGATATCTTGTGACACTATCATCATGGTGAAGGCTGGGAGGCGGATATCTCCAACCTCAAGTTCCTCCTTCTGCTTCCAGCGGATGTCGGGCCTCAAGATCAACTTCGCCCAAGAGTGATGTGATGGTGATGGGATACTCCCATGAGGCTTTGGCCATCGCCAGCAGGCTTAATTGCCGCATGGGTTCCTTCCCACAACATACACAGGGGCGCCCATTAGTGACTCCCGGCTCCTTTGTCGCGAGACTTGCGCCCTCCGTGGCCAAGCTCCAAACGCGCATCGAGCCATGGCGAGGAGGTGGCTTTCAAAGCGGCAGACGATCCTCATCAACTCTTCCCTCTCCGGCCTTCTCTTGTTCCTCATGAGTTTCTCTGACCTCCACGAGACCCTTCACAAGGAGATCACCAAGGTCCATCCCACTTTTCTTTGGGCGAGGCGACAATGACAAGCGAAGTATCATATGGTCGATTGGCACGACATTTGCAAACCAGGAGCAAGGTGGCCTTGGCATCATGTGCTCTAAACGGATGAATATCGCCCTACTCTCCCGCTGGCTTTGGCGCATCTCGCAAGGGCATGGTGGCCTTTGGCTGGACATCATCCGGAACAAATACTTGCGCGGACAACCCCTCGCCTTTTGCCAGAAGTCTGGCGGATCTCAGTTCTGGCAGTCGATTGTCCAGCTTCTCCCGGTCCTTCGTATCGAGACCTCCATCTCGGTGGGATCCGGAACATCGACGTTGTTCTGGTTTGATCGCTGGGCCGGGGACACTCCCTTTGCGGCTCGCTTTCCCGGCCTCTTCTCCATCTCCGTCGATCCCGTGATCTTTGTGGATAGGGCCCTTCTTGACTTAGGGCGCCTTGCTTTCCGGCGGGCCTTTGGCCCCATGGAATCCGCCGCCTGGCGTGAGTTGCTTGACTGTGTTGCTCTCCACGAACCGATGGTGGATGGTGGCCCTGACCTGGTGCGTTGGCGCCTTGAGCCTTCGGGCCAATTCTCCACCAAGTCGCTATACATGGCCATCGCCCCATCTTCCGCCCCTCTCCCCCTATCGATGTTGTGGTCCATCCGCCTGCCCCTGAAGATCCGTATCTTCATGTGGCAATGGATTCGCGGTCGGATCCCGTGCAGGGTGGAAGTGCATAAGCGAATATGGCCCGAATGCACGGCATCTGCCCGCTTTGTGGGGTCCCGGAAGACTCGAACCACATTTTCTTCTCCTGTGTGTCCGCTCAGTTCCTCTGGAGCTGCTTTCGCGAAGCGGTCGGTGGAAATTGGTGCCACACCAACTTCCCTGACCTATTTGCCGAACTCCAGATGTCCCCTGTGACCTCTCGCCACATTAGGTGGCTCGAGATCGGGGTCCTTGCATGGACCCTCTGGACTGTCCGCAATAAGCTTGTGATTCAGCGCACGCCTCTCCAACGGGCTTCTGACGCTCTCTTCAAACTCTCGGGTTTCTTGCAGCTTTGGCGGCCGCTTAGCCGCCCTCGGGACCGCGACGCCATCTCAGCCTTCATCGCCGGTCTTCGCTCGATGGCCGTCCGCCTGTTGCCGCCGCCCCCGCCGCCGCTGCCGGAACCAGACTAGGCGTTTTCTTCGTCCGGCGTGTTCTGTTCCTTTATTTTTCTTTGGGCTTGTTGAGCTGTGCCCTCAGCAGAACTTCTGTACTTTGTTGTGGGACCTGGGTGTGTGTGTGTGGACTTGACTTTGTATGTGTGCTCTTTGGCGGTTTGCTTTATTTATAAAGCGGGGCGAAAGCCTTTTTCGGTATATTGGGAGGATGAGGCACATCTTTCTGTATTTTATACATCTGAGAAACATTATAAATTCACAACTTTACAAACAGTTTTCGTGTCAAATGCTATGGGTAATTGATTTAATTGACATACCTGCCTATTCATGGTTATTATCAGAAACACAACAGTCACTTATTATGATTGTTAGAAAAATGATATCATTCTTTTGACATGTTACACACTTTCAGGTACCATATGGCGTGCATTTCAAGTATAATTATTTTGTTCGAGAGGGAAAAAATTCCTCTAATGACATCATATGGAGGCCTGGACCTGAGTGCTCATATCGATACCTTCTGTTAGCCAGAAAAATCATGTCATCCTTGTAAAAGATCAGTGGATGGAAACCAGTGTGGCAGGTATTTCCTCTCCTTCCTGGGGATCGTGGCTGATGGAAGCTGATTCTGTTGAAGATCAAATTGCTGAGAGAGGGAAGCATGAGAGCATTGTGAAAGCCCACTCTGTTATAGATATGGTGGACGGAGCTTCATCTGTAGGTAATGTTGCTCTACCACATATTTTCATTTAATCAGTATTGACTGAGGCCCTTAGAGTTGCTGAACACTTAAATGTTTTCAGTTGATTGGCAGGTGAGCATATTATAATGAGACTTTGGAATGGCACACCTTTAGCTTCAGTCAGTCCATCCATCAGTGTGCATGATGATTTTGCTGCAGCTGATAAATCAAATGCAATTAAAGTAAGTGTAAACCAGCATGAGATAAATCAGCCTGTTGAGGAGCCATGGGTTTTTGGACCTATCGTCTCAGCAAAGAACTCTGTTGCACAAGTGAAACGCAAGAAAGACAGAAGGAAGTTTTTGAATACGGAAAAGGATTCAGGTGAAATAACTGAAAACATGCCTGAACAGGACCAGCCTGTGGAGGAGCCATGGTTATTTCAGTCTTGGGTGACAGCAAACAGAGCTGGTGTTATATCAAAACGGAAAGTAGAAGCAAAGGGTATTATGAAAAGGTTAAAAGAATTTGATAAACCCTCAGCAGCTTCTGAGAAGGATATGCTCGCCAGTGGTGAACCGCCAAGAGTCATATTAATTAACTCCTCTATCTGCAGTACACAGAGAATTGCAGTATTGGAAGATGGGAAATTAGTTGAACTCTTGCTGGAGCCCATAAAAAACAATGTACATTGTGACAGTATTTATTTAGGTATAATAACAAAACTTGTGCCTCACATGGGAGGTGCTTTTTATGCGACATTGGAATTTTGAGACCTTCACTTATGAGCATAAAGCAAAACCGTGATCCATTGGTGTATCCTCAAATTGTCAAGGATATTAAAGGAGGTTCTGCTAATGATTCTGGTTATAATGATGAGAGCCTTCTGACATACGATGATGATGATGATGTTGATGATGATATGGCTGACAACGAGTTTGCAGATGAAGAAAATGACGATGATTCATCAACATTTCTGGCTCAGAATGTTAAGGAAAATGAAGAAGGCTTGGACATTGTGTCCCATTCTAATATAAAGAAGATTGATGGTGCTGAATTTGAAAATGTCTCTGGTTGGGATGATGAAATTGATGATCACGTGGAAGATGAATACAATGATGATCACTCACCGTGAGATCGGTCGAGATCTGCAATGATATTAAGACATTATCTTCCATTCAGCATGCTTTGAGGGAATCTAACGATGATACAAATGGATGTAGGTGGTCTCAAGTTTGCAAGGGCACAAAAATCATGGTTCAAGTTGTCAAGGAGGGATTGGGCACGAAAGGTCCAACACTGAGTCCCTTTCCATGCTTAAGAAGCCGATTTTGGGTGCGTAAGATTAACATAGCTCATTAGTTCTCATGCTCTTCGAGCATTACATTTTTAAAGCTTTATAATCTGTTGTTTAAAAAAATTAATGCTTCAAAATCTCTTGTTTATCACCAAAGAACTAGGAATGGACAGGGATGCGTGTTAGCTATTCACGTGCCAGAACCATGAGTTGGTTTCGAGATCTTATGGGTTTTCAACTCTAGCCTACCCCAACTTGTTTGGTCTTGTTTGCCACAGTACAACAAATCGCACAAAAGGAATATCTCTGACCGCTAAATGCGGCTTGGTTAGTTCATGGAACCACAACTATTTGTGTCCGCACCCTGTTGCAAAAACGCATGTTACGCACATGAAAAAAATGTGAAGAAAAATCTGGGATGTACAACATCCTTAACACGCGCATTTGCAAAATATGCCATAACAAGCTGTTTCATGCTTCACTATGTAAGAAACCTTTTCGAGTTCTGATCTTGAACAAAGCAATGATCTTAACTTACCTGGAATATGTAAACTACGGACATTTGCCATGATGATAACATGTTAATGATATCACCGACGACTAACTATTCGAGGCACATTACGATCTAAGTACCAAAACTTTTGAAAGAATGCCCTTGTTACAGCAGACCCCACATTGTATGGTGCATAGGTGCTCGGTAGAAACTTTTTAGCTTTGGGATGAGCCTTCCATTTTGAATTGCGGATATTGGTCTCTCGTGGCAACAAAGTTGGAGTTTCAAAAAGATTACCGGGATAGAACGCACCGGTTGAAGGGCATTACAAAGTTATTACGACCTCCTGGATTTACTCGGCGGCTCGTCTGATTGCGGCAGCCATTCTTGGGAGGAGTTAAACAAGGACCTTGATCGGTTGTTATCTACACGGAAAGGAATAACTGAACATGCTCAATCTGCGCCCTAGCTGCCGAGGAGGGTGTGGAAGGTGCTATTCCTGTTATGTTGTATAGATCAAAGGGCCAGGCTCTATCTATTGTTCAAGATGATTTTAATGAGAAGGTGAGTTAAGTTTGCATACTATTCAAAACACAGCAGAACCAATAAAATTATGTCACGAGTACATTTCTTTTCAAACGCTTTACTCGAATCCCGATTAACTGGTATTCTTCATATAGGTCAAGAGGTTGGTTGTGGATTCTCCTCGCACCTACCATGAGGTGAGTAGTTTGATATATGATATGTTTATAGTCATTTAAACTCTTGAAGAAATATTTTTTGTATTTTTCCTTCACACCGATGCATGCTTTATGGTGTGTACCTCTAGACAGAAGTTGAGTTCTATATGCCTGTTTTTTCTGTAATCCAAGAAGTAAACACTTGAAAATATATTCTCCGAAAATTTGTTGCACATTTTTTGTTGTCACATAAGCATGTTGAATGAGTGGCCCATGTGGCCCACGTACTGCTGGCCCAGGATGGCTAGGCCCATACCAGAGTGACCCGATCTTCACGAAGTGGAGGTGGATGTGAGGAAGAACACGAAGAACACGAGGGGAAACACAATGGGAACTAGTACAAATCAACACACAAGTTGCAATAAAGATACACATAGATAGATCCTTGATCCAAATCATCAACAAGAGAGAGATGAAACAAGATAGGGTTCTTCCCCAAGTCCTAACACAAGGAGGGCTTGAATTCCTAGAGGAATCTTCACCCGTAGGTGGCCTTGATACTGCGAGAGTCTTCTCCCTCGGGAGGTCGTGTTCTCCATGAGGAGTCATCTCCACAATGGAGGAATCCCACTAGGAGACGTAGATGAGCTAAGCTCCATCAATGAGTTCTAATCTTAGCTAACCCTGGATCTAAGGTGGGGGAGAGGTTTGGTTGTGCTACCTGTGTTTGTGTGTGTTTGCAGTGTGGACCTTTTTCGGTAAGGTGGGGGAGAGGTATATATAGGTCCACCCACGAATGGGTAAGTGAGGAGGGGATACATGGCTCTTGGGCCCAAACTTTGCGCAGTTAGTCTTACCGGTTAGTCTGGTCGCGGAGGACTGGACAGTCCGGTAGTGCAAATCTTCGGAGGCTTCAGCGCAGTACCGGATAGTCTGGTCGGTCGGACCGAATAGTCCAGTGGCGAGTCTTTTGGACAGTCTGGTGGCAGCATAAGGTTTTGAAGCTGTGCAGACCGACTCGGACTGTCCGGCTAGCCGTCCGGATGCTCCTCTTCTTCCATTGCTGCCTCTTCTTCCGTCATTGCTTTCACGCTTCCTCTTGGATGGCATAGTCGTACTCTTGTGCTTGCACTCCCTCAACATGTGTGAAGCTCAGCTTAAACCTATACATGCATTAGGAAGGAGGGTCAAGTAGTATACCATCCTCGAAGGGGCAAGTAAACATTACGTAAAGGAGAGAAATTCACCTTCTTATGTATGATGTGGGAGATGCGTGTGTCTCTTGACGGTGGGGCACTTGACATGGTGATGTCCGTGGGATGCTCTGCATCAAGATGGGAATGAATGATATCTATCACCCCACTTGAGGGCGAGTGTTGTGCTGAGTGGCCCATGTATTCTTTGGCCTAGGAGGCCCAGGCCCATACTAGAGAGTGGCTTGTTAGAATACTATTTATATAACCATGTAGCCTTTTGTATTTACCCCATTGTATAAGGGGTTTTCTGCATATCCTACACCTGTACATGTATATATATTGGCCTATGGCGTCATGGGAATACAAGTTACATATTCCTAACATGGTATTAGATCTCAGGTTTTTTTAGCACGCACAACTCGTGCTTGATCCTTTACTGGCATCATCGTGTTTTCCTTGTTGGACGTCGTTGTTTCGTCGCCGCCTCGTTTCTCTACTCCGGCAGCTGCTTGCCCACCCTCCCAATGGTCCTCGGCCTTGCCCGCTGCCCGCTCGCTTTGTCTCGAATCAAGCCGCCTGTGTCCCGATCTCCAGATCGAGACGCCGCGGGACTCCTCTGGATCGAGCCGCAGACTTCCGCGGGACTCCTCTAGATCGAGTCATCCAGGTCCAGCTTTCTGGATCGTGTCGCCCGCCCCGGTTCCCTCCTCTGGATCGCCTCCTGATTCTGTCGAGCCGCCTAGGTCGTTGCGTCGTTAGGTCACGGCCCCGCCAGTTCGTCATGTCGGCTCTCGATCGCGATTCTAACCCCAGCTGCCGTTCCTCGCCGACCTCAGCCGCTGGCCATCGATTCCTGTCACCACCGGCCGCTGATACCTTCCGCTGGCCGTCGGACCCGGCCACCTCCAGCTGGAATTGATCTCCGGCTCGCCTGTTGCCTCTTGGTCCTGTCGGGACCCTCTGGTGGTAGCCCGTGAGGGCTGCTACTGTCTGCCTGTTGGTCGGTCGTGAAAAAAGGAGAAAAAAGAGATGTTTTCATCGGGGTTGTATGTCCCTCGCTGCCCGATGAATCTTGACGTTGTTTTCTTCACTACCCCTGTCTTGCACATGGGCCGTTTCTCGGCGCTTGATGCTTGTTCACCTGTAACCTCGTCCCCTTCGGCGTCTTTCGCAAGTTGTCCTGGTCGCTCTTCTTCGGCTCCTCCTGTGACCTCCTCATATGGTGATTGTTGCTCTACACCGACTCCTCTCGCGACTTTCACCTGTGAATGCTGCTCTTCCCCGTCACCTCTGCGACTTTCACCCGCTGTACTATGCGTATGACTCCATCGACTGTGCCTCACACACGTGTCTTCCCTTGGCCCTTGGTGCTTGTCTGCATACGGCCTTGTCTCCTCCACTGGCCTTTGCCGGTGCTACTGGTCATGCTACACCGTCACATTTAGCGGCTTCCACAGGTGGTGGTGGCCGCTCCTCTCCTGGTGCTACTATGTCAACTACTTCAGCAGTGTACTTCACGTACTTCACTGAGGAGGAGATTGCGCGACTTCGCGCCCTACTGATTCCTCCAACTTTCTATTGTCGGCTGCATCTACGTCAACCTCTTCAGTTGAGCCCCTGACCGAGCAGGAGATTGTGCTACTTCGATGCCTGCTAGCTCCATCTTTCGGTTCTCCATGGACAGGTTCTGCTGGTTCTGCTACTGACTCTTTGGCATTGTGAGTCCACCTTCTATACAAGCAGGTACATCTCTGTGGATTCTTGACACGGGAGCATCTTTTCATACGACTCATGATTCATCCACTGTCCTCTACTCGACCTCTTGATTCTTTTGCTCATGTTCTTACTGGTGATGGTACCTCTCTCCCGGTTGCTGGTCGAGGCATTCTTGGCACTTCATCTTTTCATGTTCCTGATGTTGCTCATATTCCCCGACTTACCATGCAGCTCATTTCTGGTGGCCAGATTGTTGATCTCGACTTCCACTATTGTTCTGTTCTGGACCGTCATTCTGACGCTCTCCTTGGTGATGGTCCTCGACATCGTGACTCTCAAGGCCTCTGGGAGCTTGATTGGCTTCATCTTCCGTCCGCTGCCTGCTGCCAGTCTCCCCCCCCCCCTCTGTTGCCTTGTCTACCAGCTCTTTTCAGTAATGGCATCATCGCCTTGGTCACTTGTGTGGCTCTCGTCTTTCATCCTTAGTTCGACGTGGTCTTCTTGGATCCGTTTTCGACGGTGTGTCTTCAGATTGTCAGGGTTGTCGGCTTGGTAAACAGGTCCAATTACCTTATCCTCATAGCGACACTATGTCTCAGCGTCCTTTTGACCTTGTTCACTTTGATGTCCGGGTCCGGCTCCTTTGCCTCAAAAGGGTCATCGCTACTATATTATCTTTGTAGATGATTTCTCTCGATACACCTGGATATATTTTATGTCTTCTCGTAGTGAGGTGTTATCCATCTAAAGCATTTTGCTGCCATGGTTCACACTTAGTTCTCTATGCCTATTCGTGTGTTCTGTGCTGACTCTGCTGGAGAGTATATCTCTAAGATGTTGCATGGAGTCCTTGCTGAGCAGGGTACTCTTGCCCAGTTGCCATGTCCTGGTGCTCATGCTCAGAATGGTGTGGCTAAGCGCAAGCATCGTCACCTTCTTGAGACGGCTTTGCATTGATGATTGCCGCCTCTCTTTCACCTCACTTCTAGGCTGAGGCTGTCTCCACTTCCACCTATCTCATCAACCTTTAGCCATCCACTGCTCTGCAGGGTGGCGTTCCTTCCGAGCATCTCTTTGATAGTTCTCCTGATTATTCGGTGCTTCGTTTGTTTGGTTGTGTTTGCTATGTTCTTCTTGCCCCTCGTGAACACATCAAACTGTCCGTTCAGTTGAGTGTGTCTTCTTAGGTTATAATGATGAGCATAAGGGCTATCGTTGTTGGGATCCAATTAGTCGTCGGATGTGTATTTCTCGGGATGTGACTTTTGACGAGTCTCGTCCCTTCTACCCTCGTCCATCTTCCTTGACCTTTTCAATGGAGGATATATCTTTCCTCACTTTTTGTGACACACCTATCACTCCTGTTCAGCCCTTGTCTGTCATTCCTACTGCCCCTGCTTCTCCGACTGTTGCATATGTGACGCCACCATCTCCCATGATTTCCTCACCTCTCTCGTCACAGGATTCTGCTTCTTCATCCCCGGTGTCTTCTTCGTCACCCACACCTATCTCGTCGATTCTTCCTCGTATTGTTCCATCTTTTCCTCAGTATTATACTCGTCGTCCGCGTAATGTGGATGTGTCTATTGATGTGCCATCTTCCTCATCTCATCAACCTACTTATGGCTTGTGTCCTCGTCCGCTTCCGCTTGTTGATCGACTTGGTTTTCCAAGTGCAAGCGCTGCTGTTCTTGAGCCGACTTCATATCGTGAAGCTGTTGTTCATCCTGAATGGCAGTTTACGATGGCCGAGGAGCTTGCTGCTCTTGAGTGCACCAACACGTGGGATCTTGTTTCTCTTCCTCCTCGTGTCTGTCACATCACTTGTAAGTGGGTCTACAAGGTTAAGACTCGTTCCGATGGTTCTCTTGAGCACTACAAAGCTAGTCTTGTGGCTCGTGGTTTTCAACAGGAGCACGGTCGTGATTATGATGACACTTTTGCTCCTGTGGCCTAGATGACCACTATTTGTACACTTCTTGCCGTGGCCTCTGTTTGCCACTGGTCTGTGTCTCGACTTGATGTTAAGAATGCCTTTCTTAATGGTGAGCTGCGTGAGGAGGTTTACATGCAGCCATCACTGGGTATTCTATTCTGATGGCATGGTCTGCCGTCTTCGTCGCTCTCTTTCGGCCTTAAGCAAGCTCCTCACGCTTTGGTTTGAGCGTTTTGCCTCTGTGGTGACGGCTGGTTTTTTCAAATGAGTGCTCATGATCCGGTGTTGTTTGTCCACCTTTCTGCTCGTGGTCGGACTCTTCTTCTCTATGTTGATGACATGATCATCATTGGCGACGACCCTGAGTATATTTGTGACGCCCGGATAACTAAGCTACAGTAACCCACTGCTAATGATGCCACGTCACCTTGGTTACTATTGTTAAACTTGCGTTGATTCAAGACCGTTTCAAAAGTCTAATTAAAAATTAAGTCAACGGTAAAAGTTTTCAAAAGCCAAAACTAAAATGTTCGGTTTGTGCCTAATAATGCATATGTAACTATGGTGGAGAGACCACACTTTTATAAATTGTTTAAATACTCTAAAATGAATAAAAGCATGGCGAGAACAATTATTCTAATGCTTTTAAAATAATAAACAATTACAAACTAATTTATTTTAGGTGCCAAGTTAATTGTGGTGGTGGCATATTTGTTAATACTAATTTAGGTACAACTAATGTATTTTAAAAAAACTAATGTATTTAAAATTTAAAATTAAAACATAAAAGAAAAGAAATAAAACAAAATCCAAAAATAAATAAAATAGGGGGAGACAAAGATCCCTCCCCATGGAACCTGTTAGCCCAAGGCCATGGCCCAACCAGTAGGCCACGCCTCACGGCCTACATAGGCCTTCCCCACTCCCACAAACCCTAACCCAACCGAACCCAACCCCACGACACCCACTCCTCGTTCCTCTTGCTTCCGATGCGGATCGGCGCTTCTCTCGGCAACCGCGTCGTAAATCGTCGCTTGTTGACCCGCGTCGCTGACGCCCTCCTCAAAGCCTCCGCCTCGCGGATCCGATGCAGGCGGCAGCCCGCGCCTCCCGTCGCCTCCACGACCCCGTCGCTGGACCGGCCCCATCTTCCTCCCTCAACGGTCTGCCTCCTCTCCGACGCCGTCGTCCCCGTCGCCCTCCTCGCGCCTCGCTGCCCCGTTCCCTGCGTTCCCTGGAGCCGTCTCCTCCTCTCTGCCTGCAGTCCCGCCCTTCGCCGCCGCATCCAGCCTCGGCACGCTTGTGCGCGCGCCAGCAGCGCCCGGCGTCTTGCGTCCGGCCTTAGCCACGCCGTGATGCCCTCGCCTCGCCTTGCTCTTGCGTGCTCACCACGGCCTGTCATGCCCGCTCTCCGTCGCCGCGGCATCCTTGACCTCGCCGGCGTCCTGCATTCGGGCGACGCCATGCAACGCCCACACCCGCTGAGTCCTGGCGCCCGTTACCCGTGCCCATTCGCCCGCTATGGTCCCTGGACCATTGACAGTTGGGCCCCGCCCCCGGGCCACTTACACATGGGCCTAGCCCCCTGTAAAACAAAAATAAGAAAAGGATATTAATAAATAAAATAAATAATAATTAAAATGATTAGTTAATTAATTAATTAAAGGATTAATTAACTTAATTGATTCTGATTAGATTAACCTAATCACTAGTTAACTTAATTAAAACCTTGATTAGCCTGAATAGTCAATGACATACGGACCCCACACGCCAGCTTGACCCAGTCAACACCTCTGTTGACTGATGATGTCATGCTGACATCATGCTGATGCAGTAATGCCATTTTCGAATTAAATTAATAATAATAATTTAGAAAATGTTTTAAAACTTTAAAAATTAATATAAAATAAACCGTAACTCGGATGAAAATACTTTCTACTGTTAGGCCTTTCAGCCTGAGCATTGATAGTTGTGGATGACACTAGGAGAGTTGGGACAATTTTCGTTGGTTTATTTCTCACACAATGCCATGCCAACCTGAGGGGTTGGGGATACATATTTATAGGCTGCTAGCCGCCAAGGCATATGCTAAGATGTTGCTAAGATGCCGCCTAAGATGCTAGTCTAAGATGCTAGTCTAAGATGCTAACCGACAGTCCTTGATGGTGAAGAATGAACTCTATCCTAACAGCCCGGTCCTTGATGGTCCGGGACTTTATCCTCCTAAGCGCCACAAGGACCATGTCTTGCAGCCCCACAAAGACCCTAGTACACAGACTTATCCATCATTCTCCCCTAAGTCTTGTCGTGCGTCTTGTGGGAGAGTTGAATCATCCCAATCACGGAGCAAAGTTAGAGGAACTTGACCTCCCAAGGGGCTCGGTGGCGTGTCTGGCTGATCCTTGGTGTTGATGTAGCTTCGCCTCGATGCTCCCTTCTTCCACACAATTGCGGATGAAGTGATACCTCGATCGGATGTGCTTGCTCCGTTCGTGGAACACGGGGTTCTTTACCCGGGCAGGCGGACTTCTTTGTCCATCCGCGAGCTGCACCGTTACGGTGTCTTGAGCGAGAAGATCACCAAGCGGTCGAGCAAGCGGGCGCTGAGTGCGGCGGTGGAGGCCGCTATGTACTCAGCCTCACAATGAGCAGAGCCACCACCTGGCACTTGGCCCGATGCCGGCTCACGAGACACTTGCCGAGGAAGAGGAGGATCCCGCTTCGTGCTCTTCTTTGGTGTCGATGTCGTAGGCGTGGTCATTTGTCATGTGCAGACGAAGTGTGCCGTACGGGACACCTAGGGTAGTGGAGGCCGTGGTCGAGGGTCCCTGCTATGTAGCGGACGATCCTCTTCCTTTTCTTTGGTGTTCCGGCGTTGGTCGCTCCATGAACCGGCCCGACATAGCCGACGGAGAATGCCAAGTCCGGCCGTGTGTGAGTGAGGTAGCGAAGGCTCCCCACAAGGCGTCGATGCTGCGTAGCATCCACTTCCTCCGTCGTCTTGTTGCGGCTCGGTTGACATCTCCTCCATCGGAGTGAAATTTGGATGGCGATCGTTAAGCCTAGCTAGCTCAACGATGCGCTTGGCGTGGCGACCGTCGGCCGATCCCGGAGTGGTCCTGGTGCACCTCAATCCCTAGATAGAAGGAGAGGAGCCCCAGGTCACTCATCTGGGACGTGGCCTTCATGTCTTCCTTGAACGCCGCCACCTCTGCATCTTTGGTGCCGGTGATCACCAGGTCGTCAACGTGAAGCGCCCACTAGCGGGCATTTCCTCCACTCCCGTCGGTGAGCGGCGGCCTCATCGCGGGCTCTGCTCGAAACCCATCTTCTTCGGCGTGGAGTCGACTTGGCGTTCCGCATACAGGTGCTGCCGCGAGCCATAGAGAGCCTTGCGCAGCGGTACCTTGCCCTCTGGCCGAATCGTAAACCCGGTGGGCGATGCACGTAGACTTCTCCTTCAAGTCGCCGTTGAGGAATGCCGACTTAACGTCCATGTGGTGGACACGCCCGACCCTCTGGGCAGCCGGTATGAGGAGAAGTCGCCGCGGACTCCATCCGTGCCACGGAGCGAAGCGTCATCGAAGTCGACTCCTTCCTGCTGCAAGAAGCCTCCCCACCTGGCGAGCCTTGTGCTTGATGATGGCGCCCGGCTCCATCCCTCTTCGACTTGAACACCCACTTAAGGGTGATTGCGCGGTGACCTCGAGGGAGATCGGCGAGCTCCAGTGCGGTTTTGCTCGACCGCATCCATCTCCAAGCGCATCGCGACGCGCCATGTCGCGTCTCTCGGCCTCTCTGCAAAGGACCGTGGTTCGCCGTCTTCACCACGCGAGTTGTAGGCTGCGCCTCCGGTCGCGTGGCACCGATCTGGCACCGGCTGGTCGCCGGCAGATTATCCATCGTGACGGTACCGCAGCGGTTCGCCGTCATGCCCGCAGCGTCGATCGCTCCTCGTCGTGAGTGGCGGGAAGCGAACTTCATCGGGTTGTGCTCTGCGTGGTGGTCGCGATGAAGACGAGCCGGTGTGGTGACCACCGGTGGAGTGTCTTGATGTAGCCGGTTGTGGTGTCTTCGGCGTGTGACGCCGAGTCGATGTAGTTTTGGGGGCTGGGTAGACATGCCGTGAAGAGGGCTGCTTGCTCCCTAGCTTCCTTGAAGTGGGCGTACCGACAATGAAGTCGTCATACGTCGGCGTCGAGCCGTCGTCCACCGCCTTGTCCCATTGCCACCCTCGCCCTTCGTTGAACCACGGCGTCTCGCCAGGCGCACATCGTTGTGTCTTTGGGTCGAGGATGCGGTAGGCCTTTGAGCCCTCCGCGTGGCCGATGAAGACTCCGAGTGCTCACTGTCGTCGAGCCGGCGATGTGGCCGAGCTCCTTGGCAAACGCAAGGCAGCCAAAGACCCGCAAATGAGAGACCGCCGGCTTCCGCCCATGCCAGACCTCATACGGAGTTCTGCCGTCGAGTGCCTTAGTAGGAGAGCGGTTGAGGATGTAGACGGCCGTTAGCACCGCCTCTCCCCAGAAGACAGTCGGCATCCCTCTCTGCTTGAGAGCCCGAGCCATCCCCACAACCGTGCGGTTGCGCCGCTCGACAACGCCCGTTTTGTTGCGGGCTGTCTGGTAGCGGAGTAGTGGCGCTGGATGCCCTCATCGGCGCAGTACGACGCGAATTCAGCCGCCGTGAATTCGCCGCCGTTGTCAGTGCGCAACACGCGCAATTTGCGGCTGCTCTCCGCCTCCACATGGTCGAGGCATGGCAGGCCTCGCACCATCTCCTTGGCACTTAGACGCTTCAGGGCCTCAAAGTGAAGGTGCCCAAAGCGCTCATGCCACTGCCACGCCTCGTCGTCCCGACGGACAGAGCAGACCGGTTGTGCCACACTGCACATCAAGGGCGTAAGTCGATTTTCACCTCTGGGCACCTTGGCGAGAAAGGCGACTGGCGATCCCAGATGCGTGGGACCCCGTGCTCAATCAAGACGCATGAGCCGTTCTCATCCAGTGTCCCAAGGCGATGATGGAGTTCCTTAGCGGGGATGTAGTAGACACCGGTGAGCAGCCGGTGCTCTCCCGTCTTAGTGGTGAAGATGACGGAGCCGGCGCCCTTTATCTCCACAGTGAGGCATCCCGAACTTGACGGAGCCTCGCGCGGAGTCGAGCTTCGGCAAAGAATTCCCTTCGACCGGTCATGTGGTGGGTGGCGCCGGTGTCGAGGCACCACCCCGTAGTCTTGTCCTTCCCGGAGCCATCGCCGAGAAGAGCGTGTGCTTTTGGCTCATCGAGGTGGATGAAAGCCTTTGCGACTGGAGTCGCCGAGGGTAGCTCAATGCTTGCATGTGCCATGAACAGAGCCGTCTCCTCCTCGCCGCTTTGTCAGGCGACGTGAGCACAGCCTTGTCGTGGTTGCCGACACTCATTGGCCCAATGGCGAACCGGCCTGATTGTGGCAAGCTGTTGTCTTGTCTGCGGCTTGGGCTTGCCAATGGCGCCGTCCTTGGCGCCTCCGCGGGCATCACCTTTCGCACGTCCTTGTATTCTCGCCGAGCTCTTCGCCTACTGTTGCCGCTTGCCACGCTTATGTCCGCCCGTCGAGGAGGAAGGCTCCTTCTTCCTATCACCAAGGCTGGGATCCCACCGCTCCCGAGTTAGGAGCAGCTTCCGCGGTGGTGATGGGCCCCGAAATTTGTGGCTCGTCGGTGTCGGCGACCTTGAGAATGACCTATCGCCTCCTCGATCGTCATCGTGGAGAGGTCCGGCAACGACTTCGATCGGCGAGCCATCCTGCTTGTACTTCTCGGGAATGCACCAAAAAGCTTCTCGACAGCTCTCTCTCCTCGGTGTAGGTGGCATCGCCAAACTTCACCATCTTCTGCGGCCAGTGTTGAGACAGAGAGCAAAGTCATCAACGTCCTCACGGCTTGAAGCCCGGGTTCTCCGCTCCTCACGAAGTGCTGCGAGGTGGACTTGCGAGCACGCAGTCATTGCCGATGCGTCTTTTGCGGCGATGGCGTCCCAAGCCTCCTTGGCGGTCCGCTTGTTGGAAAGCGAAGCGCATCTCGGGCGGGGCTGCGGCGATGAGGCGTCGGCGCCGTCGATCCTCTAAGTGGTCGGCGTTGCTGTCTGGGCCTCCACATGCGCCGCACACGGGCGACCTTCATGATCCGGCCCGCTCGGCGTAGTTGGTTTTAGTGAGGTAGGCCGCTGACACTGGGACCAACATCCACGACCATAATCCGGACCTCGTAGAAACCGCGGTCTGGTCGTTGCAGCCGTCGCGGTGCGGCGCCTCCACACTGGGCGCAGGCGTGCTCGGCTGCCAGCTTCGCCGTCCGCTCCAGCGCCACTTTGGCGCGATCTGCGTCGGCATCGTCGTCCGCGGGCCAGCTCTTTGGAGCTGCGGGGCTGCAGCGAGTGCCTTGGCATCCGCCCGTAGCCTCACGGGCTGCTTCTTCTGCTGCTTCTTTGCTTCTACCTCCGCTTTCGCTGCTTTGCCCGGCTCCTTTGACCAGCCTCGGCTACCTTGCGCCGGCCATTCTCTGACCGCTTCGCTCACGCTCCCTGCCCGCAGCGCTTCGGCCTCTGCCCGGCGCCGCGTACTCGGTAACCGTGTCTTTGAGAAGCGACTTCTGCAGAACATGGCTTTCGGCTAACGAGGGGGCTGTTGCGTGAAGAGGAGGCTGATGAGGAATGAGCTCGCTCGGCGGTCCGGGAGGAGGAGGTAACGAGGCGACGGAGCAGCTGCTGCTACCGACTTGGGCTGCTCACAGGAAATGCTGGTTAACGAGGCTCTGATAGTTGTGGATGACACTAGGAGAGTTGGGACAATTTTCGATGGTTTATTTCTCACACAATGCCATGCCAACCTGAGGGGTTGGGGATACATATTTATAGGCTGCTAGCCAGCCAAGGCATATGCTAAGATGCTGCTAAGATGCCGATCTAAGATGCTAGTCTAAGATGCTAACCGGCAGGTCCTTGATGGTCAAGAACAGAACTCTATCCTAACAGCCAGTCCTTGATGGTCTAGGACTTTATCCTCCTAACTGCCACAAGGACCATGTGCTGCAGCCCCACAAAGACCCTAGTACACAGACTTATCCATCATCTACATGAAAGTTGCTCAGAATGACGAGACGAATCCATATGCCGTCCGCCATGCATCCCTAGCATAGCGAACACGCAACTTTCCCCCTCCGGTTCATCTGTCCGAAAACGCGAAACACCGGGGATACTTTCCTGGATGTTTCCCCCCTTCACCGGTATCATCTCATACCGCGTTAGAACACGTCTAGCTCTGCTTGTTGTCCTGTTATGCACTTGCTTGCTAAGTATTTACTGTATCTCCCCCCTCTTCTCTCCGGTAGACCCCGTGACGATGCTGATGCCCCTGTGGTCGACTACGTCACCGACGACCCCTCCTTGTCTGAGCAACCAGGCAAGCCCCCCTTGATCACCAGATATCGCCTATTCTACTCTCTACTGCTTGCATTAGAGTAGTGTAGCATGTTACTGTTTTTCCGTTAATCCTATCCTGATGCATAGTCTGTCCTTGCTACTACTGTTGTTACCTTTACCTGCAATCCTACCTACTTAGTATTCCATCAGTGGCCCTACATTCTTGTCCGTCTGCCTTGCTATACTATCGGGCCGTGATCACTCGGGAGGTGATCACGGGTATATACCTATATACTTTATAAATGATACATGTGGTGACTAAAGTCGGGTCGGCTCGTGGAGCACCCGCGAGTGATTCACGGATTGGGGGCTGAAAGGACCTTTGTCCCAACGGCCCTCTGTGTGGATCTTTGTGGCGGAGCGTCAGGCGAGTTGAGACTACAGGTGAGAGGTGGGCACAGCCACTGGTCGGTGTCCATGATTACATCATTAACACGCTTAACGAGATCTTGGTTTGATCTGAGTCTGGCCATTTGGTCTATACGCACTAACCAGCTATGCGGGAACAGTTATGGGCACTCGACGTCGTGGTATCAGCCGAAGCACTTCGTGACGTCAGCGACTGAGCGGCGCGCGCCGGATTGGACTGGAACGCCTGCTAGGCTAGGTCTGCTTCGGCAGCGTTATAGCGTGCAGGTGTGCTAAGGCGATGGGCCCGGACCCTGTGCGCTTAGGTTTGAACCGGCGTCTTGACCTCTCTGTTGGCCTAGGTGGGGCTGATCTTCCGAGGCGGGCATGACCCGAGAAAAGTGTGTCGGCCAAATGGGATCAGCGTGTTGGGTTATGTGGTGCACCCTGTGAGTTTATCTATTCGAATAGCCGTGATCTTGATAGCAGGGCGACTTGAGTTGTACCTTGACCTTATGACAACTAGAACCGGATACTTGATAAAACACACCCTTCCAAGTGCGGATACAACTCGGTGGTCGCTCTCTAACAGGCGGCGAGGAGAGGATCGCCGGGTAGGATTATGCTATGCGATGCTACTTGGAGGACTTGATCTACTCTCTTCTACATCTTTGCAAGGCGGAGGCTGCGAGCGTAGTCTTGACGAGGATTAGCTATCCCCTCTTACTCTGGCATTCTGCAGTTCAGTCCACCGATATGGCCCTTTACACATATACCCATGCATATGTAGTGTAGCTCCTTGCTTGCGAGTACTTTGGATGAGTACTCACGGTTGCTTTTCCCCCTCTTTTCCCCCTTTTTTTTCCTCTCAGTTGTCGCAACCAGATGCTGGAGCCCAGTAGCCAGACGCCACCGTGACGGCGACCCCTACTATGCAGAGGGTGCCTACTACTACGTGCAGGCTGCCGCCGCCGACTAGGAGTAGTTTAGGAGGATCCCAGGCAGGAGGCCTGCGCCTCTTCCGATTTGTATCCCAGTTTGTGCTAGCCATCTTATGGCAACTTGTTTAACTTATGTCTCAGATTTCGAGATATTGTTGCTTCCGCTGACTTCGTCTATGATCGAGCACTTGTATTCGAGCCCTCGAGGCCCTGGCTTGTATTATGATGCTTGTATGACTTATTTATGTTTTAGAGTTGTGTTGTGATATCTTCCCGTGAGTCCCTGATCTTGATCGTACACGTTTGCGTGCATAATTAGTGTATGATTGAATCGGGGGCGTCACAATATTGCCTTTGTGAAGGCCCGTCTTAGTGTGCAGTTTCTTATGTCTGATCTTGGCCCTCCTTGCTACTTTCTTGGAATCGCAGTCTCTTCTACCTCCGATGGCCTTTTTATTTCCCAGGAAAAGTATATCGAGGATCTGCTTGTGTTGCTCTTACAGATGAGCGCATTGTTGACTCCCATGGAGTTCAATGTCCACCTCCGTGATATTGATGGTGTCCCCTAGTTGAGGTAGAGCTCCAGGCAGCAAAGGAGCGGGTTGCCAGAACAATCTATGAGTTCGACCACAGGCGTGCCTCCACTGTCCTACAAAGCATAATAATTAAATATGGATAGTTGTACTGTTAGCATATTAGTGTACCTTAAAACAACCTTAAAGCGAAAATGTACAATTTACATTTTACGATCAGCATATTAGTGTTTCCTTATGGATATAAAAGCAAAACATGTATTGTGTGCCCTACCTTTGTCCATTCTTAAGTAGAAAGTCACATTTTCCAGACCTGTTGATGTAAAGA
Source organism: Aegilops bicornis (assembly GCA_021605145.1). Taxonomy (NCBI): domain Eukaryota; kingdom Viridiplantae; phylum Streptophyta; class Magnoliopsida; order Poales; family Poaceae; genus Aegilops; species Aegilops bicornis. Next base: position 403,173,689 of record CM038675.1, on the reverse strand, counting down.
AAAGCTTTTCTTCTTTCGTTTCTAGGTTACGGGCTATCTCCAAGAGGTTGCACCTGAGCTCTGCAATCGAGTCGACCTCTACGAGAAAAGAACTCCCATATTCGATGAATATAAGATTGAAAAGGAGATCGACAATATTCTCTGCAAAAGGTATGATATCTCTTCCTGCATGATGTTCGTTTTACAGCTGCTAATGTTTTTGCTTCCTGTGTGTAATATCTGGGAGCCATTCTACTGGAGAGCAAAATTGCATCTGTAACTGTATATTTGAGTTTGATAAGTAGCTTCAGTATGTCTGGACCAAGGAGCTGCTTTTGTGGAGTAGTGTGGATGTTATCTCTGTATTGCTGCAACCATAGCTTTTACCACTTCCTAACTAAGAACAAATTAATTTAATAAAAACCAATCCAAAGAGCAGAGTGCAACAACTACAGTGGCTTGGTGTCGTAGGTATTTCTGCGTAGAACTTGCTCAAAGAGTTAAGTTAACTTAGAAGTTGGTTTTGTAATAGCTGATCCATCATGGGCCAAACAAGTCAATTGGCCCATGACCGAATTGGCATTGGCACCCAAGGGAGCCAAGGAAAAAAAAGAAGGAAAAATGGCAGAAAAAGGAGGTTCCCTCGGGAATGAGTGAACTGTCCCAACCCTCTGGCCAACAAGCAGCCAGCCCGGCGGCTCTGGCTCTGACCCAGGCTCAACCTTCAAGAAGGATATCACTGAGAAGGGTGCGATCGTTCGGTTGTGCTTTGCTGAAGGTGCAGGCATCCCTGTGCTTCCAGATCATCCAAGATGTTAGGAGTACAGTACTAGCGCGGCCTTTTCGCCGTTCCTTGGAGGTTCTCTGCTTGGTTTCCAGCCACCAGTCGATGAGGGTCTCGCCAGGATCAGGCCCCCTGGAGGAGGCACGGAACCAAGGCATGACCTCATGCCAAATATCCCTGGCGAACAGGTAGTGGACCAGGAGATGCTGCATGGTCTCCAAAGTTTGGTCGCAGAGCAGGCAAGCAGGATTATGTGGCAGCGCTTTGTGGGCAAGGGCGCTGCGCATTCCAACAACGATCCAGACCGGCCAGCCAAAAATTGACTTTACGAGGAGCCCATGTCTTCAAAGTAAGTTTCCAGGCACAACAGTGACAGACCCATGGAAGGTTGCCCTATAGCCTGGTCTGGCAGAGTAGACACCAGACTTAGTCCATCTCCAGACAAGGCATTCAGGCTCATCGAAGGGTTGGTAGGCTCGCCAGAGTGTCACAAACTCTCGAGCCCCAACAAGGAAAGCTCAATCAGGATGTTGTCAATCCAGGCGCCGTTGAGAAGCCCCTGGGCCACGGTGCAAATTTCACCTCGACGGTTAGGGATCTTGGCGAGGATGTCAGTTGATAATTTTGCCACCGCGCTACTTGCCAAGCCTGCGGTCAGACCAAAACCGGCAAGAAGACTGCCCATTGCCAATGATAGGGTCCTGATCTTCCGATGAGAGGTACTCCTTTGATTTTATAGGAGTTGACTTTGACGATCCGACTACAATGTGTGTCGACGCTGTGCCATGCAATCGCTAAACCAACTCCAGAGTTGTTATTGACCAAGCTATGAACAGCAATGTGAGTATTGCGAATATGAGTTGGGGTTCTGAAAAGCGGTTCGCCGGCGGTCGTTGGACACATCAGTTTACACGAAGTTGCAGCAATATCCTAGGGTGGTATTTATGGAGGGACGAAGGGGAAATTCGGCCATCCTTGGGAGCCAGAGGCGATGAAATCCACCATAAGTCGGCTTCCTCCATTTATACAGACTCTAAAAACTGCCCAAAAGTTAGGTGGCACAACATCTATGGATGATTATTGACGGAATTATGAGGTGTCATCTTGTATATTTCGTCCATGTCTTCCTTCAGCGGCTGGTTTTCAGGGGTTCAAACACTAGTGTCCTGATAGTGACAGGATGTTAGGTAATTAACACATCAAGCTAACGCACCAAAGTAAATGAAGCCCAGCCCATGTAACATTGTGGCCTGCCCATGTTTTTGTTTTGCCCCGGGCTGTGCCAATGGTCAATGTGATAGATCTGATCAATTGGTGTACCACGTCTCGCTGCAGGGAGTTTAGGAGGCCTACCGTTGCCTCCGCCGCTCGTCACGACGCCATCCACAATCGCATACTAGTACACAGCTGGATGCCAAGCGATTGGAGACCAGCGAGTATTCAGTTCGCCTGCAACAACCACCACTTATTGAGTCACCAGCTTTTCGCATGTCTGTACCACAACTCTTGCCTGAAAGGATGGCAGAGGACAATGACGTCGTCAGCGTACAGGGATTTAGCCAGGATCTGCCTATGAGGGTGAAGAAGCCAAAGTCCAGGGTAGGCTGAACCAAGCTGCAGAGGGTGTCGACGGATAGTATGAAGATTTGCGGGGAAAGCGGGTCCCCTTGCCACATGCCCTTCCGGTGCCAAATCGGTGCGCTGGGCATGCCGTTGATCAGGACCCTAGTATTGGCGTAGGAGCACAATATGCACAGCCAACCGCAGAATTTTTTGCCAAAACCATAACGACAAAGAACCTTGAGGATGAATGTTCAGGAGATCGAGTCAAACGCTTTGGTTAGGTCGAGCTTTAGCAGCTCCAGCGGCAACTTGAGCTGGTGAAGGAGCCACCGATTGATATTAGAGATGCTTATAAATTTCTGCCTTATTATATGATAGTGTTTCCTTTGTTGCAGGGTTGTGCTACAGAATGGGGTTCTTTAATTATAGAACAGACTGAAGCTCTAGTTTCCATTGATGTGAATGGTGGCCACAGTATGTTTGGTCAAGGGACGTCGCAGGAGAAGGCTATTTTAGATGTCAATCTTGAAGCTGCAAAGCAAGTATGTGCTTTATGCTTTTTGCTTTGCAGGAAAACAGTATATTTGCTTCCAAATTGTCTCTCAGAATCTATCTGTGTCATGAACTTATCCTTCTGTCGTGATTCACTTTCATTGCTTTATTAATTGCTACAGATGCAATTCATTGCACTTTGTCTTGCACGGCACAGGTTTGCTATGAAAATTGCTCTTGCTTCTTGTTATGAGTGAACATATTTATGATGAAACTATCGACTTTGCAGTAGCACTTAAGGGATGCAGTTGGTGTAGAGCTGCTACTCCCCTGTTTATATATAAGGGGTGTTTGACTTTTCAGTCTCCAATGCATGATCTTGAGTATGATTTTTACTTTATAATATGCTTAAAAAATTAGTAAAATGATATATGACATGCAAATATTTTGCAAGACAAATACAACAACATTAGTGGTCAAAGTTTTAAAAAGTTGATCACATGTATACTTATGTGCCTTATGTTTTGAATAAGCGGTAGTATATCAGTAGTTTATACTTAGACCAGTGCCTGTCCAGGCTGTTGGTTGTGTTTGGCTATTCTATTAATTTCATATTGTTAGCTATATATTAGCATCGATTGTATCACATGCTCATATCACAAATTTTCATTAGTTCTTTTATATGTTGGTTATCTAATCCCAAGGCAGGATGACCTAATGAGCGGGCTGCTCACACACACACGTAGCTATTGCACATCAAAAATAAATGCATCCCTTCTGGTGGAATGTAACATCAAATAATAGCGTAATATTTGGATTTTATCATTTCACAGTGTTGTTGACTTCCTGTCATTTAGGTGATTGTATTTTGAGAAGCGATATCTGTGTATGGTTCACAAAGGAATTGTTACTTGTTTCATTTCAAGTACTAAATAAAAAATTCACTGTCTGATGGCACACATTTTACTTCATAACCTTCTGCTTTTTAAGATGAAATAGTGCATATTTCTCTTTTTTTTAAAGCTGGGACAATCAGCCTTCATCAGGATATTTTGTACTCCTCCGTTCATAATATAGTGCAAATTGGTTTTCTTAGAAGTTAAATTTCAGAAACTTTGACCAAGTTCATAGAGAAAATTAGCTATATCTACTATCTGGGATATATACCATATGAAATATAATCATGATTAAAATAATGGTATTGATTTGGAATTCTAGACGCTGATAATTTTTTCCTATAAACTCGGTCAAAGTTTAAAAGTATGCCTTTGAAAAATCTAGTAAACACTATTTTGGAACGGAGGGAGTACCATTTATTACTCAAATTATACTTGCATTGATATCCCTATTAGAAAATTGCTTTGCAGGCAACAACCACTTCACAGGTATGATTCCCCCACAGATTGAAGGAATCTGAGATGATGGAGAGCTCTCGCCCCGCCTCTCCCCTCCCGCCTAGCTCCGCGTAGCCTCCCAGCCCCGCCGCCGTCGAATCCCCAGCGGTAGCCCACCTCCTCCTTCCTTCCCCTGTCCTCCAGCCCCCATGGCGTCCTCCAGCGCTAACCCCGCTGACCGCGGCGTGACCCTCTCCGACGAGTGCGTGTCCTCCGGCGACCGCTGGCTCGACTCGGGGAGCGAGTCCTCCGCGTGCTCCTACTGCGAGGTCGCGCGCCGCCTCGCGGCTCCCCCCACGTCGCCGGCGCCTCGGCCCCTGCGGCGCCACTGCTGTCGGCCAGACCCGACTCGGCCCTCGATTCGAGGTGCACTGCGTCTTCGGTGCTAACGCGGTCGATGTGGACGGAGTTCCAGCAACAAGCGCGAACGCCGCCCGCCGCCACGCCAGCCGACGCGCTTCCCCACGCGCCGCCAGCAGCCCTTGAAGAGGTGGCGTTCTACATTTCCGGTGCACAGACCCGACCACCGCGTATGGGACTGCACCAACGAGATCAAATGCCGCCGCTGCTTGACTTTCGGCCATGACTCCCGCTCCTGCGACGCCCACAGCCAAGAGGCGGAACTTCGCCCCCGCCCCCAGGGCAGCTACTGCCGGGCCGACGCGGCACCTCCTCGCCCCCAGGCCACGCTCCTGCCGCCACCTCCCCGAGCTACTTTGGTCGCGCCGCTGCCCGACGCTCGCTCACTCGAGCCGGAGCGCGTCATCGTGTTGCACACCATGGAGATGGAGGAGGCGGAGCGGGTCCTGGCCCGCGCGCTGGTCGCTTCTGTCACTGGCAACCGACCCCGACCGCAAGTCTCCGCCGATGAGGTCGCCGCGGTGCTCTACGTCTCCTTTGGTTTGGTCGAAAGGGACTTCACCGTGCACATGTACCACCCGGAAGATTTCCTGATCCTCTTCGGCTCTCAGGCCGCCATGGATCGTCTCGTCGGAGAGTACTTCATTCGCTCGCCCCGCTCCCTCTCGATGCGCCCATGGAGCAAGCTTGCCCACGCAGGCTCTGGCGAGTTTGAGTACCGCGTCGAGCTCGAACTCCGCGGTATTCCCGCCCAAGCCTGGCACCTCTCCACCGCCGAGCACATACTCCGGAGGAGCTGCTGGATCGAGCGCCTCCACCCCCACACCCACTCTCGCGCCGACCTCGCCATGTTCCGCCTTTCTGGATGCATGCACGACCCGGCTGGCATTCGTCGCGCCGCCGTCCTGGAGGTGGTCGAGCAAATCCTCAGCGATCTAGCTCGACGCTGCCCATCGTCAACGCTCACATTCCCGATCTCCTTCGACATAGTTCGCGCCGTGATGATTAGAGCCACGCCTCGCCAGACCGGCGGGACTGGTCTGACCGGATCGGAAGCGCGCCAACAACGACGAAGGCGAGCCATAGCCATGGCCTGCTGCGCTTCGCCGGCCGCCAGCAACGATGACGCAGCCGCCCGCCATTGTCTTGGCATGGCGGTGGACTGCCTCGGATGGCGCACCAGCGACCTCACCACCCGTGCGGACGGAGTGGCCATGGCGAAGGGCTAGCTTCGCCCGCCAAGGCAGCGGCTTTGACTTCGAAATGGCATCTTTGTCGTGGCTTGGTCGCCAAGGTGTGCCCACGCCGTCATCGCGCCGTAAAAGGAAAGGGTAAAGGAAAGCTAGATGCGCTTTGCGTGGGCAGGCGGCGTGATAAGCGCCCACAATGGTAGCGGCCGAACTCACCGAGGGACAATCATGGCGACCGCCAATGGCTTCTGCCGGACCCCGGTATTTTGAATATGGTGGCCTCGGCCACGAGGGCGATCCGTCGGGCCACCAATCGCCGCTCCTGCCTCGGCATCCGGTGGTCTCTCGCCGAGGGCGATCTTGCGGGGCCACCAATCGCCGCTCCCGCCTCGGCACATCCCTCACCTCGACCCTCCGCTGTCGGGATCTGGCCGTGCTCGGCCGAGGTCCACGACTCGTTCTTTGGCCTCGCCGGGATGCCCACCTTGTCGGGCCAGCGGCGTATCCCCACCTCTCTCACGTGGGCGCGCCGATCCTGCGTCTTGACCAGTCGCGACTTCCGTCGACCCGTCCACGTGATGGATTGGACCGCACGGGGCTCGAGCTTCACGCCGCATCTCCTGCCCGCGCTTCACCGCCCACTCTTGTGCCGCGGGACCCACAGACACCCATGCAGATTCCCGCGGCCCCTATCGCCCCCGGGCCCACCACGGCCTGCCCTCGCCAACCTCGAGCCAAGACGCAAGGCGGCAGATGGGTTTGGGCCCGGCCATTTCGCCTCCCCACCTATTATCATGCGCCGATCGCGCGGGCTTCCCGCCGCTCGCTCATGGACACTGGGAGACTTCCTTGCCGCTGCCACCAAGGAGCTCAACGTCGCCTTCGGCGCCAGAAGAAGCCCGACGCCTCGACTTTGCCCCCCGTGGCGCTTCGCCACCTTTCGCCATCACGCCTTCCTCTCACCGCTTCCTCTCGCGCCGCCAGACGCGCATAAGTGCAGGTCCTCCGCACGCTTGGAATCGTTGGGGCTAACCAGATGATCTCGGCCGCTGAGATGAAGGCATACGACGATCTATTCGCGGCACCCATCCCGATGTTCGTGCTATCGGCCATCGCCGCGCCGGTCGATCGTGAGATCCCAGCTTGCTTGGCGGGGCAGCTGACCGCACCGGCGCCCGTCGAACCGGTGTACGTGACTTAGGTCTTTCTGGATGAAGCCTCCCGTCGATACAACCTTTATGGATCACAGCCTCAAGATAGCTGTATGGAACGTACGCGGTCTCAACGCCCGTGCGCGGCGCCACGCCATTCGCACGCTGCTCGACACGATCGGCGCCTCCATTGTATGCTTGCAACAAACGAAGATTGAGTTGCTTTGCTCGTCCGTCGTACTTGACACGCTTGGCGGAAAGTTCGATGATTACACGTACCTCCCGGCGCAGGGCACGCGCGGCGGCATTCTTCTCGCGTGGAAAAGCAGGGCCGTCTCCATCTCGGACCCCCTGTTCACCAACAACGCCATCTCGGCCCGCGTCGCTACCGCCGGAGGCATGCCGTGGTGGATCACGGTCGTCTACGGGCCTCAAGATGATGCGGCCAAGATCGCCTTCTTGGAGGAGCTACATGAGATTAGAGCGGACTGTCACGGGCCGTGGATGTTATGCGGCGACTTCAACCTCATCCTCCGCTCCGAGGACAAGAACACGGACAACATCAATCGGCGCATGATGGGAAAGTTCCGCCGCCTAGTCAACGATCTCGCGCTTAAGGGGCGTCGGTACATGTGGTCGAACAAGCAATCACCATCGACCCTTGTGCACCTCGATCGTGTGCTGTGCACGTCGGACTGGGAGGACGGACACGGCGAATGCCACCTGACATGCCTGGCATCTGTCGTGTCGCACCACGCTACCGCTGGCCGGATCGCCCCGCACCTATGCTGCACCGCAGGTTCCACTTCGAGGAACACTGGATGCGCCTCGACGGATTCCACGATATGGTGGCTGCGGCTTGGGGCTCCGTCCACGACCCCGACCCATTCCGCCGCCTATTGCTGCGCCTCCAGGCCACGGCGCGCAGTCTAACGAGTTGGAGTGCCAAGGCAGTTGGCAACGTGAAGACCAAGCTGGCCATCGCCCGAGAGCTCATTGCGCGTTTTGACAAAGCCGAGGAAGACCGCATCCTCACTCCCCCGGAGGACTGGCTCCGCAAACAGCTGAAAGTCTCATACCTGGGGCTCGCCTCCTTGGAACAGACGATCGCTAGACAGCGCGCCCTCATCGCCACCCTCAAAGACAGCGACGCCAACACCGCCTCCTTCAACCGGCAATGCTCGTTCCGAAGGCAGAAAACCCGCATCTTCTGTCTCTCCGCGAATGGCACTCTCCTCACCGATCACGGCGAGATGGCTGAGGCGGCTTTCAGGCACTACGGCGCGCTACTTGGCACGGCGGCCGAGCGCGACCACACGGTGGACCTGTTGCAGCTCATTGAGGGGAGCGACCTCTCCGACCTCGACGCGGCCTTCTGCCCGGAGATCTGGGATGCGGTGAAGCGCCTACCTGCGCACAAGTCACTGGGCCCGACGGCTTTAATGCTGACTTCCTCCGAGCGTGCTGGAGCATCGTCAAGCAGGATTTCATGGATGTGTTCCAGCAGCTCTTTGAGCTGCGTGGTCGCGGCTTCTATAAGCTTAATCAGGCCCTACTCACGTTGTTGCCGAAGCGCGCCGATGCCCTGGGGTTGCGCGACTACCGGCCGATATGCCTCATCCACATCGTGGCCAAGGTTTTCGCCAAGGCCCTATTGCTCCGGCTTGCACCAAAGCTCGACCGCCTTGTCAGCCGCAACCACAACGCGTTCATCACCGGACGGAGCCTCCACGACAACTTCGTGCTCGTCAAGCAATCACTCAAGATGCTGAGCCAACTTGGGGCACCCAGGGTGATGCTTAAGCTCGACCTCACGCGCGCCTTCGACTCGGCGTGCCAGGACCACCAATATGGCACAAGGAAGGGCTGCGGCAGGGCGACTCCTTGTCCCCGCAGCTGTTCGTGCTCACGGTCGACACCCTCGGACGGCTGATTTCGCGCGCCCACGAGACGGGCATCCTCAGGCTGCTGCACCTGCGAAGACCGATACCGGCTATATCTCTATATGCTGACGACGTCATGCTCTTCTGCCATGCCACGGAGAGCGACGTGACCGCCGTCAAGGAAATCCTTGACCTGTTCGGCAGAGCTTCGGGCCTCAAGGTGAACTACGCCAAGAGCTCCGCCACCGTCCTGCATGGGGACCAGACCGCCCACGAGATGATTGCCAGCCTGGGATGTGCAACTGCCGCACTCCCGGTCACCTACCTTGGCATACCTCTGACGACGCGTCGCCCTTCCGCGGGGCAGTTGCAGCCTCTCGTCGACAAGGTCACTGGGCACCTACCCACCTGGAAAGCGTGGCTAATGAACCGTGACGGCAGGCTGGCCCTTGTCAAGTCTGTCCTACGCGCTATCCCGGTGCACCAGCTCTTGGCTTTCGCCCCTCCGAAGAAGACGCTGCGGCAGCTCGCGAAGATTCAGTGAGGCTTCTTCTGGGCCGGGCGAGCCGCCGCCAATGGTGGGCACTGCCACGTGAACTGACGTCATGTCACTCGCCCCCTTGCTTTGGGCGGCCTCGAGTCCGCGACACAGGCGAGCCGGCCTCGCGCTCGAGGCCCGAGGTGGCTTTGGCTCTCGCGCCGCGGATGCGGATCGCGCTGGCAAGGTCTGGACCTCCGCTTTTCCAGTGCACCCTGTTCTTTGCCTCCACCTACATGTCCATCGGAACGGCAGCCGACGCCTGCTCGGGAGGATCGATGGCTCAGCAGCGCTTCGATTGGGCGAAGCTAATGCCGCTGCTATACAATCGCATCCCCACGCTACGGCGCAAAGGCAGAACGGTGGCTGAAGGCCTCAACGGCAACACTTGGGCCCGCGACATCCAAGGAGTCCATGGCATCCACGAGATTGGTCAAGACCGCAACTCACGGCAACTCGCGCAGCAGGTCACCTCAGCGACGCCCGATCGGCTGATCTGGAAGTGGACGGCAGCACATACACGGGCGCAGTTCTGCTACGAGGCCACCTTCCAAGGATCCCTACACTCCTACTCATGGAAGCTGATTTGGAAGGCTTGCCCCCCTCGGGTTAAGTTCTTCCATTGGCTCGCCGACTTGGATTGATGTTGGACTGCCGACCGTCGGCCCGCCATGGATTGCAGCACCATCCGTGCTGCCTGCTTTGCGACCAGCGCCGGAAACGATCGACACCTTATGCTTCACTGCCCCCTCTCCGGGCGGGCATGGCATGAGACCCTTGCACAGCTCGCATACGGCGCCCGATCCCCAACCAGGAAGCTACACTCATGGATTGGTGGCAGCACGCCAAGGAAGCCACGCCGCAAGCACAATGCAAGGCCACGCAATCCGTAGCACTACTCGTGCCATGGTTGATCTGGAAGCATCGAATAGCTGTGTCTTCGACAACGCGATGCCCTCCCTAGGCACTCTGATAGACCGGATCAAGGAGGAGGGCGGCTCCTGGGCTAAAGCCGGAGCGACAGGTCTTAGAGTAGTCCTGCCCCCTTCATGGGATGTGCACTGAGCATTGTACTTGTCCGCTGATTATTCGTCCTAGGACGACTGTAACAAACTCCCTACCTTTTCAATGAAAAGAAACGCAAAGGTCTTTTGCGTTTTCTCGAAAAAAAAAATTGCTTTGCACAATGATACCATACCTGCAACTGGTACTTGTGTTTTGTGTAACCAGCAACCATACACACGCTATGGAGCAAGATAATAAATCTGGCTTACATAGATTGATCGTATATTTGAAGTATGGAAGATTATTAAAGTACTGGACTTGATTGCTAATCTTGAAATTTCTTCAACACAGATTGCTCGTGAGCTGCGCTTGAGGGATATTGGTGGCATCATTGTTGTTGATTTTATCGACATGACGGACGATTGTAAGATATAGCTTCGACTCTGGTAGAACTAATAATGTCATGTAAATGCATATCCAGGATTGTGCATTTGTTTTACATATTCTCACTAAACTTGCATTTATGTTTTTCTTTATTTATTTATTTCTTCTGCCAGCCCGTTGATACTTGACTATCTTGTACAAATTTATATCGTATACTAGTATCATTTGTGCAGCCTGATGTTTTAGAATTTACTAGAATGCAGTCTCATTGAATATCATTCTGTGACCTGTACCTTCTCATGTTTTCATATGCTAGGGTAAAATTACCTAGCAAATGATGTTGCTTATTGATGTTAAACTGCTAGATTGTTTTGTAAAAAATCAAGTATAAGATTTCATTTAATGGCATTCTTTTATTAGCAAACAGTATATTACATTTTGTACTCAAACACTTGCATATCATTACTCCTGCCAGTAAGATTCAGTCTGGTGTTTGTCCTACAAATTCTTCTTCTTTACCTGTTAAGTTGTTATATGTAACTGGATGCTGGTAAATTTGGTTGGATTTTCAACAAAAAATTGATTAAATTTTGTGCAGTATATCTCTATAAGAATATTTGGCATCTGATCTGGATACTTTGCAAATGTTAGGAATTGTTTGGCTAGATTTTTGTGTGTGCCATCATTTCTCTTCTGACAGGAAATTCACGATTTGTAATTTAAAAAGTGCATTCTGTTCAAAACTGAATCTTCATGGAATTTTTAGAGCTTTGCTTATGCTCTGAATTAAGGCCACTACAGGTAATAGAGAACATCGCTTTTACTTGTACCATTTGGGCATCCTGCATAGTTGGTTAAATTGTTAGCTGACATCGTGGCCAATCTGTTATGGCATTCCCATTTTTCTTCTGATGGTTGAGACAAATTCCTTCCTGGTTATTTAATCAATGTTTCTTGCACTTAATGATGTCCATAAGATTATGTGTATTTTCCTGCTCCTTTTTTTTATCCTTGATCTAATCTAGCATTTTCCTCAGCAAACAAAAGATTAGTCTATGAAGAAATGAAGAAAGCAGTAGAAAAGGACCGCTCAACCGTTGGTGTTTCAGAATTGTCAAAGCTAGGTTTGATGGAAATAACTAGAAAAAGGGTAATGTGCTACTGACACTTTGCCAGCATGCTGACACTATGTTCTTGTATACTGGAAACTTCAATTTTCATAAGAGCGCAATAAATCTTGTTGGTTGTAACTTGGAGTTATCAGTGGCAAACTCGTAATTGCTTGGATCACTTTGCCAGCATGCTGACAGTTATCCAAGAGGTTCACAATAACATGAACACATATTTATCTGATTATATAGTACGTATTGAGCAATAGTAAGTTGATGAAACCAAGGTTATCCAAAGAAGGCTAAATAAACAAAAAATATTGAGAAATCACTATTGCCACATTTATTGTCCATTTTCCTTTTAAAATTTAAGACATAATTAGGTGAGGTATCCTGAACTGATTAATCACCCATCGTTCTGATCCACGATTTGCCTGACCTATGCTTGCTAGGGTGCAAACTCTGACTAAAAATGACATAGTTTTAATGAGAATACCTATTCTCTGTATTGAAATTTGTGAAGATGGAAGTGTGATTCAGAAGTTCATATTGTCAGTGTACGTACAAACGTTTTCTTCTCATCTCAAGGTTTCTCTGTTCTCTCCCACGGTCATGGTTTATACTGAATTTCCAGTATATGGGGAATCTGGCAGAAAACACTGTATGTCAGCATCTGAATACTGCCAAAATCAGAAGTTCGACTGCATCAACTGTTAGAACTCGGGCCTTCTTTTGCTCCCTGTATCTCTTCATAAGTTGTCGTACCAAGAAAATGGCTTTCATGGTCGACCTCCCAGGCATGAAACCAAACCTATTTTTGGTCACGCTTGTCATTCTTCTTAAGCAGTGCCCAATGACTCTCTCCCATAACTTCATTGTATGGCTCATCAGCTTAATTCCATGGTAATTAGTACAACTCTGAACATCCCCCTTGTTCTTGAAGATTGGTACTAATATACACCGTCTCCATCCTTCTGGCATCTTGTTTGCCCGAAAAATGTGGTTGAAAAGCTTGGTTAGCCATACTATCGCTGTGTCCCCAAGGCCTTCCCACACCTCAATGGGGATACAATCAGGGCCCGTCGCCTTGCCTCCTTTCATCCTTTTTAAAGCCTCCTTGACCTCAGACTCCTGGATTCGCCGCACAAAACGCATGCTGGTCTCATCAAAGGAGTCGTCCAGTTCAATGGTAGAACTCTCATTCTCCCCATTGAACAACTTGTCGAAGTACTCCCGCCATCTATGCTTAATCTCCTCGTCCTTCACTAGGAGTTGGTCTGCCCGTCCTTGATGCATTTGACTTGGCCAACATCCCTCGTCTTCCTCTCTCGGATCTTGGCCATCTTATAGATGTCCCTTTCGCCTTCCTTCGTGCGTAACCATTGGTAGAGGTCCTCATACGTCCGACCCCTTGTTTCACTGACAGCTCGCTTTGCAGCCTTCTTCGTCATCTTGTACTTCTCTATGTTGTCTGCACTGCTATCCAAGTATAGACGTCTGAAACAATCTTTCTTCTCCTTAATCGCCTTCTGGACATCATTATTCCACCACCAGGTATCCTTAGCTTCGCTTCTCCTTCCCGTGGACACTCCAAACTCCTCCTAGACCACCTTACGGATGCAATCGCCATCTTCATCCACACATTGTCTGCATCCCCTTCTTCCTCCCAAGGGCCCTCCTTAATGACCCTATCCTTGAATGCCTGAGCTACCTCCCCCTTGAGCTTCCACCAGCTTATGCTGAGGGACAACACTCTCTCCAGGTATCACCTTACAATCTAGGCACGCACGCCTATCTTCTCTTCTCGAGAGGACGAAATCAATCTGGCTAGAGTGTTGGCCACTACTAAAAGTCACCAGATGTGATTCTCTCTTTTTAAAGAGGGTGTTAGCTATGATCATGTCGTAGGCTAGAGCAAAGCTTAAGACATCTTCTCCTTCTTGATTCCTGATGCCATAGCCAAAGCCCCCATGCACCCCTTCAAAACCTGTGTTAGATGTACCCACGTGGCCATTGAGGTCTCCTCTTATGAAGAGCTTCTCGCCAGTCGGTACACTCCTCACCATGTCCTCCAGGCCTTCCAAGAGCTCCCTCTTGGTGTTCTCATTGTGGCCTACTTGCGGGGCATACACGCTGATAACATTGAGAACTAAGTCACCAACCAGCTTGACCAGGATAATCCGGTCCCCGCGGAAGCTAACAATGGCGTGCAAACTCCAGCAAGGTGAATTCGCCACCGTTCTCAGTGCGGAAGACACCCATGGCCTCGAGCGCCATGCGATTTTCCTGGTGGTCGCGTCGCCGAATTCGATGGCTTCCCACAGATCATGAGGAGGCTCCAATCCTCATAGTTGCTCCTGAGTCAGCTGCAGGAACACCGCGCCGTTGGCTTCCTTCACCCCGCGCTGGATGGCAACCTCTGGTCCGTCATGGCGCCCCCTGCGCCTTGGCTGCGTGGAAGGCGAACGACGACTATAGACATGCTGCTGTGTGCTGCGACTGATGCGGCCACCCACTGAAGCTAACATGGTCTTGGATCAGCACCTTGCTTTCATATCGAATGTTAGAACTCAGGCTGAGATAGAGAGACAGAGGGAAGCTGGGTCTGAACACAGGATAGTGTTTTTCTGAAGCTGTTGCTTGTATTGCTGCCCTGGGGTCTATAGATAGTGGGCAAGTCGATTGCTAATGCTAAACCGACCATGCAGCTCTAGCAGCTGCTAGTACATGCAGAAAGCAAATTGACTACTAGCTGCCTGCCTGCATATTTTTTGGGACAGAGAGAGTACATACTAAGAAAGCTCGAGCGGACCTACACTAGCCAAGTAAATACAACATAAATATTACAGCTAACATAAGTTGTCTTTTCTCTTTGAAAATAAGGTTGTGTCTGCTTAGTCATCAGTAGTTTCTGAATGCTCTTTTTTTTTAATGGTGAAATTATGTTCGTGTAGCAACATACTTACTACTGTTATTTGTTTATTACTTTTGAGTCATCCCGACACCCCTCCTTTAGATTATCATGTTGCCAGTAATGTTGATATGCCTGGTTGGTATGCAGGTTCGACCAAGTGTTACTTTCATGATCAGTGAGCCTTGCCCATGTTGCCATGGTATTGGTCGTGTTGAAGCTCTTGATACGTCCTTTTCTAAGATAGAACGTGAAATCTGTCGACGCCTGGTAAGTCCTACAGACAATGCTTGTTTGTTGTCCGTCCTCAGTTTAAGGCTTTAGTTTGTATTACGCTATCGAAATGAATGCTCACACCTGGACGTAGCTAATTTTCTAGAGATAATTTGAAACAATACTGATGACCCATGGAATTGAAATCGCATGTTTGTTTAGATAATTTGGCATTATGATAAACCTTTTTCTTCTGGATGCACATATGATCTCCTTATATAGCCAAAATTCCAGACATAGAACTTCAGGTCATGATGTACTCAGTGTTTTAGTCATAGTTATTGACAAGGAATGTTTGTCTTAAATCTTTTCCAATGAACAGGCCGTCTCTGGTCATAAATCAGATCCAGAGAAACCAAAATCGTGGCCAAGATTTTTGCTTAGGGTGGACCATGAGATGTGCACGTACTTGACATCAGGCAAAAGGACTAAATTAGGGATCCTTAGTAGCTCCCTCAAAGTTTGGGTTTTGTTGAAGGTAATAACATGCCATGCGTTTCTTTATCCATTTACACCCTCCATGAATCTTCAATAATGATAAACTTAAGCGAACTCATTTTGCTAAATGAAAACAATCCAGATTGCTCGAGGTTTTACACGGGGTGCATTTGAATTGCTACCATATTCTGATCAGAAGGACACAGATGAGCAGAAGGAATTATCACCAGAGTCACCACTTCCAAGGGAAGCAGGAAGACCGAGACTGTCTGTTTTTCCTATAAAGAAATGGATGAGCCGTGCAAAGCGAGCCAAGTGAATATCTTGCAAAGATGAGACGAACTTTTTTTTCAAAGAGCTGAACTGAATCCCAGATTGACAAGGGGTGATTTTCCGAGGGCTTTGCTGTCTTCCAACGGTGATCCCAACAGCGGATATTCATGTTTGCCTGGCTAAAGTTTGGACAACTGTCCTTGATTTTGTAGTTGCCACTCAGTGAAGTTTAACGTGAAATGTGGGAAGATTGTAGGACGCAATGAAATTAGATTGTGTGAAAGCTGTGGGGGCAGAGCATAGTTACGTAGTTGTTGTATCGCCCTAGTCAGATTTTTTGTTTATTTATTCAATCATTGTTAAACGGTAATGATAACTCCCGAGCGTTCGGGAGTTAAGCATGGCAACCCAAACGGGTTTAGATGGCAAGTTTGTTTGCGTGAGATTAGGAAAACTTGGCAATTTTCTGACCAAAAAAAAGGACGAAGTTGCCATCCCCTATCAACTAAAGTTGCCATCCCCTATGAACTAAAGTTGTCATGTAAAAACGTTCGGGACGAAATGCTCAAAATCCGAACCATTCGGGAGTTATTGAATTCCTTGTTAAAACATGAAATGATAGTATTCGGAACAAAGATTGTATTGAATTCCACGGCAGCTGACACATCGAACACATATCATTTGTTAGCTTTGAGAGTCGTGTGGGTTAACTAGATAAACTAGACGATGCCTCCTGCAATTTCACGGAAATCGTATCAAAACAAATGTATAAGTAGGTGCTTATAAGGGAGTGCTTAGAACTTATTTAGAGCAGATCTAACTTCTGAAAGCCCACTCACCCTCCACTCTACTGTTCGTTCAAAGTTTCTTAGTTGACTGTTTCGTTCACGTTCAACAGGATATCGATCAGGATTAGGTTCGTTTGATAGGTTGTAGTTCCCAGTCCCAAAATAAGTGTCGTTGATTTAGTAGACGACACTTGTTAGGACGGAGAGTTATCTCAAGTTGGCTAGTTATCATGTGTACTAGAGGCTGGGGCGCGCCGTTGCACGCCTCTTTTGGTATTTTACAACAAACGTCCCTGTCTTTTGCGCTCTTATCTTGTCTACACACAAGAGAGTTCCTAAACTAAGCTTCATTATACCTGTTGGGTTTTCTGGTTCCATATTCTATGGTCTGCTGCAATGCAATCCTTCACATATTAAAACTAAGAGACAACACACAAATTCAGAACTAAATCAAAAGTCACATACAAAGTAGCAATGAACTGATAATATACTTTTTTAGAATCATCTACAAAGAGAACGACATTGGTACGATGAACAATGAATTTACAATCTTTAGTCGTAGCCGACACAGCATACAACCTTTACAACCTTAAAATATAATAATTTAAGCTTTGACCAAAGTTTTATACAGAAGTAGGTAGTCCGAAAATCTTGAGGCTATTTTCTGTAACACCAATAATTTGTGGCTGCAAATGCAAAGCTTAAGAAGAAGAAAACTGAAACTTTAGTAAGCGGATCCGCCGCTTCATTTCCAATTACAGATAAGATGTACGGTATCGTTTTTATTTATTTAATAGCATTTAGGCCTTGCCCAAAATTGCTTATTGATTTTGGCATATTTGGTACAATCTAGATGACATGAAAACAAGTATTAATTTGGAAGCATGCATAGCCACCCACTTCCTCGCTGAAAAATACAAAAGTTACATTGTCAAATTTCTAGATTGAGCTCAGAAACTTGTAGACATTCAACAAAAGAAGCATCATTTTTCGCTTGATTATTAATTCCTATGTACTAAGAGGTACCAAGATATGGGCTTTCAAGTTATATATCAGAATAAATCATCTACTTTGACCCTAAATATATTCAGTGTAACATATACCATAAAGAAATTAAAGATAGAAGTCTCAGTTATCTTATCATCTATTCCCTCTGTTTCATAACATAGGACGTTTTTTGACATTAGTGTAGTGTCAAAATATGTCTTACATTATAGGACGGAGGGAGTAGTATTTGGAAAGACGAAAACCAACTTTCCAAGTAACCATAGTATAAAGTATAAACCAAACAATATTGTCCGTACAAGACTAGTACAACAAACAAATTTACACGCTAAACGGTGAAACTTCAGCGTAGCTCCTTATTTGATCTTCTAATCTTGGAGATGGTATAGCTTATTAGTTTCCAACAAAGAGTAAAATGCAACCTCACCCCAGCTCCATATGCAATCTCCTAGTCAGATGTTAATTCTGCTAACTAACTTGTGGCAGAATTAAATGTAGTCTCGATAATCAGATTTACAATTAGTTAAATGTAATGTCGATAACCAGAATTGCAATTAGTTAAGACCCACGAGCACATATTCCCAACCTCCCTGTACTAACTACGGCGCTGCACTTTCCAAAATCCCATGTCTAAACCATTTGATTGGCCTAAAATGTATGGCTAATGATGTGGCCTGCTATAAAGAAAACTTTGGCCTAAAACAGCTCTCTGAACCCCGATAAGCTATGACGATCATTGTTAACTTGCTCATTTGAGGTACAGAAGAAGGCGAACCTGACATTGGATGAGTCCACTCAAGTAGACTGATAGTGATCTTTAAGCGAAAGGAATTTTGTAGATGACATTTTAAGCCTTATGCATTTCCACTTTGCCCACATCAACATTCAGTTCATGACCAGCTTGAGCCAAACATACAAGAATCCCAGAAACTTGATTAAATCTCAGCTTCAGAAATTCCAAATGAATACGGTCAACAAAATAAAGTAAATCTCACAACAATAGCTTCAGCAAGATTGGCTACAGGATGAACAACAGGGCACTTGCTTACCAGAGATTAAGAAACACCATGAATATTTCCAAGTGAAAACAAGTGACATTCCACCAAAGGCCATCTTCGTGGAACATCAAAGATGACTTACATGATATGTCAGATTCTCGGTAACTTAAATCAGCCTAGTTGTCATCATATTTCCCTACAGCCTTGTTGAACTTTCATCAAACAACTTGTAGAAACTAAGCTGAGTACTTTTGGGGGGAGAGCATTATGGTGTTGATGGTGACCTCCTCCACACCATTCCAAAAGTGATAATATATCATGTAGTCAACACCTATAACAATTACTTCCAGATCTACTTCAAACATCCA
Organism: Aegilops bicornis; assembly: GCA_021605145.1. NCBI lineage: Eukaryota > Viridiplantae > Streptophyta > Magnoliopsida > Poales > Poaceae > Aegilops > Aegilops bicornis. Next base: position 403,154,803 of record CM038675.1, on the reverse strand, counting down.
CTTAAAGATTATGTGAATAATTTCTACAAAGGGTACCTATCAAGTTATGGTGATTGCAAGAGCATTATCCAGCAGAACCTTTTTATATATAGATTTAGTACGAAGTACAAACAAGAGCTTAGTTACAATCATCCATGAAGACCAATCATATCTGCATCTAGTACACACAAAAGTTTTGTTAACACAATTTAAGGGAAAATGGTGGATGTGTCATTCTCTGTTAATAGCAGTAACCTCCTTAAATTTCTCGTATCAACATATTGCGCCAAAGAAACTATAAAGCTCAAGGTGGAGTTTCATATAGATTCTAGCCATCCAGGTACTTTAAAATTGTAGAGCATGGAAATGCCACGCCAAATATGATTGTAGTATACATAATACTTCCATGTATAGTGCGTTTGCATAAGTTCGTAGTTATGTTCAATTCACCACCAAAATGCTTATATTCACATCGGTACAATCTAAAATATGGCAATGTGCATAAATATTTTTTATCTTTTGGGAAGTGTACTGTCATCTTTCGAGCAATGTTATACAATATTTATATGGTCTTAGAATTTCTTATTTAAGATATGATGGATGCAGTATCTTCTCTAACCAAGTATTCTGCAGTAATAATATCAAATGAAGTTGCTTGTGTAATGAAGGAATGGGTATATTTCAAGTGGCCCTCAACACTGTAATGAAGGAATGGGTATACTTAACAGAAGATACAATCCGATACTGCGGTTCCATGCTTATATAAAAAAATTACTTAACAACAGCACACTGAGAAATTAGAGGAAACTGACCGGCCATTTCACTTGCATCATCTCAATTGCTTGTGTCAGCATCCCTCGTTTTCCAGAAGTTCTGGTTAGAACATGGTTCTTTCTTCACTATTCTGCGGATGGACCTTTTCTTCGGTTGTTTCCTCTTCCCAACAGTATCTTCTCGACGATGCGCTGGTGTGTAATTCACCAATGAACCCTTTGTCCTCCATCTCGACCCACATGCATTGCAGAGCACTGGCTTCTCCGGTGGCCCACTTTGCCAGAGAGTACCTGTATCACAAGCATACCATGAGCAACAAGAAATACAGTACAAAACTCATACCAAAAAACCTGTGTAATATTGTACAGGCATAGAGTTCGATCAGGACAGAATTTTCAAAAATCATGCCTGCATATTCATTTTAACTTTTTGTTGCATTGATATTCAGTTTAATTGAGGAAGGGAACATACAATAGTCAAGAACAGTACATACATCTTCAAGGATGTACAAACAATTGAGGCACTAAATAAATAAATAAGAGGACACATACATAGTCAAATTGGCATGTTTCTTTCAAGTACTGTTTCCTCACGCAGGTCCTACAAGATGAGGCCTAGCAAATGCATATAATGAGTTCAATTGAGCAGCTTGCTCCATGGTTGCTGCTGACTTTCAGTGACACATGGCAGCAAAGAATGAACTTCAGTTCAGCCCTAACATAAAGCATTTTCTGTGACTGCAGCAACTAGCCAGGGAACTCCGAAATATCTGATGATTGGCAAGATCAGATAAATGTTTGTCATGCACATGCTGCATTAGCAATATCTGATGAGTGACACATGCTGAAGAATCACAAACATTAGAGAGCATCAAATAATAAACATAGGTCCATCCAGGTAATACAAAATCATAGGTCCAACATATATCTATTAATATATCTAGCTAGTACTTCATATACATGTTCAAAATGAATGACAGAGAAAGGACCAGAACACAAAATCAGATACATGAGTATGCAGGCTTCTTCAGTCATGAATACGTGAAAAACAAATTAAGCACTAGCCAGAACCAAGGCAAACAATCAGAGATGTTCATGGCCAGAGAAGAAGAGACAAAGGGAGAGAGATACAAGGGAAGAGAAAGGAAAGGAGCTACCTGCACAACGTTGACGGCGGCGGCCCTCGATCGAGGAGGGCGTAGAGCCGCGCAGCTGTCCACCAGCCTGTTCGATCCGGCAGCGGAGGAGGCGCCGACGACCTCATCGACCTCGTCCGGGTTGTGCTCGTCCTACTGCGGCTTCCTCGGGACAAGACCTCCCCGCGCCGCCCGCCCGCCTTGCTGTTTGGGCCGTGGGGAGGCGCAGCGCCGCACCTTGCTACGAGGAAGCCACCAAGAGGACAAGATCCGTCGGAGAAGCTAGCCTTCCTCCGGTGACCAGCCCGGAGGAGCGATGGACCGGCGTCGGCGGCGGCGGCGGCCCTCGATGGGGAGTGGGGAGAGGAGGTTACGTGTGGGAAGAACGAAGGAAAGATATTTCTGGGAGAGCAGAACGGGCGGGGCTCGACTGACTTTTCTCTTCCCATCTACTCCCTCCGTTCCCAAATAATTGTCTTTTTAGCCATCTCAAATAAACTACAACATATGGATATATGTATACATGTTTTAGAGTGTAGATTCACTCATTTTGCTCCGTATGTAGTTACTTGTTGAAATCTCTAGAAAGACAATTATTTAAGAACGGAGGGAGGTAGGTCCCACCTCCACCCACGCTGCCCACCGCGCGACGCGAACCGCCGGCCTCGCACGCGCAAAGCCCTCTCCCGACTGGCCTCCAGGAACAGTACGCCTTGATGATGTGGCTAACACGAGCATTCGTCCTTTGCGCGACTGTTATTGAGTTTAATTTGTTTTCTACAACCTATGCTTGAGGTACCTTGCTTCTTTCTACTCCTCCAAGGAAAAGACCCCTTAGCACCGCCACCACAGGGCGGCGCTCGGTGGATCAAATCCCAGCGCCGCCACCTGAGGCGGCCAGGATCGAGATCCTAGCACCGCCAGCCCCCATCCCACAGCGAAAGATCCTGCCGTTGCTGCCGCTGGCATTGGTCGTGGTGACAGCGGCACCCGGTGCCAAGGCACTGAGGCAGGAGGAGGTGGCGGCAACCACTCGAGGCGGCTGGGGCACCTCGGGTTGGGGGCTTCGCACCGCGGCCAGGGCGACTCCCTGGCCGTGCGGCGGCAACCAACAACCCGATGGTTGGTGGTGTTGGCGATGGTGGGCATGGCGGCGGCCGCGGATCTGGATCTCACCCAGATCCGTCATTGATTCTTCACGTGGATGGTCGGCGGTGCGATGAGGGCTCTGGTGAGGGGATGGAGGATCTCCGCTGGAGTACTGGCGGCGGCATCCGTCTTCATGACGAAGCTCCGTGCGGTTCAGATCGGGACGACACGGCTTCCGGTGAAAACCGCGTCTGACTGCGATCTTGGCGGATGATGGCGGCATCTCTGACGTCGTTTCCTTCTTCAGGCATCGTTGTTGCAGGTCACGTCAACTCGATCGGGATGTTCCGCGGGAAACGCTAGATATGGGTCTACTGGATCGGACAATGACTCCGACATCGGTGTTGTTCTCCCTCCTGGGGGCATCGTTTTGGAGCAAGTACTGGCTGGAGGGGACAAGAGGAGGAGTGGTGTTACATCTACCGCAAGGCCGACGATGGATCCCGGTGGCATGGCACTGCGTTATTTCAGCGACGGGCGCGTGTGGATGGATATGTGTAACATGGTGCCGTTTTTCTGGCGCCGTGGTGGCGTCAACGGCAGGCCTGGCAAGGTCGGTGCGTCAGTTCTTGCTCTAGAGATGGATCGGTGGAAGACAGTGGCGACAACCTTTGAGAGTGTGCCGGACCGGTGTGTGACCTAGTCCGAGCATTGTGGCTTGGCTAGGGCTTCGGCTTTAGCTTTTAGGTTTTGGTGTGATGTCTGTTTGGTATTCGGCTCGGACATTCGGCACCCCTTCATCAAGGGGATAGGAGTAGCGACAGGTGTTGCCAAGATGGTGACTTCAGGCTTAGTGATGTATTACTTTGTAAGGTATTTGTGAATAATTAATAAAATGGCTGCATGGATTGTCCATATGCAGAGGCCAGGGGTATATCCTCCTTTTCTAAAAAAAATGCTTGAGGTACAATGTGCATTTTTGAGTTGGTCTGTATTAAGCATTTTTGAGTAACAACCTAGTGCATATGATTCATCCAAACCCGTGCATCCTTTGAGACGGTTTAAGTTTTTTGATCGACCCATATATCATGAAGTTGGAATATTCTTTGGCTGCAAAAGGTATAAAGGAAAAGAAATCAGACTAAGGGCCAGTTCTTTTGGGCAATTCTCCCAGAATTGACCCCCTCCCCAGCTTAGGAATTGTAAAAAAAATATTAAGTGACAATTCTGGGAGAAGCTGGGGAGGGGGTCAATTCTGGGAGAATTGCCCAAAAGAACTGGCCCTAAAGCAATTGAGTAAAAAAAATGTGAAGATAAATAACATTAGACCGAAAGGTATATAAGCAGTAGTGTAGTTGTCAAATCAGAAGCCACACAACTATAGTTACCTGGTTTCCAAATAAGGAAATCAAATCATTGTTTTGTAGAATTCAATTTGAGTTCTTTGTGGGATAGATAACTTGTTTAGAAGGCATTTGCTTTGTTTCATGAATCTTTAAGTGAATTTTTGCATCAAGTTTTGCACTTCACGCTTTGTCTCTCTATAGACATTTTGCTTCATAGTCTTCTAGGAGTTTAACCATCATTGGATTAGACATCGGAGTTCCAAATCTGTTTACCATATTTCTGATCCATTATTCAAAATTTTGAGTAGGCTATTGCTATAGAGAAATGGAGAGTTGCTTTTAGAGTATGATGATCAAGGTTTTTTTACCTGTTTGATAATCAAGGTTCAAGATTTGAATAAGCAGCTCTGGAAGAACCAAAGGTTGGCTTGAAGAATAGTAATCAACCATTTTGGAGCGAGGATCATATTGAAGCCATGAGTTATAGCACCGAAGGACGGTATATCGTTGAGTACGGTTCTGTTCATTTTGTCGCTTGTAGTCGTGTCGGTGTACTAAAGTTTGGATCCTTTAGTACCCCGGACTTGTGCACAGCAATAGCAACCTTCCCGATGGCGTGGCTTTGCCGGAGGCCACCGAGGACAAGCACAAGACAAGTTGATAAAACTACGAAGAAGTCATCCAAGCGAGATGGTTGAAATGTACTAAGGAAGTGTCAAGATCAAGGCTGGAGTTGCGGCAAGATCCTTACCGCAAGCAAACGAAGACCGACAAGCTCCGTGCGGCAAGATCCCACTACCTTGCCGGCGCTCCACCTCGGTGACCAGCCTGCCGCTTGTCAATAGGTGTGGAGCGGGCAGGTAGTTAGGTGACCTTTTGTTTGGGTACGTGTCAGCTCGCCGCCGAAGATACAATTTTAATGACACCCATCCAGGAGCGTCTCAAAAAAATACGAGGTAGCTGGGCGGACGACACAGAAGGAGAGACGATTCTTGCCGCTGAGCTTCATGAACGTGACACCTCACAATGCATTTAATGTATGTGTCCTAACCCGTCAGAGTTAGGTACTTGGCAGTGTAGCCACTATTTGCCTTATGTAAAGACCATTTTGCCATTATGGTGACCCCTTTCTCTATAAAAAAAGGCCCGTGGCTACCTTTACAAAGGTCGGAACTTTGCTCATTTACATGCGTGGCTGCACTTCCCGCGCAACCTTGCCGGCAAGTCGCGCTCCTTGTACTTGAGTTTCATACACATAATAAAACAAAGCAGGAGTAGGGTTTTACGCTTCACAACGGCATGAACCTAGGCAAATCCTTGCGTTGATTGCTAGATCTGCTCTTTGTGCACGTTGATCTCCCTAGTTGAACTGCAAAGGGGCCTTTGCCGGTCCCATAGATCGTCGTATGCATGACATCTTTGGCGCGCCAGGCAGAGGGATTACTTGCGCGAACCTGATTTAGCAGTCGGCGCGTCTGCTTCATCATCTTCATCGTCATGGCTCCCAAGAAGAAGGGCGCCATGGCGGTCGGTCCGTCCACGTCCAAGCTAGCGACACCGACGTAGACAGGCAATGGCGCAGGTGGCGATGGAGGAGCCAGAAACAGCGAGCAACTTCCATGGCGTTCTGGCGATCCGAGCCAGGAGAGTGGCATCGTCCGAAGCGGGAACAACAATAACCTGCATGCCACCAGGTCCAAGGACAGAGCTGTGCTGCCTGTGGGCGGCATGGCAAACTCCAAGGACGGCGCGGCGTGATGTCTACTTCGCAAGCATCTTCTTGTAGACTCATGTTGGGCCTCCAAGCGCAGAGTTTTGTAGGACGGTAGCAAATTTTCCTCAAGTGGATGACCTAAGGTTTATCAATCCGTGGGAGGCGTAGGATGAAGATGGTCTCTCTCAAATGCAACCAAATAACAAAGAGTCTCTTGTGTCCCCAACACGCCCAATACAATGGTAAATTGTATAGGTGCACTAGTTCGGCGAAGAGATGGTGATACAAGTGCAATATGGATGATAGATATAGGTTTTTGTAGTCTGAAAATATGAAAACAGCAAGGTAGCAAGTGGTAAAAAGTCAGCGAAAACGGTATTGCAATGCTTGGAAACAAAGCCTAGGGTTCATACTTTCACTAGTGCAAGTTCTCTCAACAATGATAACATAATTAGATCATATAACAATCCCTCAGTGTGCAACAAAGAGTCACTCCAAAGTCACTAATAGCGGAGAACAAATGAATAGATTATTGTAGGGTACGAAACCACCTCAAAGTTATTCTTTCTGATCGATCTATTGGGCTATTCCTATAAGTGTCACAAACAACCCTAGAGTTCGTACTAAAATAACACCTTAAGATACACATCAACCAAAACCCTAATGTCACCTAGATACTCCAATGTCACCACAAGTATCCACGGGTTTGATTATACAATATGCATCACACAATCTCAGATTCATCTACTCAAACCAACACAAAGAACTTCAAAGAGTGCCCCAAAGTTTCTACCGGAAAGTCAAGACGAAAACGTGTGCCAACCCCTATGCATAAGTTCACAAGGTCACAGAACCCGCAAGTTGATCACCAAAACATACATCAAGTAGATCACGTGAATATCCCATTGTCACCACAGATAAGCACATGCAAGACATGCATCAAGTGTTCTCAAATTCTTAAAGACTCAGTCTGATAAGATAACTTCAAAGGGAAAACTCAATCCATTACAAGAAGGTAGATGGGGAGAAACATCATAAGATCCAACTATATTAGCAAAGCTCGCGGTACATCAAGATCATGCCAAATCAAAAACACGAGAGAGAGAGAGAGAGAGAGAGAGAGAGAGAGATCAAACACATAGCTACTGGTACATACCCTCAACCCTGAGGGTCAACTACTCCCTCCTCGTCATGGAGAGCGCCGGGATGATGAAGATGGCCACCGATGATGATTTCCACCTCCGACAGGGTGCTGGAACAGGGCCCCGATTGGTTTTTGGTGGCTACAGAGGCCTGCGGCGGCGGAACTCCCGATCTAGGTTCTGTTCTAGAGGTTTGGGGATATATAAGAGGTGTTGGCAAACAAGTCAGGGGAGTCAACGAGGGCCCACAAGGTCAGGGGGCGCCCCCACCCTTGTGGTGGCCTCGGGACTCCTCTGGTGCATCTCCGGTACTCCGTGAACTTCTTTTGGTCCATAAAGAATCATCGTAAAGTTTCAGGTCAATTGGACTCCGTTTGATATTCCTTTTCTGTGAAACTCAAAAATAAGGAAAAAAACAGAAACTGGCACTGGGCTCTACGTTAATAGGTTAGTCCCAAAAATCATATAAAATAGCATACAAATGCATATAAAACATCCAAGATAGATAATATAATAGCATGGAACAATCAAAAATTATAGATACGTTGGAGACGTATCAAGCATCCCCAAGCTTAATTCACCTTCGTCCTCGAGTAGGTAAATGATAAAACAGAATTTTGATGTGGAATGCTACCTAACATATTTATCCATGTAATTTTCTTTATTGTGGCAAGAATATTCAGATCCATAAGATTCAAAACAAAAGTTTAATATTGACATAAAAATAATAATACTTCAAGCATACTAACAAGGCAATTATGTCTTCTCAAAATAACGGTTCACCATACGTGCATGCTATGGGATTCACAAACCTCAACACAAGTATTTCTCAAATTCACAACTACTCACTAGCATGACTCTAATATCACCATCTTCATATATCAAAACAATCATAAGGAATCAAACTTCTCATAGTATTCAATGCACTTTATATGAAAGTTTTTATTATATCCCTCTTGGATGCCCATCATATTGGGACTAAATTCATAACCAAAGCAGATTACCATGCTGTTTAGAGAGACTCTCAAAATAATATAAGTGAAGCATGAGAGTTCAACAATTTCTTCAAAATAAAACTACCGCCGTGCTCTAAAAAGATATAAGTGGAGCACTAGAGCAAATGACAAACTAGTCCAAAAGATATAAGTGAAGATGAATGAGTAGTTGAATAATTATGTAACTATGTGAAGACTCTATAACATTTAAGAATTTTAGATCTTGGGATATTTTATTCAAACAGCAAGAAAATCAAAAATAAAATAATGCTCCAGGTAAAACACATATCGTGTGGTGAATAAAAATATAGCCTCAAGTAAATTTACCGATGAACAAAGACGAAAGAGGGGATGCCATCCGGGGCATCCCAAGCTTGGGCTCTTGGTTGTCCTTGAATATTACCTTGGGGTGCCTTGGGCATCCCCAAGCTTAGGATCTTGCCACTCCTTATTTCTTAGTTCATGGAAACTTTACCCAAAACTTGAAAACTTCACAACACAAAACTTAAAATAAAACTCGTGAGGTCCGTTAGTATAATAAAACAAATCATTCACTTTGGTACTGTCAAGACAATATTCATAATTTTTATCACATGATGCCTATTGTACTCTATCATTTGTACAATTTATATTAAGCAATATAAGCCATAGAAACTAGAAAACAAGCAAATTATGCATCGAAAGCAGAATCTGTCAAAAACAAAACAATCTGTAAAGATCTGAATTGAAGTCATACTTCTGTAACTCCAAAAATTCTGAAAAATTAGGACAACCTGGGAAATTTGTATATCAATATACTGTAAAACGTTCAGAATTTTTCGACGCTCCAGTGATTTTTAACAATTCTGTGACTGGGCACAAAAGTTTCTGCTTTTGGACACACTTGAATCAACTATCATCCAAACTATCCCAAAGGCTTTACTTGGCACTTTATTGAAACAAAAGCTATAAAACATGATTACTACAGTAGCTTAATCATGTGAACATGCAAAACAATAGGGGTAAATATTGGGTTGTCTCCCAACAAGCGCTTTTCTTTAATGCCTTTCTAGCTAGGCATGATGATTTCAATGATGCTCGCATAAAAGTAAAGAATTGAAATGAAAAGAGAGCATCATGAAACATATGTCGCAAGCACATTTAAGTCTGACCCACTTCTTATGCATAGGGATTTTGTGAGCAAACAACTTATGGAAACAAGAATCAACTAGCATAGGAAGGCAAAACAAGCATGACTTCAAAACTTTCAACACATAGAGAGGAAACTTGGTATTATTGAGATATGTAAAAGCATACATTCCTCTCTCATAATAATTTTTAGTGGCATCATGAATGAATTCAACAATATAACTATCACATAAAGCATTATTCTCATGATGGACAAGCATAGAAATTTTACTACTCACCACATAAGAAAATTTATTCTCATCAATAGAAGTGGGAGCAAACTCAACAAAATAACTATCATGTGAGGCACAATCCAATTGAAAATTAAAATCATGATGACAAGTTTCATGGTTATCATTATTCTTTATAGCATACATGTCATCACAATAATCATCATAGATAGCAACTTTGTTCTCATAAGCAATTGGAACTTCTTCTGAAATAGTGGATTCATCACTAAATAAAGTCATGACCTCTCGAAATCCACTTTTATCAATATTATGAAAAGATTCAACACCCTCCAAAATAGTGGGATCATTACTTCCTAAAGTTGACACTCTTCCAAACCCACATTCATCAATATAATCATCATAAATAGGAGGCATGCTATCATCATAATAAATTTTCTCAACATAACTTGGGGGATAAAAAATATCCTTTTCATCAAACATAGCATCCCCAAGCTTGTGGCTTTGCGTATCATTAGTATCATGGATATTCGAAGAATTCATACTAACAACATTGCAATCATGCTCATCGTTCAAAAATTTAGTGTGGGGACCCCGACTCATGAGTCGTGATCACCGAATGCACGTGCACAGTGATCCCAGAGATCAATGCTCACTGAACACACAGAAGCTGAATAACAAGAGTCTTACATCCATACATACTGTCTTACACAAATTATGACCATTATGGTCAAGTCTTACATAGATAAACATGGGCTGAATACCGAATAAACTTAAGCAGCGGAAATCTTCGTCGATAAGTAGAACCCATGCCATCTGCCTTAACCCTAGAGGCATTCTGACTGGGAAACGTCCTAGCTCGTATGTTCGTCACCAAGGTACTCTTCATTATATCATGTTCTTTCATGCCTGGCCAATAAAATAACCAGTGGCAAGCCAATGAGTACTTTGAATGTACTCGCAAGCAACCCATGTTTTGGTTCAAGATACAACAATGCATGATATAGGTAAATTTTTGCAGAAAGCTAGCTTTGAGTGCAATGACATGTTCAACAACTTGTAATACATGCATCAGGAGAATTCAAGTAACGATGAGGACAGGTTACAGATATCAACATAAATAGAGAGGGCATCAACCCAACTCAATCATGTCAAGTCCTTTGACTTGACCCAAGTAGATCTTCCCACTTATCCAAACACACACACTAGTTTGTAAACATGTGGACGTAGCCCAAGAGCGGTTACCCAACTGTCCTTGACCGTGGACACGGCTATTCAAATAGTTTGACACTCTGCAGAGGTTGCACACTTTACCCACAAGATCCGGGGAACTTCCGTGTCATCCACGACCCGCGATACCTCAAGTACCCAGGGTAAGCACCCGATCACTATCTTTCCCTAGACGACACTAACAAGGAGTCCACTCATTGTTCCGTATCCTCACGATGTACATCATACGAGACTCACTCGAGATCGTAACGTCTGAGAGGGGACACAACGGTGTATCCGGTGCCCTGTGAAAACAGTCATGGCCGCCCTACCTGGCACGTCCCCGTCCCAAGAGAGAGCACCAACTCTCCCCCGTCACTAGTAATGTGGGCTCCAAGCTAGTATCGGCCTAGGTAATCAATAATGCCCTTTCCCATACAAGGGTAGAGTGGTTGCGCATGTAAGGTTGGAATAACGATCGCAACTTAAACCAATCCGTTTTGAAAACAACGCACACTTGCCTCGGTACACCACTTCGTCATCAAGTGGCTACCCAACTCATCATCTCCCCGGGGCATAAGTGGCACCCGATGAGGTTTTCGAAAAGTCTTTTGAAAATACTTTGTCTCCATCACCATGCATATTCCCGTCCCATTTTGCGTAGCACTACTTTAGCATCCTATCTACTCCCACCGGCATAACCCTCATAAGAAGGTAGGGTCATGCACAATGCAAGTATCAACGAGGAAGTACGGTGGCAAACCATCAAAGTGGTTACCACCTCATCATGATTCCGTTGCAACAACAATATGATGCTATATGACATGCATAAAAAGGGTTTCATAGACATGGTCAAAGGGTTGCTTGCCTGTTTTAATAAAGTCTTCGAGGTCTTCAAATATCTCTGGTCCAACTCCGAGCATTTCTGTCGGATTTCGGGTTCCGGCAGACCCTTAAGGTTCGAACTCTGGGGTGCGCGCGGAGATCCAACCCTCCACCGCCTCGTACCTCGCCGAATCGCAGGGACCTAAACTACTAGCAAGAACAACACAAGAGACGCAAGATTTATACTAGTTCGGCCACCGTTGTGGTGTAATACCCTACTCTAGTTTGTGGTGTGGTGGATTGCCTCTGGGCTGATGAAGAATAAGATGGGAAGAAACAGCCTCACGAGGGTCTGTTCTTGGTGGGTGTGATGAACTGCTAAGTGGTGTCCCGTCGCTCTAGCTTGAGGATCGGGTCTCTATTTCTCTCTCTCTGGATTGCAAAATGCCAGCCCCGGGGGGAGAGCCGGCTCTACTATGGTGGCTAGTTCTACTTATATAGACGAAGGCCCTGGGCCTCTTCCCAAATATTGAGCGGGAAGGGCGCCAACAATTGGCCATTTTGAAGGGGAACAGCGGGTACACTTATCCTGACTAAAGTTGGTCCTCGCCTGCCAAAAGCTCTGGTGATGACGCATGCTTGGGCTCCACGATGACTCCCTTCCAGCCGTTGGGCTGGTCTTGATCTTGTTGCACCGAAACGGATGCCTTTGCTTGATGCTCTCGCTGCGCTTGCTCCCTTTGCACCAAAGAGGAAAGGAGGACGCCAGACGGGCCGGGCGCCATCGGGCGCCCTTGGTCGTCATGGCTTGCGTCATGGGCACCTCGCGAGGTACCGCCTTGAACTCTCCGCCTCCTCATGAGCCAACTGACGAGGCCATGGCCGAGGAAGCTCTTGGTCGTCCGCCGCAGGCTTGGCCCCTCGCGAGGGTCTTGAGCTTGTGTTGATGAAGATGGGCTGTCTGGGCCTCCTTTGAGCCACGCCGCAGCCGCAGCGAGCAAGTCTGGGGACCCCCGTTCCCAGAACGCCGACAGTAGCCCCCGGGCCCACGGCGTGCCCGAACTTGGCCGAGCAGAGAGGCGAAAGGGCAAGTGCGAAGCGTCGCTGGCCCTAACAGCCTGCAGCCTTGGGCGCCGCGTGGCGGTTGATTGGACGTGGGCGACACTGCTCCCCCACGACGCCTTGGTAACCGCCCGAATTTGACAGGTCCTTGCATGCATGGTCAGTCATGATTACCGGTGATCGTGGAGGTCGACGGTTGGCCTCCGCCGGCTATAAGTATGAAATGGAGCGCGCCCTTCCAGTCCATCCTTTCCTGTCTCTCCTTCTTCTCCATGGCTCCACCAAGGAAGTTCTCGGCCGCAGAGAAGGGGAAGGGCCGCCAGGTCGAATCTTCCTCTCCTCCGCCTAAGCGTGGTCGAGGTCGCCCTCATAAGCACCCGTGGCCTCCACGGCGGTCTCCATGATGCGTGGGGAGGCTCTCGGCATGGTGACGAGCGGCTGGCCATGGTCGGAGGGCGTGCCCGGCGCTCGTCCCGAGGCCGCGCCTCCATGCTTCTTTGGCCTGCCGGTGTTCATGGTGAGGGCGGAGGAGCCGTCCAGCGTCTGGCTTCAGCTCCCGTGCGTCCTCCTGGGTGAGCTCCCAGATGGCGCCGTGAGTGGCCTCTGGCTCCAGGCAGATGGTTGTTGCAGCCGGGCTTCGTGGGCTTCTCTGGAGGTCTCTGCTGCAGGAACACTGTTCGCCCGCTGGCCGGTAGACGTTCACAGTGGTCTCCGCCGCCGGTGCTCCCTGCACTTCAAGTATGATGGCGGCGCCACCCTCTACGTGAGGGTGTTCGGGAAGACGGCCGCGCATGGGGTGCTGCCACGAGGGCGGCGACCGTGGCGAGGACTCACCTCGGCGGGCGGAGAGGCGGCAGCATGGCGGCTGGCGATGCCGCGACTCCTCACGCTTCACCAGCTCTTCTTGGTGGCGATTCTTCCAACAGCGCCGCTGCCAGCCCCCACGCCGCCTTCTTGGGGTGGCAGCGGGTCCGCCGCCACGCCCCGGTGAAGCGCGAGATGGAGTCCGACTGAGCTCCGGAGGCGGCTCGGGCCTCCCAAGAGAGCCGGCACGGGGCGTGCTTCACCTGCTTTTGTCCTTTTCTTTCCTTTCTCCTGCGTAAAAAAGGGAACAATGTGTGGCCCCGTGGGGGCGCGTTTAGGGCAACGCCGTTAATTATTGTACTGCTTTTGTTATCCTGATACTGTTCCCTTCTGCCGTGCGCCCATTCGTAAGTGAACCCCGGCCGTGGCCGCGGGGCGACCGACCCTGGCCCCGTGTTCGCGTTGTGCTGCCCGTGAGGCATGATCAGGAGGGGTGCTCCAGCTGCAGACCGGTAGTGAAAACTTGAGCGATAGGGGTAGGAGCAGCTCGCGGGGGCTCCGAGGCTTCCGCCTCGTGAGTCCCAGCAAGAGAAATTGAGGCGTGAGGGTGAAAAGATCGAAGAACCATGGACCAAAAAGGCGATAGTTTCAATAAAAACTTCAAATGGGAATAGCCAACAACCTGAAAGCAAATGAAAAAGCGGCGTCCGGCACCTAGTCTAGTCTTCGACGTCTTCTCACCAAATGAGCTAAGTGCTGCCATCGGCGTGGGAGGGAGCCCAGGGCTGAGGCCGGCACTCCTGAGACTCCGGGCGTGTACAGCCCCAACTCATTATTATGTGAGAGTGTCACGGGCGAAGCTTCACAGGCGTTCGCCTTCTTCACGAGGCTCGGGCCTTTCTTCCGGGAAGCAAGCTTCACGGGCGTTCGCCCTCTTCACAAGATCTGGGCCTTTTCCAAAACGCGACAGCTTCACAGGCGTTCGCCTTCTTCACAGGCTCCGGGCCTTTTCCAAAACGCGACAACTTCACAGGCGTTCGCCTTCTTCACAGGCTCCGGGCCTTTTCCAAAACGCGACAGCTTCACAGGCGTTCGCCTTCTTCACAGGCTCCGGGCCTTTTCCAAAGCGCGACAGCTTCACAGGCGTTCGCCTTCTTCACAGGCTCTAGGCCTTTTCCAAAAAGGTGAACTTCACATGCATTCGCCTTCTTCACAGGCTCAGGGCCTTTTCCAAAAAGATGAACTTCACAGGCATTCGCCTTCTTCACAGGCTCAGGGCCTTTTAGGGGTAAAACCTCCGGAGGTGCTAGATGTTCCACGCGTTCAGTAGTAGGCACTCCCTCTTGAGTCTCCAAGCGCACGGAGCGGACACTGGAAACATGAACAACCTTGAAGGGGCCCTCCCACATGGGAGAGAGCTTATGCAGTCCCTCCCTGGAGAGGACCCGTCGGAGCATGAGGTCCCCTACCTCGAGAGTTTTGGGCGGATGTTGCGGCAGTGGTATCGCCGGAGTGCCTGCTGGTACCTCGCCGCTCGTAGCGCAGCTTCTCGACGGCGCTCCTCCCCCAGCACAAGGGCCGTCCCCCACATGGTGTCCTGCAGCGTTTCATCGAACGCCAGGACCCGCGTGGATCGACGCTTGACCTCGTGAGGGAGGACTGCTTCGGCTCCGTGGAACCGGGAAGAAGGGGTCTCCCAGTTGGCTTGGTTGCGGTTGTGCGGATGGACCACAACACGGATGGAAGCTCGTCGTACCAGCCTCTGCCGCAGGCTTCCAGCTTCTTCTTGAACGTCCTGGTCTTGAGGCCTCTCAGGACTTCTGCATTGGCCCGCTCGGCCTGTCCATTGCTGCGGGGGTGTGCCACCGAAGCGTAGCATATCTGCGTCCCAAGGTTAGTGCAATACGTTTTAAAAAGATTACTGGTGAACTGCGGACCGTTGTCGGTGATGATGCGGTTCGGCACTCCGAACCGGCTCACGATGCCCTTGATGAACTTGACTGCAGAGCCAGCGGGGATGGCGCGGACGGCCTCGACTTCGGCCCACTTGGTGAATTTGTCCACGGCGACGTAGAGGTAGCGATAGCCCCCTGGCGCCCGAGGAAATGGTCCCAGAATATCCAGCCCCCAGACCGCGAATGGCCAAGTGAGGGGGATGGTTTGCAGACCTCCTGCGGGCTAGTGGATCTGCTTGGCGTGAAATTGGCAAGCCTCGCAAGCCTTCACGAGTTCGATGGCGTCATTGAGCGTGGTGGGCCAATAGAAACCGCTGCGGAACGCCTTGCCGACAAGGGTCCATGATGACGAATGGTGCCCACAATCTCCGCCATGTATATCTGCCAGCAATTCCTTCCCTGTTCCTGGTGATGCAGTAGCGAGGATACGTCGTTAGGTCGCTTTAGGTAGAGTTCTCCATCCATGATCTTTGTATGCCGTGGCTTGCCGCGCCACACGCCTCTGCCTCCTCCTCCTCCTCCGCAAAGCCCCATGCGTTAAGTAGCTCTTGAGCTCCGTGATCCAAAGACTCCTCTTGAGGTTCCATTGTCGAGAGCAGGCGTGCTCCCGAGGCCGGGCTCCTGGCTGGGGCTCCCGAGGCTGGTGGTGAGGAGCTCCTCCGAGGCTGTTGTGCTTGATAATGGTGGCGGGGTGAGGGCTTGAAGAGCCGTTCCTCAAAGACGCCCGGCTCTGGGGTAACCTCCTGGAGGCTCGTTTGGCGATGTCGTCGGCCTCTTGATTGGTGCCGGGCACGTCTGCAGCTCCAACCCCGTAATCTGTTTCTCCATCCTGCGGACCTCCGCAAGGTAGGCTTCCATGTGTTCATCTCTTGGCTCATACACCTTGTTGGAGAAATTGATGAGGAGCTGCGAATCGCCCTTGATGGTAGGCGCTTCACCCCCAAGGGCAGCGACAGCCTTCAGACCCGCTATCAGCCCCTCGTATTCTGCTATGTTGTTGGAGACCTTCTCGCCATGCTGGAAACAGAGCTGCACGACATAGTAGAGCTTGTCCTGAGCGGGAGATATGAGTACCGCCTTGACCCAGCGCCTGCACAGAGAACGCTCCGTCAAGTACATGACCCAACCTTCGGTGCTTGGCTCCACAGGGAGAGGGACCGATCCTCGCCCGCCACGAGGCCGGTGCTTCATCCATTCGCCATGAAATCTGCCAAATGCGGCCCCCTTGATGACTCTGGTCAGTCTTGAACTCGAGCTGGAATGCTTGCAGCTCGATGTTCCACTCGGCGACCCTTCCGGCCGAAGTTGGGGCTCCTGAGCACCCTCTCCGAAGGTATGCCGAGACAACCTTGATTGGATGACCACGGAAGTAGTGCGCTTGATTCTTGTGAAGCCACCAACAAAGGCGAGGAGGAGCTTCTGCGGCATGGGGTACCGTGCCCTCGCATCCCATAACACGGTCTTGTGAAAGTACACCGGGTGCTCGACGAGGTTAGGCGTCGGTCTTTGGTGGCGTCTTCCGAAAGCTGTGGTGCCTCCCGAGGTGACGGCGCCTCCGGAAGCTGGGTGCTCGGATGGGAGGCCTCCCCCGCCCTTGGTGCGCTCTGCTGTGACGGCTGATCTTCTTCCATTGCGGTGCTGGCTTCTGCTAGTTCCTTCCGGTTCGGTTTTGCCTTAGCTCGGGTGGCCGCCGTGGCCTTGGCCTGACGCTCCTCCTTAACTGCCACCAGAGCTGCGCTAGCGGAGTAGGGAGTGGCGGCGAGGTAGAGTACCAAGGGCTCCTGAGGGCGCGGGGCCACCATCATTGGAGGGCTGGTCAGGTACCTCTTGAGGTCTTGAAACGCTTTGTCGGCCTCTTCACCCACTCGAAGGGCCCCTTTTCTTCATCGGTGGAAGAAAGGCAGCGCCGCTCCCCAATCGGGAGATGAAACGGCCCAGTAGCCGTGGCGTGCCTGTGAGCTTCGCATCTCCACGAGGGTCTTGGTGGGCTCATGTCTTCCATCGCCTTGACCTTTTCTGTTGGCCTCGATGCCTTGGTGGGACACGAGGAAACCCAGGAGCTTGCCTGAGGGAACTCCAAACACACACTTCTCCGGGTTGAGTCGCGGGCTCACTGCGTTGAGGCTCATGAAGGTTTCTTCCAGGTCTTGTATCAAGGTCTTGGCCTCGCGAGACTTCACCACGATGTCGTCGACGTATGCCTCCACATTTTTCCCGAGCTGTGGGCCCAAGGTGATGTGCATGAGCCGCTGGAAGGTTGCCACTGCGTTGTGCAACCCGAATGGCATGCAGGTATAGCAGTATACTCCACACGGGGCTAGGAAGGCCGTCTTCTCCACGTCTTTCACCGCCATCTTGATTTGGTGATACCCGGAAAAGGCGTCCAAGAAGCACAACAGGTCACACTCGGCGGTGGAATCGACGATCTGGTCGATGCGAGGGAGCGGAAATGGATCCTGTGGGCATACTTTGTTGAGGTTGGTGAATTCGACACACATGCGCTCCTTTCCTCCCTTCTTCGGCACCACCACGGGGTTGGCCAACCAATCTGGGTATCGGACCTCGCGGATAACCCCCGCGGCTTCTAGCTTGCGGGTCTCTTGACGATCTTTGCTTTTGATTGGACTGCCTCCTTGCTTTACCTTCACTTTGGGCCTTACGTTGGGGCACACGTTGAGGTGGTGCTCGATCACGCCCGTGGAATCCCGCTAGCTGATCGGGCTCCCGAGCGAACACCTTCTTGTTCGCACGCAGGAACTTGACAAGGGCTTCCTCCTGTTCGGGCTCGAGGTTGGCGCCTATGGTGAAGGTGGCGTTAAATGGACCCGTCCTCATCGATGGGTATCTGCTTGGTCTCCGCCTTGTCTTGAGTGAACAACTGCTTCTTCTTGGTCGGCGCAGCCCCCTTGGGCTTGGGGCTTCATCGGCGGGCTGTCTTTGCAGCCCGCCGTCTTGAGGGTGAGCTGGCGCTTCATGGCCGCACCTTGATATCCCGGCACGCAGTGAGGACGCCGCTGCTCCCAGGCATCTTCATGAGGTTGTACCCCGGGTGGGTTGCGGCCATGAATCTGGCCAATGCTGGAAAGCTAAGGATGGCGTTGTGGGGGAGGCCGATGGGGGCGATGTCGAAGTCGACCAATTCCGTGCGGAAGTTGTCGTGTGTGCCGAAGGTCACCGGAAGCCGGATTTGCCCCAAGGAGCTGGATGACCCTCCTCCTCGCCTCGAAAAAAGGCCGGTGGGCAGCAGCCGCCTCCTGAGTATGCAGAGGAGGTTGAAGGCCTCGGCGAGAGTATGTTGAGGCCGGGCGCCGCGTCGATGAGGGTCCCGTGACGGCGACTGGCAGATGGTAGGCGTCAGAGCAGGGGAGCGCACCCAGCCAGCCGAGTTGGCGGGGTGGTCTTGAGAGTCGAAGGTCAGCCCGCCGACGACTCCATCCTGCCTGAGAGCCCCGCCGCGTGGGCGGCGCCGACCCGGCGGACGAACGTCTTGACATGGCGGCTGGAAGGCGGCGCCTACGAGCCGCCGAGGAGGGCCGCGACGAGTGGGGGAGCCGACGCGAGGGGGCGGGCGACCAGGGAGCCACGCGGCCCCTCCCGTAGGTCGCCAAGGAGCGCAGGGACGATGCTTGCTGCCCGTCCCCCGCCGGGGCGATGGCGGTGTTGACGGCAGGTGACGGGGAACGACGAGGGCGCCCGCCAACGGGAGCTGTCTGGGCGACATGGGAGGCGAGGGCGGCTCGGCGCTTGGCGCGGGCCCGGCGAGCGTTAGACATGGTTGCGGTGGTCGGGGAAGAACGAGGCGACGAAAGGCAGATTCCGGCGCACTTTACCCGGGCGCGCCAAATGTCGGATTCGGGTTCCGGCACCCTTAAGGTTCAAACTCTGGTGCGCGGAGATCCAACCCTCCACCGCCTCGTACCTCGCCCGAATCGCAGGGACCTAAACTACTAGCAAGAACAACACAAGAGACGCAAGATTTATACTAGTTCGGGCCACCATTGTGGTGTAATACCCTACTCTAGTTTGTGGTGTGGTGGATTGCCTCAGGGCTGATGAAGAATAAGATAGGAAGAATAGCCTCGCGAGGGTCTGTTCTTGGTGGGTGTGATGAACTGCTAAGTGGTGTCCCGTCGCTCTAGCTTGAGGATCGGGTCTCTATTTCTCTCTCTCTGGATTCCAAAATGCCAGCCCTGGGAGGAGAGCCGGCTCTACTATGGTGGCTAGTTCTACTTATATAGACGAAGGCCCTGGGCCTCTTCCCAAATATTGAGCGGGAAGGGCGCCAACAATTGGCCATTTTGAAGGGGAACATCAGGTACACTTATCCTGACTAAAGTTGGTCCTCGCCTGCCAAAGGCTCTGGTGATGACGCCGCTTGGGCTCCACGATGACTCCTTCCGGCCGTTGGGGCTGGTCTTGGTCTTGTTGCACGAAATGGATGCCTTTGCTTGATGCTCTCGCTGCGCTTGCTCCCTTTGCACCAAAGAGGAAAGGAGGATGTCTTTGCTGGCTGGCGCCTTGACCGGGCGCCCTTGGTCATATGGCTTGCATCATGGGCACCTCGCGAGGTACCTGCCTTGAACTCTCCGCCTCCTCATGAGCCACCGACGAGGAGGCCGTGCACGAGGAAGCTCTTGGTCGTCCGCCCTCATGAGGCTTGGCCCCTCGCGAGGGTCTTGAGATTGTGTTGATGAAGATGGGCTGTCCTGGGCCTCCTTTGAGCCACGCCGCAGGCTGCAGGCAGGCAAGTCTGGGGACCCCCGTTCCCAGAACGCCGACAATTTCGTCTACTTCGACAACTATCATAAAAAACAACCATAATAAGCAACACGACCAGGCAAAAATAAAAGTGCTCTAAAAAATGTGAGTTGGACTTTTCTAGGATGCCTCTGGTCATATGAGGAATGACCAAGGTGATTTCATTGGAAGTGGATCAATGGATATTTCTAAACATTTCGATATGATGGAACAAGGGATTTAATGGATCCGCAAGTTGTCTCTGTAATGCCTTTTTATAAAAATGAGTAAAATTACCCATTAAACCAGGCATGATTTTAGAAACATTTAGAAATTGGTTTCACTGGAGTTGGAGTTGAAATGAATATAATATGGATTTTTGAAGTGGACTTATGTGGATAAATGACCTTTTTTAAGTGTTCAGTGAAAACCAAGAACAACAAAAATGTCCACTGTGGCCCATTAATTAGGACTTGATTTATAGAGTCAGTAGAAATTTGATTCATCAAATTTGGACACTATTTGAATTCTCTAGAGAGTTTGAAGCTATTTGGAAAAGAAAAAGGAAAGGAAAAAGGGCTTTACCCTTATCTAGCACACTGGGCGCAGTTTAGCAGTGGGCCGGCCCAGTGGCTCAGCCGCGCGAGTGAGGAGGGGTGACGTCGGAGGCGCATTTCTACCGGCCCATTTCCACTTAAACGGCGGGCCCCAGCCGCTGGGTCGCTGACGCGCGGGGCCTAGCGCTCAGGCCATCGCCTACCTCCCACTCGAACAGAGCAGAGGCAGGGGAGGGGAGGTCGAGTGGGCGCCGACGCTCTCCCGGGCAGCACGGGCCACCTCCGGCGGCGCCCGGCACACCAGCGGACTCAGCGCGACGAGGCGCACCTGTCCATGTGCTGCACGCACGCGCCGATGCTCGGAGTTGAGCAGGGCTGAAAGTGCAACTATCCCTAGGTGGTTTTTGTAATTCATAACAACATATAGCTCATTGAGCTAATGCTATTCCAAGATGAACATTTCAGGAAAGCTCAATGAATGGCATGGCATGGATGATGAAAGTGGATCCCTCAAAATGCTAATGACAAAGGATTGGCTCAAGCTCAAAAGCTCAAGACTCTTCATTTTATATTTTAGTGATTCAAGATCACATTGAGTCTATAGGAAAAGCCAATACTATCAAGGAGGGATGAGGTGTTGCTTAATGAGCCTCTTGCTTCATGTGCTTAGTGATATGCTCCAAAACCCTCAGCTACTTTCTCACATCCACATATGACCTAAACCTAAAGCCAAAATCGGTCTCACCGATTCTTCCTATCCGCCACCGATTCCATATGTCATAGCCAACGCCACAAACCCTAGGCAAATCGGTTCTACCGATAGGGATCTCGGTCTCACCGAGATGGGATTGTAATCTCTCTATTTCCTTTTCAGAATTTTCGGTCTCACCGAAAGAGCGGATCGGTCCCACCGAGATTGCAATGTAAACTCTCTGTTTCCCTTTTGTAACATTTCGGTCTCACCGAAAAGAGCAAATCGGTCCCACCGAGTTTACCTGACCAACTCTCTGGTTAGTTAATTACCAAAATCGGTCTCACCGGGTTTGTGTAATCGGTCTCACCGAGATTACGTTATGCCCTAACCCTAACCATATCGGTCCTACCGAGATGCAAGTCAGTCCCACCGAAAATCCTAACGGTCACCAAGTTTACTAAAATCTGTCTGACCGAGTTTGTTGATTCGGTCCCACCGAGATTGGTAAATTGTGTGTAACGGTTAGATTTTGTGTGGATGCTATATATACCCCTCCACCTCCTCTTCATTCGTGGAGAGAGCCATCGAAATAAACCTACACTTCCAACTTACCATTTCTGAGAGAGAACCACCTACTCATGTGTTGAGACCAAGATATTCCATTCCTACCATATGAATCTTGATCTATAGCCTTCCCCAAGTTGCTTTCCACTCAAATATTCTTTCCACCAGATCCAAATCCTATGAGAGAGAGTTGAGTGTTGGGGAGACTATCATTTGAAGCACAAGATCAAGGAGTTCATCATCAACACACCATTTGTTACTTCTTGGAGAGTGGTGTCTCCTAGATTGGCTAGGTGTCACTTGGGAGCCTCCGACAAGATTGTGGAGTTGAACCAAGGAGTTTGTAAGGGCAAGGAGATCGCCTACTCGTGAAGATCTACCGCTAGTGAGGCAAGTCCTTCGTGGGCGACGACTATGGTGGGATAGACAAGGTTGCTACTTCGTGGACCCTTCGTGGGTGGAGCCCTCCGTGGACTCACAAGAACTGCTACCCTTCGTGGCTTGAAGTCTCCATCAACGTGGAGGTACGATAGCACCACCTATCGGAACCACGCCAAAAACATCCGTGTCTCCAATTGCGTTTGAATCCTCCAAACCCTTCACTTTACTTTCTTGCAAGTTGCATGCTTTAATTTCCGCTGCTTATACACTCTTTGCATGCTTGCTTGAATTCTGTGATGATTGCTTGACTTGTCCTGAGATAGCTAAAATCTGCCAAACTCTAAAACTGGGAAAATGTTAAGTTTTTAATTGGTCAAGTAGTCTAATCACCCCCCTCTAGACATACTTCAAGGTCCTACAAGTGGTATCAGAGCGTTGGTTTCCATTTGCTTTGATTTCCATAGCTTTTGGTGGTCATAGCCTTGGTTTCACAACCTAGGAGAGTATGGCGTCTAGCGAGGGAAATTATCACCGTAGAGGTCCTTACTTTGATGGTACTAATTTTGCTAGTTGGAAGCATAAGATGAAAATGCATATTCTCGGACATAACCCGCCGTTTGGGCAATTATTTGTATTGGCTTGCAAGGTGAATTCTTTGATGGGAGAGAGCCGAACCGTGAAGCTAATGCGGATGAATTGAAGATGTTGCAATACAACGCTCAAGCTTGTGATATCATCTTCAACGGATTGTGCCCCGAAGAATTCAACAAAATCAGCCGCCTTGAGAAATGCAAAGGAAATTTGGGATACTTTGATTGATATGCATGAAGGTACCGAATCCGTCAAGGAATCCAAGTTGGATGTGCTCCAAAGTTAGCTTGACAAGTTCAAAATGAAGGATGGTGAAGGTGTCGCTGAAATGTACTCTAGGCTTGCACTTATCACAAATGAGATTGCCGGCTTAGGGAGTGAAGAGATGACCTGATGATTCATCATCAAGAAGATCCTAAGAGCATTGGATGGAAAGTATGATACCATGTGCACATTGATTCAAATGATGCCAAACTACAAAGATCTCAAGCCAACGGAAGTCATTGGAAGAATTGTTGCTCATGAGATGTCACTTAAGGATAAGGAGGAACTTCACAACAAGTCAAGTGGTGCTTACAAAGCCTCAAGTGAAGCCCCCACATCATCAAGTGAGAAACACACCTTCAATGAAGAATTGAGCTTAATGGTGAAGAACTTCAACAAATTCTACAAGAGTAGAAGCAAAGAAAGAAGCTCCAAGTCAAGGTCTTACAATGACAAAAGATCTTCTAGTCGAGAGCAAAATTGCTACAATTGTGGGAGACCCGGACACTATTCCAATGAGTGTACGGCACCCTACAAAAGAAGAGAAGACTCTCCAAAAAGAAGAAGTAGAAGAGAAGAATCACCACCAAGAGAGAGGAGGAGTAGAGATGATCGTTATGAACGAAGATCCTCACGGAGAAGCAAGGATTCGGAAAGGAAGGACAAGTCATCAAAGAGCTACACAAAATGAAGACATCAAGCTCATGTTGGTGAATGGTATCCGGCTCCGACTCCGACCATCACTCCGAGAGAAGCTATCACTCCGACTCCGAATATACTCAAGATGAAGGTGTTGCCGGTCTAGCACTTGTGTCAACCAACTCCTCGACATTTTTGAATCACCAAATGAAGGAATTGGTAGATGCTTCATGGCCAAAGGTCCTAAGGTAACACACCCCGAGTATGTTGATTTTGATGTTGATGAAGATGACTTGCTAGGTGATGATGATTTACTTGTTGACAACTCTAATGATGAATACTATGATGAAACATCAATTAATCATGCTAATCAAGGTGAAACTAATGACAATGATAAGGAGAAAATTGAGCGTCTAACTAAAGAACTAAACACTCTTAAGTTAGCTCATGAAACTATCTTTCAAGATCATCAAGAACTTTTGAGGGCTCATGAGAAGTTATGCTTTGAAAAGCTCAATCTTGAGCAAGAGCATGAGTTCTTAAAAGCAATCAATGATGATCTCCGTAAGAAAATTTCTTCTTACATTGCCAAGCGTTTACTCTTATCCACTTAAATGCCTCAAGTCAAGTCTAGTAACAAGATCAAGAAAGATTCTTTCTCTAGTAGTAACAATAATAATGTCAAATCCAATATTGTTGCTTCTAGTAGTTCTCTTGATTCCACTAATGATTCTCTTAGCCAAGTTACACTTGAGCAAGAAAATAGCTTATTGAAGGGAATTATAGAGAAAGGTGTATACAAGAGCCTTGCCGAGAGTAAGCAATTCGAGGAAATTATACGCAAGCAAGGAAGGCACCGGAAGAATCAAGGTGTTGGTTTTGAACGAAAGTTCAATGCCAATGGAGTTGAGTGGGAAGAAGATCAATACCCCAAGACGAAGTTTGTTCCTCAACAAGAGAAGTATGATCCTACTTCCTTCAAGGGAACACATGCACAAGATGATCTTCCACCACAAGACCACAAGAACAAAGGCAAGGACAAGCTTCAAGAAGAGATTGATGCATTTGAAGAGGCACCTAAGGTCACGGTCAAGTGGATTCCCAAGACTACGTTAAGTTCTACCTCATCAAGTACAACTACAACTCCAAGGATTCCCATCAAGATGACGTGGATCCCGAAGAAGAAGAACTAGAGAGTTCTTGAGGGTGACTCATAACATATTTCACTCATATCATTATGGCAAGGACAAGTGCAATCAACTTCAATATCTTGCACTAGTTCAAGGAGTCACAAACCCTCATGTTGGTAAGGCAAGGGACAAGGTAACCTAATGATTTCATGGACATCATTTTGTGTGTGCATCACTCTATGTCTATGGATATACTTGTTTGTTCCTTGTGGGACTAACCCATGTAGGTATTGAAAGTGCAACTCACTCCAAAGGATTGCTCCAAAAGATCTACATCAACATTGAGCATCCACATCTTCAACACCTACATGAAGTCATCATCGACAAAACCAAGGTTAGTTCATCCCTCTAAGGGGGATCTCACATCTAGGGGAGCTTAACTCTAAGAATTGAGTCAAAGCAACTCTAATGATGTGAACACATAAATGCTTTATGTAAAAGTGGTAACCCCACTTGAGCTTAAACGATGAGTATGACCTATGATCAAATGTATATCATTTGACTCCTAAGTCAATATACTCATATATAGATGACCTAGTCATCGCCAATTGTTTGATAGATGCTAGAATTGGTTGTGCATGCTTTGCCACATATTTCATTTGCCATCTTATTGTGTGAGCATGTTGGTTGCATACTTTACTCATTCGAGGACATCCACTTATTGTTTTGATTGATTGGCTTCTTTTTCTTTGGCCAAGTGGATTGACAAGAATGCCTAAGAACCTTCTCTAGCTATCTATGCTTTTCTCGTCTCAAACTCTATTCATGCTACATCACAAAATTTGATCAAGTTAGATTCGAACCACTCCGTGTGAGGAGCACTCGGAGTCCCCGATTCGTCATAGACTTAAACTTCCAAAACTTCTTTGTGATTCTCGGTCTGACCGATTCCTCCATTTCGGTCTTACTGAGATCACTTAGTCGATCTAGGTTTTCAATCTCGGTGCAACCGATTTGAACTCTTCGGTCACACCGAGTTGCAATAACTGTACACAGTTTTGCATCTCGGTGCCACCGAGTTGTTCCACTCGGTCACACCGACAGGGTCGGGCTATATATAGTCACGGGCAAAAATTTGGAAATTTCTCCGAACCTCTTCGCCCGTGCAATAGCTCGCTCTGCCTCCGTGGTCTCCGGATCGTCTCCTCGTCGCCAGCCGCCTCCATCATTTGGTATCCGCCGTCAACGAATTCAACCTTCAGATTGCCGCCGTGGCGAGTCTCACTTGAACTAGGGTATGGACTCGATCACAGTGCTTTCCTCGTCCGATTCTCAGCACATTGTGATCTTATTGATTCTTGCCATGATTGAAACACTCCTATCCAGTCAATGCAATCCTTATAATAGTTTTGATTCGAAAATTTAGGGTTAGGTTTCCGCCGAAACCATCTCGGACCCACCGAGTTGAAAAACTCGATCCCACCGATTTGGCTTATGCCATTGCACTAGTGAGACTCGGTCTGACCGAGAATTGCTAATTGGTGAGACTGATTTTAGGACTTTGTGAAACCCTAGCAGTCTCGGTGCCACCGAACCGTGACTCGGTCTGACCGAGTTCATCAGTTTAGGTTCCAAAACTACTTCGGTATCACCGTGTTTGAAAATCGGTTGATCCGAAATGCTTTCTGTGGAAAACTAAAACTGAATCTTTGAGTCATTCTTTTGCAAAAATCTCTGCATTTTGTGATGCTCATCCACTCTACCTCATCTATAACTCTTCACAGGTCAGCAATGTTGTTTGCGACATGTCGCACCAGAGTGACAATGTAACAGTCGAGGAGCAGGTGCACATGAGTGAGGGCACTAGTCCCTCCAGCTCTTCAGATGAAGGCAGTAGGAGCACCCCAAGCAATTTGCCTAAAGCTGCCACCAGGCAAAGGAAGAAGAAAACCTCAGATTCTAAAGATGAGGATTATAGGGCAGAAGAGGATGAAGCAACCTCCAAGAAGGTAGTGCTCAAAAAGGAGTATGGCTCACATAGCACAAAGCTGGACTCAAAAAGAAGGTTCCCGCCAACAGGACACCTATGCCAAAGGTCGAGCATCAACTCAAATTCCTGAAAAGCCTGATCCCAAAGAGCCAAACTGAAGGGAAGAAAAGGAAAGAAAGGGTCAAGAAGACCACAGTCAGAGTTATTGGGAAGCCTTCCATGATGGAAGAGGAAGAAGAGATTGCTGCACCAGCACCAAAGGTACCCAAGCTTATGGGTGATGCTATAAGATCAAGGGCTGCCACATCTAAGCCCAAGGAAGCACCCAAAGCTTCCCCCAAGGCCAAGTCTGCACCAAAGAGGAATACCAGGAGTATTCCAAATTTCTTTGAGAAGAACAAGGCCCCAGTGCCTGAGGTTGCTAATGAAGAAGATGAAGAAGGACAAGTTTTGAGGAAGCTCAAGCCCAAGATACCATACCACAATGATGCCCATCCTGTGTTGAGGACATGAAGATCAGAAGAGACAATGGGTTGAGGCTATGGAGGATGACAGATCCATACGCCTCAAGGAGAAGAACTGCTGTGGACTACAGGTTCCACACCAAGGAACAACAGGACTTTTATGAGACTATTCTGCTGGATAAGAAGCCCATAGTGTGTGATATGAGGTGGGTCGACTGGACCTACATGAAAGAAAATGTAGAGCACTATCCTGGAGTGCAAGACAGTTTTATTCTTTGTTGGAGTTCTGCAGACTTCGTTGGCAAAAGCTCACCAATCGAACGATGAACTAATCATGCAGTTCTACTCCACAACACACTTTTATCCAGATGGTAGGATAGTGTGGATGTCTGAAGGTACAAGGTACCAGTCAACTGTTGAGGAGTGGGCAAAGCTGATAAATGCCCCAAAGGAGAATGAAGATGACCTTGATGTATATGCCAAGAAGAAAATGGACCACAATTCCATGGCACACATGTACAAGGAGATCCCAGACACAACCATTGAGACACATAAGTTTGGATCAGTCCACTTCCTTCCTGGGGCTGCCAACTATCAACTGCATCTTAAGGCATACTCTACCGCCTAAGTCCGTGACCACAACATGATTAGAGGGCATGCAATCAACATGTTGCATTTGTTTGATGTGCCATAGAAATTCAAAGTCATGAGCCTTATGGTTGAAACCATTAAGAGGACTGCAGCTGACCAGAAAAGAAGTTGTGGATATGCCCCTCAGATCTAGGAGTTGATTAACTCAAAGATGGGCACAGGAAAATATCTATTGGATAAAGAACATTTTCCAATTTATCCAGACTTTGAGGACAATGAGGTTGTCATGAATGAGAATGATCCATCGTCAGTTCAAGCACAAGAGAAGAAGGAGAAGGCAAGGAAGGAGAAGGCTGCCAGGATGCCAACTCAAGAGGAGGCATCTGAGTATCTCTTGAAGAACAAGCAGGAGCAGCTTGGATACTTAATAGCATCAACACTGAGGATTGAGAAGGGATTGGCCACCCTCACTCAAAATCAGGAGAGCTTGGAAAGAATCATGGAACAAAAGTTCTATGACTTAGATGTGAAAGTAACTGAGATTCAATCTACTGTGGAGCAACTACAAGATGACATGCAGGAGAGGAAGGGCAAAACAACAACTGATGCATTTGCCAGAGTGCCTAGAGCCCAGAGGTCATCTCTGCAAGCCAATTCCTCGACACCAGAGCCACTTCATTTGCACCAGCCCATGACCTCGGTGCCACCAGCTCCAAAGACTACATCAGCTCCAGCTCCATCTACTTCAATCAAGCCTTCGTCCTTGGCGCTATCCAGGACACCACCACCAAGATCAAGCCTGAGAGTCGATCTAGCACTATGCATTTTCTATGAACTTTTTGGTAACTTGTTGCCAAAGGGGGAGAAAAATGTATAGATCATAGGCTTCGAGAGAGAGAGTGTTCTTTTGTTCTCTCTTGATTTGGTGGTTTTTAAACTTGTTTGCTTTTGATTGCTTGAGTTACTATGTTTGTGAGACATTAATGATCATGTGTTTGATCATAAGCTACACTTACGCATGTTTGATGATATTATCTTATCTATCCTATGTGATCATTCACTGTGCTTGGTGATGAGTGCATGTATTCAATTCGTATCATTTTGAGCGCTCCACCAAGATGTATGTGACATGGAAGAGTAACCCATGATCCTAATTCCTTGTGCATTTGCAGTCCAAAGCAAATTGTAAACTATGCACAAATTTAGGGGGATCTCTTGCTTATCACATACTTCTCAAAGCGACGATGTTTTTTCAATCTTATTATCATTTGTCGAAGCTTTGATCTATATGTTGTCATCAGTTACCAAAAAGGGGGAGATTGAAAGTTCAACTATCCCTAGGTGGTTTTGGTTATTCATAACAACATATAGCTCATTGAGCTAATGCTATTCCAAGATGAACATTTCAGAAAGCTCAATGAATGGCATGGCATGGATGATGAAAGTGGATCCTCAAAATGCTAATGACAAAGGATTGGCTCAAGCTCAAAAGCTCAAGACTCTTCATTTTATATTTTAGTGATTCAAGATCACATAGAGTCTATAGGAAAAGCCAATAATATCAAGGAGGGATGAGGTGTTGCTTAATGAGCCTCTTGCTTCATGTGCTTAGTGATATGCTCCAAAACCCTCAGCTACTTTCTCATATCCACATATGTCCTAAAACCTAAAGTCAAACTCGGCCCCACTGATTCTTCCTATCCGGCGCCACCGAGTTTGGATGTCTTAGCCACTGCCACAAACCCTAGGCAAATCGGTCTCATCGATAGGGATCTCGGTCTCACCGAGATGGGATTGTAATCTCTATGTGTATGTCCATTATTAAAATCGGTCTCACCGAGTTTGAGCAATCGGTACTACCGAGATTACAATTCAAACTTTCTGGTTAACTCATTATCAAAATCGGTCCCACCGAGTTTGAGTAATCGGTCCAACCGAGCTTTCCTGACCAACTCTCTGGTTAGCTAATTACCAAAATCGGTCTCACCGAGTTTGTGTAATCGGTCTCACCGAGATTACGTTATGCCCTAACCCTAACCATATCGGTCCCACTGAGTTGCATTTCGGTCCCATCGAAAATCCTAACAGTCACTAGATTTGCTGAATCGGTCCGACCGAGTTTCTCAATTCGGTCCCACCGAGTTTGGCAAATTGTGTGTAACGGTTAGATTTTGTGTGGAGGCTATATATACCCCTCCACCTCCTCTTCATTCGTGGAGAGCCATCGACCGAACCTACACTTCCAAAGATCCTATTTACGAGAGAGAACTACCTACTCATGTGTTGAGGCCAAGATATTCCATTCCTACCATATGAATCTTGATCTCTAGCCTTCCCCAAGTTGCTTTCCACTCAAACCCTCTTTCCACCAGATCCAAATCCTATGAGAGAGAGTTGAGTGTTGGGGAGACTATCATTTGAAGCACAAGAGCAAGGAGTTCATCATCAACACACCATTTGTTACTTCTTGGAGAGTGGTGTCTCCTAGATTGGCTAGGTGTCACTTGGGAGCCTCCGACAAGATTGTGGAGTTGAACCAAGGAGTTTGTAAGGGCAAGGAGATCGCCTACTTCATGAAGATCTACCGCTAGTGAGGCAAGTCCTTCGTGGGCGGCGGCCATGGTGGGATAGACAAGGTTGCTACTGTGGACCCTTCGTGGGTGGAGCCCTCCGTGGACTCAAGGCAACTGCTACACTTCGTGGGTTGAAGTCTCCATCAACGTGGAGGTACGATAGCACCACCTATCGGAACCACGCCAAAAACATCCGTGTCTCCAATTGCGTTTGAATCCTCCAAACCCTTCCCTTTACTTTCTTGCAAGTTGCATGCTTTAATTTCCGCTGCTTATACACTCTTTGCATGCTTGCTTGAATTGTGTGATGATTGCTTGACTTGTCCTAAGATAGCTAAAATCTGCCAAACTCTAAAACTGGGAAAAGGTTAAGTTTTTAATTGGTCAAGTAGTCTAATCACCCCCCCTCTAGACATACATCAAGGTCCTACAAGGGCTTCGGGTCCAGCGGATGGCGGCGGCGGGCTTGGTGCTGGCGCCCGCTTTGGCTGCGGAGGAGGGGTCCTAGGGTGCTGGGGAGGTTCGTGGAGGCTTGGGGGTGCCACAGACCGGTTCAGAGGAGGAAGGGAGGCCGGGCGGCTCGAATTTGAGCGGGGGTCCGAGGCGGCAATGGCGGCAGAGGAGGAGGGAGAAGGCACGGGAGGAGGAGTGGGTTGGTCCGGGGGTGCACGGGAGGGAGAGAGAGCAGTTGGAGACAAGAGAAGGCTCGGGGGTGGCCTTATACGGGCGCGGCCGGGAGGTGCCGTAGGCGGGGCGCACGGCCACGGCCCGTGGCGTTGCCAGAGGCCAAAAGGGCGTTCTGGTGCGTGCGTGGGGTGCTCGTGGTCGTGGTCCAGGTCGAGAGGAGAGGGGAGAGGGAGTAGGGCGAGCTCCAGGAGGGCCCCGAGCTCGTGCACCCACTGGCCGAGCTGGGCGGCGTCGGGCGAGCTCAGCAGGGTGAGAAGGAGAGAGGGGAAGGAGGGGGCCGACTAGCTAGCATGCCGTGGACGTCGAGGCGACCTCAGGAGACACGGACCCGGCGCCCAAGGTCGTCGAGTGCCTCAGAATGGGCAAGCTACAGTCTTGGGAGTGCATCAGAAGCGTGCCCCTGAAGCTGCCCATGGCATGCCATGGCATTTTAATAGTGCCATGGGCATGTCTTATAGTGTCTGGGGTTTTGGGGGAGAGTAAACAAGGTAGGAGTGGCATTGGATGCCCTAGAGAGCCACTAGATGAGAGGGGAGGTGGAGAGAGAGGTGAACAGTGGCTGTCCAGAGGGGGAAAATGGGGGTTTACCCCATCAATCATGGATCTTTGGAAGAGGGGGATCTACTGGAGGTAGGAGTTGACCTGGGGCAGCTGTGGTAAAAACTTGGGCTCATGGAGATTAGTGGAAGAGGTCAAAATGATGATTTTGGAAAAATGGCAGAAGGTGTTTGTTGTTGGTTTGGGCAAGAAAATTAATTCCACTTTCCATGAGAATTAACAGGATGGAATGGCACTTAGAAATAGTGTGTTCTACCAAATTTAAGCTCATTTGGGCAAAGTTGATAGTGCAACTTTTGCAAACCCTAGAAATCAACAAAAATGGCTTTTCCAAGATCTAGTCATGCAAAACCATTCTCCTTGATGCACCACTTGGTGTAGTGTCATCATTTGGGGATTTGAACATGTCCACAAAAATTCAGATCAAAAGGACACACTTGGCATGTAGAGTTATTCAAATTTGGTTCTGGACAGGAAGGGTTTTGGGGCACTTTGATCAATATAACATTTTCTCCAACCCGTGCCATTTGGTCTAGATGAATGAATGATTAGACCATTTGAGCATGTTCACAAGGTTTGAGAACATTTGGACATGTTTGGCAATTTAAAGTTGCTCAAACTTCAAAATGGACAGAAATGGTTTTGAGGGGATTTCATGGGGTTATACTATTCTCCATGACATGATACTTGTCAAGATCATCAAACATGTCATATGTGACATGCTAGAATTTTCTTGGAATTTTTGGAGAATATTTCCTTTGTAAATATTTCAAAAGCTTGAAATATCCGAAAAGGGTTTTTGAGGATTTAACCAATATTTTGAACATGACCATGTGTTGAAACTCTTATATATGGACAATATATGTCCACTGAGTTTCCCTAGGTTTTACCAAATATTTTTAAAACAATAAAATAATTTTTCCCTATTAAAGACCATTTCTGGCCTTAAGAAAAAGCTTTTAAATAAAATAGGAAAATAACTTTTAAAATTATATTTTTGTGGTTTCTGGGTATCCTATGTCTAATAGGAGTCAAATATATTTTTCGAAAGATTTTTACTGCCCTTAATTAAGTACTCGCAGTGCAAACCTCAATTCAGGGGTTTTTAAAAAAACTAAATTTTGAAAATACTATTTGGCCAAATTATTTTTGCAAGAAATTATTTTATGTCCTATACACATGGCATGATCATTGGGAAAGGTTTTTGGATCAAGGAGAAGGAGTATAAGAGTTGGAGGATTTATTTTATTTTTAGAGCACTTGCAGACAACAAACAAAAACCAATCAAGGCAAGGTCCAAAACACTCAAAAGTTTTTGTCAAACCTCATTTTATCATGATTTATTAGCTTAAGTGTAGTGGCATGAAAATCAGGGTGTGACATTTAGTGCCAAACATTCTACCGACTTCTTCTTCTAGCACTTGAGCACAATTACTGTAATCCTTATTTTCACGAAAGATATTAAAAAGATGAAGCATATGAGGCAACCTCAATTCCATTTTGTAGTTTTCTTTTATATACTAAACTAGTGATAAAATAGTAAACTAAAAGATTCGATTGCAAGATCTAAAGATATACCTTCAAGCACTAACCTCCCCGGCAACGACGCTAGAAAAGAGCTTGATGTCTACTACGCAACATTCTTCTTGTAGACTCGTGTTGAGCCTCCAAGCGCAGAGTTTTGTAGGACAGTAGCAAATTTCCCTCAAGTGGATGACCTAAGGTTTATCAACCCGTGGGAGGCGTAGGATGAAGATGGTCTCTCTCAAACAACCCTGCAACGAAATAACAAAGAGTCTCTTGTGTCCCCAACACACCCAATACAATGGTAAATTGTATAGGTGCACTAGTTCGACGAAGAGATGTTGATACAAGTGCAATATGGATGGTAGATATAGGTTTTTGTAATCTTAAAATATGAAAACAGCAAGGTAGCAAGTGGTAAAAGTCAGCAAAAATGGTATTGCAATGCTTGGAAACAAGGCCTAGGGTTCATACTTTCACTAGTGCAAGTTCTCTCAACAATGATAACATAATTAGATCATATAACAATCCCTCAATGTGCAACAAAGAGTCACTCCAAAGCCACTAATTGCGGAGAACAAGTGAAGAGATTATTGTAGGGTACGGAACCACCTCAAAGTTATTCTTTCTAATCGATCTATTGGGCTATTCCTATAAGTGTCACAAACAGCCCTAGAGTTCGTACTAAAATAACACCTTAAGATACACATCAACCAAAACCCTAATGTCACCTAGATACTCCAATGTCACCACAAGTATCCACGGGTTTGATCATATGATATGCATCACACAATCTCAGATTCATCTATTCAAACCAACACAAAGAACTTCAAAGAGTGCCCAAAGTTTCTATCGGAAAGTCAAGACGAAAACATGTGCCAACTCCTATGCGTAAGTTCACAAGGTCACAGAACCCGCAAGTTGATCACCAAAACATACATCAAGTAGATCACGTGAATATCCCATTGTCACCACAGATAAGCACATGCAAGACATATACCAAGTGTTCTCAAATTCTTAAAGACTCAATCCGATAAGATAACTTCAAAGGAAAAACTCAATCCATTACAAGAAGGTAGAGGGGAGAAACATCATAAGATCCAACTATAATAGCAAAGCTCGCGGTACATCAAGGTCGTGCAAAATCAAGAACACGGGAGAGAGAGATCAAACACATAGCTACTGGTACATACCCTCAGCCCTGAGGGTGAACTACTCCCTCCTCGTCATGGAGAGCGCCGGGATGATGAAGATGGCCACCGGTGACGATTTCCACGTCCGACAGGGTGCTGGAACAGGGTTCCGATTGGTTTTTGGTGGCTATAGAGGCCTGTGGCGGCGGAACTCCCGATCTAGGTTCTGTTCTGGAGGTTTGGGGATATATAAGAGGTGTTGACATCGAGAACAAGTCAGGGGAGTCCACGAGGGGCCCACAAGGTCGGGGTGCGCACCCTAGGGGGGCGCCCAGACCCTTGTGGTGGCCTCGGGACTCCTCTGGTGCATCTCTGGTACTCCGTGAACTTCTTTTGGTCCATAAAGAATCATCGTAAAGTTTCAGTTCAATTGGACTCCGTTTGATATTCCTCTTCTGCGAAACTCAAAAACAAGGAAAAAAATAGAAACTGGACTGGGCTCTAGGTTAATAGGTTAGTGCAAAAAATCATATAAAATAGCATACAAATGCATATAAAACATCCAAGATAGATAATATAATACCATGGAACAATCAAAAATTATGGATACGTTGGAGATGTATCACGGCGCCATCCAAGACACCCACATCGGCGCACACGTCGCGGCCATCTCAGGTCGCGTGCGATGAGCAGCGCCACAGCGTTGGCGGCTCTGGGCGTCCCCATGGTAAAGCCCCTGTGCATCATTCTCAAGATGTACAGGGCCAGCATGCATGCGAGCATGCCGGCGGAAATGGATTACCGGTTGCAAGATCGAGGTGGAGCTCCTTCTGGCTCTATCAGAAGTAAGAACACCTCTCGTTCTTCATATCGTTCCATGCGATCCACACCGACAGAAAGTCCTGAGGAAGTAAAAGAGAACTTTTTTTGATTTGTGTCATGAAGGCTCTAGCAACGGACGAGTTGCATGCAATAGTTATTTGTTTGAATGTCTTGGCACATTGTCGTAGATGCTCTAACTTCTAAGGTTCTAAATGCTATCAACAAAAAAGCTATACTAGAAGGATGGAATGACACGGGCATCATCCTCATCCCAAAGGTAGATCAGTGTCCAGAAAGAGTTACCCAATATAGACCCATAAGCCTATTGACAGTGTCCTAGATAAGGAGGTACTAACCCAGTGTAGGATCTTGAGAAGAGGTGTCTAGAGGGGGGGTGATTAGACACTAAGTACCAAAGTTGCAGTTTTTAACCTTATTAAAGTTTAAGTGGAGTTTAGGCACAAGTTTAACTTTTTCAATACATAACAAGCAAGTATGCAAAGAGTATATGAGCAGCGGAAAGCAAAGCATGCAACTTGCAAGAAAGTAAAGGGAAGGGTTTGGAGGATTCAAACGCAATTGGAGACACAGATGTTTTTGTCGTGGTTCCGATAGGTGGTGCTATCGTACATCCACGTTGATGGAGACTTCAACCCACGAAGGGTAACGGTTGCACGAGTCCACGGAGGGCTCCACCCACGAAGGGTCCACGAAGAAGCAACCTTGTCTATCCCACCATGGCCGTCGCCCACGAAGGACTTGCCTCACTAGCGGTAGATCTTCACGAAGTAGGCGATCTCCTTGCCCTTACAAACTCCTTGGTTCAACTCCACAATCTTGTCGGAGGCTCCCAAGTGACACCTAGCCAATCTAGGAGACACCACTCTCATAGAAGTAACAAAGGGTGCGTTGCTGATGAACTCCTTGCTCTTGTGCTTAAAAGGATAGTCTCCCCAACACTCAACTCTCTCTCTCATAGGATTTGGATCTGGTGGAAAGAGGGTTTGAGTGGAAAGCAACTTGGGGAAGGCTAGAGATCAAGATTCTATGGTAGGAATGGAATATCTTGGCCTCAACACATGAGTAGGTAGTTCTCTCTCAGAAATAGGATGTCGGAAGTGTAGGTTCGGTCGATGGCTCTCTCCACGAATGAAGAGGAGGTGGAGGGGTATATATAGCCTCCACACAAAATCTAACCGTTACACACAATTTGCCAAACTCGGTGGGACCGAATTGAGAAACTCGGTCGGACCGATTCAGCAAATCTAGTGACCGTTAGGATTTTTGGTGGGACCGAAATGCAACTCGGTAGGACCGATATGGTTAGGGTTAGGGCATAACATAATCTCAGTGAGACCGATTACACAAACTCAGTGAGACCGATTTTGGTAATTAGCTAACCAGAGAGTTGGTCAGGAAAACTCGGTTGGACCGATTACTCAAACTCGGTGGGACCGATTTTGATAATGAGTCAACCAGAAAGTTTGCATTGTAATCTCGGTAGTACTGATTTCTCAAACTCAGTGATACCGATTTTGATAATGGACATACACAGAGAGATTACAATCCCATCTCGATGAGACCGAGATCCCTATCGGTGAGACCGATTTGCCTAGGGTTTGTGGCAGTGGCTAAGACATCCAAACTCAGTGGTGCCGGATAGGAAGAATCACGGTGGGGCGAGTTTGACTTTAGGTTTTAGGACATATGTGTGGAAGTGGGAAAGTAGTTGAGGGTATTTGGAGCATATCACTAAGCACTTGAAGCAAGAGGCTCATTAAGCAACACCTCATCCCTCCTTGATAGTATTGGCTTTTCCTATAGACTCAATATGATCTTGGATCACTAAAATGTAAAATGAAGAGTCTTGAGCTTGAAGCTTGAGCCAATCCTTTGTCCTTAGCATCTTGAAGGAGTTCCCACATCCTTTAGTCCATGCCACTCCATTGTTGAACTTATCTGAAACATGCTAGATAAAAGTGTTAGTCCAACAAGAGATATGTTGACATTAATTACCAAAACCACCTAGTGAGCACTTGTGCTTTCAATCGCCCCCTTTTTGGTAATTGATGACAACATACATCAAAGCTTTAGATAAAGATATAAAGAATAGCAAATAAAGCTTTGGAAAGACATGTAACAGGCATAGGCTCCCCCTACATGTATGCAATCATGTGAATATGGAATATAGAAGCATGTGATAGCATAACCATGATAGAGCAGGCAATGTGTTACATGTATCTTGGCCATATGCATCAGAGCAAAGAATATTAAAGAAAATACCTTCATGCCCATGAGTCCTTCTTGCAAACAATATGTACATCAGCAAGAATTCCTCATACACATGATTGTGATGCATATACTTACCTTGTAGTCTTGAGTTGGCTTAGGATGGAATGAACCTGCGTAAACAAGGTTAGATAACACAGATGCACCTTCTAGCCAGAGCAAAAAAAATAAACCACAAGAATACCAAGTCTAGGATGACATGTAGAGAGTGAGTACTAAGTACTACATTGGATTTGACATGTCGCCAAGAGTAAATATATGCAATGAATTTAGATGATTTCTTTCCCTTAGATGTCTTGCTCCCCCTGAATCTAGCATGGGATACTGGGAGAAGATAGGGAATGTAAAATCAGAGCTGAAAGATATAAATGAACAGAGCTAATGCAATCTAATGCAAATAAGCACATATGAACATGTCTTTCCCCTCAAGAAGACATGTGGCATCTCTCCTCTTGAACACCAAGCATCTGGGATCCTTGAGAAATACTCTCTACTAGTATTCTCTCCCCTGGAGATCTCTCTCTCTCTCTCCCTCTGAGATGTGAAATACTCTCTACTAGTATTCTCTCACCCTGGAGATCTCTCTCTCTAAATGATAAGCTTTGATGTGATCTCTCTCTCCCCCTTTGACATCAATTTCCAAGAAGGGCTTGATAAAGATGTGATCTTTCTCTCCCCCGCTGGAATTTGTCGTGAATGGGTTTGATCCTTGAGTCACAACATAAAGCAATGATAAAAATGTGATGCTTGTAGAGGACAAGATTCATTGAGTGGAGCTGGATCAGAAGAAACACAGAATACGTGGCAAACTGATTTTCCTGTTGTGAAATCGGTGGCACCGAGTGGTATGCTTCGGTGGTACCGAAAGTTTTTGGTTGGACCGAAAATAACAAATCGGTGTAACCGAGTTCATCACAGAGAAAACACTTGTCACCTCAGCTCACTTGACTAAGAAGATCTTACAAAGATTTGCAAGGAATTTACTGGATGATATGCAATGAATTGGAATGCAGAAAATGCAGAGCAAACAGAAAGAAATCTAGATGAAGTTTTTTTTGAAAGGGAAGATACATATGCATGAGACAAATGCAAAAACTCAGAAAAGAACACAAGAGAACTTCATCTAGAGATGGTCGGAATTCACCTATGTTAGAGTATATTGACTTAGGAGTCAAGTGAGATCACTTGATCATAGGTCATACTCATCGTTTAAGCTCAAAATGGGGTTTCCATTTTTCGTTTAAGCATCTTGATGTATTCACATCTTGTCGAGTTGCTTTAACTCATGACTTGGAGTAAAGCTTCTCTAAGATGGAATAACATACCTTGGTTGGTGGTGTCGTCCATGTAGTTGAACTTGTGTGGGTTGCTCAAGGTTGATGTAGCTCATCAAGAATTTGGAGCACCACTTGGAATTTGAGTCCATCTACCTACATGGTTTAGTTCGCAAGGAAGAGCACTTGTGTATCCAACAATGACAATCATGAAGCTCAACATTGAATTTGTCAAAGGATATGTTTAAATGGTTTCGTGCTTCCTTGGGTTCAACCACCTTGTGTAGAGACTTGGTGATGTAGAGATTGCTCAAGATATGAGTAGGTTACAACCTCATGGAATTTGATTCAACCAAGTACCTACATGGGTTAGATAACATGCAAGATACAAATATATCCAAGACATAAGATTTCCATCATAGGAGAGATATCAAGGATTAGGCATAAGCTCATGTCTTGCATGTATCCAATGGAGTTTCTACTCCAAGTTTGAAGCATCAATGATGTTCAATTCTCCTCTTAACCTGCAAAACACTTTCTCATCAAGAGGTTTAGTGAATACATCCGCTAATTGCTTTTTGGTGCGAACATTCTTAAGATCAATGTCACCCTTAGCAACATGATCTCGAATGAAATGATGACGAACTTCAATATGCTTAGTTCGAGAATATTGTACGGGATTATGACCAATTTTGATAGCACTTTCATTGTCACAAAGCAATGGAACATGTTTTACATATATCCCATAATCTTTAAGAGTTTGGGTCATCCAAAGTAATTGAGAACAACATGAACCAGCGGCAATGTATTCCGCTTCGGCAAGGATAAGGATATCGAGTTTTGTTTCTTGGAGGACCAAGACACAAGAGATCTACCAAGAAATTGGCAAGTACCAAGTGGACTTTCTATCAACCTTGTCACCGGCATAGTCCGAGTCGGAGTAGCCAACAAGATCGAAAGAGGCCCTCTTAGGATACCAAATGCCAAAATTTGGTGTATGGATTAAGTATCTCACTATCCTTTTCACGGCCTTAAGATGATATTCTTTAGGAGTAGCTTGATATCGTGCACACATGCGCACACTTAGCATAATATCGGGACGTGAAGCACATAGATATAACAATGAACCAATCATAGAGCGATAAACCTTTTGATCAACCGGTTCATCATATTTCGTTAAGTCAAGATGTCCACTAGTAGGCATGGGTGTAGTCATACCTTTACATTCTTGCATATTGAACTTCTTGAATAAGTCCTTGGTGTACTTCGTTTGAGAAACAAAAGTACCTTCCTTAGTTTGCTTGATTTGCAACCCAAGAAAGAATTTGAGTTCACTCATCATAGACATCTCAAACTTCTCCGACATTAGCTTCCCAAACTTTTCACTAAAATGAGGGTTAGTTGAACCAAATATAATAGCATCAACATAGATTTGGCACACAAAGAGTTCTCCATTAACCCTTTTAGTAAAAAGAGTAGAATCAACTTTCCCAATTTCAAAGCCTTTTTCAATAAGGAACTTGGTCAAGCATTTGTACCATGCTCTAGGAGCTTGTTTAAGACCATAAAGAGCTTTGTGAAGTTTGTAGACATGATTGGGTTTCTTAGGATTGACAAAGCCGGGAGGTTGCTTAACATAGACTTCCTCCTCTATTTCACCATTTAGAAAAGAACTTTTAATGTCCATTTGGTACAAGGTGATATCATGATGATTAGCATAGGCAAGTAAGATGTGAATGGACTCAAGTCTAGCAACGAGAGCATAAGTCTCACCATAGTCCATATCTTCGACTTGTGTGTAGCCTTGTGCGACGAGACGTGCTTTGTTGCGAACTACTTGTCCATCTTCATCTTGCTTGTTGCGAAACACCCATTTGGTACCGATGATGTTGTGGTTGTTGTCGGGCTTCTCAATCAATGTCCAAACTTGATTCCTCTCAAAGTTGCGTAGCTCTTCATGCATAGCATTTATCCAATCCGGATCTTTCAATGCTTCTTCGACCTTCATAGGTTCAATGCTAGATATGAAAGAATAGTTTTCACAAAAGTTAGCTAAACGAGTTTTAGAGCGAGTGATTCTCCCGGTTTGAATATCATTGTAGATTTGCTCAACGGGATGATCTTTAGCAATTCTTGCTCGAACTCGTGAAAGCTTTTGCTTGGGTCTTCGTTGAACATCTTCTTCATCTTGTTATTCTTCTTGGCCTTCTTCATTGTTGGCGTTGTCGTTCTCTTGTCGTGGTGGAGAAGGAGGTCGTTGACGTTCATCTTGATGCACTTCCTCGTTTTCTTCATCTTGGTGTGTCCCACTTGTGGATGCTGCGGTTTCAACTATTGGTTCACCTTGTCGTGAAGTAGAAGCTTCCACTTGAATAGACGAGGTACTCTCCTTCACCTCCGTTGGACGGACCTTGCCAATAGACAAGTCTTGGATTGCTTCTGAAGGGTCTTTGTCTCCTACATCAATTGGCAATTGCTCTATTTGCGAGCCGTTAGATTCATCAAACTTCACATCTACCGTCTCTTCAACCTGTCGGGTGAAATTGTTGTAGACACGGTAAGTGTGAGAGTTTGAGCCATAGCCTAGTAGGAAACCTTCATGAGACTTAGGAGCAAATTTATAACGACGATGCTTATCAAGAATGTAGCACTTTGAGCCGAATACTCAAAAGTATCCAACTTGGGGTTTGTTACCGGTGAGGAGCTCGTATGCCGTCTTGCCGAGTAGCTTGTGAATATACAAGCGATTTGTTGCATGACAAGTCGTCTCAACCGCTTCGCCCAAAAGTGCTTTAGCGTCTTGTACTCATCAAGCATCGTTCTCGCCATTTTGATGAGCGTCTGTTCTTCCTCTCAACAACTCCATTTTGTTGAGGTGTGTACGTAGTCGAGAACTCGTGTGAAATCCCTTCTTCATCAAGAAAGGTGTCCACATTTGCGTTCTTGAACTCCGCTCATTGTCATTGCGAACCTTCTTGATCTTCACTTCAAATTGATTTTGGGCCTTTCTAGCGAAGTTTTTGAAGATCTTTTGGACATGCGATTTATCATCGAGAAAGAACACCCACGTAAATCTTGAAAAATCATCAACTATAACTAAACCAAAAGAATTTCCACCGAGACTCTTGTAGGAGTTGGGACCAAAGAGATCCATGTGAAGTAGCTCGAGTGGCCTCTTTGTGGTCATGATGTTCTTCACGGGATGCCTTCCTCCAACCTGTTTACACCTTGACAAGCCTTTGCCAAAGTCTATCCTTATCAAATACGACATCGTTAACTCCAAGGATATGATTCCCTTTAATAAGCTTGTCAAGGTTTCTCATGCCAACGTGACCTAATCGTCTATGCCATAACCAACCTTTTGAGGATTTAGCAATGAAGCAAGTTTTAGGTTGAGCCTTTTTAGTGAAATCAACAATGTATAGATCACCTCTACGTATACCGGTAAAGACCATTTTATGATTGTCTCTACGAAGCACTTGGCAATCAATTTCAATAAATAGGACATTGAAACCGAAATCAGCAAGTCTAGATACTGAAAGTAAGTTGTAGCCGAGAGATCCAACGAGCATGACATTCTGAATGGAGCTATCATGTGAGATGGCCACCTTATCGAGGCCAACCACCTTACCCTTTGAGTTGTCACCAAAAGTGACAAACTTTCGAGGACTATCATTATCAGTAAGCTCAAGAAACATGTCTTTATCTCCGGTCATGTGATCGGTACATCCACTATCAAGAACCCATTTCTTTCCTCCTGACATATATCCCCAAAGATTTGCCATAAGACCAAAATGTCTCATTGCATCATCAAGATCGAAATCACTATCATCATCCTCATCATAGTATCCATGTTCAACATCGTCATGTGGTGGATCAAGTCCTAGAGAGGGTAATTCATTAGAGTGAGTTTGACAATGATCTTGCTTATGAATTCTTATAGCTCGTAAATAATATCACTGATAATTCCAACATCTCCTTTGGCACGCATAAGGTCGGTAAGTTCAAATAGACGATCACCAAACATAGGATCACTAGTATTCATCTTACTCAAGGCAATAGACTTATAGAGAATTTCATCTAGATTTTTCAAGGAATAATTTGGAAAGCGTTCCTCAAGAAATTTCCATATAGTGTAGGCACACTCAAGAGTAGGCAGGATTCTAATTAAGTTTCTAGGCAAGCCTCTAGTGATAAGATTAACAGTTCTAAGATTCCTAGTCATGTCAATAGATTCATCAAGGGTAGGATGCATAGGAACAACATGAGGTGCACAAGGGCTAGCAATGTACTTGTTCAGATGATATTGATTGAAAATTACAAGCATCACATTTTTCCACTCATGAAAATACTCTCCATCAAGAATAGACACTCTATGACTAAGACTCCCCAAAGTAGACTCATCCATCTTCCTCCAATGGTGATTAAACCAAGGCAATGGAGACCAATGCTCTGATACCACTTGTAGGATCTTGAGAAGAGGTGTCTAGAGGGGGGTGATTAGACACTAAGTACCAAAGTTGCAGTTTTTAACCTTATTAAAGTTTAAGTGGAGTTTAGGCACAAGTTTAACTTTTTAAATACATAACAAGCAAGTATGCAAAGAGTATATGAGCAGCGGAAAGCAAAGGATGCAACTTGCAAGAAAGTAAAGGGAAGGGTTTGGAGGATTCAAACGCAATTGGAGACACGGATGTTTTTGTCGTGGTTCCGATAGGTGGTGCTATCGTACATCCATGTTGATGGAGACTTCAATCCACGAAGGGTAGCAGTTGCCTTGAGTCCACGGAGGGCTCCACCCACAAAGGGTCCACGAAGAAGCAACCTTGTCTATC
The DNA here is from genome assembly GCA_021605145.1 of Aegilops bicornis. NCBI lineage: Eukaryota > Viridiplantae > Streptophyta > Magnoliopsida > Poales > Poaceae > Aegilops > Aegilops bicornis. The sequence continues at coordinate 403,111,122 of CM038675.1, read as the reverse complement.
CCACCATGGCCCACGAAGGACTTGCCTCACTAGCGGTAGATCTTCACGAAGTAGGCGATCTCCTTGCCCTTACAAACTCCTTGGTTCAACTCTACAATCTTGTCGGAGGCTCCCAAGTGACACCTAGCCAATCTAGGAGACACCACTCTCCAAGAAGTAACAAATGGTGTGTTGATGATGAACTCCTTGCTCTTGTGCTTCAAATGATAGTCTCCCCAACACTCAACTCTCTCTCATAGGATTTGGATCTGGTGGAAAGAGGGTTTGAGTGGAAAGCAACTTGGGGAAGGCTAGAGATCAAGATTCATATGGTAGGAATGGAATATCTTGGCCTCAACACATGAGTAGGTAGTTCTCTCTCGGAAATAGGATGCTTTGGAAGTGTAGGTTCACCGATGGCTCTCTCCACAAATGAAGAGGAGGTGGAGGGGTATATATAGCCTCCACACAAAATCTAACCGTTACACACAATTTGCCAAACTCGGTGGGACCGAATTGAGAAACTCGGTCGGCCCGATTCAGCAAATCTAGTGACCGTTAGGATTTTTGGTGGGACCGAAATGCAACTCGGTAGGACCGATATGGTTAGGGTTAGGGCATAACGTAATCTCGGTGAGACCGATTACACAAACTCGGTGAGACCGATTTTGGTAATTAGCTAACCAGAGAGTTGGTCAGGAAAACTCGGTTGGACCGATTACTCAAACTCGATGGGACCGATTTTGATAATGAGTCAACCAGAAAGTTTGCGTTGTAATCTCGGTAGTACCGATTGCTCAAACTCGGTGAGACCGATTTTGATAATGGACATACACAGAGAGATTACAATCCCATCTTGGTGAGACCGAGATCCCTATCGGTGAGACCGATTTGCCTAGGGTTTGTGGCGTTGGCTAAGACATCCAAACTCGGTGGCGCGGATAGGAAGAATCGGTGGGGCCGAGTTTGACTTTAGGTTTTAGGACATATGCGTGGAAGTGGGAAAGTAGTTGAGGGTATTTGGAGCATATCACTAAGCACTTGAAGCAAGAGGCTCATTAAGCAACACCTCATCCCTCCTTGATAGTATTGGCTTTTCCTATAGACTCAATGTGATCTTGGATCACTAAAATGTAAAATGAAGAGTCTTGATCTTGAAGCTTGAGCCAATCCTTTGTCCTTAGCATCTTGAAGGAGTTCCCACATCCTTTAGTCCATGCCACTCCATTGTTGAACTTATCTGAAACATGCTAGATAAAAGTGTTAGTCCAACAAGAGATATGCTGACATTAATTACCAAAACCACCTAGGGAGCACTTGTGCTTTCACCCAGCCGACCCATTCTCCTCGGGTTGGGTCGGCAAGCCAACATTCGTGCTCGAGATGGACTCCGGAAGCCATACGTAGGGGTGTGTTCAAGACTGCCTCCCCCGAAGACTTGACGTATACTCCAACATCTCTGTCGCCACCTCGCTCATAGTTACCAACCTTGTAACCCTAGGTACCCTTCCTGGTGTGTATATAAGCCATAGGGTTTAGCCCGTAGAGGTGACATAAACACAAAATCTTTCACCTAGCTCTAGAGTTAGACACACATTACGATCACCAGAAGAATCGATGGCTCGTCTGCAGATCAACTGCCCCAACGGCCTCGGGAGCGTTTTCACCCTTGGCTAGCTTTTTGTGTTCGGCGGCATGGTTTTTTGCGCCGACTTGACAGGCCATCCAGCCTCGGTCGAGAACTACGCCCCAGGTTGGATCGTGACCTTTGGCAGCCTTGAGTACACTACAGACTCCCGTGATGAGCTCATCCTGTCGGGATGGGCCTCCAACCGAATTGAGAACCTATCTATTGCCGGGGGCTCGAACCTGGAACCGATCTCCATCGCGACGCCGTTAGAGACTCTCGACGTGGCCACCTCGGCCGATGCCCTTCCGATCTCTGGCCTGGATGTAGACCCCCCACCTCAGGAATCACGTCAGGGTTGGACCTGATCTCGGTACCGAATCTGGAATCACTCCCGGACCCCCTTCACGCTGAAAACACGTCAAGTTACCGGCCGGGCAGACTTCGAGTCAGCCCCGCCTACAACCCAGTGATGAATCCGAAAGAGCTGTCTCACCTTAATGAGATGCTTGACCGTATCCAGGCCATGTCCATCTCGGACGGAAAAACTTCGGTCTATGATCAAGTCAGACTTAAAGGCGACGATTGGGAAATTTACGTCCCACCCACCACCCACCTAGTCGCCACAGTCGATGATTTAACTGAAGTACTAGACTGCGGTGAGGCCACAGACATGGATGAAGATGCCGATGGCCCCATAGAAGACACCTCGCCCATGGTAAACACCGACAGGTGGACGGTACATCTACTTATGGTGTGTACATGGTGGACACCCCCAATACCCCTCCGAGACGTCGCTAAAGACGCAGAAGAGGCAACAATGGGAACCTAGCGGCAATAATGCAACCGCCGATAATGGCGACGCAGAAGCCGACGACGCGGATAAAACCGAGGGAGACCATCAAGCTTCCCCAAGGCAGAATGGCACACCAGAAAGACATCTTGAGGATTCAGATCTCGACGACCTCTTTGAAGGGGCCGATGAAAATTATATGCGGGAATCTGAGGAGGATGAAAGCCTTGGCACTGAGGACTTTGTCACCCCCGAAGACCCCTTTGAACCAGAGCTCTTCCGGCCGCGCCTCATTTCAATGGCTAGGAACATGAAACGCAAGCACCAATAGTTGCAGGACAATACCGACACACTAAACGAAAGGGGGTTGAAATGCTCTCTTCCGAGCAAGACATGGAAGACCGGCGCCGTAGTGTGCTGAAATCATACCCACACAATCGTCTCCTGCCAAAGTTTGACGAGGAGCTCGCCGACGACCATGTTCGACCCCTAGAGGGTGGGACATGCCAATACGGGAAAACCTCGATGACCGGCCACCTCCAAGCTGTTATGGCAAGGAACCCGTGGATTACTTAGACCCTCACGATGTTCGACGTCGCATCAAGGAAAACAGGGCCCCCCTCGGTCCATATACGGATCAAGGGGACATGCACTGATGACCCACAAGTATAGGGGATCTATCATAGTCTTTTCGATAAGTAAGAGTGTCGAACCCAACGAGGAGCAGAAGGAAATGACAAGCGGTTTTCAGCAAGGTATTCTTTGCAAGCACTGGAATTATCGGCAACAGATAGTTGTGTGATAAGATAGCTGTAATGGGAAACAAGTAACAAAAGTAACTAAGGTGCAACAAGGTGGACCAATCCTTTTTGTAGCAAAGGACAAGCCTGGAAGAACTCTTATATAAAGCAAAGCGCTCCCGAGGACACATGGGAATTGTTGTCAAGTTAGTTTTCATCATGCTCAAATGATTCACGTTCGTTGCTTTGATAATTTGATATGTGGGTAGACTGGTGCTTGGGTGCTGTCCTTACTTGGACAAACCTCTCACTTATGATTAACCCCTCTCGCAAGCATCCGCAACTATGAAAGAAGAATTAAGATAAATCTAACCATAGCATGAAACATGTGGATCCAAATCAGCCCCTTACGAAGCAACACATAAACTAGGGTTTAAGCTTCTGTCACTCTAGCAACCCATCTTCTACTTATTACTTCCCAATGCCTTCCCCTAGGCCCAAATCATGAAGTGTCATGTAGTCCACGTTCACATAATGATACGTCTCCAACGTATCTATAATTTTTGATTGCTCCATGCTATATTATCTATTGTTTTGGACTATATTGGGCTTTATTTTCCACTTTTATATTACTTTTGGGACTAACCTATTAACCGGAGGCCCAACCCAGAATTGCTGTTTTTTGCCTATTTCGGTGTTTCAAGAAAGCGGAATATCAAACAGAGTCCAAACGGAATGAAATCTTCGGGAACGTGATTTTCTCATCAGATAAGATCCAGGAGACTTGGACCCTCGGTCAAGAAAGGAGTGAGGCGTCCACGAGGGTGGAGGGCGCCCCCCCAGGACGCGCCCCCTTGCCTCGTGGGCCCCCCAAAGCTCCACCGACGTACTCCTTCCTCCTATATATACCCACGCACTAACAGATCAGATCTGAGCCAAAAACCTAATTCCACCGCCGCAACTTCTCGTATCCATGAGATCCCATCTTGGGGCCTGTTAGGAGTTCATGGGAAGGGGAATCCACCACGGAGGGCTTCTACATCATCATCATAGCCTCTCCGATGAAGTGTGAGTAGTTTACTTGAGACCTTCGGGTTCATAGTTAGTAGCTAGATGGCTTCTTCTCTCTTTTGGATCTCAATACAATGTTCTCCCCCTCTCTCGTGGAGATCTATTCTATGTAATCTTCTTTTTGCAGTGTGTTTGTTGAGACCGATGAATTGTGGGTTTATGATCAAGATTATCTATGAGAAATATTTGAATCTTCTCTGAATTCTTTTATGTATGATTGGTTATCTTTGCAAGTCTCTTCGAATTATCCGTTTGGTTTGGCCAACTAGATTGGTAGTTCTTGCAATGGGAGAAGTGCTTAGCTTTGAGTTCAATCTTGCGGTGTCCTTTCCCAGTGACAGTAAGGGCAGCAAGGCACGTATTGTATTGCTGTCATCGAGGATAACAAGATGGGGTATTTATCATATTGCATGAATTTATTCCTCTACATCATGTCATCTTGCTTAAGGCGTTACTCTGTTTTCATTAACTTAATACTCTAGATGCATCTTTGGATAGCGGTCGATGAGTGGAGTAATAGTAGTAGATGCAAAGGAGTCGGTCTACTTGTCTCGGACGTGATGCCTATATACATGATCATACATAGATATTCTCATAACTATGCTCAATTACATCAATTGCTCAACAATAATTCGTTCACCCACCGTAAAATACTTATGCTCTTGAGAGAAGCCACTAGTGAAATCTATGGCCCCGGGTCTATTTTCATCATATTAATCTTCCTATGCTTTATTATTGCTTTGCTTTTTTTACTTTGCCTTTTATTTTACTTTGCACCTTTATACCAAAAAGACCAAAATATTATCTATCATCTCTATCAGATCTCACTCTCGTAAGTGACCGTGAAGGGATTGACAACCCCTATTCACGTTGATTGCGAGGAGTTATTTGCTTTGTGTAGGTACGAGGGACTTGCGTGGCCTCCTCTTTGGATTGATACCTTGGTTCTCAAAAATTGAGGGAAATACTTACGCTACTCTGTTTGTATCATCCTCTCCTCTTGGGGAAAACCAACGCATAAGCTCAAGACGTAGCAAGAAGGATTTCTGGCGCCATTGCCGGGGAGTCTACGCAAAAGTCAACATACCAAGTACTGATCACAATCCCTTATCTCTCGCATTACATTATTTGCCATTTGCCTCTCGTTTTCCTCTCTCCCACTTCACCCTTGCCGTTTTATTCGCCCTCTCTTTTCCGTTCGCCTTCTTCCCGTATGTATGTTTGTTTGTGGTTACACGTGCCTTCTATCTGCTTGCATCTTTGCTTGCTAAAAATCTATTGATATGGATCCACTTAAAGTGTTTTACTTGGATCATCTTCGATCCTTATGCGCTCGTGCTGAAACCCCAACTAGCCTAGTTGATGGGAAATCTTTAGATGAGCATGCTCATTTTGTGCGTCATCGTTTGTCTGAAAAAGGGAGACTCTTATGGTATCATATAAATAGTTTGCTATGCTATGCTTGGAATCTTTGTGAAATGTGTGATTTTACTTGTTGCTCTAAGAAACCTAAAAAACAGCTTCCCCGCCTATGTGAGTTCAATGATAATGAAATCTTATCTTCTTGTGCAAGGGGTGTTTATAGTTACTATGATATCAAACAAATTGAAGAATTTGTCGTTTTTAAGGGTGATTATGAAGTTGCTTCTTTGATTGAAAAGTATGATTTTACTCTCAACAAATCTGAAAATTCATTCATACTTAAATATTGCAATGAAAACCTTGGTCATAATGTCTATGTCCAAGAATTTATTGAAAGAATGACCGTTGCTTTGGAAGAAAATAATGATATGCATGAATTTATAGATAATGATGATTCCGATGATTTGGTTGAAATATCCCTTGATGAACATGATGCCTGCTATTCTTGTGGCCATGATGCCAATATTTATGAAGACGAATTTGCTATAGTTCCTTATGTTAAAAATGAGATCGTTGCTATTGCACCCATGCTTGATAGCTCCCTCAATGAAAAGCATGATTTCAATGATTTTACTATAAATTCTCCTGATGTCAGTTGTGCTAATAATATGCAAAACCCTAAGCTTGGGGATGCTAGGTTTGCTATGTCTACTACTTGTTGCAATGATCATGATTGGGGTGATTCTTCTTATGATCTTGATTTATTTAATCCCCATGATGAATATGAGATTGATAATATTGTTTGCAATAATATTGAAAGTGGGTTTAGAAGAGTGTCAACTTTAGATCCCACATATTTGGAGAATATTCAATCTTATGAATTTTTTGATAAAAGTGGGTTTGGAGAGGTCATGACTTTAGTTAATGTTAATCCCACTATTTTGGAAGACTGTCAACTTTGCATGCATGTGGATCGTGTTAAGAATATGTTTTGTGATAGCTATATTGTTGAATTTTATTATGATCCCACTTGTAATTATTATGAGTGAGGAAAATATGGTTGTAGAAATTTCCATGTTACTAAATTACCTCTCGTTATGTTGAGGTTGCTATTGTTCCTTTCCGCTTCCTTGCATATGCTAGTTTTTGCTTGCTACGATAATTTGTTTGCCTAGAATATGCCTATGAATAGGAAGTATGTTAGACTTAAGTGTGTTTGTCACATGTTTTATGATGCTCTCTTTGTGCCTCAATTCTTGTCTTTCTTGTGAGCATCATTAAATCTCAATGCCTAGCTAGAGGCGTTAAACGATAGCGCTTGTTGGGAGGCAACCCAATTTTATTTTTAGTTTTTTGTTTTTGTTTATGTTTAGGAATAAATAATCCATCTACCTTCTTTTTAGATGTGGTTTTATGTTTTAATTAGTGTTTGTGCCAAGTTAAACCTATAGGATCTTCTTGGATAATAGTTATTTGATCTTGCTGTAATTTCCAGAAACTTTCTGTTCACGAAAACAATTGTTAAAAATTACCAGAATGTGATAAAATAGTGATTCCAATTTCTGCTGATCAATAAACAAACTCCCTAGGTCTTCCTATTTTTTCTGAATGTTTGGAGTTCCAGAAGTTTGCGTTAGTTATAAATTACTACAGACTGTTCTGTTTTTGACAGATTCTGTTTTTCGTGTGTTGTTTGCTTATTTTGATGAATCTATGGCTAGTAAAATAATTTATAATCTATAGAGAAGTTGGAATACAGTAGGTTTAACACCAAAAAAATAAAGAATGAGTTCATTACAGTACCTTGAAGTGGTCTTTTGTTTTCTTTCGCTAACGGAGCTTACGAGATTTCTGTTGAGTTTTGTGTTGTGAAGTTTTCAAGTTTTGGGTGAATTTTTTTGATGGATTATGGAACAAGGAGTGGCAAGAGCCTAAGCTTGGGGATGCCAATGGCACCCCCAAGATAAACCAAGGACATCAAAAAGTCAAAGCTTGGGGATGCCCCGGAAGGCATCCCCTCTTTCGTCCACTTCCATCGGTAACTTTACTTGGAGCTATATTTTTATTCACCACATGATATGTGTTTTGCTTGGAGCGTCTTGTATTATTTGCGTCTTTGCTTGTTAGTTTACCACAATCATCCTTGTTGTACACACCTTTTGAGAGAGCCATACATGAATTGGAATTTGTTAGAATACTTTATGTGCTTCACTTATATCTTTTGAGCTTTATAGTTTTGCTCTATGTGCTTCACTTATATCTTTTGAGCTTTATAGTTTTGCTCTATGTGCTTCACTTATATCTTTTGAGCTTTATAATTTTGCTCTAGTACTTCACTTATATCTTTTAGAGACGGTGATGGATTTGTTTTAAAGAAACTATTGATCTCTCATGCTTCACTTAGATTATTTTTAGAGTCTTAAATAGCATGGTAATTTGCTTAAAATAATAATATGCTTGGTATTCAAGATTTGTAAAACTTCCTTTTGAGTGCGTTGAATACTAAGAAAAGTTTGATGCTTGATAATTGTTTTGAGATATGGAGGTGATAATATTAGAGTCATGCTAGTTGAGTAATTGTGAATTTGAGGAATACTTGTGTTAAAGTTTGTGATTCCCGTAGCATGCATGTATGGTGAACCGTTATGTGATGAAGTCGGAGCATGATTTATTTATTGATTGTCTTCCTTATGAGTGGTGATCGGGGACTGACGATGGTCTTTTCCTACCAATCTATCCCCCTAGGAGCATGCGCGTAATACTTTGCTTTGATAACTTATAGATTTTTGCAATAAGTATATGAGTTCTTTATGACTAATGTTGAGTCCATGGATTATACGCATTTTTCTTACCCTTCCACCATTGCTAGCCTCTCTAATACCGCGCAATTTTCGCCGGTATCATACACCCACCATAAAACTTCCTCAAAACAGCCACCATACCTACCTATCATGGAATTTACATAGCCATTCCGAGATATATTGCCATGCAACTTTCCACCGTTCCGTTTATTATGACATGCTCCATCATTGTCATATTGCTTAGCATGATCATTTAGTTGACATCGTATTTGTGGCAAAGCCACAGTCCATAATTCTTTCATACATGTCACTTATGAATCATTGCATATCCCGGTACACCGCCGGAAGCATTCATATAGAGTCATATTTTGTTCTAAGTATCAAGTTGTAATCATTGAGTTGTAAGAAAAATAAAAGTGTGATGATCATCATTTTTAGAGCATTGTCCCAAGTGAGGAAAGGATGATGGAGACTATGATTCCCCCATAAGTCAGGATGAGACTCCAGATGAAAAATAAAAAAGAAAAGAAAAGAGGCCATAAAAAAGAGAAAAGGCCCAATAAAAAAAATATGAGAGAAAAAGAGAGAAGGGACAATGTTACTATCCTTTTACCACACTTGTGCTTCAAAGTAGCACCATCATCTTCATAATAGAGTCTCTCGTTTTGTCACTTTCATATACTAGTGGGAATTTTTATAGAACTTGGCTTGTATATTCCAATGATGGGCTTACTCAAATTGCCCTAGGTCTTCTTGAGCAAGCGAGTTGGATGCACACCCACTTAGTTTCTTTTGTTGAGTTTTCATATGCTTATAGCTCTAGTGCATCCGTTGCATGGCAATCCCTACTCACTCACATTGATATCTATCGATGGGCATCTACATAGCCCGTTGATACGCCTAGTTGATGTGAGACTATCTTCTCCCTTTTTGTCTTCTCCACAACCACCATTCTATTTCACATATAGTGCTATATCCATGGCTCACGCTCATGTATTGCGTGAAGATTGAAAAAGTTTTGAAAATGTCAAAAGTATGAAACAATTGCTTGGCTTGTCATCGGGGTTGTGCATGATTTAAATACTTTGTGTGGTGAAGATAGAGCATAGCCAGAGTATATGATTTTGTAGGGATAACTTTCTTTGGCCATGTTATTTTGAGAAGACATGATTGCTTTGTTAGTATGCTTGAAGTATTATTATTTTTATGTCAATATGAACTTTTGTCTTGAATCTTTCGGATCTGAATATTCATACCACAATTAAGAAGAATTACATTGACATTATGCCAAATAGCACTCCTCATCAATTTTTTTTTTCATTTACCTACTCGAGGACGAGCAGGAATTAAGCTTGGGGATGCCTAATACGTCTCCAACGTATCTATAATTTTTGATTCCTCCATGCTATATTATCTATTGTTTTGGACCACATTGGGCTTTATTTTCCACTTTTATATTACTTTTGGGACTAAACTATTAACCGGAGGCCCAGCCCAGAATTGCAGTTTTTTTTGCCTATTTCAGTGTTTCGAAGAAACGGAATATCAAACGGAGTCCAAACGGAATGAAATCTTGAGGCGTGATTTTCTCATCGAGATAAGATCCAGAGACTTGGACCCTCGGTCATGAAAGGAGGGAGGCGGCCACGAGGTGGAGGCGCGCCCCCTAGGCGCGCCCGCCTTGTGGGCCCCAAAGCTCCACCGACGTACTCCTTCCTCCTATATATACCTCGCATTACTAGCAGATCGAATCTGAGCCAAAACCTAATTCCACCGCCGCAACTTTACGTATCCACGAGATCCCATCTTGGGGCCTGTTAGGAGCTCATGGGAAGGGGAATCCACCACGGAGGACTTCTACATCATCATCATAGCCTCTCCGATGAAGTGTGAGTAGTTTACTTCAGACCTTAGGGTCCATAGTTAGTAGCTAGATGGCTTCTTCTCTCTTTTTGGATCTCAATACAATGTTCTCCCCCTCTCTCGTGGAGATCTATTCGATGTAATCTTCTTTTTGAGTGTGTTTGTTGAGACCGATGAATTGTGGGTTTATGATCAAGATTATCTATGAGCAATATTTGAATCTTCTTTGAATTATTTTATATATGATTGGTTATCTTTGCAAGTCTCTTCGAATTATCCGCTTGGTTTGGCCAACTAGATTGGTAGTTCTTGCAATGGGAGAAGTGCTTAGCTTTGGGTTCAATATTGAGGTGTCCTTTCCCGATGTGATGAAGGGCAGCAAGGCACGTATTGTATTGTTGCCATCGAGGCTAACAAGATGGGGTATTTAGCATATTGCATGAATTTATTCGTCTACATCAGGTCCATCTTGCCTAAGGCGTTACTACATTTTCATTAACTTAATACTCTAGATGCATGCTTTGGATAGCGGTCGATGAGTGGAGTAATAGTAGTAGATGCAGTGCAGAGTCGGTCTACTTGTCTCGGACGTGATGCCTATATACATGATCATACCTAGATATTCTCATAACTATGCTCAATTACATCGATTGATCAACAGTAATTCGTTCACCCAAGTAAAATACTTATGCTCTTGAGAGAAGCCACTAGTGAAATATATGGCCCCGGGTCTATTTTCATCATATTAATCTTCCTACGCTTTATTATTGCTTTGCTTTTTTACTTTGCCTTTTATTTTACTTTGCACCTTTATGCCAAAAAGACCAAAATATTATCTATCATCTCTATCAGATCTCACTCTCATAAGTGACCGTGAAGGGATTGACAACCCCTATTCACGTTGATTGCGAGGAGTTATTTGCTTTGTGTAGGTACGAGGGACTTGCGCGTGGCCTCCTACTAGATTGATACCTTGGTTCTCAAAAATTGAGGTAAATACTTATGCTACTCTGCTGTATCATCCTCTCCTCTTCAGGGAAAACCAACGCAAGCTCAAGACGTAGCACATAACACCACTAGAGGAGAGACAACATACATCTCATCAAAATATCGAACGAATACCAAATTCACATGATTACTTATAACAAGACTTCTCCCATGTCCTCAGGAACAAACATAACTACTCACAAAGCATATTCATGTTCATAATCAGAGGGGTATTGAATAGAATTAATGATATGAACATATGGTCTTCCACCGATTAAACCAACTTGCATTAACTACAAGGAGTAATCAACACTACTAGCAACACACAGGTACCAATCTGAGGTTTTGAGACAAAGATCGGATACAAGAGATGAACTAGGGTGTGAGAGGAGATGGTGCTGGTGAAGATGTTGATGAAGATTGACCCCCTCTCGACGAGAGGATCGTTGGTGATGATGATGGCTTCAATTTCCCCCTCCGGGAGCAAAGTCTCCCCGGCAGGACAGCTTCGCCGGAGCCCTAGATTGCTTCTGCCCAGGTTCCGCCTCGAGACGGCGGCGCTTCGTCCTGAAAGCTTCCTTCTGATTTTTCCCAGGTCAAAAGACATCATATAGCAGAAGATGGGCATCGGAGGCCTGCCAGGTGGCCCATAAGCCACAGGGGCACGCCTAGGGGGTAGGGCTCGCCCCTAGGCTTGTGGCCTCCTGGTGGGTCCCTCTGGTATTTTCTTCGCCCAATATTTTTTATATATTCCAAAATAATTCTCCGTAAATTTTCAGGACTTTTGGAGTTGTGCAGAATAGGTGTCTCAAATTTTCTCCTTTCCGGTTCAGAATTCCAGCTGCCGGCATTCTCCCTCTTTATGTAAACCTTGTAAAATAAGAGAGAAAATGCATAAGTATTTTACCATAATGTGTAATACCAGCCCATAATGCAATAAATACCAATATAAAAGTAAGATGCAAAATGGATGTATCAACTCCCCCAAGCTTAGACCTCGCTTGTCCTCAAGCGAAAGCAGAAATCGATAAATATGTCCACATATTTAGAGTTAGAGGTGTCAATAAAATAAAATACGGACATGAGGGCATCATGATCATCTTTAGAACAACAACATATAATGTCATATAATTTCTTATGCTAAAGTAACAATTCGTTCACAAGGCAAAGTATGAATAAAAAACTTCATTGAAAACTAACAAACTATGATCTTAGTCATTGAAGCAATTACAATTTATCATTACATCGGAAAGAGTCAATGTAAGAGCTTTTTGTATAGCAAGTCCACATACTCAACCATCTTTTAGTCTTTTACAATTGCTAACACTCACGCAATACTTATGGGTTCAAAGCCTCAATCGGACACAAAGAAAGATAGGGGCTTATAGTTTCGCCTCCCAACCTTTTACCTCAAGGGTAATGTCAACAATAATACTTTATGATAACCTACATCTGAGTGGATATATATATCTGGATCTTTCTCCAACACATAGTGCTTGCCAAAAAGAAAAAAGTGTAAAAAGGAAAGGTGAAGATCACCATGACTCTTGTATAAGGGTGGAAGGTAAAATAAAAGATAGGCCCTTCGCAGAGGTAAGTAGAGGTTGTCATGCGCTTTTATGGTTGGATGCACAAAATCTTAATGCAAAAGAACGTCACTTTATATCGCCGCTTGTGATAAAGAACTTTATTATGTAGTCCGTCGCTTTTATTTCTTACATATCACAAGTTCATATAAAGATTATTTTCTCCACACTAAAAGATCATACATATTTAGAGAGCAATATTTATTGCTTGCACCGATGGCAACTTACTTGAAGGATCTTACTCAATCCATAGGTAGGTATGATGGACTCTCATGGCGAAACTGGTTTAAGGGGTGTTTGGATTCACAAGTAGTATCTCTACTTGGTGCAAAAGATTTGGCTAGCAAGGGGTGAGAAGAAAGCTCAACATGTTGGAGGATCCATGACAATATAACTTATATTCGAATATAAGAAAACATAACCCATTATGTTGTCTTCCTTGTCCAACATCAGCCTTTTAGCATGTAACATTTTAATGAGTGCTCACAATTACAAAAGATGTCCAAGATAGTATGTTTATATGTGAAACCTCTCTTTCTTCATTACTTCCTATCAATTGCAACATTAAACAATGACCAAAACTATGTTTGTCAACTCTCAACAACTTTTATTCACCATACTCTTTATATGTGAAGTCATCACTCTCCATAAGATCATTGTATGATCTTTTTATTTCCTTTTTTATGCTATCTCTTTTCTTTATCTTTTTTTCCTAAAGATCATAGCAAGAAAGACAAAGCCCTCAACTCAAAACTACTCTTTATTATATAACTCACAGACTCGATTACATAGATAGATCTAAAAAAAAAACTCAAAGCTAGATGATACTAAAACTTTATTCTAGTAGATCAAGATATAACTAAAAGGATCAAACCAAGAAAAACGATAAAGGTAAAAGTGTGATGGTGATACGATACCGGGGCACCTCCCCAAGCCTGGCAGTTGCCAAGTGGAGTGCCCATACCCATGTTTTGAAATCTCTTTCTTCGGAGGTGATGATGATGGAGCTGTTGTATTCTTCTTCTCCAGCTTGCGTCTGAGGCTAAAATTTTTCTCCCTCAGATCCTCATTCTCGAGCTCGAGTTTCATTATATTTTTGCATAATGCCGCCTTGCTGTCCTGCAAAAAACATGGTGGGATAGATTGTACCTTAGGAAGGCTTGACTTCTTGAATTCCACATGCATATCGCCAGGCTGAGGTAGTGGATCTTCATCTTCGTCAGAACTATCATCCCTTGTTCTCTCCATGTCGGAGTCTTCCTCCTCCTCCGTAGTCCAGCCATAATGCTCCACCTCCCCATAAACCTTTGGGTTGGCAATGAAATCAGCGAAATGGCTCTCTCCCTCCAAATCCCGAGACGACATATTTTCATATCTGCCAGGAAAACACCACAAACAAGAACAGAGGAATTTTCCATGGTACGGTAGTCAAAACCTTCGGGAGATTACATAATGAATTTTTATCGACCAAAAGAAGTGTTCCACAAGAAAACAGAGTCAGGAAGGCACACGAGGTGGCCACAAGCCGCAGGGGCGCGCCCAGGGGGTAGGGCATGTCCCCCAGGCTTGTCGCCTCATCGTGCACTTTTCAGACTACTTTTAATTTTCCTAATTTTTTAAATATTCCAAAACGGAAAAAAATTGCCCATAGAACAGTTTTGGAGTCGGTTTACTTACCGTACCACATACCTATTCCTTTTCGGAGTCTGAAACATTATGGAAAGTCTCCCTTATCTACTCCTCCGGTGTTACGGTATTAATAATATTGGTTTCACATTTATGGGAGTACCTGAAATATAATGTTTGATTCTTTGAACGTTTACCACCTTAGGGTTAGTGCCTTCAGCGTTGTTGATTTTGATGGCACCGGAATGATAAACCTCCTTAATAATGCAAGGACCTTCCCATTTATAGAGAAGCTTTCCTGCAAAAAATCTTAAACGAGAGTTGTATAGCATGACATGGTCACCTACATTAAATTCACGCTTTTGTATCCTTTTGTCATGCCATCTTTTAACTTTTTCTTTAAACAACTTGGCATTCTCATAGGCTTGGGTTCTCCATTCATCAAGTGAGCTAATGTCAAATAACCTCTTTTAAACGGCAAGTTTGAAATCATAGTTGAGCTCTTTGATTGCCCAATAAGCCTTATGTTCTAGTTCAAGAGGTAAGTGACATGCCTTTCCATAAACCATTTTATATGGAGACATACCCATAGGGTTTTTATAAGCAGTTCTATAAGCCCATAATGCATCATCAAGTTTCTTAGACCAATTATTTCTAGATATATTAACAGTCTTTTGCAAGATCAATTTAATTTCTCTATTGCTCAATTCTACTTGACCGCTAGACTGAGGATGATAATGTGATGCAATTCTATGGTTGACATCATATTTAGCAAGCATTTTGCATAAAGCACCATGAATAAAGTGCGAACCACCATCAGTCATCAAATATATAGGGACTCCAAACCTCAGAAAAATAACTTCTTTAAGCATCTTAATAGAAGTGTTATGATCAGCACTACTGGTTGGAATAGCTTCTACCCACTTAGTAACGTAATCAACAGCAACTAAAATATGTGTATACCCATTAGAGGAAGGAAAAGGTCCCATATAATCAAAGCCCCAAACTTCAAATGGTTCAATAACAAGTGAATAATTCATAGGCATTTCCTGACGTCTACTAATATTGCCAATTCTCTGGCATTCATCACAAGACAAGACATACTTACGAGCACCCTTGAAGAGAGTAGGCCAATAAAAACCATTTCGTAATACCTTGTGTGCAGTTCTATCTCCAGCATGGTGTCCTCCATAGGCCCCGGAGTGGCACTTGCATAGGGTTGATAACCCACAAGTATAGGGGATCGCAACAGTTTTCGAGGGTAGAGTATTCAACCCAAATTTATTGATTCGACACAAGGGGAGCCAAAGAATATTCTCAAGTATTAGCAGTTGAGTTGTCAATTCAACCACATCTGGATAACTTAATATCTGCAGCAAAGTATTTAGTAGCAAAGTAGTATGGAAGTAACGATAACGGTAGCAAAAGTAACAATAGCAGTTTTGCAGTGATTGTAACAGTAGCAACGGAAAAGTAAATAAGCGAAGAATAATATGTGAAAAGCTCGTAGGCATTGGATCGGTGATGGAGAATTATGCCGGATGCGATTATTCATGCAACAGTTATAACATAGGGTGACACAGAACTAGCTCCAATTCATCGATGTAATGTAGGCATGTATTCCGAATATAGTCATACATGCTTATGGAAAAGAACTTGCATGACATCTTTTGTCCTACCCTCCCGTGGCAGCGGGATTCTATTGGAAACTAAGGGATATTAAGGCCTCCTTTAATATAGTACCGGACCAAAGCATTAACACATAGTGAATACATGAACTCCTCAAACTATGGTCATCACCGGGAGTGGTCCCGATTATTGTCACTTCGGGGTTGCGGGATCATAACACATAGTAGGTGACTATAGACTTGCAAGATAGGATCAAGAACTCACATATATTCATGAAAACATAATAGGTTTATATCTGAAATCTTGGCTTTTCGGGCCCCGGTGACAAGCATTAAGCATAGCAAAGTCATAGCAACATCAATCTCGAACATAGTGGATACTAGGGATCAAACCCTAACAAAACTAACTCGATTACATGATAAACCTCATCCAACCCATCACCGTCCGGCAAGCCTACGATGAAATTACCCACGCATGGCGGTGAGCATCATGAAATTGGTGATGGAGGATGGTTGATGATGACGATGGCGACGGATTCCCCTCTCCGGAGCTCCGAACGGACTCCAGATCAGCCCTCCCGAGAGAGATTAGGGCTTGGCGGCGGCTCCGTATCGTAAAACGCGATGAATCCTTCTCTCTGATTTTTTTCTCCTCGAATGTGAATATATAGAGTTGGAGTTGAGGTCGGTGGAGCACCAGGGGGCCCACGAGGCAGGGGCGCGCCTCCCACCCTCGTGGACATGGTGTGGGCCCCCTGGCCTTGATTCTTTCGCCAGTATTTTTTATTATTTCCAAAAATAATCTCCGTGAAGTTTCAGGTCAATCCGAGAACTTTTGTTTCTGCACAAAAATAACACCATGGCAATTCTGCTGAAAACAGCGTCGGTCAAGGTTAGTTCCATTCAAATCATGCAAGTTAGAGTCCAAAACAAGGGCAAAAGTGTTTGGAAAAGTAGATCTGACGGAGACATATCAACTCCCCAAGCTTAAACCTTTGCTTGTCCTCAAGCAATTCAGTTGATAAACTGAAAGTGATAAAGAAAAACTTTTACAAACTCTGTTTGCTCTTGTTGTTGTAAATATGTAAAGCCAGATTCAAGTTTTCAAAGAAAGATTATGACTAACCATATTCACAATAACACTTAGGTCTCATGTTTACTCATGTCAATGGCATAATCAACTAGCGAGCAATAATAATAAATCTCGGATGACAACACTTTCTCAAAACAATCATAATATGATATAACAAGATGGTATCTCGCTAGCCCTTTACGAGGGCATAAAACATAAATGCAGAGCACCTTTAAAGATCAAGGGTGACTAGACATTGTAATTCATGGTAAAAGAGATCCAGTCATAGTCATACCCAATATAAATTAATAGTAATGGATGCAAATGACAGCGGTGCTCTCCAACTGATGCTTTTTAATAAGAGGGTGATGACTCAACATAAAAGTAAATGGATAGGCCCTTCGCAGAGGGAAGAAGGGATTTGTAGAGGTGCCAGAGCTCGATTTTGAAATAGAGATAAATAATATTTTGAGCGGTATACTTTCATTGTCAACATAACAACCGAGAGATGGCGATATCTTCCATGTTACACACATTATAGGCGGTTCCCAAACAGAATGGTAAAATTTATACTCCCCACCACCAACAAGCGCACTCCACGGCTGGTCCGAAACAATGGGTACCGTCCAACTAACAACAATCCTGGGGGAGTTTTGTTTGCAGTTATTTTGATTTGATTTTGCTTAAAGCATGGGACTGGGCATCCCGGTGACCAGCCATTTTCTTGTGAGTGAGGAGCGGATTCCACTCCTCTTGAGAATAACTTGCCTAGCATGGAAGATACAGACAGCCCTAGTTGATACATGAGCTATTCGAGCATACAAAACAAAATTTCATTTGAAGGTATGGAGTTTGGCACATACAAATTTACTTGGAACGGCAGGTAGATACCGCATATAGGAAGGTATAGTGGACTCATATGGAATAACTTTGGGGTTTAAGGGATTGGATGCATAAGCAGTATTCCCGCTTAGTACAAGTGAAAGCTAGAAAAAGACTGGGAAGCGACTAGCTAGAGAGCAACAACAGTCATGAACATGCATTAAAATTAATAAACATTGAGTGCAAGCATGAGTAGGATATAATCCACCATGAACATAAATATCGTGAAGGCTATGTTGATTTTATTTCAACTACATGCGTGAACATGTGCCAAGTCGAGTCACTTGAATCATTCAAAGGAGGATACCACCCCACTATACCACATCACAACCATTTTAATAGCATGTTGGCACACAAGATAAACCATTATAAACTCCTAGCTAATTAAGCATGCATAAGAAGCTATAATCTCTAATTGTCATTGCAAATATGTTTATTCATAATAGGCTGAATCAGGAACAATGAACTAATCATATTTACAAAAACAAGAGAGGTCGAGTTCATACCAGCTTCTCTCTTCTCAATCAGTTCATCATATCTCGTCATTATTGCCTTTCACTTGCACGACTGAATGATGTGTATAATAATAACAGTGCACGTGCATTGGACTAAGCTGGAATCTGCAGGCGTTTTAATACACAGGAGAAGACAAGGCAATATGGGCTCTTGGTTAAATCAACAACAATGCATATAAGAGCCACTTCAACATTTTCATTATGGTCTTCTCCTCTCGACCCCCAAGGAAAAGAAAAGAAATAAAAATATTTACACGGGAAAGTTCCCAACAAGCAAAAGAAGAACAAGAAATCTTTTTGGGTTTTCTTTTAATTATTACTACTACAGCAAGAAAGTAAACTAGCTAAAAGCTACAACTAATTTTTTTTGGTTTTCTTAAGGTTTTTCAAACACACAAGAAGAAAGCATAAAAAGGAAAATAAACTAGCATGGATAATACAATGAAAAATTATGAGCACCGACAACTAGCAATGAGTGTGTGAACATAAATGTAATGTCGGTGAGAAATACGTACTCCCCCAAGCTTAGGCTTTTGGCCTAAGTTGGTCTATGCCCATGGATCAAAGTTGTAGTTGGGGTCGTACTGAGAAGCAGCGGCTATTGCATCATGGGCTGCAGCTTGGAGGCGAGCTGTCTCAGCCCTTCTCTCGTACTCGTTCGCCTCCTCCCTGGTTATAACATGTCTCCCTTTTGCCTGAAAGTCAAAGAAAGTAGGAGCAGGGAGATCGACGTGATAGGTGTGCCGTCTGTCAAAGATTAGTCAGTACTGGAGGAACCGATCGTTCCTCTCAACAAAGCGATGACGAACCATAGCCTCATAATCTAAATAAGCAGGAGGCAACTCAATATCATACTCACGTATGGGTATATCAAGAAAATTAGCTAAACGGGTTGCATAAATTCCACCAAAGAAATCTCCATTAATTCTATTATTATGCAACCTACGTGCAACAATGGCTCCCAAATTATAATGTTTATCTCCTAATACAACACTCCTGAGAACACTAAGATCAGGAACACACATGTGGCAAGCTTCATTCATACCATTTATGCATCTACCTATGAAGAGAGCAAAATAATGTATAGCAGGAAAATGAATGCTCCCTATGGTAGCTTGTGTTATTTCTATAGATTCCCCCACTGTGATGCTAGCAAGAAAATCTCTAAACTCAGATTTGCGAGGTTCACTAGGACTACCCCACTGCGGGAGTTTACAAGCAGTAGTAAAATCCTCTAGGTCCATGGTGTAGGATTTATCATAAAGATTAAACAGGACCGTGTGAGAGTTGCGTGAAGATGAAATTCTAAATCTTCACACAAAGGAATCAGTAAGGTAATAGTGTTGGAGGCACTTATCTGACATGAAGCCCTCCAAATCAGCGTTACGCTCATATGCCTCGAATTCCTCCTTAATTCCTGCTCGGACCATGAAGTTTTCTGACGGCCATTCACAAGGCCGCACTTGAGCTTCTCTTGGCGGTTCAAGGTCTGGCTCACGCATTGCAGGTCTGGGTCCTTGCTTCCTTGAAGAACCTCCTTGATACATTTTCCTAAGCATATTTCTTCCTCTGAAAAATTTCTAAATTTTTAGCAACTTAAAATAAAAGTGAACCAAGATCAACAAAACTAATAGTAACTACTCCCACAAGTGCCTAGAGACTATATCATGCATTAGAACTACTTGGGACCATATAAATTTGACATGCAAGCTCAAGAACAGGGTCACCTAAGCAGCAAAAACTTGCAATAAATAAAACACTAGAAGAAAACTAATTGGACCATTGGAGGAGTCACATACCAAGGAACAATCTCCCAAAGCGGTTTTGTGAATGGAGCTTTGAGCAAGGAGATCGAAAATCGCAGCAAAATGAGCTAGAACTCGTGCTTGAGCTGGTTGGTGATTTTTTTTGGGAGGAAGAAGGAGTGTGTGGTGGCTGGAATAAGTGAAGGGGAGCCACCATGGGCCCACGAGGCAGGGGGCGCGCCCAGGGGGGTGGGCGCGCCCTGGGCCCTCGTGGCCAGGTGCTTGCTCCCCCTGCTGTGTTCTCGGTGCCAGATATTCTCAAATATTCCAGAAAAAAATCATATTTCAATTTCGGGGCATTTGGAGAACTTTTATTTTTGGGGTATTTTTTTATTGCACGGATAATTCAGAAAACAGGCAGAAAATACTATTTTTACTTTATTTAATCTAAACAATGAGAAAGTAAAAGGAGAATGCGGAAGGTTGTGCCTTCTAACTTCATCCATCTCATGCTCATCAAAAGGAATCCACTAACAAGGTTGATCAAGTCTTGTTAACAAACTCATTCCGAATCGCATTAAACTGGAGAAATTTCGAATAACACTAAGTTACCTAAACGGGGATATGCACGTCCCCAATAATAAGAATATCATATTTCTTCTTGACAGTAGGAATAGGAAATTCAAAACCTCCAATAATAATCGATGGAATTTTTCCAATAGAGTTGATACTATGGACTTGAGGTTGTTTCCCCGGCAACGGCGCCAGAAAATAGTCTTGATAACCCACAGGTATATGGGATCGCAAAGTTTTCGAGGGTAGAGTATTCAACCCAAATTTATTGATTCGACACAAGGGGAGCCAAAGAATATTCTCAAGTATTAGCAGTTGAGTTGTCAATTCAACCACACCTGGATAACTTAATATCTGCAACAAAGTATTTAGTAGCAAAGTAGTATGGAAGTAATGCTAACGGTAGCAAAAGTAATAGTAGCAGTTTTGCAGTGATTGTAACAGTAGCAACGGAAAAGTAAATAAGCGAAGAACAATATGTGAAAAGCTTGTAGGCATTGGATCGGTGATGGAGAATTATCCTGGATGCGATTATTCATGCAACAGTTATAACATAGGGTGACACAGAACTAGCTCCAGTTCATCAATGTAATGTAGGCATGTATTCCGATAGTCATACATGCTTATGGAAAAGAACTTGCATGACATCTTTTATCCTACCCTCCCGTGGCAGCGGGTCCTATTGGAAACTAAGGGATATTAAGGCCTCCTTTTAATAGAGTACCGGACCAAAGCATTAACACATAGTGAATACATGAACTCCTCGGACTATGGTCATCACCGGAGTGGTCCCGATTATTGTCACTTGAGGTTGCGGATCATAACACATAGTAGGTGACTATAGACTTGCAAGATATGATCAAGAACTCCCATATATTCATGAAAACATAATAGGTTCATATCTGAAATCATGGCACTCGGGCCCTAGTGACAAGCATTAAGCATAGCAAAGTCATAGCAACATCAATCTCAGAACATGTGGATACTAGGGACCAAACCCTAACAAAACTAACTCGATTACATGATAAATCTCATCCAACCCATCATTGTCCAGTAAGCCTACGATGAAATTACTCAGACACGGCGGTGAGCATCATGAAATTGGTGATGGAGGATGGTTGATGATGACGATGGCGACGGATTCCCCTCTCCGGAGCCCCGAACGGACTCCAGATCAGCCCTCCCGAGAGAGATTAGGGCTTGGCGGCAGCTCCATATCGTAAAACGCAATGAATCCTTCTCTCTGATTTTTTTTCTCCCCGAACGTGAATATATAGAGTTGGAGTTGAGATCGGTGGAGCACCAGGGGCCCACAAGGCAGGGGGGCGCGCCCAGGGGGGCAGGCGCGCCTCCCACCCTCGTGGACAGGGTGTGGGCCCCCTGGCCTTGATTCTTTTGCCATTATTTTTTATTATTTCCAAAAATAATCTTCGTGAAGTTTCAGGTCATTCCGAGAACTTTTGTTTCTGCACAAAAATAACACCATGGCAATTCTGCTGAAAACAGCGTCAGTCCGGGTTAGTTGCATTCAAATCATGCAAGTTAGAGTCCAAAACAAGGGCAAAAGTGTTTGGAAAAGTATATACGACGGAGACGTATCAAGGACCTGTTCCTGTTCATGCTCAGGTACACGACGTCTAATAACACCATCTACTCCTTCTTTATAAAGGTGTGGGTCATCCCAAAAGTAATGTTTTAAATCATAGAAAAACTTTTTATTTTGATGGTATGTGAAACTAGGTGGTATAAATTTAGCAACAATGTTATTAGCATAATTAGCATACCATGGAGCACTACGAGAAGCATTTGTGACAACTATTTGTTCATCAGGAAAGCTATCATCCATAGGTGGTGGGTCATCAAGAATATTTCTAATCTAGACAAGTTGTCTGCTACGGGGTTCTCAACTCCCTTTCTATCAATAATGTGCAAATCAAATTCTTGTAACAAGAGAACCCACATAATAAGTCTAGGTTTAGCATCTTTTCCATAATATACTTAATAGCAGCATGATGAGTGTGAATAGTCATTTGGAATCAACAATATAAGATTTGAACTTATCACAAGCAAAGACAACTGCTAAAAATTCTGTTTTAGTAGTAGCATAATTTCTCTGGGCACTGTCTAGATTTCTACTAGCATAATGAACAACATTCAATTTCTTATCAACTCTTTGTCCTAGAACAACACCAACATCATAATCACTAGCATCACACATAATTTCAAAGGGTAAATTCCAACCAGGTGGTTGAACAATAGGTGGAGAAATCAAGGCTTTCTTAAGTATTTCAAATGCTCCTACACAATCATCATCAAAAACAAAAGGAACATATTTTTGCAAGAGATTAGTGAGAGGCCTAGAAATTTTAGAGAAGCCTTTAATAACCCTCCTATAGAAACCAACATGACCAAGGAAACTTCTTATACCTTTGATATCTTTAGGACACGACATCTTTTCAATAGCATCTACTTTAGCTTTATCAACTTTAATACCTCTTTTAGAAATTTTATGCCCCAAGACAATACCTTCATTAACCATCAAGTGGCACTTCTCCCAATTTAAAACAAGATTAGTTTCTTCACATCTCTGCAAAACTCGATCAAGGTTTCTTAAGCAATCATCAAAAGAAGTTTCGTAAACTGAGAAATCATCCATGAAAACCTCAACAATCATTTAACAAAAGTCAGAGAATATAGCAGTCATACATCTTTGAAAGGTAGCAGGTGCATTTCATAAACCAAAATGCTTACGTCTATAAGCAAAAGTACCAAAGGGCAAGTAAAAGTAGTCTTTTCTTGATCCTCTTTTGACATAGGTATTTGAGAAAAATAGAATAACCATCTAGAAAGCAAAAGTGTGTATGTTTGGATACTCTTTCTAGCATTTGATCAATAAAAGGTAGAGGGTAATGATATTTCCTAGTAGCTTTGTTTAATTTGCGAAAATCAATTACCATCCTATAACCAGTAACAATTCTTTGTGGGATCAACTCATTCTTATTATTAGGAACAACAGTAATACCTCCCTTCTTAGGGACACAATGAACGAGACTTACCCATCTACTATCAGCAATAGGATAAATTATACCTGCCTCCAGAAGCTTTAGTATTTCATTTCTTACCACTTCTTTCATCTTAGGATTTAACCGTCGTTGGCGATCAACAACTGGTTTAGCATCAGGCTCCATATTAATTTTATGCTGACATAGAGTGGGACTAATGCCCTTAAGATCATCAAGAGTATATACGATAGAGGCACGGTGCTTATTCAGAGTTTTCAATAATTTCTTTTCTTCATGCTCAAAGGTTAGCACTAATTATAACAGGACATATCTTATTTTCATCAAGATAAGCATATTTCAAAGTATCAGGCAATTGCTTAAGCTCAAACACGTGATCGCCCTTGGGTAGAGGAGGATCCCCAAGAATTTCAACAGGTAGGTTGTGTTTCAAAACATGCATTTGGTTAAAGAATATTTCATCTAATTCCTTCCTTTCATTCATAAACATATCGTTTTCATGGTCTAGCAAATATTGTTCTAAAGGATCGGTAGGAGGCATGTCAATAGAAGCAAGACCAATAATTTCATCTTTACTAGGCAATTCTTTATCATGGGGTTGTCTACGAAATTTAGAGAAATTAAAATCTTGAGACACATCCCCAAAACTTACAGTAACATTTTCCTTTTCACAATCTATCTTAACATTGACAGTGTTCAAGAAAGGTCTACCAAATATAATGGGACAAAATTCATCTTGTGGGGAACCAAGAATAAGAAAATCAGTAGGGTTTTTTATTTTCCCACACAAGACTTCAACATCTCTAGCAATCCCAATTGGTGATATATATCTCTATTTGCAAGCTTAATAGTAACATCAATATCTTCTATCTCAGGTGGTGCAATATCATTCATAATTTCTTGATATAAAGTAAAAGGAGTTGCACTCACACTAGCACCCACATCACATAAGCCATGATAACAATGATCACCTATTTTAACAGAAACAACAGGCATGCCAACAATTGGTCTATGTTTATCTTTAGTATCAGGTCTAGCAATTTTAGCAGCTTCATCACAGAAATAAATAACATGCCCATCAATATTATCGACCAAGAGATCTTTAACCATAGCAATACTAGGTTCAACTTTAATTTGTTCAGGGGGTGTAGGTGTTCTAGTATAACTCTTACGAACCACAGCTGAAGCTTTAGCATGATCCTTTATCCTAACATGAAAAGGTGGTTTCTCAATATAAGCAGAACAATAGGATCAACATTATAAGTAACAGTTTCTTCTTCAACTCTAATAGGTTCTACTACTTTCACTTCAATGGGAGGATGATATTTAAACCACCTCTCCTTAGGGAGATCAACATGAGTAGCAAATGATTCATAGAAAGAAGCTACTATCTCAGAGTCAAGTCCATATTTAGTGCTAAATTCACGAAAAGCATCGGTATCCACGAAAGATTTAACACAATCAAACTTTAGGTTTATACCTGACTCATTACCTTCATCGAGTTCCCAATCTTCAGAGTTGCGTTTAATACTTTCCAATAATTCCCATTTGAATTCAATAGTCTTCTTCATAAAACAACCAATACAAGAAGTGTCAAGCATGGATTGATCATTACGAGAAAGCCGAGCATAAAAATTCTGAATAATAATTTCTCTTGAGAGATCATGATTGGGGCATGAATACAATATTGACTTAAGCCTCCCCCAAGCTTGAGCGACACTTTCTCCTTCACGAAGCCAAAAATTATATATATAATTCCGATCGCGATGAGCCAGATGCATAGGATAAAATTTCTGATGAAATTCTAATTTCAATCGGTTGTAGTTCCAAGATCCAATATCATCACATAGCCTATACCATGTCAATTCCTTTCCCTTCAAAGATATAGGGAAGAACTTCTTCTTGAAATCATCCTCGGGCAGACCTGCAAGCTTAAATAATCCACAAACTTCATCCATATAGATTAGATGCATATGATGATGTAGTGTTCCATCTCCTGCATAAGGATTAGCTAGCAGTTTCTCTATCATACCCGAAGGAATTTCATAATAAATATTTTCAGTAGGTTCAGTAGGTTGAGGAGCAACTTCTTTCTCTACCGTTCGAGGTGAAGATACCCTGAACAAGCCCCTCAAAGGATTATTTTCCATAGTGACAAGTGACAGTAAATTTCAGCACGTAATATAAATGTTTCCTTACCAAATTCCACTCACCAAAGGCGCTTCACTCCCCGGCAACAGCGCCAGGAAAGAGTCTTGATGACCCACAAGTATAGGGTATCTATCGTAGTCCTTTCGATAAGTAAGAGTGTCGAACCCAACGAGGATCAGAAGGAAATGACAACCAGTTTTCAGCAAGGTATTCTCTACAAGCAATGAAATTATCGGTAACAGATAGTTGTGTGATAAGATAACTCGTAGCGGGTAACAAGTAACAAAAGTAACTAAGGTGCAGGAAGGTGGCCCAATCCTTTTGGTAGTAAAGGACAAGCCTAGACAAACTCTTATATAAATCAAAGCGCTCCCGAGGACACATGGGAATTGTTGTCAAGTTAGTTTTCATCATGCTCATATGATTCGCATTCGTTACTTTGATAAGTTGATATGTGGGTGCACCGATGCTTGGGTGCTGCCCTTACTTGGACAAACCTCCCACTTATGATTAACCCCTGTCGCAAGCATCCACAACTATGAAACAAGAATTAAGATAAATCTAACCATAGTATGAAACATGTGGATCCAAATCAGCCTCTTACGAAGCAACACATAAACTAGGGTTTAAGCTTCTGTCACTTTGGCAACCCATCATCTACTTATTACTTCCCAATGCCTTCCCCTAGGCCCAAATCATGGTGAAGTTTCATGTAGTCGACGTTCACATAACACCACTAGAGGAGAGACAACATACATCTCATCAAAATATCGAACGAATACCAATTTCACATGATTACTTATAACAAGACTTCTCCCATGTCCTCAGGAACAAACGTAATTACTCACAAAGCATATTCATGTTCAAAATCAGAGGGGTATTGAATAGCATTAAGCATTTGAACATATCATCTTCCACCGAGTAAACCAACTAGCATTAACTACAAGGAGTAATCAACACTACTAGCAACCCACTGAAAGGATCGATATGGTTGACTAGAGGGGGAGTGGGTGAATAGGCAACTACCAATTTTTAGCTTTTATTAACAAATTAGGTTTAGCAACAAATAGGTTGTCTAGATGTGCAACTAGCTGAGCAACCTATGTGATACAAACAACAACAACAAGTGCAAGCAAAGGATACAACACAACAATAGCTTGCACAAAGTAAAGGGAAGAGATAACCACAAGTGGAGCCGGTGGAGACGAGGATGTGTTGTCGGTGCCAAAACCAGCCGATCTCGGGTAGGGGGTCCCGAACTATGCGTTTGAGGATCAAAGGTAATAGGAGACAAAGGGGACACAATGTTTACCCAGGTTCGGGCCCTCTTAATGGAGGTAAAACCCTACTTCCTGTTTGATTGACTTTGATGAGTATGGGGGTTACAATAGTTGATCTACCTCGAGATCGTAATGGCTAAACCCTAGATGTCTAGCCTATATGAATTCTGATAGCCTCTACGGACTAAACCCTCCGGTTTAGATAGACACTAGAGGAGCCTAGGGTTGTACAAAGTCGGCTTGCAGAAGAAGGAAATTACATATCCGACGCCAATCTTGCCATCCACGCATTGGAGAGTCCTATCTGGACACGGGGGAAGGCCTTCTATCTTGTATCTTCACGGCCCATCAGTCCGGCCCATATCACACAACCCGGACACCCGAGGACCCCCTAATCCAGGACTCCCTCAGTAGCCCTTGAACCAGTCTTCAATGACGATATGTTCGGCACACAGATTGTCTTCGGCATTGCAAGGCGTGTTCCTCCTCCCGAATACTTCAAAGCAATCTTCTGAATAAAAGAACTGTATCCGGCTCTGCATGACAGTCACAACCCTCAACCACGAAGGCAAAATGTTTAATCAAAACAATGTCTGTCAACTGACAACTTTTTCGCCGAAACGCCATGTCTGGCCTCTTTAACATTTCGAACCGTTTTTGGCCTCCTGCTTCGCGTTTCGAGGCGCGACCTATATTGACACGTCTTGTCAAAACTGAGATCGTGTCCGCTTATCGTGGGATCCTCATCAATATGGGTTTGGGTAATCCAATCATGCCATTCGCACGACCCCTTAGGAACAGGTGAGTTTTAAGGCTTGAGGGGGGGGGGGGGGCGCTTGATATTCACTTCCTATATAAGTGGATAAAGATCCCTCTTTTCTCCCCACGCCTTCTTCCTTCTCCTACTTTCCCATCCTCAAGCTCCAGCGCCCAAGTTTCAATCTTTCCCACCGCCACCAACCTCTCCAGGCATGTCTGGATCTGGCTCAAAGGGCAAGTGGGAGGCCTCCTCCGTCACAGAGAAGGATGTCAAGGAGCTTCGGGAGGCGGGGTACCTGTCTACGGACATCGCACACAGGCTCCTTGCCAAGGAGCAAGTTATTCCCACCCCGGAGCCCAGCGAAAGGGTTGTGTTCATCCCTCACTTCCTCCGCGAATTAGGGTTTCCCCTCCACCACTATGTCTGCGGCCTCATGTTCTACTACGGGCTAGATTTCCATGATCTAGCCCCAAATTCTTTCCTCCACATCTCGGCGCTTATCGTCGTGTGCGAGGCGCTACTCCGCATCCCCCACACTTCGGCCTATGTCTTAAAGTTTTAAATGTGAAGCCGAAGGTGGTCGACGGGTAGCATGCGGACTGTGGCGACGCCATGGTGAGCAAGATCCCCAACACCACTTGGCCTAAAGGGGCCTTCGTGGAGACCGTCAAGGTGTGGCAGCAGGAGTGGCTCTACATCACCGAACCCCGCGGCGCCAGATGGGCGGCCACACCTGAGTTTAGATCTGGACCCGCTATGCGGCTCGCATCGTGGACCAACAAGGTTCTGGACTGGGGTCGACCGTGGAAGTGCTAACGCAACAAAAGTGCATCAAAAACATTGTTAGGTAAGAACACGAGTCTCACTGACGTGATTCAGATGATGCTATTCCGCCGGATCCTCCCCTGCCAACTCCGGCCTCTCCACATGTGGGAGTTCAATCCGGAAGGTCCCCGGACCCTGCAGCGCTTGTTCGGCACAACGCACGAAGAGATCTGGAAGCTGCTCTTCAAGGCCCAGAAGACGTGGCTGATACGTCTCCAACGTATCTATAATTTATGAAGTATTCATGCTATTATATTATCCATCTTGGATGTTTTATATGCATTTATATGCTATTTTATATGATTTTTGGGACTAACCTATTAACCTAGAGCCCAGTGCCAGTTTATAATTTTTCCTTGTTTTTGAGTATCGGAGAAAAGGAATACCAAACAGAGTCCAATTGACGTGCCAATTTTTGATGATTTTTCATGGACCAAAAGAAGCCCCCGGAGTAAAAGAGTTGGGCCACAAGAGTCCTGGGCTGTCCACGAGGGTGGGGGCGCGCCCACCCCCTAGGCATGGGCCCCTATCTCGTGGACGACTCGGAGACCCCCCATGACGTGAAACCGATGCCAAAAATTCCAATAAATACAGAAACCCCCAGAAAATAACCTAGATCGGAAGTCCCGCCGCCGCAAGCCTCTATAGCCACGAGAAATCAATTTAGGCCCTCTCTGGCACCCTGCCGGAGGGGGACATCATCACCGGAGGCCATGGAGGAGGATCCCGGAGGGGCCATCATCGCCATGAAGGCCAAGGACCAGAGGGAGAACCTCTCCCCATCTAGGGGGGGGGGCATGGAGGAGGAAGCACAAGGGGGAGAACCTCTCCTCCTCTCTCTCGGTGGCGCCGGAGTGCCATCGGGAGGGGAATCATCGCTGCAGTGATCGTCTTCATCAACATCACCATCATCATCATCATCCTCATCTATTTATGCGGTCCACTCTCCCGCACCCCGCTGTTAGCCCTACTTGAACATGGTGCTTTATGCCGCATATTATGATCCAATGATGTGTTTCCATCCTATGATGTTTTGAGTAGATATCCTTTTTTCTTTGGGTTGATTGATGATCTAGATTGGTACGAGTTGTATGTTTTATTTTGGTGATGTCCTATTGTGCCCTCTGTCGCGCAAGCGTGAGGGATTCCCGTTGTAGGGTGTTGCAATATGTTCATGATTCGCTTATAGTGGGTTGCTTGAGTGACAGAAGCATAAACTCAAGTAAGGGGGTTGTTGCGTATGGGATAAAGGGGACTTGATGCTTTAATACTACGGTTGGGTTTGACCTTAATGATCTTTAGTAGTTGCGGATGCTTGCTAGAGTTCCAATCATAAGTGCATATGATCCAATAAGAGAAAGTATGTTAGCTTATGCCTCTCCCTCATATGAAATTGCAATGATGACTACCGGCCTTGTTAACGATTGCCTAGGATAATTCCTTTGCACCGACCCATCATTATTCCACACTCGCTATTTATAATATTTAGTAATATATTCTAACTTTATGATAACAACACCTACTTTTATGTTTTAGCTCTCCGATATCTTGCAAAGTTATCCTCTTCATACCCACAACGTAGTTTTATTTCTCGTTTCTAGTTGGAAGCAAACGTTAGGTGTCGTGAGAGTCATATCGATGGCAGATAGGACTTGAGAGAATATTGATCTTACCTTTAGCTCCTTGTGGGTTCGACACTCCATACTTATCACTTCCACCTTTGGGAATTGCTACGATGATTCCCTGCACTTGGGGATTATCAAGCTCTTTTAAAGCGCCGTTCTTGCGGAGCAATAGCGTGGGGTTGATATTCTCGTGTGTGCTTGTTTGCTTTCTTCACTAAGTAGATTTTGTTTTTCCTTTTTGTTTATGTTTAGTTGTGGGTGAAACATTCATTTTTTTAAAAGAATGAAAATACAAAAAAAAAATTCTTGCCTCTCATGCCTAAAAAGTTCTTCAATAAGAGAAGTGATTGGAAGATTATGCATTGAAGAAGTGAGGGTTGAGCACTTGTGCTCATGCTCATGGAAATAATGTAAAAAAATTCATGTAAGCTTCTCTGAAAATAATTATACCCTTGTATATATCCATTGTATTATAAAAATAATGTGCCAAGCTTCGGTTTTAGGATGATTAGATTGCTTCTTTACTTTGTGCAGTACTAAAACAGAAACTTTGGTTGTAGCGCGTGAATTTATATTTTTTACTGGAAAGTCAAATGGGTCAGAAACTTTTTGCACATTACTTCTGTACAAATTTTTTAAATTTTCATATTTTTTTAGAATTTTCTGGAGTTATAGAAGTTTACTAAACTTCCAGATTACTACAGATTGTCCTGTTTTTGATAGATTCTGTTTTCTATGTGTTGATCGCTTATTTTGATGAATCTATGGGTAGTATCGGGGGGTATGAACCATGGTGAAGTTGGAATATAGTATATAAAGTGCTAATATGAAATTGTAATGAGTTCGCAACAGTACCTAAAGGTAGTGATTTGCTTTATTACACTAACGGATCTCACAAATTTTTTGTTAAAGTTTTGTGTGGATAAAGTGTTCGAAGATCGAGGAGCTATCAATATGAGAAGAATAAAGAGAGGCAAGAGTTAAATCTTGGGGATTCCCAAGGCACCCCAAGTAAATATCTCAAGGATACTCAAGCATCTAAGCTTGGGGATGCTCCGGTTGGCATCCCATCTTTCTTCTTCAACAATTATCGGTATACCTCGGTTTTTGTTTTGTTCACATGATTAGTGTCCTTTGTGTTTTTATTTTTCTTTAAGAACCATGCTAGTATGAGATGTCCCTTCATAAATTTATACAATGATTCATGTGCTTCACTTATATCTTTTGAGTATGACCTTATAGAATGCTCTTTGTGCTTCACTTAAATCTTTTGAGTATGGTTTTATAGAATGCTTCGTGTGCTTCACTTATATATTTTGAGCTTGGATATTTGTTAGTCTATATTAATTGTAGAATGATACATGAACTTCACTTATATCTTTTGGAGTATGAATAATACTATCATCTAAAGCGGGTTTGGAAGAGTGTCAACTTTAGGAATTAGTGATCCCACTATTCCGAATGAGAAGAATTTTGCTTATGTGGAGAGTAGAAAAGTTTCTATGCTTGTAGATCATGAAAAGAATGATTTATGTGATGGTTATATTGTTGAATTAATTCATGATTCTACTGAAAGTTATTATGAGGGAGGAATATATGCTTGTAGGAGTTGCAATAATATCAAGTTTCCTCTCTATGCGCTTAAAGTTTTTGAAGTTATACTTGTTTTGCCTTCCTATGCTAGTTGATTCTTGTTCCCTATAAATTATGTGTTCACAAAATCCCTAGGCATAGGAAGTGGGTTAGATTCAAATTTTCTAGTCACATTCTTCATGATGCTCTCTTTATGTTTCAATTCTTTTCTTTTATGTGAGCATCATTGAAATCATCATGCCTAGCTAAAAGGCATTAAAGAAAAGTGCTTGTTGGGAGACAACCCAATATTTACCCTTACTGTTTTTGTGTGTTTACATGATTAATCTACTATAGTAATCATGTTTTATAGCCTTTTGTTTCAATAAAGTGCCAAGTAAGACCTTTGGGAAGACTTGGGTGAGAGTTAATGTGATCTTGCTGTGAAAAGCAGAAACTTTGCGCTCACGGGATTAGCTACCATTTTTTTTACAGAAGTGTGCTTTTGAGTTGATTCTTTTTGAAGAAGATTAGTATACAAATTCCTCACGTCCACCAATTTATTTCATAATTTTTGGAGTAGCAAAAGTATGGTTGCTGTTGAAATCATTACAGACTGTTCTGTTTCTGACAGATTCTGTTTTCATTGCATAGTTTGCTTGTTTTCTAGTTTATATGGCTTATATTTCTCAATATAAATTGTAGAAATGGTATGGTACAGTAGGCATTGTGTGAGAACAATTATGAACCTTGTATTTTATAGTACTAAAGTGAATGGTTTACTCTTTATCGTACAAACCTATCTCACGAAGTTCCGTTAAGTTTTGTGTGATTGAAGTTTTCAAGCTTTGAGTGAGATATCGATATGAGGAGAATAAGGAGTGGAAAGACCCTAAGTTTGGGGATTCCCAAGGCACCCTAAGGTAATATTCAAAGAAGACTCAAGCGCCTTAGCTTGGGGATGCCACGGAAGGCATCCCCTCTTTCGTCTTCAAAACTATCGGTATACCTTACTCGGAGCTATATTTTTATTCGTCACATGATATGTGTTTTGCTTGGAGCGTATTTTCAATTTTACTTTCTATTTGAATAAAATCACTGGATCTGAAATCTCCAATGAAAAATAATCCTCCCATGGCTAGTTAATTATTTGACTACTCAGTGTTCTTCACTTATATCTTTTGGAGTAGTTTGTCATTTACTCACGTGCTTCACATATATCCTATGAGTAAACGGTTGAATGAATTGAAGATCATAAATCCGAAATTATATACCATGGGGAGTAATGACTTCACACATAATAAGTATAGGTAATAAACTTATTGAAAGTTAGCAAACGCAGAATTAGTCACTTGAACAATTCATGAAAGAATATTGAAGGAAAAGAGATTTCACATATAAATATACTATCTTGGACATATTTTGTAATTGGGAGCACTCATTAAAATATGACATGCTAAAAAGTTGATGTTGGACAAGGAAGACAACTTAATGGGTTATGTTTTCCTATATCCGAAAAGTTATATTGTCTTGGATCATCCAACATGTTGAGCTTGCATTTCCCTCTCATGCTAGCCAAATTCTTTGCGCCAAGTAGAAATACTACTTGTGCTTCCAAACATCCCTTAAACCAGTTTTGCCATGAGAGTCCACCATACCTACCTATGGATTGAGTAAGACCCTTCAAGTAAGTTGTCATCGGTGCGTGCAACAAAAATTTCTCTCAAAATATGTATGATCTATTAGTGCGAAGAAAATAAGCTTTATACGAACTTGTGACAGGGAAGAAATAAAAGCGACGGACTGCATAATTAAGGTCTTTATCACAAGCGGCAATATAAAGTGACGTTCTTTTGCATTAAGATTTTGTGCATCCAACCATAAAAGCGCATGACAACCTCCGCTTCCCTCTGCGAAGGGCCTATCTTTTACTTTTATCTTCTACCCTTATACAAGAGTCATGGTGATCATCACCTTTCCTTTTTACACTTTTTCCTTTGGCAATCACATTGTGTTGGATCGATCCAGATGTATATATCCACTTGGATGTAGGTTTTCATAAATTATTATTGTTGACATTACCCTTGATGTAAAAGGTTGGGAGGCGAAACTATAAGCCCCTATCTTTCTCTGTGTCCGATTAAAACTTTGAACCCATAAATATCACATGAGTGTTAGCAATTGTGAAAGATTAAATGATAGTTGAGTATGTGGAGTTTACTGAATCAAAGCTCTTACATAGACCCTTCCCAAAAATACGATGAATTGCAATTGTTTGATGACTAAGAGCATGGTGTGTTAGTTTTCAAGAAAGTTTATGATCTATACTTTAATATGTGAATAGCTTGTTACTTGATCATGAGAAGTTTTATGAGATGAGCTATTGTTATGACATATAATGATGCTAGAAAAGGTGATTGAAATTATCATTGATCAAACTTGTGCACCTGCTAGCATTCACACTTCATAAATTATATCTTTTATCATTTACCTACTCGAGGACGAGCAGGAATTAAGCTTGGGGATGCTGATACGTCTCCAACGTATCTATAATTTATGAAGTATTCATGCTATTATATTATCCATCTTGGATGTTTTATATGCATTTATATGCTATTTTATATGATTTTTGGGACTAACCTATTAACCTAGAGCCCGATTGCGATTTCTATTTTTCCTTGTTTTGAGTATCACGTAAAAGGAATACCAAACGGAGTCCAATTGACGTGCCAATTTTTGATGATTTTGTATGGACCAAAAGAAGCCCCCGGAGTAAAAGAGTTGGGCCAGAAGAGTCCCGGGCTGTCCACGAGGGTGGGGGGCGCGCCCACCCCCCTGGGCATGGGCCCCTATCTCGTGGACGACTCGGAGACCCCCCTGACGTGAAACCGACACCAAAAATTCCTATAAATACAGAAACCCCGAGAAAATAACCTAGATCATAAGTTCCGCCGCCACAAGCCTCTATAGCCACGAGAAATCAATCTAGGCCCTCTCTGGCACCCTGCCGGAGGGGGCCATCATCACCGGAGGCCATGGAGGAGGATCCCGGAGGGGCCATCATCGCAATGAAGGCCAAGGACCAGAGGGAGAACCTCTCCCCATCTAGGGGGAGGCCATGGAGGAGGAAGCACAAGGTGGAGAACCTCTCCTCCTCTCTCTCGGTGGCGCCGGAGTGCTATCGAGAGGGGAATCATCGCCACGGTTATCGTCTTCATCAACATCACCATCATCATCACCATCCTCATCTATTTTACGCGGTCCACTCTCCCGCACCCTGCTGCAATCCCTAGTTGAACATGGTGCTTTATGCCGCATATTATGATCCAATGATGTGTTGCTATCCTATGATGTTTTGAGTAGATATACTTTGTCTTTGGGTTGATTGATGATCTAGATTGGTACGAGTTGTATGTTTTATTTTGGTGCTGTTCTATTGTGCCCTCCGTGTCGTGCAAGCGTGAGGGATTCCCGCTGTAGGGTGTTGCAATACATTCATGATTCGCTTATAGTGGGTTGCTTGAGTGACAGAAGCATAAACCCGAGTAAGGGGGTTGTTGCGTATGGGATAAAGGGGACTTGATGCTTTAATGCTATGGTTGGGTTTTACCTTAATGATATTTAGTAGTTGCGGATGCTTGCTAGAGTTCCAATCATAAGTGCATATGATCCAAGAAGAGAATGTATGTTAGCTTATGTCTCTCCCTCATATGGAATTGCAATGACGAATACCGGTCTTGTTAACGATTGCCTAGGATAATTCCGCACACTGACCCACCATCATTCCACACTCGCTATTTATAATATTTAGTAATATATTCTAACTTTATGATAACAATACCTACTTTTATGTTTTAGCTCTCCGATATGATGCAAAGTTATCCTCTTCATACCCACAACGTAGTTTTATTTCTCGTTTCTAGTTGGAAGCAAACGTTCGGTGTCGTGAAATTCGTGTCGATGGCATATATGACTTGAGAGAATATTGATCTTACCTTTAGCTCCTTGTGGGTTCGACACTCCATACTTATCACTTCCACCTTTGGGAATTGCTACGATGATTCCCTGCACTTGGGGATTATCAGTGGCCAAAGAAGACTGAAGACATCGGTCTCGACAACGCAAATCCAGCCACTCCCGTAAGCGTGTTATTCGAACATACACTTGGTCCAAAAATTCTTAGGCATAATGACTTTCCGTCCCTCTCACAGGGATGGACAGTGAAGGCGGAGCGGATCAAGTGTCCGACACCGCTGCCTGAAGATCCGGCCACACCCCAGCTCACGAGGATACTGGTTCCGGCGCCCTATCAGGCGCCGGAGAAGAAGGCCAAGAAGAAGAGCAAGGAGGCCAAGGGCGGCTTCTGCCGTAAGGGTACTTCAGACGCAGTGTCCGGAGAGACCAAAGTCCCCTCCTCCCACGAGGGATATGAAGACGAAGAGGAGGAGGAGGCGGAAAGTGACTCTCCCTCAAGGGGAGGAAAAAAAAGGGCAGCCTCCACAGACCCGGAGGAGGTGGCGTCCAAGAAGGAGAAGATAACCCTCTCGGATGGTTCGGATTTGGATGCCGAACACACCCCCAAGAGGCGCCCCAGGGCAAAGCCCCTAGCCACATCGTAAGTATCAAAGGATACTTTACAGATATCCGGTCTTTTATGGTTTTAATATCACATATTATGTTGTGTGTATTTCAGTCCGGCCCGCGACCTCCCCCAACCATCGCTATCTGAGGGGAACTCTCTGGCACCAGAGATGGTGGAGAGAGAGATGCCTCCGCGAGCCTCTCCGCCAACCATCACGGATGACATCGAATTGTTGTCCCGAAGGGCCTCTTCGGGCCACGGAGAGGTGAGGAAGGCTGCCAATACGGCGCCTGAGGGTGAGGCCTCGGCTGCCAAGAACATGGGGGTACAACCCCCATGGAGACTGACGGTGGGGGCCCTGACCAGTCCGCCCCCAGCCGAACACTATTCCGTAGACCCATATGGCTTCGTCGAGCGAGCAACCCCCTTCGAAGGAGGGGGGAGCATCAACACCGACGGCGACCTCCACTAATCCGGAGGGGTCGAACGCTCTAGTGGAGGCACTACGACGTGCTTCCATCATGGAGGAGCACCGCACCCTGATGGGTGTGGTGGTTGAGAAGGTTCAATCCGCCAAGAGCGGGCTGAACGAAGCCTTCACCAGCCTGCTTCTTGAGCTTCGAGGTATCTTGACGTAATACTCTTAGACGCTTTTCATATGAAGGAAATATGCCTGTATATAGATAGTAGCCCCTGAGACTGTGTTCAGTTTTGAAAAAAGCCGAATAGAGGATCACATAGTATTCGGAAGAGGTGACGTACTTTTCTGTTTTATAACAGGCTTTCCTGTTGGCGGAAACCGCCCAGGCCGCTGAAGTTTCCGATCTCAATCGGAAGCTAAAGCTGGCTGATGATGAGATCGACCGCATTAACAAGCGGTTCGATGAGGCGGAAGGTATGCTTAAAATAGCTCTTATATGTCTGAAGTAATATGCAAATTCAAAGTTATGCTCATGCACTGCTATGATTATGATTGCAGGTAGTGCGGCCGAGTTGAGACCCTCAAGAGTGCCCTTGCCCGAGCCAAGGAGCAGGAAAAGGCGAGCAAACCGGCCGCTGATAAAAAAGCCGCGGATTTAAAGACTGAACATGTCACCCGCCACCAACACGAGGAGAGGGTGGCCGAGGTATAGCAAGAGCTGAAGGACGCCATCGGCAAGTGCGCGGCCTTGGAGGAAAAGAGTACAACCCAAGCGGCCGATCTCGCCAAGGCCTTCAAGAGGCCAAAGAGGCGCGGACCGAGGCTCGGGGTGCTCGGGAGGAGATTCGGAAGGCCGAACAGATAGCGGCTGGTAAGCCCTTTCTCTTACAGAGTCTATTTGGGGGTCAGAGATTTGCCTTGCTCACTCGACTATGGAGTTCTCCAGACGCCTTTGCGGATCTTCCGAGGAGTGCCATCGACGCCGCGCAATTCTTCCGAGCCCAGGAGGGGAGCTCAATGGAGAAGCTCTTCTGGTAACAGTTCCTGGCACCAAAACACCCGGTGCTTTTGAACAACTAGATGAAGCAACTGGCGGAGCTGCATAGGATGTCCGGCTTGGCCATGAAGGACGTCATAGTCCGGCTGTGGCCAACCGAACCCATTCCTAGCAGCTACTTCGGCCTGGTGAAGCGACTCGTTGATGCGCTGCCCCGAGTTGAAGCCGTAAAGCGCTCGACGTGAATAGAGGGTGTGCGGATGACCTTTGCCCGTGTCAAGATGCATTGGGCGAAGATGAAGGCCACCTTCGTGGCGATCAAGGGCCCACTCGAAGGCAAGGACCACGGGAAGCCGGAGCGGTATTTTGACGACGTCTTGGAGGGTGCCCGATTAGTAGAGGGCCAATGCTCAAAGGATATCATGTTTGAGTGAATGTAATATATTTATCCAGACTTTGTGTTATGAACCAAGGCCTGTAATATATGTATGCTTTTATCTGAAATTACTTTCCTCCTATGCGGACGTTTTTTAATTCTGAGAGTTTGCCAGTCGTAGGCTTCAGCCCCCACGTAGATGCTACGGGGTTGTCCCGAATAGCACATGATCACACTTGACCCAACGTCTTGGTCCGTGAAGGTGGTGTCTACGCAGCGAACCAGGCAATCAGACTATGCGGCTTTATCACTTTCACTTAGCCATAGGAGTTTGACGGTGGGACTAAGTACTAGCCCCTGGTGCGTATGTGGCTATCCGAACAGGGATGCCTTAGGCGCATGACTGCATGACCCTTCGTATAATACGGAAGAAATCACAAGAGATTTATAGCAAGTCACCGAATCGCCGACCAGCTCTCGACGTATCATGACAGTCAGTTTTTGGCTTTCTCTACTGAGGTGTTTGACCGGACGAACCAGAAACACAATCGCAGTAGTTCTCCCTTTACTACCCTAGCCGAACAAGCGGAACGTAAGGTAGTAAGTACAGGAGCCGGGCAACCCAACTATTGACCAAAGACATGATTCGGAGCTGATGCATATAATGCAGTATTCGGGACGCCGAAGTATACTCTAGAAGTATTCGGACTTTTTGAAAATATGTGTGGCCGAATAGAGCCCCTGGCATTTAAGCCGTACCAAAGTATATATGGCAATCCGACGCAAAGAAGGAATACATATTTATCAAATAAGCCAATACCGAACAGGGGTTGGTGAAAAACTGTTTCTGTTATAATCCGATTTATACGTCGAAACGTGCTATTACGGATAATGCCATAAAGATCAAGGCTATTTACATGCCGAAATTTGTACACAAGGGGAAGCTTTATACGGGGCCTAAAAAAAGGTAGTCTTGAAGATCTCATTGATGCCCTGCCGCATGTCTGCGCCATTTCTCCTTGGTAGAAAAATCCTTTGAGATGAGCTGTCCACGGTCATTTATACGAAAGGGGCCTGGAAAGAGCCCTTGCACGACCATAGAATAGCTAGGTTTTAATACACCTGTGGTATGGAAAAAAGATCAAAGAAGAAAGGTTAAGGTCAAATAGGGTCAAGCCGCACT
Organism: Aegilops bicornis; assembly: GCA_021605145.1. NCBI lineage: Eukaryota > Viridiplantae > Streptophyta > Magnoliopsida > Poales > Poaceae > Aegilops > Aegilops bicornis. Next base: position 403,071,480 of record CM038675.1, on the reverse strand, counting down.
ATAGACCTTGTCCGCAGTGTGCCTCCATCGCTGCCCAGGGTACTTTGAGTGCGTAATTATGCACACGCGGTACATATGCCGTGCTTGTGTGGGGCGATCGACGGAGGTGAGACTGCTAGTCTAGCTCTGGATCCACGGAGCTATCATTCTGCGGAGTAGGCCGGACTCTCTTAATGGTGTCCGGGGCCTTGATGGCTAATGATTTATTCGGCTTGATGAGGCCGCTCTGTACCTCGGCTGCAAGGGCCGCGGTGTGCTCCTCGGTATGGAGGGAGCGCTCCATGTTTCCGTTGACTGTGATAACGCCGCGGGGTCCAGGCATTTTGAGCTTTAAGTAAGCATAATGTCGGACTGCATTGAAGCAGGCGAAGGCGGTTCGTCCGAGCAGTGCGTGATAACCACTGTGGAATGGGACAATGTCGAAGATCAAGTCTTTGCTTCGGAAGTCATCCGGTGAACCGAAGACTCCTTCCAATGTTAATGAACCCGTGCAGCGGGCCTCGACGCCGGGTATCACTCCCATAAAGGTAGTGTTACTAGGCTTGATTCTTGACGGGTCAATACCCATTTTACGAACAATGTCTTGATAAATTAAGCTAAGACTGATGCCGCCGTCCATAAGGACTCGAGTGAGATGGAATCCATCGATGATTGGATCGAGGACCAGAGTTGCCAAACCTCCATGACGGATACTGGTCGGGTGGTCCCTGCGATCGAAGGTGATCGGACAAGACGACCAAGGGTTGAATTTTGGGGTGACCGACTCTACGGTGTAGACGTCCCTTAGTGCGCGTATGCACTCCCTCTTAGGGATATGAGTGACGTATATCATATTCACTGTTTTTACCTAAAGGGGAAATTTCTTCTACCCCACTATGTTCGGTGGGCGGGGCTCATCATCGTCCTTGCTTGGCGGCCCTTTCCCCTTGTGTTCAGTATTTAACTTACCGGCTTGTTTGAAGACCCAACAATTTCTGTCGGAATGATTGGCAGGCTTGTCAGGGGTGCCATGAATCTGGCAAGGCCGATCGAGTATTTTGTCCAAATTAGATGGACCACCTTTATTCCCTTTGAATGGCTTCTTCCGCTGACCGGATTTAGAGCCGTTGAATCCGGCGTTAACCGTTGTGTCCTCAGTTTCTTCATTGTTGTTTCAACGCTTATGTTTGTTGCATCGTGGCCTGCCGTGTCCGTCCCTGGCTTCGGAGGTGCCGAGGTCGCTGGTACTGTTGCTTCTACGAGCTAACCAGCTGTCTTCTCCCGCGCAGAGCAGGTCATGAGTGCGGTAAGCGATGCCATAGACTTCGCCTTTTCTTGGCCGAGGTGCCGGGCGAGCCATTCGTCGCAGACGCATGTTTAAAGGCCGCTAGGGCTTCATCGTTCGAACAGTCGATGATTTGATTCTTTTTAATTAAGAACCGATTCCAGAGTTTGCGGGCTGACTCTTCGGGTTGCTGGACTATGTGACTAAGGTTATCGGCGTGCGATGGCCGGACATAAGTACCTTGGAAGTTGTCTCGAAATGCATCCTCCAAATCTTCCCAGTTGCTAATAGAGTTCTCTGGGAGGCTGTTTAGCCAGTGCCGTGCTGGTCCATTTAGTTTTAGGGGGAGGTATTTAATGGCGTGGAGATCAAAACCGCGAGCCATGTGAATATGGAGAAGGAAATCTTCAATCCATACCATGGGATCTGTTGTTCCATCGTATGCTTCAATCTTTACGGGTTTAAATCCTTCTGGAAACTGGTGCTGCATTACCTCATCGGTAAAGCATAAGGGGTGTGCAGCGCCTCTGTATCGGGCAATGTCACGACGGAGTTCAGATGACATCCATGTTCGGTTTTCAGCCCGGGTGAGGTTATGCCTATCGCGCCAAGCTTGATGGCCGTCATCTCGCGTTGGGGCATGCCCCCTTGGTCCATAGATTGATCTAGCCTGACCGAATCTATTGTCCAGGTCATGGCGTAAGTCATAGGTGTATCTCGAAGCCGCTACCTCTTTACCTCGATGGCAAGGTGGTGCGGGCTGGTGTTTGGTGTAAGCAGCGGCTTTGTCTCGCCCATGTGGTGGTCGGTCTGGTTCATTAGCGCGGTTATATCTTGACGGTATTGGCTCAAGGGCCTCATCGTCGAATTGTGGCAGTAGCCGACGCTTCAGATAAATCTTTGTTGGGTGCTCGAGGCCATATTCCTAGGCAGCTAGGACCTGGGTCCATCTGTCATTGAGCGTATCTTGTTCGGCCTGAAGCTGTTGATGTTTCTTTTTTAGGCTCCTCGCAGTTGCGATGAGCTGTCGCTTAAAGCGCCCTTGCTCGAGGGGTTCCTTTGGCACGATGAAGTCTTCGTTGCCGAGGCTGACATCCTCCTCGGAGATCGGTAGATAGTTACTATCCTCCGAATCCTCATTCCCGACCATCTCGCCGGGGTTAACTTGTCCCTCCTCCCATTCATCCTTCTCGGACGCAGGCTCGGTGGGGTCTTCGGGATCGTCCGGAGTGTTATTGTCTCTGGTGCTGGTATTAGTTTCCTTTTTGCGACGCGATTTTGAGCGGCGCTGCTGACGTCGACATTTTGGTGGTGCCTCGACGGGCTTGTCCTCAATTGGATTCTGGTTTCCATTGTCGTCCTCTTTGGGTGTATCTACCATGTATACGTTGTATGTAGAAGTGGGGGTCCAACGCCCAGTGATAGGCGGGTTTTGGCCTAGTTCAGCTCCGGCATCGTCGTCCATACCGTCGATGCCTTCAGAGGCGTAGTCTAGCATGCCGGTTAAGTCTTCGATGGTGGCTACCAAGTGGGTGGTGGGTGGGATGAAAAATTCCCCGCACTCAGCCCCTAGTTTCAGGCTGGGCGTAGTTCGGAAGCGATACTTCCGTAATGGTGAGGGACCACAATAAGTCCAAGGCCTCGCTTAGGAGCGAAGGTCGGACGGGGAACCAAGGCCCTATGGGGCCGGGCATGGTACATGCCACTTGGCCGTGCTCGATGGGTGCAGACTTTGAGAGTTCGGAGCTAGCTTCCAGAGGTGAGTTCGAATCTCCGATCACAGGGAGAGTCCTGCTTGATTCCAGGCTTGCCGACAATGTAGTCGCCTCTGGGTCTCCGGCAGGGTGTTCCATAGCAGGAGAGAGTCCGGTGAGTTTAAAATCCCCATCTTTGGACGAGGTGGTCCGCTCTGGATCTAAGGCTAGGGCAGGGACGATTGCTGCCTCTCGCACGAGGCCGCGTAGTGGATCCGATGGGTTTCCTTCTTGTAGGTGAGGAGCGGTCGGGGCCGAGAATCCTTCGAAGATTAAGTCTCCTCGGTTATCAGCAACGTAATTCAGATTTTCGAACCTGATCTGATGACTAGGGGCATAACTATCGAGCTGTTCAAGGTGGACGATTGAATTGGCACGTAGAGCGAAGCCGCCGAACACAAAAAGTTGACGAGGGAGGAAAGTTTCCCCGGAAACATCATCGTTGTTGATGATCAAACGAGCCATCGAACCTTCTGGCACCTACACAGTGGAACTCTCAATGAAAGCACCAATGTCGGTGTCAAAACTGGCCGATCTCGGGTAGGGGGTCCCGAACTGTGCATCTGAGGATCGATGGTAATAGGAGACAAAGGGGACACGATGTTTACCCAGGTTCGGGCCCTCTTAATGGAGGTAAAACCCTACTTCCTGCTTGATTGACTTTGATGAGTATAGGGGTTACAAGAGTTGATCTACCTCGAGATCGTAATGGCTAAACCCTAGATGTCTAGCCTGTATGGATTCTTATAGCCTCTATGGACTAAACCCTCCTGTTCATGTAGACACCGGAAGAGCCTAGGGTTGTACAAAGTCGGCTTGCAGAAGAAGGAAATTACATATCCGGACTCCAATCTTGCCATCCACGCATTGGAGAGTCCTATTCGGACACGGGGGAAGGCCTTTTGTCTTGTATCTTCACGGACCATCAGTCCGGCCCATATCACACAGCCCGGACACCCGGGGACCCCCTAATCCAGGACTCCCTCATGTGTTACCGAAGTTCCTTCCCTTCGGGGGAAGTACATCTACGTTGGAGCGGTGTGGAGGCACAATGCTCCCCAAGAAGCCACTAGGGCCACCGCATTCTCCTCACACCCTCACACAATGCGAGATGCCGTGATTCTAGTGGTTCCCTTGAAGGTGGTGACCGAACCTTTACAAATAAGGTTGGGGCTATCTCCACAACTTGATTGGAGGCTCCCGACGATACCACGGAGCTTCACCATAATGGAATGTGGCTCCGAGGTGACCTCAACCATCTAGGGTGGTCAAACACCCAGGAGTGACAAGATCCACAAGGGATTAGTGAGGGGAATCAAATTTCTCTTGGTGGAAGTGTATACCCGGGCCTTCTCAACCAATCCCTAGAAAATCAACAAGTTTGATTGGCTAGGGAGAGAGATCGGGCGAAAATGAGCTTTGGAGCAACAATGGAGCTTGGGCGAAAAGAGGTAGGTCTTCTTGGGGAAGAAGACCTCCTTATATAGTGGGGAATCAAATCCAACCGTTATCCCACAACTCAACCCGCAGAGAGCGGTACTACCACTCACGGGAGCGGTACTACCGTTCGAGCCAGCGGTACTGCTGCTTGGCCCAGCGGTAGTACCGCTGGGGCTGCGCACAGAGAGTAGAGAGAAGGGGCAGGAGAGAGAGAGAGAGAGAGGGAGAGAGAGAGAGAGAGAGAGAGAGAGAGAGAGAGAGAGAACCCCCGAGCGGCACTAGTAGCAGTGGTAGGGCGGTACTACCATGCCTACTTCCGCTCTACTAGCGCCCAACCCGACAAGAGAAGCGACGGTCTCGAATTGAGGTGGTACCAACGCGGAACTGGAGCTGTACTACCGCTGATGGCCATGAGCAGTGCTACTGTTGTGAAATAGTGGTACTACCGCTTGATGCTATCAGCGGTACGGCCGCTCAGGCCCAGCGGTACTACCGCTGGCTCTTCCCATGTGCCACTTCCGCGATAATGGTATACTCCAAGGAAGAGGGAAGGAGTTGGGGTGCGAGAAAGATGTGCACGTGTTGATTCCACCCTAGGCTTTTTGATACGGACCCCCTCTTGATAGTACGGTGTCTCCTACGACTCAGGTCCACCAAACCGAAACGAAAGAGACTACATCGTCTTCACCTTGAGCTCCGAGGGGAAGGAATCAACTCGTGCCAATGAATGAATATCTGAAATGCTCAATGCACACGATTAGTCCGCAGAATCATTGTTATCAATCACCAAAACCACTTAGAGAGAGACATGCCCTAACACCTACAGGTACCAATCTGAGGTTTTCAGACAAAGATTGGATACAAGAGATGAACTAGGGTTTGAGAGGAGATTGTGCTGGTGAAGATGTTGATGGAGATTGACCCCCTCTCGATGAGAGGATCATTGGTGGTGATGATGGCTTCGATTTCCTCAGCAAAACAGCTCCGTCGGAGCCCTAGATTGCTTCTGCCCAGGTTCCACCTCGAGATGGTGGCGCTTCGTCCCGAAAGCTTCCTTCTGATTTTTCCAGGTCCAAATACATCATATAGCAGAAGATGGGCACCAGAGGCCTGCTAGGTGGCCCACAGGCCACAGGGGCGCGTCCAGGGGGTAGGGCGCGCCCCTAGGCTTGTGGCCTCCTGGTGGGTCCCCTCTTGTATTTTCTTTGCCCAATATTTTTTTATATATTCCAAAATAATTCCCCGTAAATTTTCAAGACTTTTGGAGTTGTGCAGAATAGGTCTCTCGGATTTGCTCCTTTCCCGGTCCAGAATTTCAGCTGCCGGCATTCTCCCTCTTTATGTAAACCTTGTAAAATAAGAGAGAAAAGGCATAAGTATTGTTCCATAATGTGCAATAGCAACCCATAATGCAATAAATATCAATATAAAAGCAGGATGCAAAATGGACGTATCATGCACTCACTGGGCTTGATGGCTACGATACCTTGATGGACAGGAACGACTGTTCTCGAGATCAGGCCTATTCATGGCTTTCGCCCGACCTCCGACGAGATGCTCCTCGGTTCCGAGGTCCGGCTCATCTGATCTAGTTCATAGACAGGGTGATGGAACATCAATTCCCCGATTCAAGCCGATCAATATAGAATCATACGATGGCACCACCGATCCAACAATATGGATCGAGGATTTCCTTCTCCACATACACATGGCCAATGGAGATGATCTCCATGCCATTATATATTTGCCGCTCAAACTAAAGGGACGACAACGCATTGGCTTAACAGCCTGCCTCCTCACTCTATTGGCAGCTGGGAGGCCCTAGAAGATGCTTTTAGAGCAAACTTCCAGGGCACATACGTCCGGCCTCCGGACGCTGACGACCTCAGTCGCGTCACCAGCAACTAGGCGAATCAGCCAGGAAATTCTGGAATGGGTTCCTCACCAAGAAGAACCACATCATAGACTGCTCTGAAGTCAAGGACATTGCCACATCCAAGAATAATATCCGAGATGAATGGTTGGCCCGTCAACTCGGCCAGGATAAGCTGGTGACTGTGGCTGCTCTTACCTCACTGATGACTCGCTTTTGTGCGGGAAAGGATAGTTGGCTCGCACGCAGTTCTCACAATGGTGAGGCAGGAACCTCACAAACACGCGACGCCAATGGAAAACCTAAGTGCAATAAAAATAAGTGTGGGTATAAAAATGGCGGAAGCGATACGGAAGACGCTGCAGTCAGCGCGGGGTTCACCAGGCCTAAATCGGGACATAAAAGAAAGCCCTTTAAAGGGAACAAAGACGGACCTAGCCAGCTGGACAGGATCCTGGATAGGCCGTGCCGAATCCATGGCACTCAAGACAAACCAGCAACCCACACTAACAGGAATTGTTGGTTCTTTAAACAAGCTGGCAAGGTCGCGGCGGAGGGTCCAGGTAAAATCCAAAACCGTGGTGAAGACGAGGATGAACCTCGGCGGCCCAATAATGGAGGCCAAAACAAGTTTCCTGATGAGGTAACCGAGGTCAACATGATCTATGTTCTCCACATCCCTAAAAAGGAGAGGAAGCGAGTACTTCAGGACGTCTACGCGATGGTGCCACTCGCCTCGAAGTTCAACCCCTCGTCAGCTTGCCCGATCACTTTCGATAAGCATGACCATCCGACCAGCATAAGGCGCGGCGGATCGGCAGCACTCGTCCTGGACCCAATTGTCGATGGTTACCATTTGATGCGCGTCCTCATGGACGAAGGCAACAGCCTCAACCTCATCTACGAGGACACGGTTAGGAAGATGGGCTTCGACTCATAGCGGATCAAACCGAGTAGTACCACCTTTAAAGGTGTCATCCCAGGCGTCAAGGCCCGTTGCACCTGTACAGTCACCCTAGAGGTAGTCTTTGCTACCTCTTGAGCACTGCGTTGGTTTTCCCTTGAAGAGGAAAGGGTGATGCAGCACAGTAGCGTAAGTATTTCCCTCAGTTTTTGAGAACCAAGGTATCAATCCAGTAGGAGGCTACGCACGAGTCCCTCGCACCTGCACAATACAAATAAATCCTTGCAACCAACGCGATAAGGGGTTGTCAATCCCTTCACGATCACTTACGAGAGTGAGATCTAATAAATATGATAGGATAATATTTTTGGTATTTTTGTGATAAAGATGCAAAGTAAAATAAAAGCAAAGTAAAAAGCAAAGGAAATAACTAAGTGTTGGAAGATTAATATGATGAAGATAGACCGGGGCCATAGGTTTCACTAGTGGCTTCTCTCAAGAGCATAAGTATTTTATGGTGGGTGAACGAATTCATTGTTGAGCAATTGACAGAATTGAGCATAGTTATGAGAATATCTAGGTATGATCATGTATATAGGCATCACGTTCGAGACAAGTAGACCGACTCACCTGGGTCTACTACTATTACTCCACTCATCGACCGCTATCCAAAGATGCATCTAGAGTATTAAGTTCAAGAAAACAGAGTAACGCCTTAAGCAAGATGACATGATGTAGAGGGATAAATTCATGCAATATGATAAAAACTCCATCTTGTTATCCTCGATGGCAACAATACAATACATGCCTTGCTGCCCCTACTGTCACTTGGAAAGGACACCGCAAGATTGAACCCAAAGATAAGCACTTCTCCCATTGCAAGAAAGATCAATCTAGTAGGCCAAACCAAACTGATAATTCGAAGAGACTTGCAAAGATAACCAATCATACATAAAAGAATTCAGAAAAGATTCATATATTGTTCATAGATAATCTTGATCATAAACCCACAATTCATCGATCTCAACAAACACACCGCAAAAAGAAGATTACATCGAATAGATCTCCACGAGAGAGGGGGAGAACATTGTATTGGGATCCAAAAAGAGAGAAGAAGCCATCTAGCTACTAACTATGGACCCGAAGGTCTGAGGTAAACTACTTACGCTTCATAAGAAGGCTATGGTGTTGATGTAGAAGCCCTCCGTGATGGATGCCCCCTCCGGGGGAGCTCCGGAACAGGCCCCAAGATGGGATCTCATGGGTACAGAAGGTTGCGGCGGTGGAATTAGGTTTTTGGCTCCGTATCTGATCGTTTGGGGGTACGTAGGTATATATAGGAGGAAGGAATACGTCTGTGGAGCAGGGGGCCCACGAGGGTGGAGGGCGTGCCCCCTACCTCGTGGCTTCCTCTTGTTTCTTGACGTAGGGTCCAAGTCTCTGGATCATAATCTTCCTAAAAATCACGTTCCTCAAGGTTTCATTCCGTTTCGACTCCGTTTGATATTCCTTTTCTGCGAAACTCTGAAATAGGCAAAAAACAACAATTCTGGGCTGGGCCTCCGGTTAATAGGTTAGTCCCAAAAATAATATAGAAGTGGATAATAAAGCCCAATAATGTCCAAAATAGTAGATAATAGAGCATGGAGCAATCAAAAAATATAGATACGTTGGAGACGTATCAAGCATCCCCAAGCTTAGTTCCTGCTCGTCCTCAAGTAGGTAAACGATAAAAAAGATAATTTTTGATGCGGAGTGCTATTTGGCATAATTTCAATGTAATTCTTCTTAATTGTGGTATGAATATTCAGATCCGAAAGATTCAAGATAAAAGTTCATATTGACATAAAAATGATAATACTTGAAGCATGCTAACTAAGCAATTATGTCTTCTCAAAATAACATGGCCAAAGAAAGTACAACCCTACAAAATCATATAGTTTAGTCATGCTCCATTTTCGTCACACAAGAAATGCTCTCATCATGCACAACCCCGATGACAAGCCAAGCAATTGTTTCATACTTTAGAAATCTCAAACCTATAGACTTTCACGCAATATATGAGCGTGAGCCATGGACATAGCACTATGGGTGGAATAGAATATGATGATGGGGGTTATGTGGAGAAGACAAAAAAGGAGAAAGTCTCACATCAACGAGGCTAATCAATGAGCTATGGAGATGCCCATCGATTGATGTTAATGCAAGGACTAGGGATTGCCATGCAATGGATGCACTAGAGCTATAAATGTATGAAAGCTCAACAAAAGAAACTAAGTGGGTGTGCATCCAACTTGCTTGCTCACGAAGACCTAGGGCACTTGAGGAGGCCCATTGTTAGAATATACAAGACAAGTTCTATAATGAAAAATTCCCACTAGTAAATGAAAGTGACAAAACAAGAGACTCTCTATCATGAAGATTATGGTGCTACTTTGAAGCACAAGTGTGGAAAAGGATAGTAGCATTGTCCCTTCTCTCTTTTTCTCTCATTTTTTTGGGCCTTCTATTTTTTATGGCCTTTCTCTCTCTCTTTTTATTCCTCACTTGGGACAATGCTCTAGGAAATGATGATCATCACACTTCTATTTATTTATAACTCAATGATTACAACTCGATACTAGAAGAAAGTATGACTCTATATGAATGCCTCCGGCGGTGTACTAGGATATGCAATGAACCAAGAGTGACATGTATGAAAGAATTATGAACGGTGGCTTTGCCACAAATACTATGTCAACTACATGATCATGCTAGCAATATGACAATGATGAATGTGTCATGATAAATGGAATGGTGGAAAGTTGCATGGCAATATATCTCGGAATGGCTATGGAAATGCCATAATAGGTAGGTATGGTGGTGAAGGAAATATGCCCTAGAGGCAATAATAAAGTTATTATTTATTTCCTTATATCATGATAAATGTTTATTATTCATGCTAGAATTGTATTAACCGGAAACATAATACATGTGTGAATATATAGACAAACAGTATGTCACTAGTATGCCTCTACTTGACTAGCTTGTTAATCAAAGATGGTTATGTTTCCTAACCATGAACAAGGAGTTGTTATTTGATTAACAAGGTCACATCATTAGTAGAATGATCTGATTGACATGACCCATTCCGTTAGCTTAACACTTGATCGCTTAGTATGTTAATGCTTTCTTCATGACCCATACATGTTCCTGTAACTATGAGATTATGCAACTCCCGTTTACGTGAGGAACACTTTGGGTGCTACCAAACGTCACAACGTAATCGGGTGATTATAAAGGAGTACTACAGGTGTCTCCAAAGGTACTTGTTGGGTTGGCGTATTTCGAGATTAGGTTTTGTCACTCCGATTGTCGGAGAGGTATCTCCGAGCCTTCTCGGTAATGCACATCACTTAAGCCTTGCAAGCATTACAACTAATGAGTTAGTTGTGAGATGATATATTACGTAACGAGTAAAGAGACTTACCGTAGCGAGATTGAACTAGGTATTGGATACCGACGATCGAATCTCGGGTAAGTAACATACCGATGACAAAGGGAATAACGTATGTCGTTATGCGGTTTGACCGATAAAGATCTTCAGAGAATATGTAGGAACCAATATGGGCATCCAGGTTCCGCTATTGGTTATTGACCGAGAATGGTTCTAGGTCATGTCTACATAGTTCTCGAACCCGTAGGGTCCGCACGCTTAACGCTTCGATGGCGATTCATTATGAGTTTATAAGTATTGATGCACGAAGTTTGTTCGAGTCCCGGATGTGATCACGGACATGACGAGGAGTCTCGAAATGGTCGAGACATAAAGATTGATATATTGGAAGCCTACATTTGGACATCGGAAAGGTTCCGAGTGAAAACAGGATGTTACCGAACACCGGGGTTACGGAACCCCGGGGTATATGGGCCCTCATGGGCCTTGAGGGAGAAGGAGAAGGGCCGGCCAGGTGGGCTGCGCGCCTCCCCTTCCAGTCCGAATAGGACAAGGAGAGGGGCGGCGCCTTCCCCTTTCCCCTCCCCAATCCTAATCCAACTAGGATTGAGGGGAGTCCTACTCCCGGAGGAGTAGGACTCCTTGCGCGCCTCCCCCTGGGCCGGCCACCTCCCCTTGGCTCCTTTATATCACGGGGCAGGGGCACCCCAAGACACACAAGTTGATCTACGGATCTTTCCTTAGCCGCAGCGGTGCCCCCTTCCACCATATTCCACTTCGGTCATATCATCGTATAGCTTAGGCGAAGCCCTGCACCGGAGAAGTCATATCGTCGCGGAGCTTAGGCGAAGCCCTGCGTCGGTGGAGCATCAACATCGTCACCACGCCGTCGTCTTGTGGAACTCATCCCGACACTTTCTTTGGATCGAGTCCGGGATCGCCATCGAGCTGAGCGTGTGCGAGAACTCGGAGGTGCCGTCACGTTCGGTGCTTGGATCGGTCGGATCATGAAGACGTCGACTACATCAACCGCGTTGTTATAACGCTTCCGCTTTCGGTCTCACGAGGGTACGTGGACGGACACTCTCCTCTCGTTGCTATGCCATCACCATGGTCTTGTGTGATCGTAGGGAAATTTTTGAAATTACTACGTTCCCCAACAAAGGGTATCGAGCCTGGTTTTATGCGTAGATGTCATATGCACGAGTAGAACACAAGTGAGTTGTGGACGATACAAGTCATACCGCCTACCAAAGATGTCATACTTTGGTTCAGCGGTATTGTTGGACGAGACGATCCGGACCAACCTTACGCCAGACGCTTACGCGAGACCGGTTCCCTCGGCGTGCTTTGCACATAGATGGCTTGCGGAAGACTGTCTCTCCAACTTTAGTTGAACCGAGTGTGGCTACGCCCGGTCCTTGAGAAGGTTAAAACGGAGTCTATTTGACAAACTATCGTTGTGGTTTTGATGCGTAGGTAAGAACGGTTCTTGCTCAGCCCGTAGCAGCCACGTAAAACTTGCAACAACAAAGTAGAGGACGTCTAACTTGTTTTTGCAGGGCATGTTGTGATGTGATATGGTCAAGACGTGATGCTATATTGTATGAGATGATCATGTTTTGTAACCGAGTTATCGGCAATGGCGAGAGCCATATGGTTGTCGCTTTATTGTATGCAATGCAATCGTGATGTAATGCTTTACTTTATTACTAAGCGGTAGTGATAGTCGTGGAAGCATAAGATTGGCGAGACGACAACGATGCTACGATGGAGATCAAGGTGTCGCGCCGGTGACGATGGTGATCATGACGGTGCTTCGGTGATGGAGATCACAAGCACAAGATGATGATGACCATATCATATCACTTATATTGATTGCATGTGATGTTTATCCTTTATGCATCTTATCTTGCTTTGATTGACGGTAGCATTATAAGATGATCTCTCACTAAAATTATCAAGAAGTGTTCTCCCCGAGTATGCACCGCTGCGAAAGTTCTTCGTCTTTGAGACACCACGTGATGATCGGGTGTGATAGGCTCTACGTTCAAATACAACGGGTGCAAAACAGTTGCGCACGCGGAATACTCGAGTTAAACTTGACGAGCCTAGCATATAATGTATATGGCCTCGGAACACGGAGACCGAAAGGTCGAGCGTGAATCATATAGTAGATATGATCAACATAGTGATGTTCACCATTGAAACTACTCCATCTCACGTGATGATCGGACATGGTTTAGTTGATTTGGATCACGTGATCACTTAGATGACTAGAGAGATGTCTGTCTAAGTGGGAGGTTTTTAATATGATTAATCAAACTTAAATTTATCATGAAATTAGAACAAGATAGAATTTTGCTAGTCTATGTTTTATGTAGATAGATGGCTCGTCTTTGTTGTTCCGTTGAATTTTAATGCGTTCCTTGAGAAAGCAAAGTTGAAAGATGATGGTAGCAATTACACGGACTGGGTCCGTAATTCTGAGGATTATCCTCATTGCTGCACGTAAAAATTACGCCCTGGAAGCACCGCTAGGTGATGTTCTGTAGATGCTTGAGCGTGGTTATGAACGTCGGCAAAGCAGAAATGATGACTACTCTATAGTTCAAGGTGCCATGCTTTACGGCTTAGAAACGGGTCTTCAACGACGTTTTGAACGTCATGGAGCATAGGAGATGTTCCAGGAGTTGAAGTTAATATTTCAAGCAAATGCCAGGATTGAGAGATATGAAGTCTCCAACAAGTTATATAGCTGCAAGATGGAGGAGAATAGTTCACAAGTGAGCACATACTCAAAATGTCCGGGTATAACAATCACTTAATTCAGCCGGGAGTTAATCTTCCTGATGATAGTGTCATTGATGAAATTCTCCAATCATCGCCACCAAGCTACAAGAGCTTCGTGATGAACTATAATATGCAAGGGATGACTAAGACAATTCTCGAGCTCTTCGCGATCTTTGAAAGCATGGAGGTAGAAATCAAGAAAGAGCATCAAGTGTTGATGGTCAGCAAGACCACTAGTTTCAAGAAAAAGGGCAAAGGGAAGAAGAAGGAAACTTCAAAAGAACAGCAAGAAAGTTGCTTGATCAAGAGAAGAAACCCAAGTCTGGACCTAAGCCTGAAATCGAAAGTGTTTTTACCGCAAGCAGACGGACATCGGAAGCGGAACTGCCCCAAGTATTTGGCGGATAAAAAGGATGGCAAGGTGAACAAAGGTATATGTGATATACATGTTATTGATGTGTACCTTACTAATACCGCAGAGTACACAGGTATTTGATACCGGTTACATTGCTAATATTTGCAACTCGAAACAGAACTACGGATTGCGAAGATTGGCTAAGGACGAGGTGACGATGCGCGTTGGAAATGGTTCCAAAGTCGATGTGATCGCAATCGCACGCTACCTCTACATCTACCTTCGGGATTAGTTTTAGACCTAAATAATTGTTATTTGGTGCCGCCGTTGAGCATGAACATTATATCTGGATCTTGTTTAATGCGAGACGGTTATTCATTTAAATCGAGAATAATGGTTGTTCTATTTATATGAGTAATATCTTTTATGGTCATGCACCCTTGAAGAATGGTCTATTCTTGTTGAATCTCGACGGTAGTGATACACATATTCATAATGTTGAAGCCAAAAGATGCAGAGTTGATAATGATAGTGCAACTTATTTGTGGCACCGCCGTTTAGGTCATATCGGTGTAAGACGATGAAGAAACTCCATACCGATGGGCTTCGAATCACTTGATTATGAATCACTTGGTACTTGCAAACCGTGCCTCATGGGCAAGATGACCAAAACGCCGTTCTCCTAACTATGGAGCGTGCAACCGATTTGTTGGAAATCATACATACCGATGTTTGTGGTCCAATGAATGTTGAAGCACGCCATGGGTATCGTTATTTTCTCACCTTCACAGATGATTTGAGCAGATATGGGTATATCTACTTAATGAAACACAAATCTGAAACATTTGAAAAGTTCAAAGAATTTCAGAGTGAAGTGGAAAATCATCGTAACAAGAAAATAAAGTTTCTACGATCTGATCGTGGAGGAGAATATTTGAGTTACGAGTTTGGTTTACATTTGAAACAATGTGGAATAGTTTCAAGAACTCACGCCACCGGAACACCACAGAGAAATGGTGTGTCCGAACGTCAGAATCGTGCTTTACTAGATATGGTGCGATCTATGATGTCGATTTCCGATTTACCGCTATCGCTTTGGGGTTATGCTTTAGAGACGGCCGCATTCACGTTAAATAGGACACCGTCAAAATCCGTTGAGACGACGCCTTATGAACTGTGGTTTGGCAAGAAACCAAAGTTGTCGTTTCTTAAAGTTTGGGGCTGCGATGCTTATGTAAAGAAACTTCAACCGGATAAGCTCGAACCCAAATCGGAAAAATGTGTCTTCATAGGATACCCAAAGGAGATCATGGGTACACCTTCTATCACAGATCTGAAGGCAAGATTTTCGTTGCTAAATTTGGATCCTTTCTAGAGAAAGAGTTTCTCTCGAAAGAAGTGAGTGGGAGGAAAGTAGAACTTGATGAGATAATCAGATTCTGCTCCCTTATTGGAAAGTAGATCATCACAAGAAATGGTTCCCGTGACAACTACACCAATTAGTGAGGAAACTAATGATGATGATCATGAAGTTTCGCATCAAGTTACTCTTGAACCTCGTAGGTCAACCAGAGTAAAATACGCACTGTGAGTGGTACGGTAATCCTATTCGGAAGTCATGTTACTTGACCATGGCGAACCTACAAACTATGAAGAAGCGATGGTGAGCCCAGATTCCGCAAAATGGTCGGAAGCCATGAAATCTGAGATGGGATCCATGTATGAGAACAAAGTATGGACTTTGGTTGACTTGCCCGATGATCGGCAAGCCATTGAAAATAAATGGATCTTTAAGAAGAAGACTGACGCCGATGGTAATGTAACCGTCTACAAAGCTCGACTTGTTGCGAAAGGTTTTCGACAAGTTCAAGGGGTTGACTACGATGAGACTTTCTCACCAGAAGCGATGCTTAAGTCTGTCTCAATCATGTTAGCAATTGCCGCATTTTATGATTATGAAATTTGGCAAATGGATGTAAATACTGCATTCTTGAATGGATTTCTAGAAGAAGAGTTGTATATGATGCAACCGGAGGGTTTTGTCGATCCAAAAGGTGCTAACAAAGTGTGCAAGCTCCAACGATCAATTTATGGTCCTGCAAGCCTCTCGGAGTTGGAATAAACGCTTTGATAGTGTGATCAAAGCATATGGGTTTATACTGCACTTTTGGAGAAGCCTCAGATTTACAAGAAAGTGAGTGGGAGCTCAGAGCATTTACGATATTATATGTGGACGACATATTATTAATTGGAAATGATATAGAATTTCTGGATGGCATAAAAGGATACTTGAATAAAAGTTTTTCAATGAAAGACCTCGGTGAAGCTGCTTACATATTGGGCATCAAGATCTATAGAGATAGATCAAGACGCTTAATTGGACTTTCACAAAGCACATACCTTGATAAAATTTTGAAAAGTTCAAAATGGATCAAGCAAAGAAAGGTTTTTTGCCTCGTTGCAAGGTGTAAGATTGAGTAAGACTCAATGCCCGACCACAGCAGAAGATAGAGAGAAAATGAAAGATGTTCCCTATGCTTCAGCCATAGGCTCTATCATGTATGCAATGTCAGGTACCGCACTGACGTATGCTTAGCTATAAGCTTGGCAGAAGGTACCAAAGTAATCCAGAGTGGATCACTTCGACAGCGGTCAAGAACATCCTGAAATACACGAAAAGGACTAAGGATATGTTTCTCGTATATGGAGGTGACAAAGAGCTAGTCGTAAATGGTTACGTCGACGAAGCTTTGACAATCGATCCGGACGATTCTAAGTCGCAAACCGGATCGTGTTTTTATTAAACGGTGGAGCTGTCGGTTGGTGCAGTTCTAAACAAAGCGTCGTATGGCGGGATCTACATGTGAAGCGGAGTACATAGCTGCTTCGAAGCAGCGAATGAAGGAGTCTGGATGAAAGAGTTCATTTCCGATCTAGGTGTTATACCTAGTGCATCGGGACCGATGAAGATCTTCGTGACAATACTGGTGCAATTGCCTTGGCAAAGGAATCCAGATTTCACAAGAGGACCAAGCACATCAAGAGACGCTTCAATTCCATTCGGGACCAAGTCCAAGTGGGAGACATAGAGATTTGCAAAATACATACGGATCTGAATGTTGCAGACAGTTAACTAAGCCTCTTCCACGAGCAAAACATGATCAGCACCAAGACTCCATGGGTGTTAGGATCATTACTTTGTAATCTAGATTATTGACTCTAGTGCAAGTGGGAGATCAAGGAAATATGCCCTAGAGGCAATAATAAAGTTATTATTTATTTCCTTATATCATGATAAATGTTTATTATTCATGCTAGAATTGTATTAACCGGAAACATAATACATGTGTGAATATATAGACAAACAAGATGTCACTAGTATGCCTCTACTTGACTAGCTTGTTAATCAAAGATGGTTATGTTTCCTAACCATGAACAAGGAGTTGTTATTTGATTAACAAGGTCACATCATTAGTAGAATGATCTGATTGACATGACCCATTCCGTTAGCTTAACACTTGATCGCTTAGTATGTTAATGCTTTCTTCATGACCCATACATGTTCCTGTAACTATGAGATTATGCAACTCCCGTTTACTGAGGAACACTTTGGGTGCTACCAAACGTCACAACGTAATCGGGTGATTATAAAGGAGTACTACAGGTGTCTCCAAAGGTACTTGTTGGGTTGGCGTATTTCGAGATTAGGTTTTGTCACTCCGATTGTCGGAGAGGTATCTCCGTGCCTTCTCGGTAATGCACATCACTTAAGCCTTGCAAGCATTACAACTAATGAGTTAGTTGTGAGATGATATATTACGAACGAGTAAAGAGACTTACCCGAATCTAGATTGAACTAGGTATTGGATACCGACGATCGAATCTCGGGTAAGTAACATACCGATGACAAAGGGAATAACGATGTCGTTATGCGGTTTGACCGATAAAGATCTTCGTAGAATATGTAGGAACCAATATGGGCATCCAGGTTCCGCTATTGGTTATTGACCGAGAATGGTTCTAGGTCATGTCTACATAGTTCTCGAACCCGTAGGGTCCGCACGCTAACGCTTCGATGACGATTCATTATGAGTTTATAAGTATTGATGCACGAAGTTTGTTCGGAGTCCCGGATGTGATCACGGACATGACGATGAGTCTCGAAATGGTCGAGACATAAAGATTGATATATTGGAAGCCTACATTTGGACATCTGAAAGGTTCCGAGTGAAAACAGGATGTTCTTTAACACCGGGGTTACGGAACCCCGGGGGTATATGGCCCTCATGGGCCTTGAGGGAGAAGGAGAAGGGCCGGCGGTGGGCTGCGCGCCTCCCCCTTCCAAATCCGAATAGGACAAGGAGAGGGGCGGCGCCTTCCCCTTTCCCTCCCCAATCCTAATCCAACTAGGATTGAGGGGAGTCCTACTCCCGGAGGAGTAGGACTCCTTGGTGCGCCTCCCCTTGGGCCGCCACCTCCCCTTGGCTCCTTTATATCACGGGGCAGGGGGCACCCCAAGACACACAAGTTGATCTACGGATCTTTCCTTAGCCGCAAAGCGGTGCCCCTTCCACCATATTCCACTTCGGTCATATCATCGTAGAGCTTAGGCGAAGCCTGCGCCAGAGAAGTCATATCGTCATGAGCTTAGGCGAAGCCCCGCGTCAGTGGAGCATCAACATCGTCACCACGCCTGCCGTCGTCGACGGAACTCATCCCGACACTTTGCTTTGGATCGGAGTCCGGGATCGCCATCGAGCTGAACGTGTGCGTAACTCGGAGGTGCCGTACGTTCGGTGCTTGGATCGGTCGGATCGTGAAGACGTCGACTACATCAACCGCGTTGTTATAACGCTTCGCTTTCGGTCTCACGATGCGTGGACGGACACTCTCCCCTCTCGTTGCTATGCCATCACCATGGTCTTGTGTGATCGTAGGAAATTTTTTGAAATTACTACGTTCCCCAACAGGTGGATGTTTTGAGGAAGATATAAAGAGGTTTATGTGTGAAAGAGTGTATCATATCACGGGGTTTGATGGGCCAACGAAGTTTGCACCAACTCTCCATGTGAGAAAGGGCAATGCACGGTACCGAAGAGGCTAGCAATGATGGAAGGGTGAGAGTGCGTATAATCCATGGACTCAACATTAGTCATAAAGAACTCACATACTTATTGCAAAAATCTACAAGTCATCAAAAACCAAGCACTACGTGCATGCTCCTAGGGATAGATTGCTAGGAAAAGACCATCGCCGTCCCCGACCGCCACTCATAAGGAGGACAATCACAGCACACCTCATGTTTCAAATGTGTTACATAACGCTTACCATACGTGCATGCTACGGGACTTGCAAACTTCAACACAAGCATTTCTCAAATTCACAACTACTCAACTAGCACGACTTTGATATTATTACCTCCATATCTCAAAACAATCATCAAGCATCAAACTTCTCTTAGTATTCAACACACTCATAAGAAAGTTTTTACTATTCTTGAATACCTAGCATATTAAGATTATTTAAGAAAATTACCATGCTATTTAAGACTCAAAAAATAATCTAAGTGAAGCATGAGAGATCAATAGTTTCTATAAAACAAATCCACCACCGTGCTCTAAAAGATATAAGTGAAGCGCTAGAGCAAAACTATATAACTCAAAAGATATAAGTGAAGCACAAAGAGTATTCTAATAATTTCCAAATCATGTATGGCTCTATCAAAAGGTGTGTACAGCAAGGATGATTGTGGTAAACTAAAAAGCAAAGACTCAAATCATACAAGACGCTCCAAGCAAAACACATATCATGTGGTGAATAAAAATATAGGTCCAAGTAAAGTTACCGATGGAAGTAGATTTAAAGAGGGATGCCTTCCGGGGCATCCCCAAGCTTTGGCTTTTTGGTGTCCTTAGATTATCTTGGGGGTGCCATGGGCATCCCAAATCTTAGGCTCTTGCCACTCCTTGTTACATAATCCATCAAAAATCTTTCACCCAAAACTTGAAAACTTCACAACACAAAACTCAACAGAAATCTCGTGAGCTCCGTTAGCGAAAGAAAACAAAAGACCACTTCAAGGTACTGTAATGCACTCATTATTTATTTATATTGGTGTTAAACCTAGTGTATTCCAACTCCTCTATGGTTTATAAACTATTTTACTAGCCATAGATTCATCAAAATAAGCAAATAACACACGAAAAACAGAATCTGTCAAAAACACAACAGTCTGTAGTAATATGTAACTAATGCAAACTTCTGGAACTCCAAAAAATCAGCCAAAATAGGAAGACCTAGGAAATTTATTTATTGATCAGCAGAAATTGGAATCACTATTTTATCACGTTCGGATGATTTTTAACAATTGTTTTCGTGAACAGAAAGTTTCTGGAAATTTCTGCAAGATCAATTAACTATCATCCAAGAAGATCCTATAGGTTTAACTTGGCACAAACACTAATTAAAACATAAAAACACATCTAACCAGAGGCTAGAACAAATATTTATTCCTAAACAGAAGCAAAAATCAAAAAACTAAAATAAAATTGGGTTGCCTCCCAACAAGCGCTATCGTTTAACGCCCCTAGCTAGGCATAAAAGCAAGGATAGATCTAGGTATTGCCATCTTTGGTAGGCAATCCATAAGTGGCGGCTCTCATGATAGATTAATATGGTAAATTTATTTTCTTTCTAGGGAAGTGTACCATGCCTTTCTTTAATGGAAATTGGAATCTAATATTCCCTTCCTTCATATCAATAATTGCACCAATCGTTCTATGGAAAGGTCTACCGAGAATAATAGGACATGAAGGATTGCAATCTATATCAAGAGCGATAAAATCTACGGGCACATAATTCCTATTTGAAACAATAAGAACATCATTAATTCTTCCCATAGGTTTCTTAATAGTGGATTCCGCAAGGTGCAAGTTTAAAGAGCAATCATCAAAATCATGGAAACCTAGTAAATCACACATAGTTTTGGGAATAGTGGAGACACTAGCACCCAAATCACATAAAGCATAAAACTCACGTTCCTTAATCTTAATTTTAATTGTTGGTTCCCACTCATCATAAAGTTTTCTAGGGATAGAAACTTCCAACTCAAGTTTTTCTTCATAAGATTGCATCAAGGCATCAACAATATGTTTAGTAAACGCTTTATTTTGACTATAAGTATGAGGAGAATTTAGTACGGATTGAAACAAGGAAATACAGTCCATCAAAGAGCAACTTTCATAATTAAATTCCTTGAAATCCAAAATAGTGGGTTTAGCAACATCTAGGGTTTTGATTTCTTCAATCCCACTTTTATCAATTTTAGCATCAAGATCTAAAAACTCCGAATTTTTGGAACGCCTTCTAGGTAAAGGTGGATCATATTCAGTCCCATCATTGTCAAGATTCATATTGCAAAACAAAGATTTAATAGGGGACACGTCAATAACTTTTAGATCTTCATCTTTATTTTCATGGAAATCCGGTTTAGCGGCCATCTTATTAACTAAGGTAGCCTGCTTATCTGATATTTCAGCTATCAACTTCTCAAGACGAGCAATTTGGGATCTCAAACCATCAAATTCTTTAGACATATCGTCGAGCTCTTTATTCATATAACTCATAAAGCTTTTTTGTTCCTTAAGCTCGTTTCTGAAAAAATTATTATGCTCAAATTGCAAAACCATAAAACTCCTGACGTTGCTTTCGATCTCTTCTAATCTTTTAAGGTGAAGATCACCAAATCTAGATAGAGCATCGTGACAAACAAGCAATCCAACACATGAGAAAACAAAAAGCAAGCGAAAAAGAGGCGCATGAAAAAGAGAGGGCGAATAAAACGGCAAGGGTGAAGTGGGGGAGAGGAAAACGAGAGGCAAATGGCAAATGATGTAATGCGGGAGATAAGGTATTGTGATGGGTACTTGGTATATTGACTTTTGCGTAGACACCCCAGCAGCGGCGCCAGAAATCCTTCTTGCTACCTCTTGAGCACTGCATTGGTTTTCCCTTGAAGAGGAAAGGGTGATGCAGCATATTAGCGTAAGTATTTCCCTCAGTTTTTTAGAACCAAGGTATCAATCCGGTAGGAGCCTCACGCGAGTCCCTCGTGACCGCACAATACAAATAACTCCTCGCAACCAACGCGACAAGGGGTTGTCAATCCCTTCACGGTCACTTACGAGTGAGATCGATAGATATGATAGGATAATATTTTTGATATTTTTGTGATAAAGATGCAAAGTAAAATAAAAGCAAAGTAAAAAGCAAAGGAAATAACTAAGTGTTGGAAGATTAATATGATGAAGATAGACCCGGGGGCCATAGGTTTCACTAGTGGCTTCTCTCAAGAGCATATGTATTTTAGGGTGGGTGAACGAATTACTTTGAGCAATCGATGTAATCGAGCATAGTTATGAGAATATCTAGGTATGATCATGTATATAGGCATCACGTCCGAGACAAGTAGACCGACTCACCGCATCTACTACTATTACTCCACTCATCGACCGCTATCCAAAGATGCATCTAGAGTATTAAGTTCATGAAAACAGAGTAACGCCTTAAGCAAGATGACATGATGTAAAGGGATAAATTTATGCAATATGATAAAAACCCATCTTGTTATCCTCGATGGCAACAATACAATCGTGCCTTGATGCCCCTCATCACATCGGGAAAGGACACCGCAAGATTGAACCCAAAGCTAAGCACTTCTCCCATTGCAAGAAAGATCAATCTAGTAGGCCAAACCAAACCGATAATTCAAGAGACTTGCAAAGATAACCAATCATACATAAAAGAATTCAGAAAAGATTCAAATATTGTTCATAGATAATCTTGATCATAAACCCATAATTCATCGGTCTGAACAAACACACCGCAAAAGAAGATTACATCGAATAGATCTCCACGAGAGAGGGGGAGAACATTGTATTGAGATCCAAAAAGAGAGAAGAAGCCATCTAGCTACTAACTATGGACCCGAAGGTCTGAGGTAAACTACTCACACTTCATCGGGGAGGCTATGGTGTTGATGTAGAAGCCCTCCATGTTGGATGCCCCCCTCCGGCGGAGCTCCGGAACAGGCCCCAAGATGGGATCTCGTGGGTAAAGAAGGTTGTGGCGGTGGAATTAGGTTTTTGGCTCCGTGATTCCGATCGCTTGGGGGTAATGAGGTATATATAGGAGGAAGGAGTACGATTGGAGCAACAGGGGCCCACGAGGGTGGAGGGCGCCACAGGGGGGTGGGCGCGCCCGCCTACCTCATGGCTTCCTCTTTTGTTTCTTGACTTAGGGTCCAAGTCTCCCGGATCATAATCTTCCTAAAAATCACGTTCCCGGAGGTTTCATTCCATTTGGACTCCGTTTGATATTCCTTTTCTGTGAAACTCTGAAATAGGCAAAAAACAACAATTATGGGCTGGGCCTCCGGTTAATAGGTTAGTCCCAAAAATAATATAAAAGTGGATAATAAAGCCCAATAATGTCCAAAAACAGTAGATAATATAGCATGGAGCAATCAAAAATTATAGATACGTTGGAGACGTATCAGTCTTCGGCTCGCCCAAAATCTTTAGAAGTGAAGATTTAATCTTCGACATCGTCCCCTTTCAGAGAGGATATTTTGCGCTTTTAGCACGCAACCTTCGCACGCTTCAACGCAGTCCCACGTTATGCTTATCTTAAGCTTAAAATGCCAGGACCCAACCGTGTTATAGCAGTCAATGGCAACACCGAGCGGACCGTGGAGTAGACCGCGGCTTTTGTAGCCGAGGTACAAGCATCCGAGGAGGCAGCCCACAGCAATAAATGCACTGCCAGCTCTTCAAAGCGCACTCGGGCCACACAAATCGACCTCGGCCACATACCCTCACATCCTAAATAGGGATACAGGCTCCTTGCACTACAAAAATAGACACATCCATGACATTTTTGGCCGAACATTTTTTTCTATCATGCTTATGACACTTCTATGACGATAATTGTGAAAAAACCCGTTATCATCCTAGATGTGGTGGGCTCATACTTCTATGACAAAAAATCATGACAGAAAATGGGCTTTTCGTCCTGGGCGGGCTGGAGACGCACCTGCATGACATTCTTTGGGCCGTCCATGACGGAAAAAATCATGGTAGAAGCGAGGGCGAGGAAAATATCAGGGAGTTCCTGGTTATGGTGGGTGGTCGGGGCCGAGCGATGCACGTAGGTTTGCGTGTTTCTCTCGTACATGTACGCGCGCGTGTGCGAGGCATTGCGCTCTAACTGAACTCGAGCGAGGCGTTGGGATCTAACTGAACCTGAACGATTGCACTAGCTACGTTACTAAACCCCGATCGATCCCTTGCTGTTAACTGAACCCGAGTGATTCCTTCGCTACTGCTGCTAACTGAAGCCGATCGAAGCTGCCTCTTGATGAACAATTCCCGGTGGGGGTTGGATGAACAGGATCCCGTGGTAGTAGAGGCCGTTGCCGCTGGATGAAAAGGATCCCGATCGAGGAGGCGTGGGGGTGGATGAACTGTAGCCGGTGGAGGGACCCCGTATGTGGAGGGCTGGTTGAACAGGACCCCGTGGAGGGGCTGGTTGAACAGAACCCCGTGGAGGGCTGGTTGAACAGTAGTCGGTGGAGGCTGGATGAACAGGACCCCGTGGAGGGCTGGATGAACAGTAGCCGGTGGAGGCTGGATGAATAGGACCCGGTGGATGAACATGACCCGGTGGAGGCTGGAGGAAGTTGATGGTGGATGAATAGTAGCAGGTGGAGGCTGGAGGAAGTCGACAGTGGATGAACAGTAGCCCGTGGAGTCCCGTTTTGCGGTACGCCACACCCCTCCCGATGAACATGACCCCATTTCGACCGTAGGCGATCCAACACAAGTTTGTTTCCTCCGTTTTGCAGTATGCCACACCCCTCCCGATCAACAGGACCCCCTTTCGACCGTACGCGGTCGAGCACAAGTCCGTTTCCTCCGTTTTGCGGTATGCCAGACCCTTCCCGATGAACAGGACCCCATTTCGACCATACACAGTCGAACAGAAGGCCCGTTTCCTCCGTTCTGCGGTACGCCAGACCTCGTTTTGGCTGTTCCGTCCAAGCCGGTTGGCTCCCGATGAACACGACATATTCCATTGCCTCCCGATGAACACGACACATTCCGTTGCCTCCCCATGAACACGACGCAATTTCTCCGTTCCGACCTAGCTGGTTGGCTTCCGATGAATAGGATTAGTCACTGTACGCGTTAGAGACCCCGCCCGTTTGTACGTAGATAGCTGTATTTGCTATCTTGCAGCATGGTCGTACGTACGTGTACGCGATATAGACGGGACTACGTGACATGCTACGTCGGCGCCTTTACTTCAGCATGTGCCACTGAGGGAGTCCTGGATTAGGGGGTATCCGGACAGCCGGAATGTATACAACGTCCGGGCTATTGAAGCGTGAAGATACAAGACTCAAGACTTCGGCCCGTGTCCGGATAGGACTTTCCTTGGCGTGGAAGGCAAGCTTGGCGATCCGGATATTATATTTCCTTCCTTGTAACCGACTCCATGTAAACCTAGCCCTCTCCGGTGTCTATATAAGCCGGAGAGGTTGGTCCTTAGAAGGCCGATCACAATTACAATCATACCATCATAGGCTAGCTCTTAGGGTTTAGCTTCTGCGATCTCGTGGTAGATCTACTCTTGTACTACCCATATCATCAATATTAATCAAGCAGGAAGTAGGGTTTTACCTCCATCGAGAGGGCCCGAACCTAGGTAAACATCTGTGTCCCTTGCTTCCTGTTACCATCAGCCTTGACGCACAGATCGGGACCCCCTACTCGAGATCCGCCGGTTTTGACACCGACATTGGTTCTTTCATTGAGAGTTCCTCTGTGCCGTCGCTTTCAGGCTCGATGGCTCCTTCAATCATCATCAACGACGCTGTCCAGGGCGAGACTTTCCTCCCCGGACAGATCTTCGTGTTCGGCGGCTTCTGCTTGTGTGCCAAATCGCAGCCATCTGGAGCAGATCGACAGCTCGCCCCAGCCACCGGATCAGGTTCGGAAACCTGAACTACACAGCGGACATTCGCGGAGACTTGATCTTTGATGGATTGGGGCCTATGCCAGAGCACTTTGGACGATCCACGACGAGCACGGCTTAGACCTGCCGTCGGACGAAGCTCGGGGTATCACCCCCGTAGTATCCTCGGACCTAGATCCGGAGCAGGCTGCGCTTCCTAAGGACAGAGGGATGGTCCCTGCCCCGCAGGTCGCACACTCATCGGCGGTGGAGCCGAACACGGGTCTTACCTCTGCGGTGGCCTGTGACTCCGAACCCCCGGATTCGTATCCGGACGTTGGTTCTAGTCCTCACACTCCCGAGCCCGTCGGGCCAGGATGGGCGCCGGTAATGGAGTTCACCGCTGCGGATATCTTCCAGCACTCGCCCTTTGGCGACATGCTGGACTCATTAAAGTCTCTCTCTTTGTCAGGAGGCTCTTGGCGAACTATGTCCGGCTCGAGTGGGAGGCAAAGCACGAAGGAATTCGTTGCCCACCCACCACCCACTTCATTGCCACGGTCGATGACTTAACCGAGGTACTGAACTTCGACTCCGAAGACATCGACGGTATGGACGACGATGCGTGAGAAGAACATGAACCACCGCTCACTGGGCGGTGGACAGCCACCTCTTCTTATGATATATATATATGGTGGTCACTCCGAAGGAAACAAATGGCGATGAGGCAACAGAGGATAAAACCTCAGGGAAAAAAACAAAGAATGGGCGTCGTCGGCGCCACTCCAAGCCCCGCCACACCAATACCGCCCAGAGACGAAAACAATCCGAATGGTGTCGAAGAAGAATACAACCTGATCAGCCCTCCTTCGAGCAGGCCGAGCAGGAGGATGAGCAGGTCAGCCCGTAAGAACAAAGCGACGGACGAATACCCGGAGGAGGATAGCTACATGCTCCCCTCCGAAGACGAGATTAGCCTCGGCGACGATGAGTTCGGCGTGCCTGAGGATCCCGTAAAGCAGGAGCGCTTCAAGCGTCGGCTTATAGCCACTGCGAGGATCCTGAAAAAGAAGCAGCATCAACTCCAAGCTGATCAAGACCTGCTCACAGACAGATGGACTGAAGTCCTGGCAGCCGAGGAATACAGACTCGAGCACCATACGGCTGACCGGCCACCTCGTGGCTGGGATAAAACGGCATACCAGTCCGCATACCAGCCAACACCCCCACGCCAACATACTACGGCCCGGGGCAACAAATCAGGACAACCAAGATCGATCTACGGATCGCGGGGGCGCGCCTCGGTACGCGACGAGGACCGTCACGCCGGACACACCTTCAACAAGTCCGGCCGGGCCGAATATAGCCACCCAGAGCAATTCGACCTGCGTAGCCACATAGCTTGGCACAGAGGCGCCGCGCACCCCCTCTGCTTCACTGACGAAGTAATGGATCATGAATTCCCAGAAGGGTTCAAACCCGTAAACGAATCATACGATTGCACAACAGACCCCGCAGTATGGATCGAAAATTTTCTTCTCCACATTCACATGGCCCGCAGAGACGATCTGCACGCCATCACATGGCCCGCAGTGCGGCACCCCGAACTTATAGCACTATATGCATCAGCTCCGAATCATGTCTTGGGTCTACAGTTGGGATAGCCCGGCTCCCTTGTTTTGGTGCCTTACGTTCCATTATATCGGCTAAGGTAGCGCAGGGAGAACTACTGCGATTGTGTCCCGGTTCTTCCGGACGAGCACCTCAGTAGAGAAAGCCAAAAACTGACCGGCATGATGTGGCGAGAGCTGGTCGCTGTTCGAGAGGTTTTAAAATCCTTAAAGATTTTCCGCTTTAGGCGATAAATCGGCTTCGTCCGATCTAGGTGTGTATAGTGCCCCGATTCGGTCTTCCGGATTCTAGGGGCTTCGCCGAAATTTAAAATTGTAGGCTTCTTTGGCTAAGTGAAAGTTATAAAGTCAAGATAGTCCGATTGCCTTGTTAAGCTCGCCGGACACCTCCTTAAGGGACCAAACATTTGGATAAAGAGTGTCCGGTTTTCACGAACACCCCAAAGGCTAGTCACGTGGGGGCGGAAGCCGACGGTCGCCTACTTTCGTGATTTTATAAACAGCCGCATGTAAGGTAATATTTTAAATAACAAAAGTGCTACATAGCGCAAGTAACTTCGTCTTTAATTACAAACATGACAGAAGTGAGTTCATTCCAAAATGGCTTCCTTGGTACACTCATCGGCGACGAGACGAGCACCCTTCATCACGCCATCATAGTACATTTAGGGATGGCGATGCGCCTTGCCGTCCGGTGGCCCGTCCTTGACTAGCTTCTCCGCATCCAGCTTGCCCCAATGCACCTTGACGCAGGCAAAGGCTCGGCGGGCACCTTTGATGCAAACGGATCGCTTCATCACTTCAAGCCGCGGGCAGGCATCCACCATCCGCTTGATCAGGCCAAAGTAGCTCTTGGGCAGAGCTCACCAGCACATCCCGACTATGAAGTCCTTCATAGCCAGTTCGCCACCTACAGGAGTTCGATCAATCGCTTCAGCTTGGTCGCCAGAGGCATCGGATGATCGGCCCCGATATTAGGACCAGAACAACTTCTCCGTTGAGCTCCCTCCCGGCACGGTAGAACTCTGCAGCGTCTGAGACGCTGCGTGGCAGATCTGCAAATGCCCCTGGAGAGCTCCGAATTCGAGTAAGTAAAAGAAACGCCTCCTCCACATGTTTGCTTTGCATAAAGAATTTCTTGCCCGCTGCTATATTTTTGGCCTCCTGGATCTCCTGCTGTGCTTTCTCGGTTTCGGCCTTGGCATCTTTCAAATTCACAAGGGCCTTCTCAAGCTCGGCCTCCTTCATCTTCAGATCATGCTCCACGGACTCGCACTTCTTGCCGAGGTCCTGGAGCTCTTGCTGTACCTCGCCCACTCTAGCACTTTGCTTTTCACGCTCCTTGCATTCCAAGGCCGCTTTGTCTTCGGCCTCGGACAACGCTTTCTTCAGGGACGCCACTTCGGCGGTGGCCCCTGTTACACAGTCACGACGCTTTGGCGTTAGACTGAATTTTTTTCCTATCTTTAAATACATACGAACGGGGAATCGCTTACCTTTATTCTCCTCGAGCTGCCTCTTCGTGAGGCCGAGCTCTCCCTGCGCCTGCTCCAGATCCCGCTTCAGTTTGGCAACTTCGGCAGTACGGGCAGCAACGGCAAGCAGCACGGCCTGATTATTCACAAAAACGCTTTTTAGACTCCTGCGGATTGTAATTCACCCTACGTTTGGCTTTTCTTTCTGAACACCAACCAAAGTATCAGGGGCTACTACCTATCGGGTGGTAATTTCTTACATTTTTATTACTTACGTCAAAGCCCGTCAGGAGGCTTGTGCAGGCTTCGGTTAGTCCGCTTTTGGTGGACAGAACCTTTTGAATCACCACACTCATAAGAGTACGGTGCTCTTCTTCCATGGAAGCGCCTCGAAGCGCTTCCACGTGCTATCCGGCGCCCGTTGATGCGACGGAAGTCTCGCAGACAGCGGCTCGCCCTCCCTAACGAGGGGTTGCCCGCCTAAGTCCGGAATCGCCGAGGTTCCGGGCAAAGGTTCGGTCGAGTCCGCCTTTGTTGCGGCTCTCATCGACGCTGATCTGCGGGGATTTTGAACCCCGCATGTCCGACATTTGGAGGTCCGCCTTGGGCGTCTCCAGGGTCACCTCCCCCTGCTCAGGGAACCTTCGGGACAACACCTCCGTGTCATCCGCAGGCTGAGGAGTGGTGGCCGTCGGGAGCGAGTTCATCTCTGAAGCGCTCAGAGACCCATCCGAAGACGACACCTCCGGATGAGCCCTGGCCGGACTGCATATATGTTCAGCGTTATTAAGTAGCTATGACGTAAAACCACGGTAGAGTGCGGGCACTTACGATCGCGTCGGGGGCTTCCCCTGGGCAGCCACCCTTCATCGCAGTGAGCGGCCGTGGTGGAGTAGTCCAGAAGGGATGTTTTCCCCTTCTTGGACGCCCCAGCCTCCCCCTCCGGGGCGGCTTTTCTCTTCTTCTCCCCGGTCTTGGGAGGTGGAATGTCTTCTTGATTCCCCCCGCCTCTGCGGGAGGAATCTGTCTCGTCGTCACCGGACGACAGGGGTATAACGGCCTTGCGCCGAGGGCCTCTTCCGGCCCCCTGGCCCGCTTCACAGGGCCCCTCATCCTTTCTGTATGGGGCGTCTTCTTCTTCTTCCTCCTCCCCTTCGTGGGAGGAGTCTGCCTCGTCCTCCTCGGACGAGGCTTCAAGAACCTTACGCCGGAGACCCTTTCGGTCCGGGGCCTTCTTCTCGGCCTTCTTCTCCGGCACCTTATGCGGTGCCGGACCAGATCTCCGTCGGGAGAGCGTCAGTGGGCCCTCTGGCAGCGGGCGGACGGTAAACACTGCTCCATTGTCTCCACATAATCCCGAGGCAAATATGTATAACTACTTAAGGATCTCCCTTGAACATATTGGGAAAAACCGAGTCCAGTGGTAGTCTGAGAACTCACCTGACTAGGAGCCCGCGCGATGTGAAGCCCACGGTCCTCGGATACGGGAGGAGGCACTTCGGAGGCCTTGAACATCACCTTCCATGCGCCTTGGTGCGTCATGTCATAGAGCTTCCGGAGCGTCTGGTGTTCGGCCGGGACGAACTCCCATAGATTGACTGCCCGCCTTTGGCAGGGTAGGATCCGGCGAACAAACATGATCTGGATCACGTTGACAAGCTTGATGTTCTTGTCCTTCATGCTTTTGATGCATGTCTGGAGTCCGGTCAGCTCCGTAGAATCGCCCCAAGGCAGGCCCTTCCTTTCCCAGGAGGTGAACCGCATGGGGGCTCCAGACCTGAATTCGGGGGCCGCCGCCCAGTTGGCGCCGCGCGGTTCGGTGACGTAGAACCACCCCGATTGCCATCCTTTTACAGTCTCCGCAAAGGAGCCGTCCAGCCAGGTGACATTAGGCATCTTGCCCACCATGGCTCCTCAAGACTGCTTGCTGGCCGCTTACAATCTTGACTTGAGCGAAGGTTTGCAGCCATAGGACGAAATGAGGCCGGATGCGGAGGAAAGCCTCACATACAACGATGAACGCCGAGATGTTGAGGACGAAATTCGGGGCTAGATCATGGAAATCTAGCGCGTAGTAGAACATGAGCCCGCGGACGAAGGGGTGAAGTGGAAACCCCAGTCCACAGACGAAGTGGGCGACGAACACGACTCTCTCGTGGGGTCCCGGGGTCGGAATGACCTGCCCAGCGTCTGGTAGCCGGTGCGCTATGTCTGCGGCCAAGTATCCGGCCGCCCGAAGATTTGTGATGTGCTTCTCCTTGACGGTGGAAGCCACCCACTTGCCTCCTGCTCCGGACATGTCTAGCTATGCGGAGGAGACTTGGGCTTGGGCACTGGAGCTCGAGGGGGAAAGAGTGGGCAAAAGGAGGAAGAAGGCGTGGGTAAAAATGGGGAAATCTTATCCCTTTATACAGGCGACGAAAGCGGTGCGCCTCCCCACTTGCCCGTTGGGAATCGCTTGCTTCCCAAGCGCCCACGATTAATGATGTGGTGGGATTACCAAGACCGTATTGATGAGAATCCCGTGATAAGGGGCACGATCTCTGCTTTGACAAGACATGTCAAAGGAAACCGCCTCATAATATGCATTGTGGCTGGTTGTGGGAAGACGGTTCGAATAATGACCCGACCGTAATGACACGTCGCGTTGCCTAAAAAGTTGTCAGCAGATTGCATTTGTGAAACATCATTCTCCCTACGGTGGCATGCGAAGATCATCTTGTGGATCCAGACATGGTTTGAGTGTTCTATAATTACCTTGGAGTATTCGGAGGAGGAACCCGCCCTGCAATGCCGAAGACAAGATTGCGCGCCGGACTCATCGTCATTGAAGCCTGGTTCAGGGGCTACTGAGGGAGTCCTGGATTAGGGGGTATCCGGACAGCCGGACTGTATACAACGTTCGGGCTATTGAAGCGTGAAGATACAAGACTCAAGACTTCGGCCCGTGACCGGATAGGACTTTCCTTGGCGTGGAAGGCAAGCTTGGCGATCCGGATATTATATTTCCTTCCTTGTAACCGACTCCATGTAAACCCTAGCCCTCTCCGGTGTCTATATAAACCGGAGAGGTTGGTCCTTAGAAGGCCGATCACAATTACAATCATACCATCATAGGCTAGCTCTTAGGGTTTAGCCTCTACGATCTCGTGGTAGATCTACTCTTGTACTACCCATATCATCAATATTAATCAAGCAGGAAGTAGGGTTTACCTCCATCGAGAGGGCCCGAACCTGGGTAAACATCTGCGTCCCTTGCTTCATGTTACCATCAACCTTGGCACACAGATGGGGACACCCTACCCGAGATCCGCCGGTTTTGACACCGACAGCCGCTCCTTACTCGGCCATGGTACATCGCTGCAGAGACACCGATCGACCGCTATGTACATACACGTTCGCGACCCGACAGATAACGCTACCTTCGCTTCAACCTGGTGGGTCCCGACTATCAAGGGGTAAGAAGGCAGTTCCTTCCGTGCGAACATAAAGCCGGCGGGTCCCAGCTGTTAGAGGGAACGTTTTTTTCGTGAAATACAGAGGCCCTTCCGGTAGGTCCGAGGTGTCAGGTGGAGGAACCATTATTTTGCGTGTAATAAGGAGGCACTTCCTTGCGTGCGGCCATGGAGCCAGCTGTCTGCCTCTCCACTTACAGTCCTCTTCTGATGGCTATCGCTTGTTGACCGCGTTGACGACGCCGTACCGCCCAAGAGCACCAAGGTGGTGGACGACGACGCGACCTAGGAAGGGAACGACACGGAGCTGGGGAATACGCAGCAGTGGATGCCCACGCGGAGGGGAGTACGAGTGTTGACTGCTTCGGCTGCGGTTTGAGGCTGCCGTCTCCGGAGAATAACAGGGGTGTGGGTGAGTAGAGGGAAGGCCTAGACAGTAGTGGTATGGTCGGGCGGTGAGGCCTGCACGGCAGCACAGCCGGCCACGAGAGGCTGGAGCAGGCGGTACGGCGGGCGCAGGTTTGGACGACTGGAGCAACAAGACCAGAGGTTGAAGATGCAGCTTGGCCGTTGGATTAACATCCAACGGCCAATGCAGCTAGAATCATTTATTGATGAAGTTGACAAAGCCCTGCGTACGCTTAACTTAGTAGGCCCACAAGTCAGCCTCCAAATCTGGTGGGTCCCAGCTAGCAGGGGAATCAAGTTTTTTTTTGCGTAATAAGGTGGCACTTCCTTGTGTGCGAAGATGTTTTCTGGGTTTTTTATTTCTTATTTTTCGAGTTAGAATAAAAAGAAAACAATTTAGCATCTTTGGTACAATCTATATTTTCACGAAAAGGATCATAATAAAGTTGGTGGGTCCCAGATGTCAGGGAGAGGAAAATTTTTATTTCCGCGTAATAAAGGAAGCACTTCCTTGCGTGCGAAGATGTAGCTGGTGGGTCAAACCTGTCAGGGGAAGAAATTATTTGTTTTCGCATAATACGGGGGCACTTTCTGCGTGCGGCCATGGGCCATGTGGGTCCCTACTATCAGCCAATCCACGTACATGCCTCATCCGTGGCTTTCGTTTGTTGAGAAAGTTGACCACGCCGCGCTGAGAGAACCAACACAGTGAATGATGGCGAGTATTACGAAGGGAACGACTCGGAGCCGGCGAAGACACAACAGTGGATGCCCATGCGTAGGGGAATACGAGGGTTCACTGGTTCGGCTGCTGTGTGAGGCTGCCGTGCCGATGAATAACATGAGGTGTTGGTGAGTAGAGGAATGGCCTGGACAGTGTTTGGGACTAGAGTGGGCCGGTGAAGCCCATGCGGCAGCACAACCGGCCACGGGAGGCCGTTGCAGGCGATACCGCCGGTGGTGGTTTGGGCAGCTGAAGCAAGAATATCCTAGATTGAAGAAGCACTACTGCCGTTGGATGGACATCCAACGACCTTTGCTGCTAGAATCGTGTCTTGACTATAAGTTTACAAAGCCTTCCGTACGCCTTAGTAGGCCCACAAGCCTTCCATACGCGTCATTGACTATAATTCTCAAAAAATAGTTGGCCCACAAGTGAGCATCACATCTGTCGCAGAGAACGTATAACTCATTTGCGATTTGTAATAATGTACATCCCATTTTTGAATTGTAATGGAATTTACTACAACCCATTTACAGTCTATTAAAATTACATCCCATTTTCTAGCCAGGACAACGATTAATAATTTCAACCAACCTCTCAAAACAAAATTCAACCAAAAATTCCACATTTTGATGGGATCGGAAATATTTTTATCCCGAAATTTTGAGTTAGATTAAATATAATTTTGAAATGAATTTGTATTAGGTAAAAATTTAAAGAAATATTGCGCGCGCAATAAGTAATGGAATTAAAATTTCCAAATTCAAACAATAATATTTTGAAACTAATTACCTGTTTGGTGCGTTTTTGTATATTTGCAGCCCAGTTTTTGTAATTACATCCCATTTATTATT
Organism: Aegilops bicornis; assembly: GCA_021605145.1. Classification (NCBI taxonomy): domain Eukaryota; kingdom Viridiplantae; phylum Streptophyta; class Magnoliopsida; order Poales; family Poaceae; genus Aegilops; species Aegilops bicornis. Next base: position 403,037,099 of record CM038675.1, on the reverse strand, counting down.
TCTTAAAGCCCATTTTTCTTGTTAGGCCTAATGCATCCTTCATAGAAAATATTTACAGCCCAGCGGAGCGGAGAATAACAAGTTGACCTGGGTTGGGTATTCCGCAAAAAAGTATAGCTGGGCTAGCCATTTTCACCTTGAAAAAAATAATATCTGGGCTGGATATTTGGTCGACATAAAATAATAGCCTGGGCTAGATGGGCCACTGCCCACCCAGTTGATACCCTGCTCCTCTGAACAACAACAAAAACATCGCTCAAGAAAAACTCCGCTTACACCTAAAAAAAACAAATACCGCTCGAGCTGTTGGGTCCCAACTATCGGCCACTCCTTGTGCAATTCTCTTGTTTATTGACTATATAGGTTGACGATGGTGTGGGACCATGATGTCAGGAAACCAGGAGGAAGAAAAAAATTATACTTGTATATAATAAGGAGGAACTTGCGTACATACGACTATGGCCCTAGTGGGTCCCTACTGTCATCCAGTCCAAATAAAGTCATCTCCTGATTCCTCATGTTCGTTGACCATGTTGACAATTCTCGGCACCACGGCGAGCGCAATAACTCGAAGGACAACGGAGAGGGCCTCGCGGGCCCTACGGATGGTCGGATACATCACCTGCTGCTCATTCAGGAAGCCAGGATCATCGGACACCTATGAGCACCTTCGAGAGACTGAGATGGCATGAAACAGTAAGGCCGCGCTTGGGAGCTCTGGATTGTTTCACACCTGTATTAAGATACAAGTGTAGTTTACTCTTCATGGGAAACAACGAGTAAAATACATGCGTAATGAAACCGAGGGCCCGAGGTCTGTAACAAAAACCGGTGAGTTACGCGTGTAATTTGAGAGACCAGTGTATATTTTACTAGTCGAAATCGACCAACCAAGCGCTTCGCTAAGACCATATGCTTTTATTTACAAGCGTCAGTTTTACAAGCGGTTTTGGTTGGAAAACGACGATCCAATCACGGCCTAAGATGATGAGTTGGTCGGAAGATCATATGGTTTCACCTCTAACCTACCCGAGTTGTCGTATAGGCTGTGAATGAAACATAAGACAATGAACTCCTTAAGCACAGAAACAACAGAAGAGGATGATCTTCTTAACATACGAATCACATGCATTAGATCAACATGCAAAACAATATGAAGCATTATTCTCAGGAGGCACGGTGAACAGATCATGATGCCGCATGCCACAACATTCCAAGCTCAACTTTGGAATCAAACTCACAAGGCATGGCATTACATAGACAACATTCAGAACAAACTCTTAAAATACCTTACATAAGTCAACATTCATGTGATTATGCATCTCAGCAGAGTAAATATTTACTTCTGAACTGAAGACAGGAATAGGAAAAAATGATCGACGCTGCTCACAACAGAGGGCGCCCCACTCAAAAATATCAAATGCATGTCTTCTGGCTAACATCAATGAGCAAAATTTGACAAGGTTTTCCAATTCCAATATATTAAACTAATGTCTTCTTGCTAACATCAATGATTAAACTTTGACAAGCTTTTCCCATTCAAAATATGTAATGCCTATGATTGTGGAATGGGTAGGGTTTGTCATCAGATACTCCGGTGGCTCAAGGTGACGACGAATGATTAGAGAACCATTCGATGTATTGTGCATGATGAAGTATTATGGAGGACACAAACCATCTGAACATTTTGTGGAGTTTCACTAAAATCAAGCTGAGCATCCCTGTGGATTTCGTATTTATATGTTGCAAGAGAAACAAAGACACATCAGCACACACATGAATATTGGCCTAGTGTCAACCCACCAATCAGTGGACTGCCAAACTGAAAGTATGGTAAACAGATTAACATACCCAGATGCCCCATCATTGTTGCTTAGAGTGACATTGACAGACTTGGAGTGCTGTCCTGGCTTCTTGTACTTGTTTGGGCCACTTGTTTGCCCAGTGTTCCTCTGAACCACAAGTGAAGCAGCCATCTCTCCTTTTGTCTTTCTTCTTACCCTTCTTAAAGGTAGTATTCTGCTGGACAGAGTTCTTTCCCTTGAACTTGTGGGAATTCTTCTGCCTTGAAGATGTTGGTAGCTCCATTCAGACGGGCATGGTTTGTCATCAGTTTGCACATTGAAGTGGCACATGGAGCCAGATTAACCAGCATATCTTTTTGTGCAGTTACACCGAAATCAAGCAATGTCTTGAGTAGCATGGTGGATTTTCTATTTATATGTTGCAAAGCATTAAACACGTTGGCAGCTCTATTCAAGTAGATAGTCCGGTGGCTCAAGGTGACGACGAATGATTAGAGAACCATTCGATGTATTGTGCATGATGAAGTATTATGGAGGACACAAACCATCCCTGTCTGCGTAAATACAGAAAAAGCATGATGAATATAATGGTGGTACTAGTTAATTAAACATACGCTTACAACTATAATCATCTTCATTATTTAACAGGAAAAGATACCAATACAATAGCTTGAATTAAACAATTATTGAAAATAATACAACAATATAATCAGCACAACATAACAAAGCACGATCATGTGGATGAAGGCCGATACTGACCTTGTTTGTTACAGCTGCGCCGATGACTCACTTGGTCATACCTTTCCTTGTGGGGTGAATTTTGCACCCCACGTGCTGTTGACTTGAGTTTTCCTTGGTCTGCAAACTAGTCATGTCACCAGCGTCTATCTACAAAACTCTAAAGCTTCTCGATCATTCCTTCTGTAATGTAGCGCAAATAGTGACTGATTCTTTTTGCAAAGTGGTAAGACCAACTAGACCCACTAATGCAACAGTTTGCCTTAAACACATTGTCTCCTTTCGTGCAGTTCAACTAAAGTCAAAGTCGAAATAAAACCGAGCAGAAGTTTTGATATCCCTATATGCAACAATAGGTTTAAGGGAAACAATTACTGAGAAATAACGGTTGATGACTTATACTCCCAGAAGAAAAACATCTACTGATCTACCTTATCTTAATGGGAAACAAAGCAGGAGAGTAGCAATTCTCAATCAGTGCGATTCATTCATATTAACTAAGACATTATCTTAACAATGCCTTGTTTCAACATGTATAAAGAACGACAAAGCAGAAAAGTACCATTCCTAAAACAGTGCGACTGAATCATATTAACAGAGACATTATCTTAACAATACCTTGGTTAAACATGTAGAAAGAAATACAAAGCAGGATAGTGCCATTTGTAGAACACTGTAACTGATATATAATAACAGAGACATTATCTCAACTATACATTTTTTAAACATGTACTCCGGCCGATCCCTAACAGAAATGGTACTCCCGCCGATCCCTAACAAGTATTGTAGTTTTGAACTAAGATTCAGTAGTTAATTCTGAGAGTGGCATTGCTTAATTTTACCACCGGCACTAGATTAACAAAAAGCATAAACAGTTCCAGGAGAGAGTGGGCGCAACAACACCATGTGCTTCCATCGACTTATAAAGGGGGTGATGCAAAGTTTTTTGTAATAAAGCAACAAGCATAATGTCTGGGTTGGTCCCATTTATATTCACTACTTAATGGGAAAAGACAACAATTCAATAGCTTCAATTCAACATTTATTTAAAACAGTACCAATACAAGTAGCACAACATCTCAAAGCACACTGCACGATCATGTGGATGAAGGCAGGTACTGACCATTCGTGACGCGGACAAGATCACCTACGAATCTGCCAACACAAATAGGAAATCCAATCTCGTTTTGTGTAGTTCAACTAAATCAAGCAAAGTCGCCGGTGTGACATTTAAGTTCGCTATAGCAACAAGTTGAATAGATATCCCTGTTTTAGCAGAGGCAAAAAGGAAACAATTACTGGCCAATAAAGGAGGATGAAACATACGGTGACAAAAAGAAGCATCTAACTTATCTCGATGGAAAACAAAGTAGGACAATAGCATTTCTAAAACGGTTGCATTGATTCATATTAACAGAGACATTCTCTTAAAGAAACATTCGTTACAAATGTAATTTACTTTTAACAGTGGCATTGCTTCAATTTTCCAGTGCATTCTTAGATTAACAACAACAAAATAGTTGTATGGGACATGGGACATGCCAGCACCATGTGCGTCCAGACGTATAAATGGGTGATGCAGAGTATATTGACAAGAGCATATCCACGTTGGCCCCATATTTGTTCTCTTTGAACCTTTTTCCTATGCGAGGGCGGCAAATCCAGTCTTGCACAAACTACCCGACCCCCCAGTTTCTTTCCTTTTTCAACAAAGAGATCGGTTCCTTACAGATGTGTGTACTGGGTTACCCCTTATGCCCTTTTCGACCAACAAAGCGGTTGGATAGCCAGTCTATACTACTTTCCCTCCCTCCTTTCCTCATTGAACCATGTCCTAGATTCATGCTCCACCCCACCCCACCCTTCTTTCCTCTTTGAACCAAGACCTAGATTCGACTACATAATTGAAAAAGATCCGCATGCAGCTAGAGCAATGACGGTTTCAAAGAAAGTTATACCTTAGCGTCGTTGGGATGTGGCTAGGCGTGCGGCGGGAGGCCGGATCTGACCACACTACATACGGGAGTGAGGAAGAAGGGGTCGGTGGCCCTCCCGCACAGGTGCTGGGTGAAAGAGAACAACGCAGCCGGCAGTATTGTGTCCCTCACCGAAGGCGATAGAGTGAACGTTGCACCTCCTCCCCTTCCCGGTGCGACGGGATCCGGACGACTCCTTCACTAGCTATGAGGGGGGAGAGAGAGACAGAGGCCAACGCTGTCTTGTTTAGATCTGGTGAAGAGGGTGAGAGACTGTGAATATAGCAAACCCTAGCAAAGGAACGCTGAGCCTCCAGCGTTTGTATATATATATATATGTAGTGCAGCGAGAGTGTTGAGTGTGCAAACCCTAGCGAACAAGCGCTGAGGCTCCAGCTTATATAGTACTTATGTAGTACTCGTGTATACTACTAATATATAGTGGAGTGGTTTTCTTTTTATCTCCATAACAATCGTTTTAAACTGTGTAAGTACGAAATGAAACTCTTTATCTAACGTACCAGTGAAGAAAACTACTTACGATGAACTAATGATCCACGCAACCATGAGACGCAAGCATGAGCATCGATAGGTCATCATGGTGATGCATCATCCATTTGGCATCAAGTTTGGGTGAGGCACCAATGAAGTTTGACAAATCCTCACCGTGGTCTGTTTCTTCTCAGTAATCAAGCTCGAGGAAGGAAGAACCACGTGGCAGAGGACAGCGAGGCGGAACAACAATGGCCATCCAATTTTGTGCAGTTCCACTAAAATTAAGGAAGACATGCCCGGGTATGGAGATACGCATTGCTGTTTGCAAAAATATAAAAAAGGGATATAATGTTGTTACTTTGTTTTGTCAGTGGTACAAGATTAACAGCGACATCTCAATTGTCAATAAGAATTAATGAATAGTACACCAACAAAATGTAAGCATCATTATTATCTTGATGGGAACTAAACCAAGATACCCGAGAAAAAAGCAGGACAGAAGCATTTATCGACGCCCCTAGATTGACATCAACATTACTTAAAAGGGACGTCACTTTACCATGGACATTGCTTCATTTAACCACTGATAGTATTAGATTAGCAGCAGCAATAGGAGCATATGGACAATGACAACCATGTACTTTTTGTCGAAACAACATGTATACACTACAAAAAAATACACTTCCGTGATGATACGTGTTTGTCACAGTAGGTCACGTTTTCTGTCATGCATGTACATCCATGACGATTCTATGACAGAATCGAGATAGTCATACATGTGCTGTCATAGAAGTGTTCCATGACATTACCAAAATTATCATCACGGAAGTGTCCACTTCCATGACGATAAATTGCGTGTCACATAAGTGCTTTCGTCAAGGGTGACCGACACGTGGCATCCATCGTAACTGGTCGCCGTTAATCTATCGGGTTCCGATTTGGATCCGTTAACCCGTTAATAGCCCGGACCAATGGGGATTTTCCACGTGTGAAATTCTCAATGGCCAGAGTAACCACGTGTCGGCTCACCGTTGGGACAGATGTCATCCACTAATTGGACCGAAGGCGCCTATGGTTCATCGACACATGGCATGGCCCAACAGAGGCCCGTTCCAGTAAAAGGCCGACCTGTTTGACTTGGTAAAAAGGTAGCGGGCCGGCCCATGCAAAGCCTGTTTATGGCCTGTTTGCATAACCCATTTACAGCCCGCTAACTCACGGCCTACTGGAATTTGGCCCAGTAACGTCATCTGGGCCGTCCAATATGATACCAGCCCATTGTAACTTCCGGCCCATGTATGGCCCATGACATCTTTCAGCCCATAGGAGGCCCTTTGTAACTCTGGCCCATTAAAGGCCCGAGATGAAACTGGCCCATAATGAACAGTGTACCGCTTTATACCCATTAACGGCCCATTATTCCGTCGGCCATTTACAGCCCGTGTTACCTTTCGGACTTTTAAGGGCCCATTTATTCTTGGGCTCATTTCTAGAATTCAGTTAGTTACGGTCCGTTATTGGCCTGTTCCGTTTGTGGGCCAAATTCAACCCATGGTTACATTCAGCCCATTTGTGGCCCATTAACCAGTTGGGCTGTTTTCATAGCGTTATCAAATGCGGCCTATTAACGGCCCGTTATGGTCCATGAATAGTACGGCTCATGTTTGGTGAAATGATTATACGCCCCGTAGAAGGCCCATGGATCCTACGGCTCATAAAAGGCCAATGGATCCTACGGCCCGTAGAAGGCCCATGGATCATATGGCCCATAGAAAGCCCATGGATCCTACATCCCATACAAGGCCCATGGATCCTATGACCCGTAGAAGGCCCATGGATCCTATGGCCCATAGAAGGCCCATGGATCCTACGGCCCGCAGGAGGCCCATGGTTACAACAGTCCGTGTGTTGCCATGGTTATTGTGGCCTAGTTACCAAAAATAGGTTATTGTGGCCACTAGAAATGCGGAAAAAGAACTACAGTGACTACAAGCAAACAACTAAACAAGACAATAGGGAAATAAATAAGCAAGCAACTAACGATAGGATATTACGACTATTACACATATTACATCCACTGGGCATCAAAGTTCGCCACTAGTGCAAATATAGGGAACAAAGCAGCATATTACATACGCTCGCCGTCTAAATTGGCCACCAGTGCAAATAAACGCGTCAGCAAAACAAGTCCATAACTGAAACAACTTCAGAAGAGCTCAACAAACATTATCCTGGGTATCCACCATGCTGGCAATAAGCTTAGCAAGCTTATTAGTTTTGTCCTGATTGGCGCTAAAATCCTCCAACGCTTGTTGTTGCACCAGAAAGTATGCATCTGAATGCTCCAGGGACTTCCACAGTCCATTCACTTCTTGTCGCAGCATAGCTGATCGATGTCTTTCAACTTGTAGTTGAGACTCAAGAAACCGAACTGATTCAAACAGTGAGTTTGAATAGCTTGTGCCAGTGGTAGTGGCTAGTAACTCGAACACTAAACCAAGATAGGACTTTGGGGTTGTCTCACTGTCTCACTATCCTGAACCTTATCTGCATTACTTCCTTTACCATTGCTTAATAAGGCACTCTTCCCCAATATTCTGTCAGCATTCTAAAAGAAGAAACAAGCAGACACATAACAGGTTTAGCACATATTAGTATATGAAACTCATTTCGGTGAACCAGTTCATTAGTAAGGTGGACACGATTAAACTACCAAATCTTCTATTGCCAAGTAGTACATTATAAAAGCATCAAACAAACATATATCTATGTCCTATGGTCACTACATTGTCTTGCCAAATCAAAATAGAGACTCGGTTCAAATCATATCAGTTCAAGAGAAAGCAGCACTGAAAGAATACAAAGCGTGGGAAACTACACGAAACAACAAGATTTCACATGGGTACCACGGGTCAACATGTAGAACAACACTATTGGCTCTGTTGTTATGCTAGTAATGTGCATGATATGAGAAGTCAACTGTATACACAATTGAAATTGAAATCAATAGAGCTATTTATAAGAGAAAACATGTTAAAGAAACATGCGTAAGCATACCTGTTGTGCCATTGGAGTTTTGATTGGATCCTTAATTTTAAAAATAAGTTTGTATGAGTAAATACAGTGATACAAGAGCAAAACAGTATGCGCGATAGTAATGGAATCTTAAATGAGAACAGTTGTTCTTCAAGTTTAAGCACTTGTTCTACATGAACAGAGTACAGTAAGACGCAAGCATATAGTACTTCAAAAAATGAGCTCATAGACCTTACCACATTCTTGGTTCAGGGCCAGTACAGAACAAGGCGTTCCCAGTCATCGTCCAGTAAATGTGTCTCGGGAGAACGTAAGGGAATTCGATGAGTTTCTTTGCCAGTGAAGTACGTTTTCTTCAGGTAATTCCGATACTGCCACCAAGCATTCTTGAAGATAGCAGAGGTATTAGCACAGGTTACCTCATCCTGAGTTTCCAAATCGGTCCTTCTCTATAGAGAAAAATGGGAATATTTGCTGTATTATAACCATCATGGAGGTAGAATGTATGGGACAAAGCAAAGTAATTGCCATGAATAACATTACTTACACATAACTCCTGGACAAACACCTGCAACTGGCATTTTCCTTCATCTTCAGTACAATATTTCCATGATGGGAAGATACGCACATAGGATTTAACAACATCAAATGCGATAGATGCTAAACTACGACTGGCTGGTTGTGCTTCCTCCACAGGAATAGGTGTACTAACTGGTGGAGTTGGGGTTCGCCGTGGTAGTACTGGCATTTTGGGCACTGGAGCTGCCTTACTAACTACTCTTCTTTGGGAGCTCTGTGGTGGAGATGGTGCTGTGTCAACAGGAACTGGGTTACTATCTGCTGGGGTTGGGGTTAGATTGGGTGAAGATGGTTCTCTGTCCATCGCAGTAGGGGTACAATCTACGAGAGTCTGGGTTATGTGTGGTAGGGCTGGTTCTCGTGCATGTACAACCGGGGTGCTATCTCCACCAAGAGGTAGCACTATTTTATTCGAAGACCGTGTTTTTACTCCGCTAGATACTGCCATCACCCGCTCCAATTCAAATGGCTAATAAACACGAAACATAGTTGAATGTACAGACATTGTATGAGAGACAGATGCAATAGATAGTGTGGGAAAAAAGGGCATGGAATATTTGACATGTATATTGTTTAATTAAAACAGATAGCATGACATAATTTCACATATATGATGTCTATCTAAACTGGATAGCATAGCATAACATAATTCAAAGAGATGATGACTAACTAAACATGATTGCATGATTCACATACATGTTATCTAATCAGGATTGCATGATTTAATTCACATATGTGATTTATATGCTAAGCAGAGGGCATTCACATATATGATGTCTGAACTAAGAACATGGTGTTGAATATTGTGTATATGATGTCTAAACTATGCAATGCAGGACACTATATGCATGATATGAGAAGTATAACCGTGCCAAGTTAGAGCATACACCTCGGTGGGGGAATAGGACTGGTCATCTGTCTCTGAATCCATCTCTGAGGAGCTATTGGGACCCAGCAAGAGATCCGCTTCGACGGTGTAGCACTGCTCGCTCAAGGCCTTGTTTTCACTCCAGATTTTTCCATCACCCACTCAAATGGCTGATTCACAGGAAGAGTAGTTTAATGTACAAACATTGTCGACAAATGGAAATGTAATGAAGAAAAGGATGGGCAAGATATCATTCAAATATATGATGCCTGGTTAAACAGGATGGAATTGCACATTTCACATATATTATGGCTGGCTAAAAGACATGAGACTGCATAATTCCCATATATGATATAGAAACTAAACAGGTGGCATTACAGAACATGTCTAAACTAAGCAGATGACATATATGATGTTGAAAGTAGGCACTGCAAGGCAACATATGCATGATATGACTAACATCATCATGCCAAGTTAGAGCAAACACCTTGGGGGGTAAATAGGAGTGGTCAGCTGCGTCTGAATCCGCCTCAGAACAGATATCTTCCTCTGGATTACAATCTGGAGAGGGGGGAGGGTTTGCCATTGAACCCACGATGGAGCGATGTCTGCATGACATTGTATTGCAGCGCAAAAATCTTCTCTTTTTCTTTACATGTTCAGCATGACTGTGTACAATATCTGACATGCATACGAAAAAAATATGGTGAGATCATGTAAGGAGAGCATGCAGAAATCTAGAGTGATGGTAACAACCAGTGGATGGATCCAAAAATAATGATAGCATGCTGATGATTGCTTTAATTTAATAAAAAGACAGATGATGATTGCTTTACTATTTGTTTCCCACCCAAGATGAACAACATAGGCATACCCCAGGTGAACTAGATATTAGACAGAGATACTATTCATTGCTTCCTCGATATGTGCCCCACAACTAATTTAGAACTCAACTTTGAACATTAATTTGGACCTGACTTGGAGTCTAAGAGGTGAACAGGATGATAAAGTAGCAGGTAATATTAAGCAATGCATAACATAAGCAGAAACAAAAGAGTGCGACCTCTCTTGTGGACCTGTACTCCTGTGTTCATTTGCTGAGTCGATGATGGTGATGCCGTTGTGGTGGGTGCCGGTGGCAGGGAAGGAGATCTGAGGCGGCGAAAGATGGTCAGGAGTCGTGATGTCTGGTTTGGTGGATGCTTCTGTCGATGGAGCAGCTCAGGTGAGGTTGACGACGTTGCGGCAGGAGTAGGACAAACCACACAAAGTTTTCTTCGACACCTACCTGTAACTGAAGTAATTCTGTAAGGGCTCCTTTGGCTTGCATGATTCTAAAAATGCAGGGATAGGAAAAACACCAGAATAGGATAGGAATGCACATGGTAAACAGAGCATTTGTAAACACATGATTTCTATCAACTTGGGTCTTTGGTTCATAGGAATTGGAAGAGCAGAGGAATGAAAAGAAACATGGCCAAATTAAAGTGAAACCATATGAAAGCGTGTACAGTTAGAATGTTATTATGCCACTAATGCACTTGGTCTTGTTTTCATGCATAGGATTTTGAAAAGCAGGTCCAGGTGGATGTTTTGCTCCATTCCTTTCAACAAAATGCATGAATAATTGAATAGTAGAGTGCCATAGGAAAATTTCCTATTGCTATGTTTTTCCTTTGAACCAAAATAGCCCTAATGGATCGACATGAATGTAGAGTAATAAGTGACGCGACAAGTGTCTAACCTCTTTGCGTAGCCGTGTCGACCTCAACATCATTGGGCTGGTCGCTAAAGAAGTTGAGGCAAAGGTGGATGTCGGAGGTGTGGAGGAAGATCTGAGGAATCTGTAGACGGCATCCAGGGCACTGCTCTATTGTGATGGATAGTTCCATTGTTGGAGCAGCTCCGGCGAGCCGTAAGACATCGAGGCTAAAGTAGCACTAGACATACATCGTTAATCTCAGGTGGAATTCTAATGGAATCTCCAATAGATGATGTAAAATACATTACCAAAAAGTGATAGATGTAAAATTTACATCACCAAAAACCACCTGACTACAACAGATGAGGTAAAAACTGTTGACTCTGAACTTAACTGTTGAAACTGAATTTACTTTGGAATCTGAATGTTACTTTGGAATCTGAATGTTACTCCGGCAAGTCCCCCTCCCCGCTGCAGGTGGTTCTTCCTTAACTCCGGCGAGCCCCCCCACCCCCTGAAAATCGACTGACCCAAAAGTCGATTCAGTCGACTGAAGTGTAGCTAAATCGGAGCAGAGCAGCAGCACGAGCGAGGGGGAGAGCAATAGCAGCAGTGCAAGCGAGCGAGCGAGAGCCAGAGCAGCAGCAGCAGATCCGGCTGGTATGGACTCCGCCGCCGAAGGGGCCTCACACTGGGGGAGAGCTACCATGGAGATGTCGCCCGTGGCGCCGGCTTCGAGGTAGCCGTGCCATGGGGGTGCGGGATGGAGCACCGTCGGCGCCGAGAGGTCGAGTTAAGGAGAAGGTGTGATGTGATGAGTGTACAACCTCTTTGGTGGCGCCGAGTAGGCCTCGGCTTCGTCCGAGGAGTCGGTGAGGATGTTGCGGTTTCGGTGGAGTAGGTTAAGGCGACACTGTGGGGATGGAGTAGCCGCGATAGACGAGGCGATCATCGGAGCAACTCCTTGGAGGTGGAGGACGAGGCAGCTGAAGGGACGACGAGATGGTCGACAGATCCTCATCCGGGAAGGTCGACGTCGAGCTGTTGCGGTGGACGACGTCTATACCAACATTTCAGTGCATTCCAAATGTCTATACTACCGCTGCAATTCGAACTAAATTTGAATTCGTTTCTCTATTTGAATAAGAATCTATAATCTTGATTGTTGCCAACTTCAACCATCATTCCTGTATTACCTTAACAACACACCACATGATTACTATAGATATATATATATATGAACTATGTGTACTATATGAACTCGAATTCAATTTTTTGTATATACTTGATGTCGATTCCAAACAATAGTACATTTGATGTATTAACTAGATATTCATAATATAAACCATGTTCCATACGTACACCGTGTTTATCACACAAAGTATAGTGCCCCGCCCCCTACATTATGACAAGTATTTAGCCCTGAGCTGCAAAAGCCACACAATATCCCAAATTATAATCAATGTTCTACATTATGATATCTTCTTCAAGTATTCATATCGAATTTTTTATAATGAATTATGATCTCTGTTCGTCTCTTACACCTTCACGATCCTCTTCTCTTAGTAGCTAGCTGGCGCTAAATTTCTATCGTGCATGTCAAAGGATCGAGAAGAGGTGTCTAGAGGGGGGGGGGGGTGAATAGACTCAAATCAAGAAAAGTTGCAGTTTTTAATTTCTCCCATGTCGATGTGGAGTTTTAGCACAAGTTTAAGCATTCACAATACATATCAAGCAAGCATTCAAGCATACAAGAGTATATGAGCAGCGGAAATTAAAGCATGCAAGTTGCAAGAATGTAAAGGGATTGGAGTGTGCAAACGCAGTTTGGAGACACAGAGATTTTTTATCCGTGGTTCTGACAGGTGGTGCTATCGTACATCCACGTTGATGGAGACTTCAACCCACGAAGGGTAATGGTTGCGTGAGTCCACAGAGGGCTCCACCCACAAAGGGTCCACGAAGAAGCAACCTTGTCTATTCCACCATGGCCGTCGCCCATGAAGGACTTGCCTCACTAGGGTAGATCTTCATGAAGTAGACGATCTCCTTGCCCTTACAAACTCCTTGGTTCAAATCCACAATCTTGTCGGAGGCTCCCAAGTGACACCTAGCCAATCTAGGAGACACCACTCGCCAAGAAGTAATAAATGGTGTGTTGATGATGAACTCCTTGCTCTTGTGCTTCAAATGATAGTCTCCCCAACACTCAACTCTCTCTCATAGGATTGGATTTGGTAGAAAGAAGATTTGAGTGGAAAGCAACTTGGGGAAGGCTAGAGATCAAGATTTATGTGGTTGGAATGGAATATCTTGACCTCAACACAAGTGTAGGTGGTTCTCTCTCAGAAAATATGTATTGGAAGTGTAGGCATGTTCTGATGGCTCTCTCCATGAATGAAGAGTGGGTGGAGGGGTATATATAGACTCCACACAAAATCTAACCGTTACACACAAATTACCAAACTCGGTGGGACCGATTCAAGGAACTCGGTCAGACCGATTTGGTTCATAATGTGACCGTTAGGTATTTCGGTGGGACCGAATGGATCAACTCGGTGGGACCGATTTCATTAGGGTTAGGGCATAACGTAATCTCGATGAGACCGATTACGCAAACTCGGTGAGACCGATTTTGGTAATAGACTAACAGAGAGTTGGTCAGGCAAACTCGGTGGGACCGATTCGCCCATCTCGGTTAGACCAAAACGTTACGAAGGGGTGACAGAGAGTTTTCATTGCAATCTCGGTGCGACCGATTGCAAATTTCGGTGAGACCGAAATTATTGCAATAGGTAATAAAGAGTTTGCAATCCCATCTCGGTGAGATCGAGATCCCTATCGGTGAGACCGATTTGATTAGGGTTTCTGGCAGTGGCTATGTCAACTGAACTCGGTGGCGCCGGATATGAAATTTTGGTGGGGCCGAGTTGGACTTTTGGGTTTGGGACATATGTGGATGTGAGAAAGTGGTTGAGGGCTTTGGAGCATATCACTAAGCACTTTGAGCAAGCAAGCCATTAAGCAACACCTCATCCCCTCTTAATAGTATTGGCTTTCCTATGGACTCAATGTGATCTTGGATCACTAAAATAGAAAATGTAGAGTCCTGAACTTTGAGCTTGAGCCAATCCTTTGTCTTTATCACTTTGAAGGGGTTCCACATCCTCTTGTCCATGCCACTCCATTGTTGAACTTATCTGAAACACACTAGATAGAAACATTAGTCCAACAAGAGATATGTTGACATTAATTACCAAAACCACCCAGGGAGCACTTGTGCTTTCAGCATGCACACGCCCTCCCCCCTCTCACCATCCCTCAACGTCCCCTACATTGCGCACATTCGTTATTTCTCTTTAGGTCGTTCACCCATGGTGTGTGTAGGCCCCCTGGCTCCTTTCCAGCACACACCGGTCGATATACCTCTCTAGCCAAGTGTGCCTACCATAAACACAAGCTTTACCTCTTCTCTTCTCACCGTCCATGCCTCACTCCCACCCCTCTTTTCATCGATATAGTACTCTCACACTCCTTCCCCCTTGATATAGTATGCCTCCCGCACCACCTCCTAGCTGCATCCCTCTCTCTCTATCCTTCTCTCCGGGCCTTATTTGCTTCTAACACATACATGCGTGTATACCGATCGATCTCCCTACATATACCTAGGTCGACTTTAACTATTTTCCCCCACCCATCAATCGACGTACCTCACAAGTTATGTCTCCTCTTTCTCCGACAAAGGACAATTGATCTTCCTATGTAGTTACGTTTGCTTACCACAGCCATATCGTCCCCCTCATCATTTGTGCATGCCTCCTGACCCATCTCTCACACCCATGTACATAGACAGGCAGACATCCCCTCTCTTATTGATATTGCAGGCGTGCCCTCTGTTTGTCTAGCAAGCCTCTCCCACCATTTGTTAGAAGCAACTCCACCACCAACCCCACCGACACTCTAGCTCTGTCTCTCTCCCAACCTTATTCCTCTCCTACACATATGCATGGATGCCGATCGATCTCCCTCAACACATAAGGTAGGTCTCTCTCCTCCTCCACACATATACCAGCCATTCTACCTCTATAGTTAATTAGGTCTCTCCCCCCACCCCACCCCCCACCACACACCAATAGTCGAGCGCTGTAGGTAGGTATCCATGCCATAGAGACAAACTGCACCTGTCCCCTCCCACGTTCTAGTAGGCCAGCTACCCTATATCTTTGACGTGGGCACACACAAATTCGATGGCACTCTTTATCGATCGCGCGCACACACTGTGACGCCCTCGATTCAATCATACACTAATCATACACGCAAATTTGTACGATCAAGATCAAGGACTCACGAGAAGATATCACAACACAACTCTAGACACAAATTAAAATAATACAAGCTTTATATTACAAGCCAGGGGCCTCGAGGGCTCAAATACATAAGCTCGAATACACAAGAGTCGTGAAGCAACAATATCCGAGTACAAACACAAGTTAGACAAGTCTGCCTTAAGAAGGCTAGCACAAAAGCAACATCGATCGAAAAGGCAAGGCCTCACCTGCAGGAGCCTCCTAACTACTCCCGATCGCCGCCGCCTCCAAGTAGTAGTAAGCATCACGGTGGCATCTGCTCCTGGGCTCCGACATCTGGTTGCATCAACCGGAAAGAAGAAGAAAGGGGGAAAGGGGGAGCAAAGCAACCGTGAGTACTCATCCAAAGTACTCGCAAGCAAGGATCTACACTACATATGCATCGGTATCAATGAAATGGGCTATATCTGTGGACTGGACTGCAGAATGCCAGAAGAGAAGGGGAAAGCCTAGGCTATCGAAGACTATCATCTTCTCGAAACCACCATCTTGCAGCAACAGGAGGAAGTTGAGTAGCATAAAGTAAAGTAGTAGAAGTGTTATCAACATCGGCCCGAGATCCTTTCTCGACTCCCTGCGAGAAAGCAATCCCAGAGCCATACTATCCAGTTATCATCACAAACCAATTCTCATCACAAGTATCCAGTTCTAGTTGTATCGATCGGGATACAACTCCAAGTGTACGTTACCGTAGGACAGGCTATCGATAGATGTTTTCTTCCCTGCAGGGGTGCACCAACTTACCCACCACGCTCGATTAACTCCGGCCGGGCACACTTTCCTGGGTCATGCCCAGCCTTGGCTAAACAATACGCCGCAACCCGACCTAGGCTTAATAGAGAGGTCATCACGCCGGACTAAACCTATGCCCCCAGGGGTCATGGGCCATCTCCTCGGGAACTCCTGCACGTTGCGAGGGCGGCCGGTGAGTAGACCTAGCTACCTCCTTAAAAAGGTAGGAGCTTACCAGTCCAACCCGGTAGCGCGTCGCTCGATCGACGCCTATTAAGCTTCGACTGATGCATACGACGCAGAACGCCCATACTATGCCCACGTGATGGTTAGTGCTATCAGGCCAGAGGCCCCTCATATCAAATATCCAAATCTTAGTGGATTAGGAGCACACGGTAACAATCAGAGACTCACAAAAGATGTGACCCCGTTGCCCCATCTCGAGGACTTGCGGCAAGGGCTAGGAATGCCCGGCCATGCCTCGTAAGTATCTCGCGAGCACCCTCCAGGTCAACCCGTCTCCACATCACTCGCGGGTACCCCTCAGGGTCGACCTGCCTTTCCAAGTAACAGTGGTAAAGTCCAAGTATCCGTGTGTCCAAACATCAAGGGGAAAACTTGAGGAATCACCCCCGGTGAATTCCACTCGATGTAATCATCAAGCTCAACGTAAGAGGAACCACCCCGAGGTTCACACTTGAGGGGTTGCACAACAGATTCGTATCGGAAGTGGTTAAGGCGGAATCACCCTCGATGACCACGACCGAATAGCTACACTACAGAGTTAACATCAGGAGTGCTGTAGAGGTCTCACCCTCGGCACTCGGTAGTAACCCAGTAGTGTCGAGCAACTAAGGGGAAAGTGATGCGCGGTGCCGGGGCCTGGTCTTCGATCCCGTTGATCGGGTCTTAAATGATGAAGCGAGGGCAACAAGGACAAGGTGGGGGTCAGCGATGGATTACTAACCAACCTATACTAAGCAATTTAGGATAAGCAGGTAAGGTACAACAACAGATACAAAAGCAGGCTATGCATCAGAATAGGAGCAAACAATAACAGTAGCAAAATCTAATGCAAGCATGAGAGAATGGAATGGGCGATATCGGGATGATCAAAGGGGGGGGGGCTTGCCTGGTTGCTCTGGCAAGGAGGGGTTGTCGTCGACCTAGTCAATCACAGGGGCAGCATCGGTCTCGGAGTCTACCGGAGAGAAGAGGGAGAAGAAACAGTAAATATAAAGCAAACATAGCATCACAAAGCATAACGTGGCAATATGCTATGTCGGGAGTGGCCTAACGTACGGTTACACGATAAAGGTGAAGGGGGAAAACAACCGGGAATGTTTTATCGGTTCGACCATGTCGACAGATGATGATGTTGGAGGAATGTTCCATGTTCAGATAGTTAGAGGCATCTGACAGGTGAACGGACTGCGTATTCGGATCGTTGGATTTTTCTGAGCAACTATCATATAGAAAACATTTTCATCCGAGCTACGGTTTAATTACAATGAATTTTCAAAGTTTAAACAATATTCTAGAAATATTTTAAATACCTAACTCAACAGAAAAGGAAAATATGATGTCATCATGGCGTCATTGCTACATCAGCGGTCAACACACTAGTTGACTTTTCAACATGGCCCACGGGGGGACCCACTCGCAATGACTGGGCGATGCCCAGTCAGCCATTGACTGGGTCAACAAGGCCATGGGGCCTAACGGCAGCGACACCAGGGTGGGGCCCAGAGGCGCCCACGTCAGCACGGCGATGGAAGTCGCGCCGGCGACCAAAACGCACGGCGGCGCGCACAGGAGGCCGCCGGATTTTCGCTACGGTGGCTCAAATAGGACACGCCTAGGCTCGTTCGGCTGCGGTCGATCTCGCGCATCCAACGGCGGTGGTCGCGGGGGCTGGAACTCGGCTCGATGCGGGTCAGCAACGGCAGCTTGTTTGCGGACAAACTAAACGACCAAGGGACCTCTACATGCGCGTGCGACGGTGATGGACTACTGCGCGTGGCCATTTGGTCACTGGGAGGTGGCTGGCGACGAGCGTCCGCGGCGGAGGGCTCGGCCACAGCGGGGATGGCGGCTACGAGGTACGATCATCAACGAGAAGTGCGGGGGAAAGAAGGCAGGGGCTCACCGTGACCTGCAGGTGAGCAAAGCGGGCTTGGGGGAGAGCTCGCCGGAGCGAATCGTTGACGGAGTCCGCTGGGCCAAGGAGGAAGAAGACGGCGATGCGGGCACTCCGTTGCTCCTCGGCTCCAGGCGCTTGGCGTAGGCGGCGTAGATGACGCTGCTGGAGCGTATGGACAGGGAGGCGCGGTGCGGGGAAGAAGGTGGCCGTGGCTATGGCGCGGCCATGGCGTCGACGGTGCTCGGGTGAGGTGAGTGGCCGAGACAGAGAGGGGGGAGAGCGGGGTGGACCTGGGAGGCGAGACAGGTGAGTGGAGGTAGGTGGGGAGGAGGTCGAGGCGTCGAGGGGAGGGGTCGACCTTATCCTCTCCGGGGAGTCGCCGTCGAGGCGGTCCGGCGGGGCTCGCCCCTGTTGCGACCCCGGTCGGGGGAACAGGGGGAGAAGGCGACCCGGGGAGGGGAAGTGGGCCACATGGCCTGTTGGGCTTAGCCTGGGGGTTAGGCCCAGGGGGGTCAGGGGCCTTTTCTCTCTCTCTCACCTCCTATTTTTCTTTTAGTTTTCTTTTTATTTGCTCTGTTTTGCATTTTTCTCTTAGTACCAAATGAGTTTTGTTTTGAACAAAACTTGTCACATAAAACTAACACAATACCTTGAGATGGAACAAAAAGTTTGGGGTCAAAAGGAGTTGCCTAATCAATTTTAGAAATTGAAAAGGCCAATTTAAATGCTGCTGGAGCACTGAATTAATTCCCATGGGCATTTTGGGAATTCAGAAGAGGTTGGTTTCAACATGATAGTGATCAGGGAAATTTATAGGATAAGGTGAACATTTTAGTTTTACTGCTCAAAGAAAATAATTTATTCGACTTATTTTAAATTTAAAAAAGGCTTTGATTTTTGGACAAGTGGCAAGATGCATAGTATTCACGATGACATGGCCACCATTAGGGGGAGATTACTGTAGCATGATTCTCGGGGTGTTACAAATCTCCTCCACTAGAAGAAATCTCATCTCGAGATTTAAGAGGTGGAGTAAGGGGAAGGACTCGGGAAGGACGGAGCTCAACACAAGATAGGCATGTGGGGACTATGTCAGTGGACGTGGCATAGAGGCATCTCTCGAGTTGAAATTTAAGAAAACCTCGAGAGCAAAATATGAAGGTACAATAGGGAGTTTCAAGCGAATGGACAAACGATCGATACCTGAATAGAGTGTGAGAAGGGGGTTCAGAGCATCGGGAATAGATCATCTCTCAGGCGGTGGCTCGTGATAACACTCAAAGCCAAGAGCAAATGATACTTCGGAAAAAAAGATATACAAGAGAGTTAGGTTCCGATCCTGTGAAACTGTGGGTTATGAGCCCACCATGTGGGTTAAAAGTAGAAAGGGGGATGACATCTTGCATGGTCAAGATAGTAAGGCATGTCAGAGATTAATCTGTTAGTTATGTCGACAACAACGTCGGTACCAAGGGCGAGGGACGAAGAGAACCATTTTCCTACTCGTTGAAACGAGGCGGGCCAATAGGCAAAGTTCTCGTCCATCGGGGGTTACCAGGATGTCGTCAGCAATAGTAACAGTGTCACACTGACAAAGTTGTAAACCGAGGTGTTTCCATAAGCAGGGAATTATTTTTGCTTATAACATATATTGATCACAAAAAGGTTAAGCAAACCAATGGAAAGGAAAAATGTGTTTATACACAAGATTTATGAGTGTAACTTTTCCCAAGGAAAAGTAGAGCATGATATACATGTTAGAACAACAAGTACATCACTATTTGGATAAAGGGGCAAGGGAATTCATGATGTTATCCATACAATGGTGTTTGGATAATAGAGCAAGAAACATTTGGCAATGCACTTCCAATGTTCTTGTTGTTGTTCGGCGTACCACAGTCATGCTTCGAGGTAACATTAACATGGTGTTTCAAGCAAGATTGAATCTGAAGGTCACAAGAAGTACAAAGGAACAATTCCAAGAATGTCAAGGAATTTAAGATATAATCAAAACATGATCAAGTCTGTATTGGTAGGAAGTCAAGAATGGTGTCGATGACAACACAAATCATTGACGGGCAAGGATGGTATTTCTCCTCAAGAATTCGATTGATATCTTAGAACAAGGTAGTATATTGATGGTGATCCCGACCAATTTAGTCGAGAGGTTCTATGAAGATGCCATCGAGCAGAAAAGGAAGGATGCAGTGAAAGGCTATGATAACCACGGATTCGACACAAGGTCGAAGTCAAGCTTGTTGTTCGAGGTGAAATGATAAGATGAGGAAGATCGACGTAAGCTTAGCTCATCGTCGGAAGTTGCTCCGGGCATAAGGACCAGGTAGCACAGTTAAAAGTTGACACGATAGAAATATAGCCGATCGGGCTAGGAATGATGTGATGGGGTATCATTCCAATGAGAATTCACAAGAGGTAGTGCAATGACACAATATCCTCAAGATATCAAGGGGCAATACTCAAGGTAGATCAAAAATAGAGGTTGGACAGATGAAATGATCTGCAGAAGACAAGTATTTTAACTTGTCCGGGAAATGGAATCAAGGAGAAAATATGGTCGGAACCACGATTGCAAAGGATCAATTAACGGATGCAAGATGAGCTTATACCAAGGGAACATTTGATTATAAGAGAAGCTTCCATGATAAGTTCTACATTGGGATCCATGGGCATGAACACAAAGGTTCAAGGTCGATTCCCACTCCTTCAATGCATAACCTTTCATTCACTCCTCTTTTTCGAAGAAATTGTAGTGTAGAAGATTTATCTGGCGAAGTACCAGAAGAGTAAGAATCATGAGAACTCTCAGGTTCACAGGATTATGGAAGGCATAAGTTCAACCCATCGGGGCATTTTTACAAATCTATACAACCATCAACCAAGCAAAAGATACGAGTTCAAAAGCAGAGTATCGAAGTCTAAGCAGATGATACAATATACCGAAGGTATTATGTATCAGGGAAAAACTGATAAGATCTTGGATGTGAAGGACATTGTCGGATAACAACCCAGCAATGGATCTGGCGATTCACGACAGAGTAGATGTGAGTATCGGTAATCAATCAGATGAAGAAGGGGATGCAAAGGCATCGGCTTGTAAAAACGCCTGAATGATTCGATGCTTGGGTACACAGGAATTATGAATTCAAGACGAAGGATCAGAAGCATAGGCTCTGATCAAAAGATGAGTAAGTTGAATAGACTTAGAGGTGCACCCGAGCAAATTTTGACTTGGCAAGAACAAGCTCATGTTTGGAGTGACGTCTGAGCCGGAAGGATGAATGCTAGGATCTGATTGAGGATTACGAGCATTCGCGACATATTGAATCAAGGGACTTGAAACAAAGTGATAGGGGATGTCAACAAAGATTACTAGAAATATGGAATTAACCATAATGCAAGCAAATAAGAATTTCAACAACAATAAGCTGCTGAGGATTTTCAGAAGATCGAATGGTATTTCGAAGACTTTTGTGAAATACTAAACAATTGGGGATGAACGAATCCCCGATAATTGTGAGGAATTATTCGTACATGTATTCATGCGGAAAAGGAGATGCAACACAGCAGGCACAATGGATTCCCGAAATACCAGAAAGTATTACAAGGCATCTTGTAATAACAAGATCAACTGGGGATGACAATAGGAACGACAGGTGTATGTAGTTATCCAGAGGGATTTATCGGTGATAGGGAATTGCAAAAGCGATCGGTACAAATCCCGAGAGAAAATTGGAGAGTATCTTCGAAATCTTCTGGTGTAGCAGCGATCATCTGTAATAAGGGGCTCTCCGGGAGGAATTATTTACGAGAACCTGGAGTTAGAGTTAGCAAAATCATTTAACCCGAATAGAAGAGAGATCAGAGTCCCATAGTAAAGATCGAGAAGTAAAAGATCCTAACACCACCCAATTGTGATGTGGGCCCGTAAGCCACACAAAAATGTTAGTAAAAGTTTTTCAAAGACTAGACTCAACTTCGGCCAAGGAGTTGGAAAGGGGGCTACCTACAGGCAGTCGGCTCTGATACCAACTTGTGACGCCCTCGATTCTCATACACTAATCATACACGCAAATGTGTACGATCAAGATCAAGGACTCACGGGGAGATATCACAACACAACTCTAGACACAAATTAAAATAATACAAGCTTTATATTACAAGCCAGGGGCCTCGAGGGCTCGAATACATAAGATCGAATACACAAGAGTCAGTGGAAGCAACAATATCTGAGTATAGACATAAGTTAGACAAGTCTGCCTTAAGAAGGCTGGCACAAAAGTAGCATCAATCGAAAAGGCAAGGCCTCCTGCCTGGGAGCCTCCTAACTACTCCTGATCGTCGGTGGCCTCCATGTAGTAGTAAGCATCGGCGGTGGCATCTGGCTCACTGGCTCGACATCTGGTTGCATCAACCAGAAAGAAGAAGAAAGGGGGAAAAGGGGGAGCAAAGCAACCGTGAGTACTCATCCAAAGTACTCGCAAGCCAGGATCTACACTACATATGCATCGGTATCAATGAAATGGGATGTATCTGTGGAGGACTGCAGAATGCCAGAAGAGAAGGGGAAAGCCTAGCCTATCGAAGAGTAGCATCTTCTCGAAACCACCATCTTGCAGCAACAGGAGGAAGTTGAGTAGCATAAAGTAAAGTAGTAGAAGTGTTATCAACCTCGGCCAGAGATCCTTTCTCGACTCCCTGCGAGAAAGCAATCCCGAAGCCATACTATCCAGCTTATCATCACAAACCAATTCTCATCACAAGTATCCGATTCTAGTTGTATCGATCGGGATACAACTCCAAGTGTCCGTTACCGTAGGACAGGCTATCGATAGATGTTTTCTTCCCTGCAGGGGTGCACCAACTTACCCACCACGCTCGATTAACTCCGGCCGGATACACTTTCCTGGGTCATGCCCGGCCGTGGCCAAACAATACGCCGCAACCCGACCTAGGCTTAATAGAGAGGTCAGCATGCCGCACTAAACCTATGCCCCCAGGGGTCATGGGCCATCTCCCCGGGAACTCTTGCATGTTGCGAGGGCGGCCGACGAGCAGACCTAGCTACCTCCTTAAAAAGGTAGGAGCTTACCAGTCCAACCCGGCGCGCGTCGCTCAGTCGCTGACGTCTATTGAGCTTCGACTGATGCATACGACACAGAACGCCCATACTATGCCCACGTGATGGTTAGTGCTATCAGGCCAGAGGCCCCTCGGATCAAATATCCAAATCTTAGTAGATTAGGAGCACACGGTAACAAGCAGAGACTCACGAAAGATGTGACCCCGTTGCCCCGTCTCGAGGACTTGCAGCAAGGGCTAGGAATGCCCGGCCACGCCTCGTAAATATCTCATGAAAGCACCCTCCGTGTCAACCCGTCTCCACATCACTCGCGGGTACCCCTCAGGGTCGACCCGCCTTTCCAAGTAACAGTGGTAAAGTCCAAGTATCCGTGTGTCCAAACATCAAGGGGAAAACCCGAGGAATCACCCCCGATGAATTCCACTCGATGTAATCATCAAGGTGAACGTAAGAGGAACCACCCCCGAGGTTCACACTTGAGGGGTTGCACGACAGAGTCGTATCGAAAGTGGTTAAGGCGGAATCACCCTCGATGACCATGACCGAATAGCTACACTACAGGGTTAACATCATAAGTGCTGTAGAGGTCTCACCCTCGGCACTCGATAGTAACCCAGTAGTGTCGAGCAACTAAGGGGAAAGTGATCTGCGGTGCCGGGGCCTGGTCTTCGATCCCGTTGATCGGGTCTTCAATGATGAAGTAGGGGCAACAAGGACAAGGTGGGGGCCACTGATGGATCACTAACCAACCTATACTAAGAAGTTTAGGATAAGCAGGTAAGGTACAATAGCAGATACAAAAGCAGGCTATGCATCAGAATAGGAGCAAACAATAACAGTAGCAAAATCTAATGCAAGCATGAGAGAATGGAATGGGCGATATCGAGATGATCAAAGGGGCTTGCCTGGTTGCTCACGGCAAGGAGAATTAAATCGTCGACGTAATCGATCACAGGGGCAACATCGGTCTCGGGGTCTACCGAAGAGAAGAGGGAGAAGAACCAGTAAATATAAAGCAAACATAGCATCACAAAGCATAACGTGGCAATATTCTGTGTAGGGAGTGGCCTAACGTACAATTACACGATAAAGGTGAAGGGGGAAAACAACCGGGAATGTTTTATCTGTTCTGGACCTGTGTCAGACAGATGACCGGAGGGGGAATGTTCCATGTTTAGATAGTTAGAGGCATCTGACAGGTGAACGGACCGCGTATTCGGATTCGTTGGATTTTTTTGAGCAACTATCATATAGAAAACATTTTCATCCGAGCTACGGTTTAATTACAATGAATTTTCAAAGTTTAAACTATACTCTGGAAATATTTTAAATACCTAACTCAACAGAAAAGGAAAATATGACGTCATCATGGCGTCATTGCTACATCAGCGGTCAACAGACTAGTTGACTTGTCAACAGGGCCCACGGGCGGACCCACTGGCAGTGACTGGGCGATGCCCAGTCAGCCATTGACTGGGTCAACAAGGCCATGGGGCCCAGCGGCAGCGACACCGGGGTGGGGCCCAGAGGCACCCACGTCAGAACGGCGATGAAAGTCGTGCCGGCGACAAAAACGCACGGCGGCGCGCATGGGAGGCCGCCGGATTTTCGCTACGGTGGCTCAAATCAGACGCGGCTAGGCTCGTTCGGCTGCGGTCGATCTCGTGCATCCAACGGCGGTGGTCGCGGGGGCTGGAGTTGACCGGAGCAGGGCGCAGCGTCGACGACTGCGGCGGCCGGAACTCGGCTCGATGCGGGTCAGCAACGGCAGCTCGTTTGCGGACAAACTAAACGGCCAAGGGACCTCTACATGCGCGTGCGACGGCGATGGACTACTGCGCGTGGCCATTTGGTCACCGGGAGGTGGCCGGCGACGAGCGTCCGCGGCGGAGGGCTCGGCCACAACGGGGATGGCGGCTACGAGGTACGATCATCGACGAGAAGGGCGGGGGAAGAATGCATGGGCTCATCGTGACCTGCAGGTGAGCAAAGCGGGCTTGGGGGAGAGCTCGCCTGAGCGAATCGCCGACGGAGTCCGCCGGGCCAAGGAGGAAGAAGACAGTGATGCGGGCACTCCATTGCTCCCTGGCTCCAGGCGCTTGGCGTAGGCGGCGTAGACGCCGCCCATGGAGCGTATGGACAGGGAGGCGCGGTGCGGGGAAGAAGGTGGCAGTGGCTATGGCACGGCCATGGCGTCGACGGTGCTCGGGTGAGGTGAGTGGCTGAGACAGAGAGGGGGGAGAGCAGGGTGGACCTAGGAGGCGAGACAGGTGAGTGGAGGTAGGTGGGGAGGAGGTCGAGGCGTCGAGGGGAGGGGTCGACCTTATCCTCTCTGGGGAGTCGCCGTTGAGGCGGTCCGGCGGGGCTCGCCCCTGTTGCGACCCCGGTCGGGGGAACAGGGGGAGAAGGCGACCCGAGGAGGGGAAGTGGGCCACATGGCCTGTTGGGCTTAGCCCGGGGGTTAGGCCCAGGGGGGTCAGGGGCCTTTTCTCTCTCTCTCACCTCCTATTTTTCTTTTAGCTTTCTTTTTATTTGCTCTGTTTTGCATTTTTCTCTTAGTACCAAATGATTTTTGTTTTGAACAAAACTTGTCACATAAAACTAACACAATACCTTGAGATGGAACAAAAAGTTTGGGGTCAAAAGGAGTTGCCTAATCAATTTTAGAAACTGAAGCCAATTTAAATGTCTTTGAAGCACTTTGAATTAATTCCCATGGGCATTTTGGGAATTCAGAAGAGGTTGGTTTCAATATGACAGTGATCAGGGAAATTTATAGGATAAGGTGAACATTTTAGTTTTACTGCTCAAAGAAAATAATTTATTCGACTTATTTTAAATTTGAAAAAGGCTTTGATTTTTGTACAAGTGGCAAGCTGCATAGTAATCACGATGACATGTACACCATTAGGGGGAGATTACTGTAGCATGATTCTCGGGGTGTTACAAATCTCCTCCACTACAAGAAATCTCGTCCCGAGATTTAAGAGGTGGAGTAAGGGGAAGGACTCGGGAAGGACGGATCTCAACACAAGATAGGTATGCGGGGACTATGTCAGTGAACGTGGCATAGAGGCATCTCTCGAGTTGAAATTTAAGAAAACCTCGAGAGCAAAATATGAAGGTACAATAGGGAGTTTCAAGCGAATGGACAAACGATCGATACCTGAACAGAGTGTGAGAAGGGGGTTCAGATCATCGGGAATAGATCATCTCTCGGACGGTGGCTCGTGATAACACTCAAAGCCAAGAGCAAATGATACTTTGAAAAAAAAGATATACAGGAGAGTTAGGTTCCGATCCTGTTCCTGCAAGCTTCTCCTCGTTCTGCGAGTTGACAGGACACACCAATAGGTAGTGCTAGTCCATACTCCCTCCTTTTCGGTTAATATGGCTTAATCTTTTTTGCGGGTAAATGAGAGAGCTTTATTCATATATAATCATTCTTAGGACGATCAGCCAGGAGACTGGTCACTAGGAAGCGAGGTATCCCGCAAAAAAAGAAAAAGGAAGCGAGGTGTTTCATCAAGCCAGCTCTCGGTCACATTCAAAGTGCAGCAAGAACGATTCGCTCAAAGATGCGCCGCAAGGTTTGCTGACCTGTTTACATGCTGAATAACAAAAAAAGAGAAAATATTACAAAGCGCTCCTATTTGTAACAGGATATGAGCCAGAATTAAACGAGTGTTCCATGCAATCAACTTCCATTATCACATGCGAGAACCCTCGAAGAGAATCAAATGTGTTAAAGATTGCTTTATCACATTTTAAAATAAAATAAGTGTGCAGACGCTCCTCCATACGGTTCCTAGTAGTATGTCACGCCCAATATGCGACCCTATCCTAAAGGAACTTGAAGGTCCCACTAAGGATAGAAGCGCATATTGAAGACGCTTTTGCAAGGTTGATATCATTACATCATACCATACATAATAGTTCGAGATACATACAAGGCATACAAATGCCGCATGAATACATCAAACATCATACATGAGAACAACATCCGACTACGGATGAATCACAAACAGAAGCTCAAACGATGCTAGCCCAGGTTGCCGACCGGGAACCTAACCCCTGATCAAAGAAGAAGCAGAAGAACTCGAAAACAAGCAAGCATCGCTCTCACGTCGGGTCATCGCATTACCTGTACCTGCAACTGTTGTTGTAGTAATCTGTGAGCCACGAGGACTCAGCAATCCCGTTACCATGGGATCAAGACTAGCAAAGCTTAGTGGGTAAGGAATGGATACGTGGTGACGTTGCAGCAAGCGACTAAGCATTGTATGGTGGCTAACTTACGAGTACAAGAATAAGATGAGAAGCTACGCAAACGGTCGTAAACTAATAATGATCAAGAAGTGGTCCTGAACTATTTACGTTCAAACATAACCCAACCGTGTTCTCTTCTTGAACTTCCCTGAAAAGATACCATCACGGTTACGCATCACGGTTGGTGTATTTTAATTGAGTTTACTTCAAGTCCTCTACAACCGGATATTAACAAATTCCCATCTGCCACATAAACGTGGGAACGGCTTTCGAAAGTTTAAACCCTGCAGGGGTGTCCCAACTTAGCCCATGACAAGCTCACGATCCGCGGAGACAATCCTCCATCGCGGGACCCTCCGATCAGACTCGGAATCCCGGTGCACAAGACATTTCGACAATGGTAAAACAAAACCAGCAAGACCTCCTGATGCACTGACTAAGCCTGATAGGAGTAGCGCAATCTCGTTCTCAGGGTACACCGGATGAGCTAAGCATACATGTTCCAACATAACCCAAGTTGCCAAGGGACGGTCCCGCACGGTGCTCTAGTTTGGACCAACACTCATGTGGAGCACTGGCCCGGGGGTTGATTAAAAGACCTCGTGTGACGGCGTGTCCCTATGCAAGTTTTAGTTGTTATTAGGCAAATGGTAAAACCAAAGTTGGGCCTTGCCTGAAGAGTTTTACAAGCGAACTATCAAGAGGGTCCCATACCCCTCGCTGTGTTAGGGACGCAAAATCAAGGAACATAACACCGGTATGACGGAAACTAGGGCGGCAAGAGTGGAATAAAATACCAGGCATAAGGCCGAGCCTTCCACCCTTTACCAAGTATATAGATGCATTAATTAAAAAAGAGAGATATTGTGATATCCCAAGATATCCATGAACCGATATGGAGCAATCTTCAGTTTCAGCTTCAACTAACAACGCTATAAGAGGGGTTGAGCAAGCGGTAACATACCAAACAACGGTTTTCTGGGAAGGGGAAAAAAGGTTAGAGGCTATCATGGCAATTTGGGAGGCTTGATAAACAAGTGGTAGGTAGCGCGACATAGCCATAGCATCGAGACAACTAGCATGACAATGATAGTAGTGAGATCCCAGGTGACGGTCATCTTGCCTGAAATCCCGCTAGGAAGAAGACAGAGTCCATGAAGAAGACGAATGGGCATAGACGAACCAAGCGTAGTCGAATGAATCCTCACAATCGCAACGAAACGGGAACTATAGAGAAGAAGCACAACCGGAAAGAAGCAAACAACATGGTAAACAAACATCAAACAAACATTGCATTATGCACAATCAAGTATGATGCATGTCCAGTTTAATGAAGCACGACATGGCAAAGTGCAACAAACAATACTACAAGTTAAGTGGAGCTCAATATGCAATGAGTTGCATATTGACGAAACACCACATTCAATTATTTAGTTTGCTCTCGTTTATGTACTCAACCATATTAAATGTTGTTAAACATGGCAAGAGGTGAAGCATAGTAAACTACCTATCTAGGCAAGTTGGTCGGATTCAACGCACTGTGCAAGCCCAGAAGTGTGGAATTGGCCCAAGCGGCTGAATGTGTGTGTAGGCAAAAGAAAAATAAAGACAGAGGAAGAAAGGAGGCAGCTGGGTTTTGAACCCAGGACCTCCTGGTTTGTGTGCAGTGAAACAACCAGCTGGGCTAGCTTAAGAGTTGTGTTTGTGGAGAGCTCGCCTGATTGAAAGCATAACAGCAAAAGTGGAGAGCTTTAGCCATGGAGGCACCAAGAGATCTCAGGCAACAGTGAGCGAACGCGGCAACTACTACGGCTAGAAGGCAGCAGCGGGCGTGCGGGAATGTGGTGTGGGTGCGCGCGTGCACGCGTAGCAGCTGCGGGAGATGGTGGGAGCGAGCAACGGGTGCTGGGCGTGTGATGAGGAGGCGCCCGACGAGGCTGGGCTCAGCCCGTCCATGGCGGCCGGCTGGACGGATGGCGCCTTGTGCGGGTGAGCGGCGAGGCGTGGCGACCACCTGGTGTGCATACGGAAGCAGTGCACAAGTGCGGGAAGGGGCGTTAGCAAGGTGTGCGGGTGCGCGGAAACAGAGCCTCGGCTTGGTTCAGAAACGGCCATGGCAGACGTGCCTCGGTCAAGATCAAAACGACGGCTATGGGATGAAAATCACGCCGGGGAAGGACTAGGGAGGGGCGACTGCTCACCATGGGCTCGAAGGATACGACGTGGAGGCCGGGTACGCGACGATGGAGGCGTACAGGAAGAAGCGCTGATCGTGGAGGTGTTCTCGTTCCCTGAAAAAGTCGAGCAGAGGAAGAAGATGTCATAGAAGATGGCGTGAAGGCGAGATGGCGTCCGATCTGTGACGTGGTGGATGTAGCCGACGTCGAGGAAGAAGATGGACAGGGTCGCGGGGCGTGGGGACGAAGGAGAGCACGCCGGCGACGAAGCGCGATGCTCCGGCGCTCTTTCACTGGTCTTCCTTGGAGGAGGAGAAGGAGGGCAGGGGAGAGCCCCTTGGGTGGCGGCGGATAGGGGGAAACCTAGGGGGTGCGGGCTGCTGGGTTTTATAAAAGGGGTGCGACGCGAGCTCGGCCACGGTGGCCATGTGCGCCTCGGTTACAAAGTTACTGTGAGAGAGAGAGAGAGAGAGAGCTTCGGGAGGAGGAAGTAAAGGAGATGATTGAGGGGATGACAGGTGGGGGCAGCTGGGTGCATGTGGGAAAGTTACCAGGAAGGGAGAAGTTGGGCTGGATTGGCTGGGCTGTGCTGCCGGAGTCCTTCTCTTCTAGCCCTTTCCATCCTTTTCTTATTTTCTCAGGCAAAAATATGTTGAGAAAAAGAAAGAGGGGCTAGAGGTACTTCCTCTGTCCCAAAATATAAGAACGTTTTTAACAGTACACTAGTGTTAAAAACGTTCTTATATTATGGGACAGAGGGAGTAGAATATTTCAGAAAAGGAAATATCCTTGGAGCTCTAGATATGTGCAGAATTTGAATAAATTGCTTTGGGCATCTTTAAGGATAGAAAAATAATTCAAGTTTGAATTTAATTCAAACTTGAGCCATTTTTTAACCCTACCAAAACAACTCCAAATGGGATGAAACTTGGCAGAGAGGTATAAGGCAGGGAGTAAGATTATCAGGAAATAAAGGAACATTAATGGAGGAGGGAATAATGTCACTTGACATGAAAGCCAAAATTTTAAATAGACGAAGAAGTGGATAGGTTGTGCACTTGGGGAAAAATGTTGATGGAAAAGATCAAGATGGACAACACACCAACAATTCATCAATATTAAGAATGCAACCCACATGATGATCATGATAGAGTGCAATAAAATGACACAAGGCATATCAAATCATATAGCATAGCAAAGCAAGATGATCATGGCAACAACAAGGATGGCATACTATAATCAATAATGAACATGATGCAAGAAGTAAAATATGACAAGGCACTTAATATGATCATGGCATCAACATAGAGGAATGAAATATGCAAAACAACTATGATAATGCAACAAACATAATAAACGCACGACAACAACGAAAATAAATAAATGGAAGGTGACTGGAGCATCGCTCTCGGGGCGTCACATAGTAGTACCTCTATAGTTGTAGTACTAGTACTAGTAAACTTTGCGCTTGGCAGTTCACCTCTTCGGGAAGTCGAACAATAATGGTACTAGTATAGTATATGCTTCTGGCAATATGACACCGAATTAACTGTTGCACGTCCACCACCTGAGCGAGGGAGAGCTTGCATTAGTCAAAAGTTTCTCCTTGTCCTGTGAGCCACCACGCCCAAGCTTCTCCTGTCCTGCAAGCTTCTCCTCGTTCGGCAAGTTGACGGGACACAACAGAGTAATGCTAGTCCATACTGCCTCCTTTCCGGTGAATATGGATTAATTTCAAATAAGATAAATACACTGTCTATCACTGTATATTTGTAAAAAGATGGTCAGTGGACTTCATAATACGCTCATTGCGCTCAATATATACATTTTCTGGTGTTTATACAGTCACTAGCTCGCCCTGGCTGAGTATGTGAGTGCATGCACGTGTAGGTTGAGCACTTGAGCGTGACCGTGTGTGTTCCTCGTGTGCTCGGACATGCATGCATTAGGGCGTCGCGTGCGTTTTTGCATCCATGTGTACGAGTGATTGTTGCATGCATGCACGAGGTTGTAGTCCCTCACATTCACATGTTCATAAGTCAATGCTTTGTCAAAATGTTGCATGCAAGGTTTAATCATTCGTTGTTCATGCATACATTCCCGATATTAATACGTTGGTAAAGACAATTTCTTGAGGAAAACGAGCTCATGAATTGAGTACAAAGGGGACCAATAAGCCAGGACGGAGGGAGTACAAGTAGTGAACCGGAAGGAGGGAATAGGTACTAGTAGTACTACGTAACAACGTGCAGTAACAAAATTCCTCTATGCGCATCCTATCGACGTGTCATGCAAGAAAATAGAGATAAGTACAAGTGAGACTCAGGAACGGTCATACACGTAGGGGAGTACATGTAGGGCCCACTAAGGAGCAGTCAAATCACATAGTAAGTTAGTCAGAAGAAGCAATCATCATTTCACTCTTCAATGACACGTACGCAATATAAAATGGTTGATATGGAGAGAAAAATAAAACCACTATATATACACTAGCAGGAGCCTAACCTACAAGCCTGCTTGCTTGGGTTGCTCTCTTCACAAGCATAGAACGACGGTGGCCACACCGCTGGTCATATATCCAGCCTGATCCCACCGCTGGGGGAAGGGGACGATGTTCTGCGTAGACGCGGTCGACATCGGTGAGGGAGAAAACTCACTGTCGGTGCGTCCCAATCGAGGGTCCCCGCAGTATGGGCTGATGCCGCCTCCCAACCGCCCTTCTAGCTACAGCCCGACGTCCCAGGTACATCTTCCTTTTGGAGCCGGCTTGCTCCACTGCCGTGCCGCAGCTCCCCACGTACTTATACCGGCTTCTATTTGTGATGAGTTTATGTATCATGAACTAGTGCCAGTAGTACTATTCTAATCACACTTCTTCCATATCTTTGCCATCAGGGATGCTCAGCTTGATTTTAGTGGAACTGCACAAAAGCATCGTATGACCCGAGGGTGCCAGTCGTCTTTCCTTCGACATGTTCTACCTAGCCAGGAAATTAAATCCTATTTAGGGTTTAGGGTTTAAGTCGTAGTGACCCCATCAGTAGTTTTTCTTTTGTACACACTCTCACAACTTTTGTCTTTAGTTGTGAAGTAAATATTGGCTATGATATGTGAATCATTGAGATGCACCAGCATGCGTGTTAGTTTTCCTTTGTATTTGCTAGAATGTTGTAATGGGGCAACCTTGGAGTAGGAATGAAAATGGAGTGGAAAATATCCGTTTTTCCGGAGAAAAAAATGGAAACAGAGAAAAACCAACGTTTCAATTCGTTGGATCGCGCCATCGAGCAAAACCAATGTTTAAATCACGTCTGCCGCGTTCGTGTCTCACCCTCCTCCATGGCTCCACCCCACACAGTTGCTCGGCATGCCACTCACCGCAAACCGAGTATACGATAACTTTTCCGCCTGCTTGTTGATGGATCACGCCATGGAGTACTAGCACTACTGGAAGAGATTGACGAGGAGGGGGAGGACAGCTAGCTGTAGCACGGACTCCCAAGAACTTTTTACATGCATGTTGTGGCCAGCTATTGCGATCTTTGAACACGGAGCAGTCACGTGCACCAGGAAGCGATGTGGGCGACGCTCTCTCAGCCGGCGCGCCGCTTCAATGCCGACGCCAGTGAGAGGTCGCGTCCGCTCCGGCTGGGCATGAATGCGGCACTGGCCGTTTCGGGGGAGAAGCACGCGCGGGTGATGAAGAGGGTTTGGGTTGGTCAGGAGCAGGCGTGGCAGCGGTCCGGATGCCCGCAAACAAGAGATGTTGTACGTTAATATTGCTGTGTATATAATTAACAACATAAATAATGTGCCAGTTGGACAAATATGATTGGAGATGGAGATGGAATTTTACGTAAACAGGGATATGCATGTCTATGTCTATGTGTGTGTCTTGCGGCGACTCTCGCGACACAAGCGGAGCGTGTTTCTGATCGAGTTTTCTTTCTTGTTACGTTAAAAAAAATGTCCGCCATTTTTCGTTTCTTTTTTCCGGGAACTCGCGTATTCTATTTAAAACCACTGCTATGGAGAGATTTGTTTACTCCATTGTATATATAGCCTCTTGTTTGATAGGGTTTCTCACGTCTCGCTCTCTCACCCTCTCCATATCAAAACAAGATGACAGTGTCCACTCTATCTCTCTCCTCACCGGTGCTCACAGATCCGGCCGAATCCCGTCCGCTGCAGGAGGTGAGGAGGTGCAGCATTGACGTTGTCACCGTCGGTGATGGAGGAAGCCGATGCGCACCATCCTCTCAGAGTCGGCGCTGGCGTGGACGAAGGTCCTCCGCGCCCTTTTTCGCTGCTGTCGTGTGGGAAGATCCCGCCTGCCTGCCTAAGCGACATCTCGCCCACCTGAGGTATAACTTCTTGTACTGGTCCAGCTCCCCAGGTTGCTGCATGCGGGTTTTCTCCTATGCCACTACTCCCCAGCTCCCCATGTACAGTAGCTAGGGTTCATCGGCTGGTCCAACATCACCTATTTTTTTTACTATTATAGAGGAAATGCCACTCGAAATGTTGTCTTGGTTTATGCCTCGGTGGAGGTATACATGTTGTTTCGACAAAAAGTACATGGTGGTTGTGCGGTCATTGTCCATATGCTCCTATTGCTGCTACTAATCTAATAGTACTATCACTGGTTAAATGAAGAAATGCTTTTTTTTTGGGTATGCTAGTTTAGTTCCCATCAAGATAATCATGATGCTTCTGTTTGATGGTGTACTTTTCATTAATTCTTATTGACAATTGAGATGTCGCTGTTAATCTTGTAACACTGCCAAAACAAAGTAATAACACTATATCCTTTTTATATATTTTTGCAAACAGCGATGCGTATCTCCATACCCGGGCATGTCTTCCTCAATTTTTAGTGGAACTGCACAAAATTGGATGGCCATTGTTGTTCTGCCTCACTGTCCTTTGCCACGTGGTTCTTCCTTCCTCGATCTTGATTACAGAGAAGAAACAGACCACAGTGAGGATTTGTCGAACTTCATTGGTGCCTCACCCAAACTTGATGCCAAATGGATGATGCATCACCACGATGACCTATCGATGTTCATGGTTGCACCTCATGGTTGCATCGGCCGGTGAAGCTGATCGATTTTTAGCGAAAAACAAGCTATCTTCCATCAGTGCTCTTTGCTTGTTACCCACAAAGATGATATCCTTCATCAGTTCACCTTGGTTGCGTTGGAGACGCAGTAGTCTTTCACGTTGGTACAATTTTATCACACAATTGGCTATGAAGCAAATGTTTCCTCGAAGAAGGATCGACTTTGGTACTAAGAGCATAAGTTTTCTATTGATTTCTAAGCCTTCTCACAACTTTGTCTTCAGCTCCCCTATAATTTTATTTGTCCAGCTATTAACTAAATATGTGGTCAGACTTTGATTAAAAAATGGTGTGTACTAAAAACCCGGATGGACGTAGTAGCCCTCCATTTTTATTTACTCTACATATTAGATTTGACTGAAGTCAAACTTTGTACAGTTTGACCAAGTTTAGGCCGAACACAACAAAACATAATTATTGAGAGAGGGCAAACTGTACATACTCTCAAACCTTTCCGATAATTGAAATTAAAATTCTTTATTTGTACACACTCTCACACGTTTCCGATAATTTGGCGCATGTGTGGTTGTTCACTTAACGGAGGGTAGTGTACCGCACGTGAAGGACAGGAAGTGCGACCAGGACGCGTGGATCGTTAGTACATCGTAAGTAGTTTTCTTCACTGGTACGTTAAATAAAGAGTTTTGTTTCATACTTACAAATTTTAAATAGATTGTTATGGAGAGAAAGAGAAAACCACTCCACTATATATTAGTAGTATACACGAGTACTATATAAGTAGTACTATATAAGCTGGAGCCTCAACGCTTGTTCGCTAGGGTTT
Organism: Aegilops bicornis; assembly: GCA_021605145.1. Classification (NCBI taxonomy): domain Eukaryota; kingdom Viridiplantae; phylum Streptophyta; class Magnoliopsida; order Poales; family Poaceae; genus Aegilops; species Aegilops bicornis. Next base: position 403,001,205 of record CM038675.1, on the reverse strand, counting down.
GTACTCTCCACACTCTCGCCGCACTACATATATATATATACACGCTGGAGGCCCGGTCTTCCTGTGCTAGGATTTGCTATATTCACAGTCTCTCACCCTCTTCACCAGATCTAAACAAGACTACATTGTGAAAGTGCAACTATCCCTAGGTGGTTTTGGTAATTCCTAACAACATATAGCTCATTGAGCTAACATTATTCCAAGATAAATATTTCAGGAAAAGCTCAATGAATGGCATGGCATGGATGAGAAAAGTGGACCCCTCAAAATACTAAGGATAAAAGGATTGGCTCAAGCTCAAAGCTCAAGACTCTACATTTTATATTTTAGTGATCCAAGATCACATTGAGTCTATAGGAAAAGCCAATACTATCAAGGAGGGATGAGGTGTTGCTTAATGAGGTTCTTGCTTCATAGTACTTAGTGATATGCTCCAAAACCCTCAACTACTTTCCCATGTCCACATATGACCTAAACCAAAAGTCAAACTCGGCCCCACTGATTCTTTCTATCCGGCGCCACCAAGTTTAGATGTCATAGCCACTGCCACAAACCCTAGGCAAATCGGTCTCACCGATAGGGATCTCGGTCTCACCGAGATGGGATTCTAATCTCTCTGTTTCCCTTCGTAACATTTCGGTCCTACCGAGATGAGCGATCGGTCCCACCGAGATTGCAATGTAAACTCTGTTTCCCTTTTGCAACATTTCGGTCTCACCGAAATGGGCGAATCGGTCCCACGGAGTTTACCTGACCAACTCTCTGGTTAGCTTATTACCAAAATTGGTCTAACCGAGTTTGTGTAATCGGTCTCATCGAGATTACGTTATGCCCTAACCCTAACCATATCGGTCCTACCGAGTTGCATGTCGGTCCCACCGAAAATTCTAGTGGTCACTAGATTTGCTGAATCGGTCCGACCGAGTTTATCAATTCGGTCCCACCGAGTTTGGCAGGTTGTGTGTAACGGTTAGATTTTTTGTGGAGGCTATATATACCCCTCCACCTCCTCTTCATTCGTGGAGAGAGCCATCAGAACGAACCTACACTTCCAATACACATTTTCCGAGAGAGAACCTCCTACTCATGTGTTGAGGCCAAGATATTCCATTCCTACCATATGAATCTTGATCTCTAGCCTTCCCCAAGTTGCTTTCCACTCAAATATTCTTTCCACCAAATCCAAATCCCGTGAGAGAGAGTTGAGTGTTGGGGAGACTATCATTTGAAGCACAAGAGCAAGGAGTTCATCATCAACACACCATTTGTTACTTCTTGGAGAGTGGTGTCTCCTAGATTGGCTAGGTGTCACTTGGGAGCCTCAGAGCAAGATTGTGGAGTTGAACCAAGGAGTTTGTAAGGGCAAGGAGATCGCCTACTTCGTGAAGATCTACCGCTAGTGAGGCAAGTCCTTTGTGGGCGACATCCATGGTGGGATAGAGAAGGTTGCTTCTTCGTGGACCCTTCGTGGGTGGAGCCCTCCGTGGACTCGCGCAACCGTTACGTTTGTGGGTTGAAGTCTCCATCAACGTGGATGTACGATAGCACCACCTATCGGAACCACGACAAAAACTTCCGTGTCTCCAATTGCGTTTGAATTCTCCAAACCCTTCCCTTTACATTCTTGCAAGTTGCATGCTTTACTTTCCGCTGCTCATATACTCTTTGCATGCTTGCTTGAATTGTGTTAAGATTGGTTGACTTGTGCTAAGTTAGCTAAAATCTGCCAAAGACTAAAATTGGGAAAAGGATAAGTTTTTATTTGGTCAAGTAGTCTAATCACCCCCCCTCTAGACATACTTTCGATCCTACAAGTGGTATCAGAGCTTTGGTCTCCATTTGATTTGATTTCCATAAATTTTGGTAGTCATAGCCTTGGTTTCACAACCTAGGAGAGTATGGCGTCTAGCGAGGGAAATTATCACCGTAGAGGTCCTTACTTTGATGGTACTAATTTTGCTAGTTGGAAGCATAAGATGAAAATGCATATTCTTGGACATAACCCCGCCGTTTGGGCTATTGTGTGTATTGGCTTGCAAGGTGAATTCTTTGATGGGAGAGAACCGAACCATGAAGCTACCGCGGAAGAGTTGAAGATGCTGCAATACAACGCTCAAGCTTGTGATATCCTCTTCAACAGATTGTGCCCCGAAGAATTCAACAAAATCATCCGTCTTGAGAATGCAAAGGAAATTTGGGATACTTTGATTGATATGCATGAAGGTACCGACTCCGTCAAGGAATCCAAGTTGGATGTGCTTCAAAGTCAACTTGACAAGTTCAAAATGAAGGATGGTGAAGGTGCCGCTGAAATATACTCTAGGCTTGCTCTTATCACAAATGAGATTGCCAGCTTAGGAAGTGAAGAGTTGACCGACGAATTCATCATCAAGAAGATCCTAAGAGCCGTGGATGGAAAATATGATACCGTGTGCACATTGATCCAAATGATGCCCAATTACAAATATCCCAAGCCAACGGAAGTCATTGGAAGAATTGTTGCTCATGAGATGTCACTCAAGGATAAGGAGGAACTTCACAACAAGTCAAGTGGTGCTTACAAAGGCTCATGTGAATCCCCCACATCATCAAGTGAGAAACAAACCTTCAATGAAGTATTGAGCTTAATGGTGAAGAACTTCAACAAATTCTACAAGAATAGAAGCAAAGAGAGAAGCTCCAAATCAAGGTCCTACAATGACAAAAGATCTTCTAGTCGTGAGCGTAATTGCTACAATTGTGGAAGACCCGGACACTATTGTGTACGACACCCTACAAAAGAAGAGAAGAATCACCTAAGAGGAGAAGTAGAAGAGAAGAATCACCACCAAGAGAGAGAAGGAGTAGAGATGATCGTTATGAACGAAGAACATCCCGGAGAAGCAAGGATTCGGAAAGGAAGGACAAGTCATCAAGGAGCTACACAAAACAAAGACATCAAGCTCATGTTGGTGAATGGGTATCCGGCTCCGACTCCAACAATCACCCCGAGAGAAGCTATCAATCCGATTCCGAATATACTCAAGATGAAGGTGTTGCCGGTCTAGCACTTGTGTCAACCAACTCCTACGACATATTTGATTCACCAAATGAAGGACTTGGAAGATGCTTCATGGCTAAAGGCCCGAAGGTATCACACCCCGAGTATGTTGATTTCAATAGTGATGAAGATGACTTGTTAGGTGATGATGATTTACTTGTTGACAACTCTAGTGATGAATACTATGATGAAACGTCAATTAATCATGCTAATCAAGATAAATCGAATGACAATGATAAGGAGAAGATTGAGCTTCTAACTAAGGAACTAAACACTCTTAAGTTAGCTCATGAAACTATCTTAGAAGATCATCGAGAACTTTTAAGGACTCATGAGAAGTTACGCTTTGAAAAGCTCAACCTTGAGCAAGAGCATGAGTTCTTAAAGGCAATCAATGATGATCTTCGTAAGAAAAGTTCTTCTTACATTGCCAAGCGTTTACTCTTATCTACTTACATGCCTCAAGTCAAGTCTAGTAACAAGAACAAGAAGGATTCTTCCTCTAGTAGTAACAATAATCATGCTAAATCCAATGTTGTTGCTTCTAGTAGTTCTCTTGATTCCACTAATGATTCTCTTAGCCAAGTTACACTTGAGCAAGAAAATAGCTTATTGAAGGGAAATAGAGAGAAAGGTGTTTACAAGAGCCTTGCCGGAAGTAAGCAATTTGAGGAAATTGTACGCAAGCAAGGAAGGCACCGGAAGAATCAAGGTGTTGGTTTTGAACGAAAGTTCAATGCCAATGGAGTTGAGTGGGAAGAAGATCAATACCCCAAGACGAAGTTTGTTCCTCAACAAGAGAAGTATGATCCTACTTCCTTCAAGGGGACACAAGCCCAAGATGATCTTCCACCACAAGACCACAAGCAAAAAGGCAAGGACAAGCTTCAAGAAGAAATTGATGCATTTGAAGAAGCTCCAAAGGCCTTGGTCAAGTGGGTTCCCAAGACTACGTCAAGCTCTACTTCATCAAGTACGACTACAACTCCAAGGATTCCCATCAAGATGATGTGGATCCCAAGAAGAAGAACTAGAGAGTTCTTGAGGGTGACTCCGCCAACATATTTCACTCATATCATTTTGGCAATAACTAGTGCAATCAACTTCCACATCTTGCACTAGTTCAAGGAGTCACAAACCCTCTTGTTGGTAAGACAAGGGACAAGGTAACCTAATGCTCTCATAGACATCATCTTGTGTGTGCATCACTCTATGTCTATGGATATCCTTGTTTGTTCCTTGTGGGACTAACCCGTGTAGGTATTGAAAGTGCAACTCACTCCAAAGGATTGCTCCAAATGATTTACATCAACATTGAGCATCCACATCTTCAACACCTACATGAAGTCATCATCGACAAAACCCAAGGTTAGTTCATCCCTCTAAGGGGGGATCTCACATCCAGGGGGAGCTTTACTCTAAGAATTGAGCTAAAGCAACTCTAATGGTGTGAACACAACAATGCATTATGTAAAAGTGGTAACCCCACTTGAGCTTAAACGATGAGTATGACCTATGATCAAATGTTCTCATTTGACTCCTAAGTCAATATACTCATATATAGATGACCTAGTCATCGCCAATTGCTTGATAGATGCTAGAATTGGTTGTGCATGCTTCGCCACATATTTCATTTTCCATTTTATTGTGTGAGCATGTTGGTTGCATATTTTACTCATTCGAGGACATCCACTTGTTGTTTTGATTGATTGGTTTCTCTTTCTTTTGCCAAGTGGATGGACAAGAATGCATAAGAACCTTCTCTAGCTATCTATGCTTTTATCGTCTCAAACTCTATTCATGCTGCATCACAAAATTTGATCAAGTCAGATTTGAACCACTGTGTGAGGAGCACTTGGAGTCCCCGATTCGTCATAGACTTAAACTTCCAAAACTTCTTTGTGTGTTTTGGTCTGACCGATTCTTCCATTTCGGTCATACCGAGATCACTAAGTCGATCTAGGTTTTCAATCTCGGTGCAACCGATTTGAACTTTTCGGTCACACCGAGTTGTCAGAATCGCTTGCGATTATGCATATTGGTGCCACCGAGTTGTTCCACTCGGTCACACCGACAGGGTCGGGCTATATATACCCACGGGCAAAACTTTGGAAATTTTCTCTGAAATCTTTCGCCCGCGCTCAGCCCGCTCTGCCTCCAGGGTCTCCGGATCGTCCTCCTCGTCGCCAGCTGCCTCCTGCCGCTGGTCTCCGCCGCTGTCAACGGGAATCATCCCCGCCGTTGCCGCCGTAGCGAGTTCATCACCGAACTAGGGTATGAACTCGATCACTGTGCTATCCCTATCTGATTCCTAGCACATTGTGTTCGCCATGAATCTTGCCACGATTGAAACTATCTTATCTAGTCAAAACACTCCGTAGATAAGAGATGAATTGAAAATTTAGGGTTAGGTTTCCGCCGAAACCATCTCGGACCAACCGAGTTGTAGAACTCGGTACCACCGATTCAGCTAAGGCCATTGCACATGTAATTCTCGGTCCGACCGAGAATTGCAAATCGGTGTGATCGAGTTCAGGACTTTGTGAAACCCTAGCAGTCTTGGTGCCACCGAATTGTGACTCGGTCTGACCGAGTTCACTAGTTTAGGTTCCAAAAGCTGCTTCGGTATCACCGAGTTTACAAATCGGTAGATCCAAAATGCTTTCTGTGGAAAACTAAAACTAAGTTTTTGACTCATTCTTTTGCAAAAACCTCTATATTTTGTGATGCTCATCCACTCTATCTCATCTATATCTACTCACAGGGTCTGTTGTCAGTGTTTGCAATATGTCTGATCAAAGTGATAGTCAGAACAGGGAAGAGGAGCAGGTTCACATGAGTGAGGGCACTAGTACCTCTAGCAACTATGATGAGGGTAGCAGGAGCACACCCAGCAACTTACCCAAGGCAGCCACCAGGACCAGAAAGAAGAGAACTTCAGATCTGAGGATGAAGACTATGTGGTTGTTGAGGATGAGGCCATTTCCAAGAAGAAGGTGCTCAAGAAGGAGTATGGCACAACTGCTGCCACTAAGCATGGTATGAAGACCAAAGCACCTGCTAAAAGGATTCCCATGTCTAAAGCCAGAGCCTCCACTCAAGCATCTATGGAAGCTGAACGCAAAGAGGCTGCTGCAGAAGGGAAGAAGAGGAAGGACATGGTCAAGAAGACCATGGCCAGGGTTGTTGGAAAGCCTTCCATGATGGAAGAGGAAGAGGAAGAGGTTGCTGCACCAGCACCTAAAGCTCAGAAGCTTATGGGTGATGCCATCAGGTCAGGGGCTGCTTCACCAAAGCCCAAATAAGCACCCAAGGCTGCCTCCAAGCCCAAGACTGCACCCAAGAGGAGTACCAGAACATCCCAAATTCTGAGAAGAACAAGGCCACAAAGGTTCAAATCAAGGTCAAGAAGAAGATGATGAGTCACATGTCTTGAGAAAATTGAAGCCTAAAATTCCAGATCATAATGATGCTCATCCAAAGAGTGAGAACATGAAGATAAGGAAGGATTCAGGATTGAGGCTATGGAGAGAGTCAGATCCATATGCCACCGTAAGGAGAACTGTCAGAGACTACAGGTTCCATACCAAGGAACATCAGAGTTTCTATGAGACAGTCTTTGCTGGACAAGAAGCCAATAGTGTGTGACATGAGATGGGTGAACTGGAATACATCAAGGAGAATGAAGAACATTATCCTGGTGTGTATGACAACCGGTGCTTGTGGAGTGGTAGACTTTGTTGGGCGAGAAGCTCACAAAGTGGAATGATGAGCTAATAATGCAATTCTACTCCACAACACACTTCTATCCAGATGGCAAGATAGTATGGATGTCTGAAGGTACTAGGTACCAATCATCAATTGAAGAATGGGCTAATCTGATCAATGCACCTAAGGAGAAAGAGGATGACTTGGATGTCTATGCCAAGAAAAAGATGGATCACAACTCTATGGCACATATGTACAAGGAGATCCCAGATGCTGCAATTGAAACATACAAGTTTGGATCAGTACATTACCTTATGTCAGGACTGCCAACCATCAACTGGATTCTCAGGCATACTCTTTTGCCCAAGTCAGGTGATCACAACATGATCAGAGGCCATGCAATAAATCTGCTACACTTATTTTATTTGCCACAAAAGTTCAAGGTCATGCGTCTTATAGTTGAAACTATCAAGAGGACAGCTGCTGACCAAAAGACAAGTTGTGGGTATGCCCCACAGATCCAGGAGCTGATTAACTCCAAGATGGGCACTGGCACATACTTGTTGGACAAGGATCATATGCCTATCTATCCATATTTTGAGGACAACCAAGTGGTTATGGATGAAGATGACCCATCTTACGTGCAAGCACAAGCAAAGAAGGAGAAGGCAAGGACTGAGAAGGCTGCCAAGATGCCAACAATGGAAGAGGCATCTCAGTACTTCTTGAAGAGCAAACAGGATCATCTTGGCTACTTGATTGCATCCACTCTGAGGATTGAGAAGGGGCTGGACACCCTGACTCGAAACCAGGAGAGCCTGGAGAGGATCATGGAGCAGAAGTTCTATGACTTGGATGTGAAGGTAACTGAGATCCAGTGTGTTGTTGAGCAACTCCAGGATGATATGCAGGAGAGGAAGGGCAAGACAACCATTGAGGCATTTGCCAGAGTGCCTAGAGCTCAGAGGTCACCGCAGTGCGATTCTGCACACCGGAGAAACTACATCCGCATTCACCAGCCTTCAAGTGCCACCAGCTCCAGCACCCACTCCACCAGCTCTAGCTACATCACCCGATGCCTTTGTCCTTGGAGTTTTGTCTACACCACCACCAGAAGATCAACCCTGAGAGACGATTTAGTGCTATGCATTTTCTATGAACTTTTTGGTAACTTGTTGCCAAAGGGGAGAAAATGTATAGATCATAGGCTTCGAGAGAGAGCGTTGCCTTTTATTCTCTCTTGCTTTGGTGGTTGAACTTTATTTGCTTGATTGAGATACCTTCTGTCTGTGTGATACTTGGATGATCATGTGTTTGATCATATGCTACATTAATGCTTGTTGGATGACATTATCCTTTTATCTCTATATGATCATTCACTTTGCTTGGTGATGAGTGCATGTATTCTATTGTTATCATTTTGAGCACTCCACCAAGATGTATGTGACATGGAAGAGTAACCCATGAGCCTAACTCCTTGTGCATTTGCAGTCCAAAGCAAATCCTAAACTATGCACAAATTTAGGGGGGTCTCTTGCTTATCACATACTTCTAAAAGTGACAATGTTTTTCACTCTTATTATCATTTGTCGAAGCTTTGATCTATATGTTTTCATCAATTAACAAAAAGGGGGAGATTGAAAGTGCAACTATCCCTAGGTGGTTTTGGTAATTCCTAACAACATATAGCTCATTGAGCTAACATTATTCCAAGATAAATATTTCAGGAAAAGCTCAATGAATGGCATGGCATGGATGAGAAAAGTGGACCCCTCAAAATACTAAGGATAAAAGGATTGGCTCAAGCTCAAAGCTCAAGACTCTACATTTTATATTTTAGTGATCCAAGACACATTGAGTCTATAGGAAAAGCCAATACTATCAAGGAGGGATGAGGTGTTGCTTAATGAGGTTCTTGCTTCATAGTACTTAGTGATATGCTCCAAAACCCTCAACTACTTTCCCACATCCACATATGACCTAAACCAAAAGTCAAACTCGGCCCCACCGATTCTTTCTATCCGGCGCCACCGAGTTCAAATGTCATAGCCACTGCCACAAACCCTAGGCAAATTGGTCTCACCGATAGGGATCTCGCTCTCACCGAGATGGGATTGTAATCTCTCTGTTTCCCTTCGTAACGTTTCGGTCTACCGAGATGAGCGATTGGTCCCACCGAGATTGCAATGTAAACTCTCTGTTTCGGTCTCACCGAAATGAGCGAATTGGTCCCACCGAGTTTACCTGACCAACTCTCTGGTTAGCTTATTACCAAATTCGGTCCAATCGAGTTTGTGTAATTGGTCTCACCGAGATTACGTTATGCCCTAAGCCTAACCATATCGGTCCTACCGAGTTGCATGTCGGTCCCACCGAAAATCCTAACGGTCACTAGATTTGTTGAATTGGTCCGACCGAGTTTATCAATTCGGTCCCACCGAGTTTGGCAGGTTGTATGTAACGGTTAGATTTTGTGTGGAGGCAATATATACCCCTCCACCTCCTCTTCATTCGTGGAGAGAGCCATCAGAACGAACCTACACTTCCAATACACATTTTCCGAGAGAGAACCACCTACTCATGTGTTGAGGCCAAGATTTTCCATTCCTACCATATGAATCTTGATCTCTAGCCTTCCCCAAGTTGCTTTCCACTCAAATCTTCTTTCCACCAAATCCAAATCCTGTGAGAGAGAGTTGAGTGTTGGGGAGACTATCATTTGAAGCACAAGAGAAAGGAGTTCATCATCAACACACCATTTGTTACTTCTTGGAGAGTGGTGTCTCCTAGATTGGCTAGGTGTCACTTGGGAGCCTCCGACAAGATTGTGGAGTTGAACCAAGGAGTTTGTAAGGGCAAGGAGATCGCCTACTTCGTGAAGATCTACCGCTAGTGAGGCAAGTCCTTCGTGGGCGACGGCCATGGTGGGATAGACAAGGTTGCTTGTTCGTGGACCCTTCATGGGTGGAGCCCTCCGTGGACTTCAGCATAACTGCTACCCTTCGTGGGTTGAAGTCTCCATCAACGTGGATGTACGATAGCACCACCTATCGGAACCACGACAAAAACATCTGTGTCTCCAATTGCGTTTGAATTCTCCAAACCCTTCCCTTTACATTCTTGCAAGTTGCATGCTTTACTTTCCGCTTCTCATATACTCTTTGCATGCTTGCTTGAATTGTGTTAAGATTGCTTGACTTGTGCTAAGTTAGCTAAAATCTGCCAAAGACTAAAATTGGGAAAATGATAAGTTTTTATTTGGTCAAGTAGTCTAATCACCCCCCTCTAGACATACTTTCGATCCTACACATTGGCCTCTGTCTCTCTCTCCCCCCTCACAGCAGGTGAAGGAGCCGTCCGGATCCCGTCGCACCGGGAAGGGGAGGAGGTGCAGCGTTCACTCTACCGCCTTCGGCGAGGGAGGCAATCCACTGCCGACCTCTTTCACCCAGCGCCTGTGCAGGAGGGCCACCAACCCCTTCTTCCTCGTTGTCGTACGTAGTGTGGGCAGATCCAGGCTCCTGTCGCACGCCTAGCCACATCCCGATGACCCTAAGGTATAACTTTCTTTGAAACCGTCATTGCTCTAGTTGCATGTGGATCTTTTTTGATTCTATAGTCGAATCTAGGTCTTGGTTCAAAGAGGAAAGAAGGGTGCGGTGGGGTGGAGCATGAATCTAGGACGTGCTTCAATGAGGAGAGGGAGGGAAAGTAGTATAGACTGGCTATCCAGCCGCTGTGTTGGTCGAAAAGGGAAAAAGGGGGTAACCCTAACTCAATACACACATATGTAAGGAACTGATCTCTTTGTTGAAAAAGGAAAGAAACTGGGGGGGGGTTAGGTAGTTTGTGCAGGACTAGGTTTTCTGCCCTCACATAGGAAAAAGGTTCAAAGAGAACAAATATGGGACCAACGCAGATATGCTGCTTGGCAACATACTCTGCATCACCCATTTATACGTGTGACGCACATGGTGCTAGCATGTCCCATGTTCCATGCCGCATAAAACTTTTTTGCTGTTGTTAATCTGAGAATGGTGCTAGAATAGAAGCAACGCCATTGTTAAAAGTAAATTAAATTTTTAACGAATGTTGTTTTAATAGAATGTCTCTGTTAATATGAATCAATGCAACCGTTTTAGAAATGCTACTGTCCTACTTTGTTTTCCATCAAGATAAGTTAGATGCTTCTTTTTGTCGATGCGTGTTTCATCCTCCTTTATTGGCCAGTAAATGTTTCCTTTTTTTCCTCTGTTAAAACAGGGATATCTATTCAACTTGTTGCTATAGCAAACTTAAATGTCACGCTAGCAACTTTGATTGATTTCAGTGCAACTGCACAAAACGAGATTGCTATTCATATTGGTATATTCGTATTTTATCTTGTGCGTCTCATGAAAGGTCAGTACAGGCCTTCATCCACATGATTGTGCAGTGTGATTTGAGATGTTGTGCTACTTGTATTGGTATTGTTTTAAATAAATGTTGAATTGAAGCTATTTTATTGCTGTCTTTTCCCATTAAGTAGTGAACAAAAATGGGACCAACCCAGACATGATGCTTGTTGCTTTGTTAGAACAAACTCTGCATCAACCCCTTTATAAGTAGATGGAAGCACATGGTGTTGTTGCGCCCACTCTCCCCTGGAATTGCTTATGCTTTTTGTTAATCTAATGTCGCTGGTAAAATTAAGTAATTCCACTCTCAGAATTAACTATTGAATCTTAGTTCAAAACTGCAACACTTGTTAGGGATCGGCGGGAGTACCATTTTTGTGGCCGCATGTTTCATCCTCCTTTATTGGCCAGTAATTGATTCCTTTTTTGCCTCTGTTAAAACAGGGATATCTATTCAACTTGTTGCTATTGCAACATTTTGCTTTGCTACGCGCAACACTTTTGTTTTAAGAGTGTTTTGTGCAGTTCAACTTGAACGTCACACCGACGACTTTCCTTAATTTTGGTGGAACTTCACAAAAGGAGATCAGATTTCCATATATGTCTTGGGATTTCTTTCAAGTCCTCCTCGCGAGTTGTTTCAGATCTTGGTCAAGAAAGGTCAGCACCGACTTTGATACACATGATGCTGCAGTGTGCTTTGAGATGTTGTGCTACTTGTATTGGTACTGTTTTGGATAAATGTTGAATTGAAGCTATTGAACTGCCGTCTTTTACCATTAAGTGAGAAAAATAGTTCCAACCCAGACATGATGCTTGTTTCTTTGTTACAACAAAACTCTACATCACCCCCTTTATAAGTAGATAGAAGCACATGGTGTTGTTGCACCCACTCTCGCTGGAACTGTTTATGCTTTTTGTTAATTGCTACCTCTTGAGCACCGCATTGGTTTTCCCTTGAGGAGGAAAGGGTGATGCAGCAAAGTAGCGTAAGTATTTCCCTCAGTTTTTTAGAACCAAGGTATCAATCCAGTAGGAGACCACACACGAGTCCCTCGCACCTACACAAACAAATAAATCCTCGCAACCAACGCAATAAAGGGGTTGTCAATCCCTTCACGGTCACTTACGAGAGTGATATCTGATAGATATTATAAGATAATATTTTTGGTATTTTTATGATAAAGATGCAAAGTAAAATAAAAGGTAATAAAAATAGCTAAGTGTTGGAAGATTAATATGATGTAAAATAGACCCGGGAGCCATAGGTTTCACTAGAGGCTTCTCTCGAGAGCATAAGTATTACGGTGGGTGAACAAATTACTGTTGAGCAGTTGACAGAATTGAGCATAGTTATGAGAATATCTAGGTATGATCATGTATTTAGGCATCACGTCCGAGACAAGTAGACCGACTCCTGCCTGCATCTACTACTATTACTCCACACATCAACTGCTATCCAGCATGCATCTAGAGTATTAAGTTCATAAGAACAGAGTAACGCTTTAAGCAAGATGACATGATGTAGAGGGATAAACTCATGCAATATGATATAAACCCCATCTTGTTATCCTCGATGGCAACAATACAATACGTGCCTTGCTGCCCCTCATCACTAGGAAAGGACACCGCAAGATTGAACCCAAAGCTAAGCACTTCTCCCATTGCAAGAAAGATAAATCTAGTAGGCCAAACCAAACTGATAATTCAAGAGACTTGCAAAGTTAACCAATCATACATAAAAGAATTCAGAGGAGATTCAAATATTGTTCATAGATAAACTTGATCATAAACCCACAATTCATCGGTCTCAACAAACACACCGCAAAAGAAGATTACATCGAATAGATCTCCACAAGATAGGGGGAAAACATTGTATTGAGATCCAAAAATAGAGAAGAAGCCATCTAGCTAATAATTATGGACCCGAAGGTCTGAGGTAAACTACTCACACATCATCGGAGAGGCTATGGTGTTGATGTAGAAGCCCTCCGTGATCAATGCCCCCTCCGTACAGAAGGTTGCGGCGGTGGAATTAGGTTTTTGGCTCTGTAACTGGTAGTTTGGGGGTACGTAGGTATATATAGGAGGAAGAAGTACGTCGGTGGAGCAACATGGGGCCCACAAGGGTGGTGGGCGCGCCCCCCCTACCTCGTGCCCTCCTGGTTGATTTCTTGACGTAGGGTCCAAGTTCTCTGGATCATGTTCGTTCCGAAAATCACGTTCCCGAAGGTTTCATTCCGTTTGATATTCTTTTTCCGCGAAACTCTGAAATAGGCAAAAAATAGCAATTCTGGGCTGGGCCTCCGGTTAATAGGTTAGTCCCAAAAATAATATAAAAGTGTATAATAAAGCCCATTAATGTCCAAAACATAATATAATATAACATGGAACAATAAAAAATTATAGATACTTTGGAGACGTATCAAGCATCCCCAAGCTTAATTCATGCTCGTCCTCGAGTAGGTAAATGATAAAAACAGAATTTTTGATGTGGAATGCTACTTGGCATAATTTCAATGTAATTCTCTTAATTGTGGTATGAATATTCAGACCCGAAAGTTCAAGATAAAAGTTTAATATTGACATAAAAACAATAATACTTCAAGCATACTAACTAAGCAATTATGTCTTCTCAAAATAACCTGGCCAAAGAAAGTTATCCCTACAAAATCATATAGTCTGGCTACGCTCTATCTTCACCACATAAAATATTTAAATCATGCACAACCCCGGTGACAAGCCAAGCAATTGTTTCATACTTTTAGTGTTCTCAAACTTTTTCAATCTTCACGCAATACATGAGCGTGAGCCATGGACATATCACTATATGTGGAATAGAATGGTGGTTGTGGAGAAGACAAAAAAAAGGAGAAGATAGTCTTACATCAACTAGGCGTATCAACGGGCTATGGAGATGCCCATTAATAGATATCAATGTGAGTGAGTAGGGATTGCCATGCAACGGATGCACTTAGAGCTATAAGTATATGAAAGCTCAATAAAAGGAACTAAGTGGGTGTTCATCCAACTCGCTTGCTCACGAAGACCTAGGGCATTTTGAGGAAGCCCATCATTGGAATATACAAGCCAAGTTCTATAATGAAAAATTTCCCACTAGTATATGAAAGTGATATCATAGGAGACTCTCTATCATGAAGATCATGGTGCTACTTTGAAGCACAAGTGTGGTAAAAGTATAGTAACATTGTCCCTTCTCTCTTTTTCTCTCATTTTTTGGGCCTTTTCTCCTCTCTTTTTTATGGCCTCTTTTTTTTTGTCCTGAGTCTCATCCCGACTTGTGGGGGAATCACAGTCTCCATCATCCTTTCCTCACTTCGGACAATGCTCTAAAAATGATGATCATCACACTTTTATTTACTTACAACTCAATAATTACAACTCAATACTTAGAACAAAATATGACTCTATGTGAATGCCTCCGGCGGTGTACCGGGATATGCAATGAATCAAGAGTGACATGTTTGAAAGAATTATGAACGGTGGCTTTGCCACAAATACGATGTCAACTACATGATCATGCGAAGCAATATGGCAATGATGGAGCGTGTCATAATAAACGAAACGGTGGTAAGTTGCATGGCAATATATCTCGGAATGGATATGGAAATGCCATGATAGGTAGGTATGGTGGCTGTTTTGAGGAAGGTATATGGTGGGTGTATGATACCGGCGAAACGTCTTGTGGTATTAGAGAGGCTAGCAATGGTGGAAGGAGGAAAAGTGCGTATAATCCATGGACTCAACATTAGTCATAAAGAACTCATATACTTATTGCAAAAATCTACAAGTTATCAAAGCAAAATATTACGCGCATGCTCCTAGGGGGATAGATTGGTAGGAAAAGACCATCGCTCGTCCCTGACCGCCACTCATAAGGAAGACAATCAATAAATAAATCATGCTCCGACTTCATCACATAACGGTTCACCATACGTGCATGCTATGGGAATCACAAACTTTAACACAAGTATTTCTCAAATTCAAAACTACTCAACTAGCATGACTCTAATATCACCATCTTCATATCTCAAAACAATTATCTAGTATCAAACTTCTCATAATATTCAACACACTCATACGATTTTTTTTACTAATCTTGAATGCCTATCATTGTCAAAGCAAACTACCATGCTGTTTTGTAGGACTCTCAAAATAATCTAAGTGAAGCACGAGAGAACAATAGTTTCTATAAAACAAAATCAGCACCGTGCTCTAAAAGATATAAGTGAAGCACTAGAGCAAAAACTATATAACTCAAAAGATATAAGTGAAGCACATGGAGTATTCTAATAATTTCCGAATCAAGTGTGTCTCTCTCAAAAGGTGTGTACAGCAAAGATGATTGTGGTAAACTAAAAAGCAAAGAAGGAAATAATACAAGACGCTCCAAGCAAAACACATATCATGTGGTGAATAAAAATATAGCTCCAAGTAAAGTTACCGATGGAAGTAGACGAAAGAGGGGATGCCTTCCGGGGCATCACCAAGCTTTGGCTTTTTGGTGTCCTTAGATAATCTTGGGGTGCCATGGGCATCCCCAAGCTTAGGCTCTTGCCACTTCTTGTTCCATAATCCATCAAATCTTTCACCCAAAACTTGAAAACTTCACAACACAAAACTTAACAGAAAATCTCGTGGGCTCCGTTAGCGAAAGAAAACAAAACACCACTTCAAGGTACTGTAATGAACTCATTATTTATTTATATTGGTGTTAAACCTACTGTATTCCAACTTATCTATGGTTTATAAAATATTTTACTAGCCATAGATTCATCAAAATAAGCAAACAACACATGAAAAACAGAATTTGTCAAAAACAGAACAGTCTGTAGTAATCTGTAACTAACGTAAACTTCTGAAACTCCAAAAATTCAGACAAAATAGGAAGACCTAGAAAATTTGTTTATTGATCAGCAGCAATTATAATAAATATTTTATCACGTTCTGGTGATTTTTTACAATTATTTTCGTGAACAGAAAGTTTCTGCAATTTTCAGCAAGATCAAATAACTATCATCCAAGAAGATCCTATAGGTTAAACTTGGCACAAACACTAATTAAAACATAAAAACACATCTAACCAGAGGCTAGATCAAATATTTATTCCTAAACAGAAGCAAAAAGCAAAAAAATAAAAATAAAATTGGGTTGCCTCCCAACAAGCGCTATCGTTTATCGCCCCTAGCTAGGCATAAAAGCAAGGATAGATCTAGGTATTGCCATCTTTGGTAGGCAATCCATAAGTGGCTCTCATAATAGATTCATAAGCTAGTTTTATTTTCTTTCTAGGGAAGTGTTCCATGCCTTTCCTTAACGGAAATTGGAATCTAGTATTCCCTTCCTTCATATCAATAATTGCACCAATCGTTCTAAGGAAAGGTCTACCAAGGATAATAGGACATGAAGGATTGCAATCTATATCAAGAACAATAAAATCTACAGGCACATAATTCCTATTTGCAATAATAATAACATCATTAATTCTTCCCATAGTTTTCTTAATGGTGGAATCCGCAAGGTGCAAGTTTAAAGAGCAATCATCAAAATCACGGAAACCTAGCAAATCGCACAAAGTCTTTGGAATCGTGGAAACACTAGCACCCAAATCACACAAAGCATAGCATTCATGATCTTTAATTTCAATTTTAATAGTAGGTTCCCACTCATCATAAAGTTTTCTAGGGATAGAAACTTCCAACTCAAGTTTTTCTTCATAAGATTGCATCAAAGCATCAATGATATGTTTAGTAAAAGCTTTATGTTGACTATAAGCATGTGGAGAACTTAGCACGAATTGCAACAAGGAAATACAATCTATCAAAGAGCAATTATCATAATTAAATTCCTTGAAATCCAAAATAGTGGGTTCATTAATATCTAAAGTTTTGATCTCTTCAATCCCACTTTTACCAATTTTTGCATCAAGATCTAAAAACTCAAAATTTTTGGAACGCCTTCTAGGTAAAGGTGGATCATATTCAGTCCCATCATTATCAAGATTCATACTGCAAAACAAAGATTTAATTGGGGACACATCAATAACTTTTAGATCTTCATCTTTATTTTCATAGGAATTAGAAGAACACGCTTTCATAAAGCAATCTTTCTTAGCACACATCCTAGCGGTTCTTTCTTTGCACTCATCAATGGAAATTCTCATGGCTTTGAGAGACTCATTGATATCATGTTTAGGTGGAATAGATCTAAGTTTTAAAGAATCAACACCAAGAGAAATTCTATCAACGTTCCTAGCCAATTCATCAACTTTAAGCAATTTTTCTTCAAGAAAAGCATTGAAATTCTTTTGCGAATTCATAAACTCCTTAACACTAGTCTCAAATTCAGAAGGCATCTTATTAAAGTTCCCATAAGAATTGTTGTAGGAATTACCATAATTATTAGAGGAATTACTAGGATAAGGCATAGGATTAAAGTTTCCTCTATATGCATTGTTACCAAAATTATTCCTACCAACAAAATTCACATCCATAGATTCATTATTATTATCAATCAAAGTAGACAAAGGCATATCATTAGGATCAGAAGAAACACTCTTAGTAGTAAATAATTTCATAAGTTCATCCATCTTTCCACTCAAAACATTAATTTCTTCTATCGCATGCACTTTTTTATTAGTAGATCTTTCAGTGTGCCATTGAGAATAATTAACCATAATATAATCTAGGAGTTTAGTAGCTTCTCCTAAAGTGATTTCCATAAAAGTGCCTCCCACGGCCGAATCTAAAAGATTTCTAGAAGCAAAATTTAATCCGGCATAAAATAATGATCATCCATAAATTCAAGCCATGTGTAGGAAAATTACGTATCATTAATTTCATCCTCTCCCAAGCTTGTGCAACATGTTCATGATCAAGCTGCTTAAAATTCATAATATCGTTTCTAAGAGAGATGATCTTAGCGGGGGAAAAATACTTAGAGATAAAAGCATCTTTGCACTTATTCCAAGAATCAATACTATTTTTAGGCAAAGATGAAAACCAAGCTTTAGCACGATCTCTAAGCGAAAAAGGAAATAGCTTCAGTTTAACAATATCATTATCCACATATTTCTTCTTTTGCATATCACACAAATCAACGAAGCTATTTAGATGGGTAGCGGCATCTTCACTAGGAAGGCTGGTGAATTGATCTTTCATGACAAGATTCAACAAGCAGCATTGATTTCACAAGATTCAGTATTGGTAAGAGGAGCAATCGGAGTGCTGAGAAAAATCATTATTGTTGGTATTGGTGAAGTCACACAATTTAGTATTGTCTTGAGCCATAGTGACAAGAAAGCAATCCAACACACGAGCAAACAAGAAGCAAGCGAAAAAAAGAGGTGAACGAAAAAGAGAGGGCGAATAAAACGGCAAGGGTAAAGTGGGGGAGAGGAAAACGAGAGGCAAATGGCAAATAATGTAATGCGGGAGATAAAGGTTTGTGATGGGTACTTGGTATGTTGACTTTTGCGTAGACTCCTCGGCAACGGCGCCAGAAATCCTTCTTGCTATCTCTTGAGCACTGCGTTGGTTTTCCCTTGAAGAGGAAAGGGTGATGCAGCAAAGTAGCATAAGTATTTCCCTCAGTTTTTAAGAACCAAGGTATCAATCCAGTAGGAGACCATGCATGAGTCCCTCGCACCTACACAAACAAATAAATCCTCGCAACCAACGCAATAAAGGGGTTGTCAATCCCTTCACGATCACTTACGAGAGTGAGATCTGATAGATATGATAAGATAATATTTTTGGTATTTTTACGATAAAGATGCAAAGTAAAATAAAAGGTAATAAAAATAGCTAAGTGTTGGAAGATTAATATGATGGAAAATAGACCCGGGGGCCATAGGTTTCACTAGAGGCTTCTCTCGAGAGCATAAGTATTACGGTGGGTGAACAAATTACTGTTGAGCAATTGACAGAATTGAGCGTAGTTATGAGAATATCTAGGTATGATCATGTATATAGGCATCACGCCCGAGACAATTAGACCAACTCCTGCCTGCATCTACTACTATTACTCCACACATCGACCGCTATCCAGCATGCATCTAGAGTATTAAGTTCATAAGAACAGGGTAACACTTTAAGAAAGATGACATGATGTAGAGGGATAAACTCATGCAATATGATATAAACCCCATCTTGTTATCCTCGATGTCAACAATACAATACGTGCCTTGCTGCCCCTACTGTCACTAGGAAAGGACACCGCAAGATTGAACCCAAAGCTAAGCACTTCTCCCATTGCAAGAAAGATCAATCTAGTAGGCCAAACCAAACTGATAATTCAAAGAGACTTGCAAAGATAACCAATCATACATAAAAGAATTTAGAGGAGATTCAAATATTGTTCATAGATAAACTTGATCATAAACCCACAATTCATCGGTCTCAACAAACACACCACAAAAGAATATTACATCGAATAGATCTCCACAAGAGAGGGGGAGAACATTGTATTGAGATCCAAAAAGAGAGAAGAAGCCATCTAGCTAATAACTATGGACCCGAAGGTCTGAGGTAAACTACTCACACATCATCGGAGAGGCTATGGTGTTGATGTAGAAGCCCTCTGTGATCAATGCCCCTCCGTGGATCTCCGGAAAAAGGCCCCAAGATGGGATCTCATGGGTACAGAAGGTTGCGGCGGTGGAATTAGGTTTTTGGCTCCGTATCTGGTAGTTTGGGGTACGTAGGTATATATAGGAGGAAGAAGTACGTCGGTGGAGCAACGTGGGGCCCATGAGGTTGGAGGGCGCACCCAGGGGGTAGGCGTGGCCCCCTACCTCGTGCCCTCCTGGTTGATGTCTTGACGTAGGGTCCAAGTCCTCTGGATCACATTCGTTCCTAAAATCACGTTCCCGAAGGTTTCATTCCGTTTGGACTCCATTTGATATTCTTTTTCTGCGAAACTCAAATAGGCAAAAACAACAATTACGGGTTGGGCCTCCGGTTAATAGGTTAGTCCCAAAAATAATATAAAAGTGTATAATAAAGCCCATTAATGTCCAAAACAGAATATAATATAGCATGGAACAATCAAAAATTATAGATACGTTGGAGACGTATCATTAATCTAATGCCGTTGGTAAAATTAAGCAATGCCACTCTCAGAATTAACTACTAAATCTTAGTTCAAAACTGCAACACTTGTTAGGGATCAGTGGGAGTACCATTTCTGTTAGGGATCAGCCGGAGTACATGTTTAAGAAATGTATTGTTGAGATAATGTCTCTGTTATTATATATCAGTTACAGTGTTTTACAAATGGTGCTATCCTGCTTTGTAGTTCGTTCTACATGTTTAACCAAGGTATTGTTAAGATAATGTCTCTGTTAATATCAATCAGTCGCATTGTTTTAGGAATGGTACTTTTCCGCTTTGTCGTTCTTTATACATGTTGAAACAAGGCATTGTTAAGATAATGTCTCAGTTAATATGAATGAATCACACTGATTGAGAATTGGTACTCTCTTGCTTTGTTTCCCATTAAGATAAGGTAGATCAGTAGATGTTTTTCTTCTGGGAGCACAAGTCATCAACCATTATTTCTCACTAATTGTTTCCCTTATACCTATTGTTGCATGCAGGGATATCAAAATTTCTGCTCGGTTTTATTTCGACTTTGATTTTAGTTGAACCGCACAAAAGGAGCCAATGTGTCTAAGGCAAACTGCTGCATTAGTGGGTCCAGTTGGTCTTACCACTCTGCAGAAAGAAGCAGTCACTGTTTGCGTTACACTACACAAGGAATGATCGAGAAGCTTTACAGAGTATTAGTAGAAGCTGGTGACATGACTAGTCTGCAGAGAGCATGGGCAACTCAACAACACGTGGAGTGCAAAATTCACTCCACAAGGAAAGGTATGACCAAGTCAGTTGCCGACACATCTGTAACAAACGAGGTCAGTATCTTCCTTTATCCACATGATTGTGCTTTGTTATGTTGTGCTACTTATATTGTTGTATTGTTTTGAATAAATGTTTAATTCGAGGTATTGTATTGCTATCTTTTCCTGTTAAAGATAATGAAGATGATTATAGTTGCAAATGTATGTTTAATCAACTAGTACCACTATTATATTCATCACACTTTTTCTGTATTTATGCAGATAGGGACTGAGCTTGATCTTAGTGGAACTGCACAAAATATTCAGATGGTTCGTGTCCTCCATAATACTTCATCATGCACAATACATCGAATGGTTCTCTAATCATTCGTCGTCACCTTGAGCCACCGGACTATCTGTTTGAATGGAGCTGCCAACGTCGGCCATTAAGAAGGGTTAGAAGAAAGACAAAAAGAGAGATGATCGCTTTACTTGTGGTTCGGAGGAACATCGGGCAAACAGTGCCCAAACAAGTACAAGAAGCTAAGACAGGACTCCAAGTATGTCAATGTCACTCTAAGCAACAATGATGGAGCATCTGGGTATGGTAATCTGTTTACCGTACTTTTAGTTTGTTAGCCCACCGATTGGAATGTTGTGGCATGCGACATCACGAGCTGTTCACCGTGCCTCCTGAGAATAATGCTTCATATTGTTTTGCATGTTGATCTAATGCCCGTGATTTGCATGTTAAGAAGATCATCCTCTTCTGTTGTTTCTGTGCTTAAGAAGTTCATTGTCTTATGTTTCATTCATAGCCTATACGACAACTCGGGTAGGTTAGAGGTGAAACCATATGATCTTCCGACCAACTCATCATCTTAGGTCGTGATTGGATCGTCGTTTTCCAACCAAAACCGCTTCTAAAACTGACGCTTGTAAATAAAAGTAGATGGTCTTGGGTGAAGCGCTTGGTTGGTCGATTTTGACTAGTAAAATATGCACTGGTCTCTCAAATTACACGCGTAACTCACTGGTTTTCGCTACAGACCTCGGGCCCTCGGTTTCATTACGCCTGTATTTTACGCGTTGTTTCGCATGAAGAGTAAATTACACTTGTATCTTAATACAGGTGTGAAACAATCCAGAGCTCCCAAGCGCGGCCTTACCGTTTCATGCCATCTCAGTCTCTCGAAGGTGCTCATAGGCGCTATATTCGACCATCTGTAGGGCCCGCGAGGCCCTCTCCATTGTCCTTCGAGTTGTTGCACTCGTCGTGGCGCCGAGCATTGTCAACATGGTAAACGAACATGAGGAATCAGGAGATGACTTTATTTGGACTTGATGACAGTAGGGACCCACTAGGGCCATAGCCGTACATACGCAAGTTCCTCCTTATTATATATATACACTATATTTTTTTGCTTCCTCCTGGTTTCTTGACATCACGGTCCCACACCATCGTCAACCTATATAGTCAATAAACGAGAGAATTGCACAAGGAGCGGCCGACAGTTGGGACCCAGTAGCTCGAGCATTATTTGTTTATTTAGGTGTAAGCGAGTTTTTCTTGAGCGATGCTTTTGTTGTTGTTCAAAGGAGTAGGGTATCAATTGGGCGGGCTGTGGCCCGTCTAGCCCAGGCTATTATTTTATGTCGACCAAATATCCAGCCCAAATATTATTTTTACAAGGTGAAAATGGCTAGCCCAACTATACTTTTTTTTGCGGAATACCCAACCCAGGTCAACTTGTTATTCTCTGCCCCGCTGGGCTGTAAATCTTTCCTATGAGAGATGCATTAGGCCTAACAGGAAAATGGGCTTTAAGAAATTATAAATGGGATGTAATTATAAAAACTGGGCTGTAAATATACAAAAACACACCAAGCAGGTAATTAGTTTCAAAAATATTATTGTTTGAATTTGGAATTTGTTATTTCATTACTTATTGCGCACACATTATTTCTTTAGATTTTTACCTAATACAAATTCATTTTGAAATTATATGTAATCTGACTCAAAATTTCAGGATAAAATGTTTTCGGATCCCATCAAAATGTGGGATTTTTGGTTGAATTCTATTTTGAGTGGTTCGTTGAAATTATTAATCGTTGTCCTAGCTAGAAAATGGGCTGTAATTTTTACAGGCTATAAATGGGTTGTAGTAAATTCCATTAGAATTCAAAAATGGGTTGTACACTATTACAAATCGCAAATGGGCTATATGTTCTCTGCCACAGATGTGATGCTCACTTGTGGGCCTACTATTTTTTTGAGAATTATAGTCAGTGACGCGTACAGAAGGCTTGTGGGCCTACTAAGGCGTACGGAAAGCTTTGTAAACTTATAGTCAAGACACGATTCTAGCATCAGTGGTCGTTGGATGTCCATCCAACGGCTGTAGTGCTTCTTCAATCTCGGATATTCTTGCTTCAGCCGCCCAAACCACCACCGGCGGTATCGCCTGCTACCGCCTCCCGTGGCTGGCTGTGCTGCCGCACAGGCTTCATCGACCCACTCTACTCCCAAACGCCGTCCAGGCCATTCCTCTACTCACCAACACGTCATGTTCTTCACCGGCGACGGCAGCCTCACACCGTAGCCAAACCGGTGAACCCTCGTACTCCCCTCTGCGTGGGCATCCACTGTTGTGCCTTCGCCGGCTCCGAGTCGTTCCTTTCGTAATACTCGCCATCGTTCACCGCGTTAGTTCTCTAGGCGCGGCGTGGTCAACTTTGTCAACAAATGACAGCCATCGGATGAGGCATGTACGTGGATTGGCTGACAGTAGGGACCCACATGGCCCATGGCTGCACGCAGCAAGTGCCCCCGTATTATGCGAAAACAAATAATTTCTCCCCCTGAAAGGTTTGACCCACCAGCTACATCTTCGCACGCAAGGAAGTGCTTCCTTTTTTACGCGAAAACAAAAAGTTTCCTCTCCCTAACAGCTGGGACCCACCAACTTTATTATGTCCTTTTCATGAAAATAAAGATTGTACTGAAGATCCTAAATTGTTTTCTTTTTATTCTAACTCAAAAAAGAAGAAATAGAAAACCCAGAAAACATCTTCGCACGCAAGGAAATGCCACCGTATTACGGGAAAAAAATGATTCCCCCTGCTAGCTGGGACCCACCAGATTTGGAGGCTGACTTGTGGGCCTACTAAGTTAATGCGTACGCAGTGCTTTGTCAACTTAGTCAATAAAAGATTCTAGCTACACTGACGGTTCGATGTTAATCCAACGACCAAGCTGCATCTTCAACCTCTGGTCTTGTTGCTCCAGCCACCCAAACCTGCGCCCGCCGTACCGCCTGCTCCAGCCTCCCTTGGCCGGCTGTGCTGCCGTGCAGGCCTCACCGCCCGACCATACTACTACTAGCCGGGCCTTCCCTCTACTCACCCACACCCCCTGTTATTCTCTGAAGATGGCAGCCTCAAACCGCAGCCGAAGCAGTATTCCCCTCCGCGTGGGCATCCACTGCTACGTATTCCCCTGCTCCGGGTCGTTCCCTTCCTAGGTCGCACCATCGTCCACCACCTTGGTGCTCTCGGGCAGTACAGCATCGTCAACGCGGTCAATGAACGGTAGCCATCAGAAGAGGATTGTAAGTGGAGAGGCTGACAGCTGGGTCCATGGCCGCATGCAAGGAAGTGCCTCCTTATTACACGCAAAATAATGATTCCTCCCACCTGACACCTCGGACCTACCGGAAGGGCCTCTGTATTTAACGAAAAAAACATTCCCCCTGGACATCTGGGACCCATCGGATTTATCTTTGCACGGAAGGAACTGCCTTCTTACCCCTTGACAGCTGGGATCCACCAGGTTGAACCGAAGGTAGAGTTATCTGTCCGGCCGCGAACATGTACGTACATAGTGGTCGATCGGTGTCTCTGCAGCGACGTACCGTGGCCGAGTAAGGAGCGACACGTGTTGAAGTAGAGGCACCGACGTAGCGTGTCACGCAATCCCGTCTATATCGTGTACACGTACGGCCATGCTGCAAGATAGTAAGTACGGCTACGTACGTACATACGGGCGGGGTCTCTAACACATACAACGACTAATCCTATTCATCGGAAGCCAACCGGCTGGGTCGGAACGGAGAAACTGTGTCGTGTTAATGGGGAGGCAAAAAAATGCGTCGTGTTCATCGAGAGGCAACGAAATACGTCGTTCAACAGGAGCCAACCGCCTTGGACAGAACAGCCGAAATGAGGGCTGGTGTACCGTAGAACAGAGGAAACGGGCCTTCTGTTCGACCGCGTACGGTCGAAACGGGGTCTTGTTCATTGGGAAGGGTCCAGCGTACCGCAAAACAGAGGAAACACATTTGTGTTCGACCGCGTACGGTCGAAATGGGGTCCTATTGATTGGGAGGGGTGTGGCATACCGCAAAACGGAGGAAACAGACTAATGTTGGAGTGCATACAGTCGAAACGGGGTCCTGTTGATCAGGAGGGGTGTGGCATACCGCAAAATCGGACTCCACGGGCTACTGTTCAACTACATCGTCAACCTCCTCCAGCCTCCACAGACTACTGTTCATCCATCGTCGACCTCCTCCAGCCTCCACCTGCGACTGTTCATCCATGGGCTCCTGTTCATCCAGCCTCCACCGCTCCTCCACCGGCTACTATTCAACCAGCCCTCTCCACGGGGTCCTGTTCAACCACCCCTCCACGGGCCACTGTTCATCCAGCCCTCCATCGGCTACTGTTCAACCAGCACTCCACGGGGTCTTCCAGTTCATCCAGCCCTCCACGGGGTCCTGTTCATCCACCCCAAACCAACTCGATCGATTGGGGTCCTGTTCATCCAGCGGCAACGGCCTTTACTACCAATGGGTCATGTTCATCCAACCCCCACCGAGAACTGTTCATCCAAAACCCCAACAACACTCACTGTTCATCAAGAGGCAGCAGGTTCGATCGGCTGCAGTTAGCAGCAGTAGCAAAGGAATCGCTCGATTAGGTTCAGTTAACAGCCAGATCGATCGACCGCTTGGGTTCGATGAGGCATAGCTGCGATGCAATCGCCGGGTTCGCATGGCGAACGCCTCGCTCGGGTTCAGTTAGAGCCCAACGCCTCGCACCCACGCACGTACGTGTACGAGAGAAACGTGCATCGCTCGGCCCCCGACCACCCACCGTTACCGGGAACTCCGTGATATTTTCCTCGCCCTCGCTTCTACCATGGTTTTTTCCCTCATGGATGGCCCAAAGAATGTCATGCAGCTGTGTCCCCGGCCCGCCCAGGACGAAAAGCCCATTTTCTGTCATAATTTTTTGTCATAGAAGTAGGAGCCCACCACATCTATGATGATACCGGGTTTTGTCACAGTTATCGTCATAGAAGTGTCATAAGCATGACAGAAAAAAAATTCGTTCGGCCCAAAATGTCACGGATGTGTCTTTTTTTTAGTGATACTTCCACCGAGGCATAAAGCAGGAATTTTTTTAGTGGCCTTTCCTCTATAGTAGTAAAAAATAGGTGATGTTGGACAAGCCGACGAACCCTAGATACTGTACATGGGGAGTTGGGAGTAGTGGCATAGAAGAAAACCCGCATGCAGCGACTTGGGGAGCTGGACCAGTACAATGAAGCATGAAATGCAAAAGAAGTTATACCTCAGGTGGGCGAGATGTCGCTTAGGCAGGTGGGCGGGATCTGCCCACACGACGGCAGTGAACAAGGGCGTGGAGGACCTTTGTCCGTGACAGCGCCGACTCGGAGAGGATGGTGCGCATCAGCTTCCTCCATCGCCAACGGCGACAACGTCAATGCTGCACCTCCTCACCTCCCGCAGCGGACGGGATTCGGCCGGAGCTGTGACCACCGGCGAGGAGAGAGATAGAGTGGACATTGTCATCTTGTTTAGATATGGAGATGGTGAGAGAGCGAGACGCGAGAAACCCTATCAAACAAGAGGCTATATATACAATGGAGTAAACAAATCTCTCCATAGCAGTGGTTTTAAATAGAATACGTGCGTTCCAGAAAAAAGAAACGAAAACTGGCGGACAATCTTTTTTAACGTACCAAGAAAGAGAACTCAACCAAAAACATGCCCGCGCTTCCAGGTCACAGTTTGTATCACTGGCGTGTGGTCCCCGACCCTCCATTATTAAGTGAACAAATCAAAGGGTCAAATTATTACGTACGTAAGCTGCCTCTTCGTGTACAAATGCACTCCATCGTGTACTCGTGGGTTTCTCGGTGGCAGAGTGAGTGCGTGTACATTTCTTCTTGTATGTCGTACTCCATTTATCTCACTTCATATTGTTTCCCTCACTCCTATGATATTCCTATCCTAGGAACAAAATGAGGCGGTACTAAGTTTGTGTGTGTGTAGGGAGAACGAGATATCGATGGTGTGTACAAGTAGTCGCGAGAGTCGTCGCGCACACAAACATAGGAATAGACATGCATATCCGTGTTTACATAAAGTTCCATCTCCATCTCCATCTCCGTCTCCAATCATATTTGTCCAACTGGCACATTATTTACATTGTTAATTATATACGCAGCAATATTTACGTACATCATCTCTTGTTTGCGGGCGTCCAGACCGCTGCCACACCCGCTCCTAACCAACACGAACCCTCTTCATCATCTCTTATTGAGCGGCATACTTTCATTTTCAACATAGCAACTAAGAGATGGCGATATCTTCCATGCTACACACATTATAGGCGGTTCCCAAACAGAATGGTAAAGTTTATACTCCCCCTCCACCAACAAGCATCAATCCATGACTTGCTCGAAACAACGAGTGTCTCCGACTAGCAACAGTCCGGGGGGAGTTTTGTTTGCAATTATTTTGATTTAGTTTGCATAAAGCATGGACCGGGCATCCCGGTGACCAGCCATTTTCTCGTGAATGAGGAGCGGAGTCCACTCCTCTTGAGAATAACCCGCCTAACATGGAAGATAAGGGCAGCCCTAGTTGATACATGAGCTATTCGAGCATACAAAACAGAATGTTTATTTGAAGGTTTAGAGTTTGGCACATACAAATTTACTTGGAACGGCAGGTAGATACCGCATATAGGAAGGTACGGTGGACTCATATGGCATAACTTTGGGGTTTAAGGAATTGGATGCACAAGCAGTATTCACGCTTAGTACAAGTGAAGGCTAGCAAAAGACTGGGAAGCAACCAACTAGAGAGCGACAACAGTCATGAACATGCATTAAAATTAATAAACATTGGATGCAAGCATGAGTAGGATATAATCCACCATGAACATAGATATCGTGAAGGCTTATGCTGATTTGTTTCAACTACATGTGTGAACATGTGCCAAGTCAAGTCACTTAAATCATTCAAAGGAGGATACCACCCCATCATACCACATCACAACCATTTTAATAGCATGTTGGCACGCAAGGTAAATCATTATAACTCATAGCTAATTAAGCATGCCACAAGCAACTATGATCTCTAATTGTCATTGCAAACATGTTTATCCATAATAAATTTGAATCAGAACGATGAACTCATCATATTTACAAAAACAAGAGAGGGCGAGTTCATACCAGCTTTTCTCGATCTCAGCCACCCATCATATATCATCATAATTGCCTTTCACTTGCATGACCGAACGATGTGAATAATAATAAGAGTGTACGTGCATTGGACTAAGCTGGAATCATGAAGCATTCAATAAACAGGAGAAGACAAGGCAATATGGGCTCTTGGTTAAATCAACAATAATGCATATAAGAGCCACTTCAACAATTTAATCATTGTCTTCTCCTATCGACCCCAAAGAAAAGAAAAGAAATAAAACTATTTACATGGGAAAGCTCCCAACAAGCAAAAGAAGAACGATAAATATTTTTGGGTTTTCTTTTTTTAATTAATACTACTACAACAAGTAAAGTAAACTACTACTATTTTTTTTGGTTTTTCTTAAGGTTTGACAAACACACAAGAAGAAAGCAGGAAAAAGAAAATAATCTAACATGAATATTACAGTGAAAAAGTATGAGCACCGACATCTAGCAATGAGTGTGTGTAAACATAAATGTAATGTCGGTGGGAAATACGTACTCCCCCAAGCTTAGGCTTTTGGCCTAAGTTGGTTCATTGCCAGGGGTGGCCTGGCGGATATCCATAGGTGTAGCTGGGGTCGTACTGTGATGCAGCGGCTATCGCCTCCTGAGCTGCAACGTGGAGTCGAGCTGCCTCCGCTCTCCTCTCGTACTCATCTGCCTCCTCTCTGATAATAGTATATCTTCCTTTTGCGTGATAATCAAAGAAGGCAGGAGCAGGGAGAGTAATACAGACAACACGCCGTTTATCAAAAATTAGTCGATACTGGAGAGGTGGTTCATCCCTCTCGACAAACTGGTGGTGGACCATAGAATTAAAGTCTTAATAAGTAGGAGGCAACTCCATATCACCCTCACGAACGTCCACATCAAGAAAATCAGCTAAGCGGGTTGCATAAATTCCTCCAAAGAAATCTCCATTAAATCTATTATGATGCAACCTACGTGCAACAATGGCTCCCATATTATAATATTGGTCCCCTAACACAGCACTCCTAAGAATACTGAGGTCAGGCACACACATATGACATGCTTCATCTTTAGCATTTATGCACCTACCTATGAAGAGAGCAAAATAATGTATAGCAGGAAAATGGATGCTCCCTATGGTAGCTTGTGTTATATCTCCAGATTCCCCCACGGTTATACCAGCAAGAAAGTTTCTAAATTCAGATTTACGGGGATCATTAATACTACCCCATTGTGGAAGTTTGCAAGCAGAAGTAAAATCCTCTAAGTCCATGGTATAAGATTTTTCATAAAGGTCAAACATGACTGTTGGAGAATTACGTGAAGATGAAAATTCAAACCTCCTCAGAAATGAGCTTGTGAGTTGATGGTACTGGGGGCGTTTGTCTCCCTCAAAGCTCACAAGATCGGCGTTACGCAAATATGCGTTAAATTCTTCTTTGATCCCCGCTCGATCCATAAAATTTTCTGAAGGCCACTCACAAGGCCGCACTGGGGCATCTCTTGGTGGTTCCTCGTCAGCATCACGTATTGCAAGCCTGGGTCCTTGCTTTCTTGAAGAACCACCTTGGAACATTTTCCTAAGCATATTTATTCCTCTGAAAATTTTCTGAAATATTTAGTAACTTCAAACAAAAGTGAACCAAGCTCAACAAAATTGATAGCAACTACTCCTACAAGTGCCTAGAGCCTATATCAAGCATTAGAACTACTTGGAACCATATAAATTTGACATGCAAGCTCAAGAACATGGTCACCTAGGCAGCACAAATTTGCAATGAATATAGCCCTAGAACAAAAACTAATTGGACCAATGGAGGAGTCACATACCAAGGAACAATCTCCCCAAGCAGTTTTGTGAGAGGTGCTTTGAGCAAGGAGATCGAAAATCGCAGCAAAGTGAGCTAGAACTCATGCTTGAGCTAGATATTCGTGTTTGTGGGAGGAAGAAGAAGTGGATGGGTGAAGGAATAAGTGGAGGAGGGACACCATGGGCCAATGAGGCAGGGGGCACGCCCTGGGGGGTAGGGCGCGCCCTCCACCCTCGTGGCCAGGTGGCAGCTCCCCCCGCGGTGTTTTCAGTTCCATAAATCCTCAAATATTCCAGAAAAAATCATATTAAATTGGCATGGCATTTGGAGGACTTTTATTTTCGGGGTATTTTTATATTGCACGGATAAATCAGGAAATGTATCGAAAAATACTATTTTTAATTTATTTCAACTAAATAATGAGAAAGTATAAAGAGGGTACAGAAGGTTGTGCCTTCTAGTTTCATCCATCTCATGCTCATCAAAAGGAATCTACTAACAAGGTTGATCAGGTCTTGTTAACAAACTCATTCCGAATAACATGAAACCGGAGAAATTTCGAATAACACTATGTTACCTCAACGGGGATATGCACATCCCCAATAATAAGAATATCATATTTCTTCTTGACAGTAGGAAGGGGAAATTCAAAACCTCCAAATATAATTGATGGATTTTTTCCAATAGAGTTGATACTATGAACTTGAGGTTATTTCCTCAGAAAGTGTACCGTATGCTCATTACCATTAACATGAAAAGTGACATTGCCTTTGTTGCAATCAATAACAGCCCCTGCAGTATTCAGAAAAGGTCTTCCAAGAATAATAGACATACTATCATCCTCAGGAATATCAAGAATAACAAAGTCTGTTAAAATAGTAATGTTTGCAACCACAACAGGCACATCCTCACAAATACCGGCAATTATAGCAGTTGATTTATCAGCCATTTGCAAAGATATTTCAGTAGGTGTCAACTTATTCATGTCAAGTCTACGATATAAAGAGAGAGGCATAACACTAACACCGGCTCCAAGATCACATAAAGCAGTTTTAACATAGTTTCTTTTAATGGAGCATGGTATGGTAGGTACTCCTGGATCTCCAAGTTCCTGTGGTATTCCACCCTTAAAAGTATAATTAGCAAGCATGGTGGAAATTTCAGCTTCCGGTATCTTTCTTTTGTTTGTAACAATATCTTTCATATACTTAGCATAAGGATTCATTTTGAGCATATCAGTCAATCGCATACGCAAAAAGATAGGTCTAATCATTTCAGCAAAGCGCTCAAAATCCTCATCATCCTTTTTCTTGGATGGTTTGATAGGAAAAGGCTTAGGTTTTTGAACCCATGGTTTTCTTTCTTTACCATGTTTCCTAGCAATAAAGTCTCTCTTATCATAACGTGGATTCTTTGATTGTGGGTTATCAAGATCAACAGCAGGTTCAACTTCTACATCATTATCATTACTAGGTTGAGCATCATCATGAAGAACATCATTAACATTTTCACTAGGTTCATGTTCATTACCAGATTGTGTTTCAGCATCAGACATAGATATATCATTTAGATTATCAGGTGGTTCAGCAATAGGTTCACTAGAAGTTTGCAAAGTCCTATCATTTTTCGTTTTCTTCCTTTTAGATGAACTAGGTACATCAATATTATTTCTCTGAGAATCTTGCTCAATTCTCTTAGGGTGGCCTTCAGGATACAAAGGTTCCTGAGTCATTCTACCAGTTCTAGTAGCCACTCTAACAGAATAATCATTTTTCTTACTATTCATTTCATTGAGCAAATCATTTTGAGCCTTAAGTACTTGTCCCACTTGAGTGGTAACCATAGAAGCATGTTTACTAACAAGTTTATGTTCACATCTAATATCAGCCATATAATCACCCAAGTGTTTAATCATATAAGTATTTTGTTTTAATTGTCTACCAAAATAAGCATTGAAATCTTCCTGCGTAACCATAAAGTTATCAAACACATCCAAGCACTGGCTAGCAATTTTAGTAGGAGGGACTTCAGCTTTATCATATCTATAGAGAGAATTTACCTTTACTACCCGTGTCGGGTTATCAAGACCTGGAGGTTCTTCAATAGGTAATGGATTACGATCATATGTTTCTTCAACAGACGGTAAATTAAGACCATGTATTTCTTCAATAGGAGGTAAATTCGTAACATCTTCATCTTTAATACATTTTTCTTTCATAGATTTCTTTGCCTCTTGCATATCTTCAGGACTGAGAAATAGAACACCTCTCTTCTTCGGAGTTGGTTTAGGAATAGGCTCAGAATTGGCTCGAGCTGGCTCGGGAAGTGTCCAATTATTTTCATTTGTCAACATATTATTCAATAGAATCTCAGCTTCATCTGGTGTTCTTTCCCTGAAAACAGAACCAACACAACTATCCAGGTAATCTCTGGAAGCATCGGTTAGTCCATTATAAAAGATATCAAGTATTTCATTTTTCTTAAGAGGATGATCAGGCAAAGCATTAAGTAAGTTGAGAAGCTTCCCCCAAGCTTGTGGGAGACTCTCTTCTTCAATTTGCACAAAGTTATATATTTCCCTCAAAGCAGCTTGTTTCTTATGAGCAGGGAAATATTTAGCAGAGAAGTAATAAATCATATCCTGGGGACTACGCACACAACCAGGATCAAGAGTATTAAACCATATCTTAGCATCACCCTTTAATGAGAACGGAAATATTTAAGGATATAAAAGTAGCGAGATCTCTCATCATTAGTGAACAGGGTGGCTATATCATTTAATTTAGTAAGATGTGCCACAACAGTTTCAGATTCATAGCCATGAAAAGGATCAGATTCAACCAAAGTAATTATATCAGGAGAATTAAACCATATCTTAGCATCACCCTTTAATGAGAACGGAAATATTTTAAGGATATAAAAGTAGCGAGATCTCTCATCATTAGTGAATAGGGTGGCTATATCATTTAATTTAGTAAGATGTGCCACAACAGTTTGATTCATAGCCATGAAAAGGATCAGATTCAACCAAAGTAATTATATCAGGATCAACAGAGAATTCATAATCCTTATCGGCAACACAAATAGGTGAAGTAGCAAAAGCAGGGTCATGTTTCATTCTATCTCTAAGAGATTCCTTACTCCATTTAACTAATAGCCTCTTGAGCTCAGATCTACCTTTGCTAGCAAAAATAGCTGCAGAAACTTCTTTATCAAAAACATAACCCTCGGGAATAGCAGGCATATCTTCATCATCACTTTCATCAATATAATCAGTTTCAATAATTTCTTTCTCTCTAGCCCTAGCAATTTGTTCATCAAGAAATTCACTAAGGGGCACAGTAGTATCAAGCATAGAAGTAGTTTCATCATAAGTATCATGCATAGAGAAGTGGCATCATCAATAACATGCGACATATCGGAATGAATAGCAGAAGCAGGTTTAGGTGTCGCAAGCTTACTCAAAACAGAAGGTGAATCAAGTGCAGAGCTAGATGGCGGTTCCTTACCTCCCCTCGTAGTTGAGGGATAAATTGTTGTCTTAGCGTCTTTCAAGTTCTTCATAGTGACCAGCAGATATAAATCCCAAGTAACTCAAAGAATAGAGCTATGCTCCCCGGCAACGGCGCCAGAAATTAGTCTTGATAACCCACAAGTGTAGGGTATCGCAACAACTTTCGAGGGTAGAGTATTCAACCCAAATTTATTGATTCGACACAAGGGAAGCCAAAGAATATTCTCAAGTATTAGCAGTTGAGTTGTCAATTCAACCACACCTGGATAGCTTAATATCTGCAGCAAAATATTTAATAGCAAAGTAATATGATAGTAGTGGTAACGGTAACAAAAGTAACGAAAGCAAAAGTAATATTTTTGGTGTTTTGTAGTGATTGTAACAATAGCAACGGAAAAATAAATAAGCGTAAACCAGTATATGGAAAGCTCGTAGGCATTGGATCGGTGATGGATAATTATGTCGGATGCGGTTCATCATGTAATAGTCATAACATAGGATGACACAGAACTAGCTCCAATTCATCAATGTAATGTAGGCATGTATTCCCAATATAGTCATACGTGCTTATGGAAAAGAACTTGCATGGCATCTTTTGTCCTACCCTCCCGTGGCAGCGAGGTCCTAACGGAAACTAAGGGATATTAAGACCTCATTTTAATAGAGAACCGGAACAAAGCATTAGAACTTAGTGAATACATGAAATCCTCAAACTAGGGTCATCATCGGGAGTGGTCCCGATTATTGTCACTTCGGGGTTGCCTGATCATAACACATACTAGGTGACTATAGACTTGCAAGATAGGATCAAGAACACACATATATTCATGGAAATATAATAGGTTCAGATCTGAAATCATGGCACTCGGGCCCTAGTGATAAGCATTAAGCATAGCAAAGTCATAGCAACATCAATCTCAGAACATAGTGGATACTAGGGATTAAACCCTAACAAAACTAACTCGATTACATGATAGATCTCATCCAACCCATCACCGTCCAGCAAGCTTACGATGGAATTACTCACGCACGACGGTGAGCATCATGAAATTGGTGATGGAGGATGGTTGATGATGATGACGGCGATGAATCCCCCTCTTCGGAGCCCCGAACGGACTCCAGATCAGCCCTCCCGAGAGGTTTTAGGGCTTGGCGGCGGCTCCGTATCGTAAAACGCGATGATTTCTTCTCCTTGATTTTTTTTCTCCCCGAAAGCAAATAGATAAAGTTGGAGTTGGCGTCGGAGGAGCTCCAAGGGCCCACGAGGTGAGGCGCGCCCCACCCTCGTGGACAGGTGGTGGGCCCCCTGGCCTTCATCTTTGGCAAGGATTTTTTATTATTTCTGAAAAGTTGTTCCGTGAAGTTTCAGGTCATTCCGAGAACTTTTGTTTCTGCACATAAATAACATCATGGCAATTCTGCTGAAAACAGCGTCAGTCCGGGTTAGTTCCATTCAAATCATGCAAGTTAGAGTCCAAAACAAGGGCAAAAGTATCAAGCGCAAAGTTTACTACTAGTACTACTACTATATAGGTATGTACTACTACTAGGAACCGGATGGTGGAGCGTCTGTACTCTTATTTTATTTTAAAATGTGATAAAGCTATCTTCAACACATCTGGTTCTCTTCGAGGGTTCTCGCATGTGATAATGGAAGTTGATTGCATGGAACACTCTCCACAATTCTCGCTTAATTATAGCTCCTATCCTGTTACAAATAGGAGCGTTCGATAATATTTTCTCTTTTTTTGTTATTCAGCATGTAAATAGGTCAGCAAACCTTGCGGCACATCTTTGTGCGAACCGTGCTTGCTGCACTTTGAATGTGACCGAGAGCTAGCTTGATGAAACACCTCGCTTCCTTCTTTCTTTGCGGGGTACCTCGCTTCCTAGTGACCAGTCTCTTAGCTGATTGTCCTAAGAATGCTTATATATGAATAAAGCTCTCTTATTTACCCACAAAAAAGATTAAGCCATATTAACCGGAAAGGAGGGAGTATGGACTAGCACTACTTTTTGGTGTGTCCCGTCAACTCGCAGAACGAGGAGAAACTTGCAGGACAAGGTGAAGCTCGCTTACACCCTCTCCGTCTACCTCAAGCCTGGTGGCTCGCAGGACGAGGAGAAGCTTTTGACTAATGCAACCTACCCTCGCTGAGGCGGTGGACATGCAACAGTTCATTCGGTGTCAGATTGCCAGAGGCATACACTATAGTACCATCATTGTTCGACTTCACGAAGAAGCGAAGAGCCAAGCGCAAGGTTTGTTAGTACGAGTACTACTACTACTAGTATACAGGTACTAGGAACAGCATGGTGGAGTGTCTGTACTCTTATTTTATTTTAATCTCTGATAAAGTACACATTTATTCGGGAGAAGTGTGGAAAACGGCAGCCCAATAGTACTGTTAAAAAAGACCGAACATGTAATGATGATATCGATCAACCATGCTCGAATATATCTTGGCCTCCGTGCGAGGCCATATGTGTGTTCTCGCTCCTCGTCTCTCTCAAGGAATGGCGGGTTGGCCATTTGCCGTCAATTGAGATCGGTTTGCTCACACTCCGGTCCCACATGTCAGTAATATGCCAAGAGGAAGTGCATTGACCGACTGGCCATACACGTACTTGGTTTTGCACCTTCATACTACTCCCTCCGTCATAGTTTACAGTGCGTGCTTCATTCTCATGCATTTCCACCACCAGAGAGACTTTAGACGCGTTTGGTTTAATGCTCAATTAATTAGGGCGTGGTAACCGGAATCAAGTCCACAATTTTCTCTCGATGTACAAGGTGTGTACGCGGAGTGGAGTAAGTGCATGCATGTGTGTACCCGGGGTGGAAGCACTACATGCATGTGTGTACGCATTATTTCCTCTAGTAATAGACGCCGTGCTATAACTACCAATGCTATTTTTCAGGCCGATCGCTAGCCGACTTGGTCCCAGAGATTTTTGAAGCACGCTCTATAAATAGTGATGGAGGGACTAGTATGAGCGGTTCAAAGAAGAGTGTATTGATGGTTGCTTCTTCCGAGCAACTTCTGTGACACATGATTTATCGTCATGGAAGTGTACACTTCCGTGATGATAATTTTGGTGATGTCATGGAACACTTCTATGACAGCACAGGTATGACTATCTTGATTCTGTCCTAACATTGTCATGGATGTACATGCATGACAGAAAACGTGACCTACTATGACAAACACGTATCATCACGGAAGTGTATTTTTTTGTAGTGTTGTGTGCCCTCTCTGGATGGGGCACTATGTCCCCAGGATGCATAATTTCGCACTCAAGATTCCCTGGGCTGCTGAGGAGCCAAAATCTAACCAACACGTCAGAACGGCTCGACCGAGAACCGACGTGGCTTCGAGCCCTTACACCAGAAGGCCTCTGTCAAAGAGCCGACAATCACGACCTCATCAGTGTGGCTTAAAACACGCAAACAGACTCCTGAAAGACCTCCTTCAAGGGGCTTGACCAATAAACACCCTAGGGCGCATAAAGGACCGAGATTGCACCAGTCTTACTTAAAACACCACTAGCGGTGACTACAAGCTGGTCAATAGCCCGGAAGCACAGACGTGCGGCAGGATGCGTCCCGGGTTCCTAAAAGCGATGTCGATTACCGCCCTGTATTTTTATTCCCCCTTTTCCTCTTAATGTGTACTCTTCTAGTTCCTCTTATTGCAATTAGACATGCAAAGGCCTAAAATTATGAAATAAAGAAACCGTGCCCTTTAAGGTCCTTATCGTATTTCTATATAAGCACGGACCTTTGCTGCGAAGAAGTTCTTTAAAAAGATAAAACATATATTACAAAGTCCTAAGTATTCAGCATCTCGGATTTTGGCTTTATATGCATCCGTTATGAACCTAGATTTTGGTCAATAGTTGGATCGCCCGGCTCCTATGCGTACCCCGTACATTCCCGGTGAATTTGGCTAAGGGTGTAACTGCAGAACCACTGTGATAGTGGAGTCAGGTTACTTGGCAGAGTGCCTCAGTGGGGAAAGCCAAAAACTGACTATCTAGGTAGGCGCAAACTGGTCGGCCGTCCGTAGACCGTGTTAAGTGATGTGACGATAGAGATCACCCGTGTTAAACAAAGGGCTCTACTTTCAAGCTGAAGTGTGTCACGGCCTAGACCTCGGTCTATCAGGCCAACCACCTCCCACACCGGCCAGGCCCACAGTCAAACTCCTAGGACTAATTGAAATCTCTCAAGCCACTATAGTATGATTGCCTCCTTCCTATATGCAGAAGACCGCCTCCAGGAACCAAGACATCGGCTAAGGGTCAAAACTGCATCTCGGAACACCCTTTGTACTAAACTATATGGGGGCTGAAGCCAACGACTGTCCACTTTCAGGTTAAAAAAGTCACCCAAGAGGTAAAAATAATTTAAAGAACACACATATGGAATTTAAAGCCATAACCATTCAAGCAAAACACAGTGTTTTATACATCCCATCACTACGGCATTCTGAAGTACTACCTAACAATACAAAGTGTCCTTCGGACACGCAGTCTCGGTAAGCCGAGCTGCCTCCTCCACCTCCTGGTAGAACTGCTCTGCGGTGTAAGGTTTGACCGTAGGAGGACCCGTGGCCACAATCTTGTTGTCGACCTTATGCCAGTGCGTCTTCACACAGGCATACGGCCTCCATGCTCCTTCAAAGCACGCAAACCTCTTCCAGCTATCCAAGCACGCGACAACCCCCATCACCAGGCCAAAAAGGCTGGTGGGAAGGGCTTCTGCAGGCCACAGAGCGACGTAGAGGTCTTGTAGCACTGACCTCGCCAGGCGGAGAAGCTCTGCCAGCTGCTTCATCTAATTGTTCAGCAGCTGTGATGCTGGAGACCCCAGGAATTGACCCCAGAAGGCCTTCTCCACCTCGTGACCCGCCAGCTAGTCGAAGTGCGCGACAACGTCCGCCATGCTCTACGGAAGATCCGTGGAGACCTTTGCAGAATGCCACATATGGGTGAGGTTGACGCGCCCCTTGCTGCCAAACACAAACTGCAATAAGTAGTGCTTACCTGATGTGATTTGCTCCAACTGATGGAGCACCTCACGGTCCACCCAGGCCGCGATCTTGAGGTCGGCATGGGCAAGCTTGAGCTTTTCGAGCTCCTCCTCCATTTGCTGCCCTTCCACCTGAAGCTTGTCGCGTGCTTCAAACATGCCCTTCAGGGTCTCTTCAACCTCAACCACATACACCCGGTCCTTGTCTCTGGCCGCCTTTTCGGTGGCTCAGGCCTTCTCCGCATCTGCTGCTGCAGTCTCATGCTGCTTCACCTCTTGCCGAGCTACTTTCAGCTTGGCCTTGAGCTTCTCAAGCTCAGCTAACGCTGTTGTCTTTACAATAGTTCGTTTTAGATTTTAACCAACACAACTTATCTAAAGAAATGCAAATTCAACTTGCTTACCTTGAGACTGCTCGAATCTCTGGTTCACCAGGTCAAGGTCCTTCTGGGACCTCTTGAGCTTCCAGTTCATCTCCACTATCTCCTCGGAGATGGGGCTCAGAACCGAGGTTGATACCTGCCAATAGAAATCCTTATTACCAGACCCACAGTCAAAATTATTAAAGATCCAGGACGATTTCTTTAAAGCAAAGACTTGGGGACTACATGATAGGTTCCTATTTAATTTTACGACCGTAATGTCGGTTTCTTGAAACCTCTTTGGGCTCGGGGGCTACTCACTCACTAGGCCATTTAGAAGGTTGTGATAACATGTCTTCAGACAGGTGCATAAACCTTTCAAAATTAACAAATAAAAGGGCAGAAGTATATCTCATAGCTTGTCACAAGGATCACTGGTACAACGAGGTGCTATACAAACGATTTTTAACCCCTTTCCGCGACGGAATTTGGAACCGTCGCCAAGTGAGTGTGGGCGATAGGGGGTCCTTCCCACACGATCCAGAAACCGTCGGGAATATGGAGCCATGATCCAGAGGGCTTGCAAAATGTAATCGTGTGCGATGCATCACACACTAAATTCTTTCGCACATGGGGGATCGGTGATTTAACATTTCTAATGACGCAGTGAAACCAAACGGTGTGTCGTAATTAACCGTTTGGGAAACAGTATGTAAGGCACACGGGCCAACATATGAACTATGTGCGATCTGTGCTCCATCGCACACGAGTTTTCTACGGAAACCGTCTGCCATGCAAGACTCCATCGCACACTTTTCCCAACAATTTCTGTGTGCGATAATGTTCTATCACAAATGGTTCAGGGGCCCCTTCGCACACATACAAGTGATACTGACCATTTGGGATTTGTTGTGTATCACTGACGGTTGCGGCAAGAGTGACGTGTGCTTTTCGTTTGGGATCCCACACGTTTCCTGAAAAATTTATGACTGGGATTGTATTTTACACTGGGCATGGTTTACTCCGAGCTCTCGTGTGCGATAACGTGATATCACAAACTGTTCCGGAGACCCTACGCACACGTAGTAGCGCTGAAATCGTTTGCGATCTGCTGTGTATCACTGACGGTTCCGCTACAATTGACGTATGCTTTCCGATGTGCATCGCACACACTCATTTGGTTGAACCGTGTGCGGAGCAATTGCCAGGTTAAAACAAAAATATCCCATTTTAAATTGGCATGCAAAAAGCAAATTCGCCAAAATATTCAATTGAACAAATAGTGTCCACAGGAAGAACATTCCACAGATTTTGCAACAATTGCAATTGAACATATGGTAGCTAAATTCCAATGATTTGTCGACACATATGCATTACATAATTAATCATAGTGTACGAAATACGAAGACCTCATCAGATGGGAAACAATGGATCCATGCGTATATGTTTAATGGCTAACTCTTACTCAATGTTTCAGGAGAACGCATGCTCAAATCTTCATTATCACCAGTGGGATTAATGTAGTGATTCAGGAAGAAGTTGCTTATAAATCTTTGAACCATCAGCAATTCACCAGCAGGGAGTGGTTCAGGGGTCCTAGGTTCTAAGATGAGCTGCAGTATTTTTAAGATCATATTGTGCCATATGAGTGGAGTAGAAGATATTAATTAAGATAGACTTACTGGTACTAATTGGCGAAGATCTTCACATCTATCAACAGATTTGCAGATGGAGATCAAGTGTCGGCAAACATAGTATCCACAAAGGTTGGTCCCTGCTTGTTGCTGAGGACACTAAATTTTTTGTACAGAATTAGTCATGTATTTGTCCTGTTAGGAACAACCTAACCGGTGTTAGATGTATTTTTTTTCTTTGGACAGAAATAGAAAGAGGTTTATTTAGAAGCTTGAACATCTGACTAGCGTAAGAAAAGGTATTTGCAGATTATTTGTTAAATTTTCTGAAAATAACGGATTTCGGTGTCGTACCGGAGAAACGATCTCGTGCTACAGAGGTAGTTCCCTCTTGAACAGGTTCCCTGGTTTAGTTTTCCACAACGCGAGCACACCACAAATGAAGATGAATTTTGACAACATCAATTATTGAACCAGATATGAATGCAAATTAATTTCAACATCATAGTATTCAATACCTATCCATGAATTGCTGAAGATGCGTCAGATCTTGAGCATTTTTGACTCTCT
The DNA here is from genome assembly GCA_021605145.1 of Aegilops bicornis. NCBI lineage: Eukaryota > Viridiplantae > Streptophyta > Magnoliopsida > Poales > Poaceae > Aegilops > Aegilops bicornis. The sequence goes on along the minus strand of CM038675.1, from coordinate 402,959,738 downwards.
GAGAGAATCCATGTAGTAAACTGTGTTCTTGTTTGGAACAATGAATATGAATATCCAGTGATTGCTACATGTTAAGAAAGCCAGGAGCTTACGTATTATGTCGAAATCTAAAAGACAATCAGTGTATGTGTGGTTGTTTACTTGACTTACCGTTCATGATATGGCCAGTGAAATGATTCTGCATGGGACGTGTTTTCGAAGATACAGACTATCATTTTAATGGCCCAGTCCCGTAGGTCCTTACAATCTAATGTTGTGCCATTTTCTAATGCAGGATCTATGAAATACACACTCTCCCTTTTTCTTCTCTCGTATGCTCAATCCCCTAAGAGGAGTAAAATGCAGTTAGTTGTTTATCATTTACAACCTTGTATGGAGAAGTTGATCGGAGTTTGTTAAGTACTTACAAAATCAGGCATCTAACAAGAGTGGCGTCGAGCTCGTTGAAGTTGAAGAAGAGATGTAAGTCCTCGAAACTCACAATGATGGAACCAGCATCGTGTCAGAAATGATCTCTGCTGTAGTGGACTAGCAGACCATGATGGCCTGCTGACATTTGATCCATGCAATATTCATGTAACTCGCGGCAACTGGAGCTGCTCTCATCAAAGTATTCGCCAACAAGAAATGGCTGGCCATGGACGTAATTGCGTGCTTCAAATACGTCTGCTTTACTTTTAGCAAGCTACAAATCTATTTCTTCATCATCCATGCCGTCAGAAATAATATTACTCCCCAATTTGAACAACCTACTGTTAATTTGGTTCTGGGCGATGAGTGCTTTAAGTAAGAGGCAATCATTCTCTTTCCTCTTCGCTCTCCCGCCGCACTTCCCCGTGGGTGCAGCCTTTTTGGCCACTTCCTTCTTGGTACTTGAAGCATTTCTGGCAGAACATCTGGTTGGCTGCAATTAGACTGCCGAGCAGATGGTGAAGCTTCGACAGACAGCTTAGCAGACGGTTTATCTATGCCGGACCACCGAGTTGGCGGTGCTGCTGTGATGGACTACTGAGCTGTAGGAGCAGAGGCATCAGACTGCTAACCATGCATTGAACCTATGTCGGGTTTCTGTGCAGGTGGTGCCAACTTTTCAGTGTGCCAAGGAGTGTCGGTGTCAAAACCGGCGGATCTTGGGTAGGGGGTCCCGAACTGTGCGTCTAAGGCGGATGGTAACAGGAGGCCGGGGACACAATGTTTACCCAGGTTCGGGCCCTCTCGATGGAGGTAATACCCTACTTCCTACTTGATTGATCTTGATGGTATGAGTATTACAAGAGTTGATCTACCACTAGATCGTAGAGGCTAAACCCTAGAAGCTAGCATATGGTATGATTGTTGTTGTCCTACGGACTAAACCCTCTGGTTTATATAGACATCGGAGGGGGCTAGGGTTACACAGAGTCGGTTACAAGGGAGGAGATCTACATATCTGCATCACCAAGCTTGCCTTCCACGCCAAGGAGAGTCCCATCCGGACACGGAACGAAGTCTTGAGTCTTGTATCTTCATGGTCCAACAGTCCGGCAGAAGGATATAGTCCGGCTGTCCGAGGACCCCCCTAATCCCGGACTCCCTCAGTAGCCCCTGAAACAGGCTTCAATGACGATGAGTCCGGCGCACAGATTGTCTTCGGCATTGCAAGGTGGGCTCCTCCTCCAAATACTCATAGAAGATTTTGAATACAAGGATAGTGTCCGGCTCTGCAAAACAAATTCCACATACCACCGTAGAGAGAATAATATTTCCAAAAATCTAATCTGCTGACGCATTTTACAGCATGACATCACACCATGGCCCGGTCATTATTCGAACCGTTTTCCACAACCAGCCGCTACACATATTACGAGGCGGTTTTCTTGGCACGTCTTGTCGAAGCAGAGATCGTGTCCCCTTATCATGGGATTCTCATCAATACGGGTGTGGGTAGCCCAACCACGCCATCAATTACAGCGCTTGGGGAATAAGAGGTTTTACCAGGCAAGTGGGGAGGCGCCGAATCCCTGCTGCCTTTATAAGGGGATAAGGACTCTGTCACATCCTAGCTAGTCCATGCATTAGAGTGTTGCATCATGTTTACTTTTCATCAGAAACTTGAAATGGGGAAGATGTAACCCCGTAACCCTCTGAATCCAACTAGGGTTTACTAAAAATATTTTCAATGAACCTGAAATGCCCTTCTAAAAAGTTCACCCTCTTTGTCTTGGGTTAGAACCTCTGGCAAAATGGGCGCACAATTTTCTAGGTCAATAGAAGGTCATTGGATTAAATTATATGTAATTTGCATTTGGGCATTTAAATGCTAGTAAATATTTTGGATGCTCAAATAATTCTGGAAATAAGTGTGGGCTGTTGGAAATAATCTGAACAGAGCCCATGATTATTTGCAGGATTTTTGAAGGTGTCTAGGTATTTTTAGAAAAGCCCAACACTTACAGAAAAATAGAAAACATAAATTAAAAGAGAGAGAGAGAGGATCTTACCTAGCACTCACCTGGCGAGCTCACCTGCCGGCCCAGCCTAGCCACCGCTCCAGCGAGCTGCTTGGCTTGGCCAGGCAGGCATCCAGGTGCTCGACAGCGGCACCCGAGCACGCCACGTAGCTGCTCGCCGCCCAGCCTCCTCCCCGCACTGTCCTGCCGCCTCCGTTCAGCCGGCCATTCCTCCCCCGAGCTCGCAGACACCCCTTCTCCTCCCCAGCTCCTCTCCCTCGCTCGCCCGCACCATGGCCGACGCCGTCGCGCCCGCGCCACAGTGAAGCTCACGCCCTCCGTCGTCTCCGTGCTGCGCCACCGTGTCCGTTCGCTCCGCCACCGTCGACTACTTCGAGGAGGCCGAGCCCCGAGCGCTCGCATGCCCTGCAACACCTTCACCGACCCCGTCTCCGTCGATCACCGCCGGAGATCCCCATCGTCGTCGCCACCGCATCACCTCGTCCCCGACCTCGCCAACTGCTTCGCCGTACTCGCCGTGAGCCCAGCTACCTTCCCATCCATCTCGTTCACGCTCTCGAGCCCCGCACCGACTGCACCGAGCTCGGCCGCACCCGCCGCCGCCACCACACATCGCCGTCGTGGCCACAGCCACGTTGGCTCGACTCCGAGCACACCACCGCACTCACCGCACTCGGGGAGCCCAACACACCTCACCCGTGCCTTGCCGTGCCCGTAGCCACGGGTTCATCCTCACCGACTCGTGACCGCCAAGCTCGTCGCCGGCGACGTTTCCGGCCACCCCAAGTTCAACCACCGCCACCAAACGCCGCGGCTTGTCTCCGGCTACACGTAGATGGCCTCTGCCGCCCATTTGGTCGCCGGAATGCACAAACACACTCTCGCCGCCGTGTCTGGCTTCGCCGGCGGCTAAACGTCGTGAGTTTGACCCCGTTAGCGGAGTTGACTAGTGGGGCCCCTACGCTAATTAACCTAGTTTTGTTTTAACTAAAATTAGTTAGTTAAATTAGCTCTTGACATGCGGGACCCATTGGTCAGGTTGACCTGGACGCCCGATTGACCTCGGCGTCACCACTCGACGCTAGCGACGCAATAATTAATTTCTGGATTTATTTGTATTCAGGAAATTCCAGAAATTGTTGCAAACTTCAAAAAATCATAAAAATTAATCTGTAACTCCAAATGCAAAGTTCTATATATGAATTTTGATCAGAAAAATTCAATCTATCCATTGGTAAAGGTTTCATGCATGACAGAACAAGTTAACTGTGTTGTTTAAGCAGAATAAGATAATGCACTATTATGGCTATGTTAAATGAGCTAGCATCTGAATCTTTTATTCAAATGAGTTCATTCCTTTCTGTTCTAGTTTGCATTAGGCCAACACACATTCATTTTGCCATGTCATAGCATGCATCATATTGTTGCATATCGTCATGTGTTGTTTATGTTCGGTGTGTCTTTCGTGATAGGTTCTTCCTCCGAGGATAACCCCGAATATCCGTCTGAAGGGAAGTATCCTACTACTACTACATCAGGCAAGCAACCCATTGATCATACCGATACAAGCCCATGTTCTCGCTTCTGCTCTTGTTTATTGCATTAAGACAACACGATTCAAACTGCTGTGTGTTGCGGTAGTTGAACCCACTTCCTTTGCATGACCTGTCATTGCCACAGTAACTAGATGAAACCCACTAGTATGTGTAGGAGTTGATTGAGCCATATTTGTGTCTCCTACCATGCTATACTTGCTATGCTTAGAATTGTGTCAGGTCTGGCTCATCGGGATGATGAACTAGAGTGAAAGGTTGTGTTGGTAACGAGAGTGAAGTGTTGAACACGATTTGGTAAAGGTATCGATGAGAGGCCATGTAGGAGTACATGGTGGGTTGTTTCATTGAAGCGGTCCTAAGAACTGAGATCTGTGTGTGATTTAAGACTTAGCTACTACCACGCATTGGGCCCGAAACCAATGGACCCTCTCGACTTATTAACCACTCTTGTCCTCTATCCGGAGTTGCAAAGTAGTTTCGGTGTTTGTAACATCTTTGGGGGCCGCACGCAGCGCTGACCTTAGGGGTGGGCTGTGTTGTGGTAGGCACGTGGCACGGTGTACCGATTCGCCCGTTTGGTGTCTCGGGAACCCTGCACACATCGTTCGGGGCCGTTAGTGGAAACCTCTGCCGGACTTCCTGCGGATGGAACCCGAATAGGCGATAAACCTGGACTAGGGACTCATGTGTTTAGTCAGGTCGTGGCCGACACTCTCGCTGGGCTTCCGCTTGAAGGTTGCCGAGTACACGTCGTGTAACGGCGATAAGTGGTGAGAGCGTGTGTGAAGAAGTACACCCCTACAGGGTATGAAACTATTCGAATAGCCGCGTCCGCGGTAAAGGACTACTTGCTCACCTATACAGTTCATAGACAAGTAAATGGATAGTACTAAAAGCCTCAAGATAAGTGTGAGTACCACGGATGGCCCTCTCGTAGGTTGTCGAGAGAGGATCCACGGTGGAGTATTGTGATGGTGATTAGTGGACTCGTGTGCGACAAATGCTTTTCAAGTGGTGTCAGGGGGGATCGCTTAGCCAAGAGTCAAAGCTGGCTTCTTTGCAATAACTCCACTACCTTCTTGAGAATGTGCATGTACAATAGGTTTCTGTTGTAAGACTTGCTGAGTACCTCCGTACTCATGTTTGCTTAATTAATGCTTTCAGACGACAACACCGCCCCCTCCGATGGGTTCTATGTAGACCTTGACGTCGACGAGTGACTAGCCACCCAGGTGGTGATCCAAGGCTTGTGAAGGGCCACTGTAGATAGAAGGGCTTCGTCAAGCCTTCTTTCTTTTTAGTGTCTGTACTCAGACTAGTTTGCTTCCTCATGTGCTTGGATGTTTGTATGACTTGAGTGTGGGGTCATGTGACCCCTATCTGTATGAATATGTTATGTATGGCTCCTCGGAGCCTCTTAAATAAAGTACTTTGAGTTGTAGAGTTTTGTTGTGATGCCATGTTGTATGTACTCATATCGGGCATATTGTGTGTATGATTGAAATGCTTGGTATGAGTGTGATCCGACAATCTAGTTATTTATCCTTGGCAGCCTCTCATATGGGGAAATGTAGTCTAGTGCCTCCTGAGCGATAGTAGTCCGCTACATCCCGGTTCACCGGAGTCCTGCTAGCCTAGCACTACTGCTCTGGACACTTGACTGGCCGGCATGTGATTCACTTCGTTCATGTGTCTGTCCCTTCGGGGAAATATCACGCGGTGGCATCCGGAGTCCTACCTATCTCGCTACATAAAGACGGGTTCTTTGAGTCCTGTTAGCCCGGTTACAGCCCGGATTCATACGTTGATGACCGACATGCTCGATGTGATTCATGTATGCCTGTCCCCATGGGTTAGTGCCGCTTTGGGTTCACGACTAGCCATGTCGGCCCGGGTTCTCTGTCATATGGATGCTAGCGACACTATCATATACGTGAGCCAAAAGGCGCAAACGGTCCCAAGCCATGGTAAGGCGACACCCGTGGGAATACCGTGCGTGAGGTCGCAAAGTGATATGAGGTGTTACCGTCTAGGTCGATGTGACTTGGAATCGGGGTCCTGACAGCGTTGGCATCAGAGCCAGACTGCCTGTAGGTTCGCTAAGCCAAACTGGTCGATGTCGAGTATAGAAATGCTTTAGCTATATGTAGGGGAATTGATTGTGGGAGGGACGTAAGGCTCTTTTTACTCCTTTACCTTATGCCCTCTGATCTGTGTCATCCTCTTCTCATTCTACGTGGGTATAGGACTAGGCTCTCTTCTCTCTATTAGGTTCACGTGTTACTAATCCGTAGTAACTTATAGGATTGTTGGTTACCGGCCTCAGTTCAGTTTCTACTACCTTTAGTATGTTATTAGCTGAACCGGAACCTTGATATGATGTTGTTGAGTGGTTTTGCAATCTGATTTTGAATGACTCAAACCTGTTCTTGAGCATTTACAGACGTTACGCTGTCCGATTTTCCCTAGAAATTCTAATGTCTTTGCATTGTGGCTGTGCTTTCAGATGGCCACTCGTGCTCAAAACCAAGTGGTTCGCCTGACCAGGTGTATCGATGTGCCCGGTCATACGGCTATGTTAGTCCGGGTTATGATTGAGACGGGTTACCATTGGTATCCCGAATACACCGTCGAAGAGCAATTCCGAGACATTAATCAAAGCCAATACCTCTACACTGTCAGGATATTTCCTTCTTATCCTGGATCGACTGAGCCCCTTCACCACTCCTATGGACTCGGGATCACTATTGAGATGGCTGTGCAGGATGCTGCATACTCTATGATGACCATCATGCGAGTCAGGACTGGCCTGCTTCAGAACACCGACTTCCGTTATATGGCAGCTTCACTCCCCGGGGCGCAAGGGTATCTTCAGGCCATCTATGCTGATTCCACTCAGGAGGACTCACTAACCCACACCACCGCTGAGATGCTCGAGGATAAGGACCGAGAGAATCGGGCCTTGAGAATGGAGCTTTTCAACACCCGTGCCGATCATTGGGCCACTTTGACTCGGTTTGCACCGGCTGGCAAGCTGGATGCATGGATACAAGGGATATGTATCCTGTGAGATCCGCTCTGCCACCCAGATTCACTCCGAGGCCATCCTTTGAGGCGCCTCGCCCCAACCAGCAGTTTGCACCGCCTAAGGCCTATGGTGGCCCCGCTGTTAATGCTGCTCCACGTCCCAATGTGATAACCTGTTTCAAGTGTGGAGAGACGGGTCACTACATCCGTGAGTGTCCCCAGAACAACCCCAGTCAGATCGGAAAGTCTGTTGGCCGTGGTAAGCCAACAGGAAAGGTGCTCTACGCCAAACCAGCCGCCACTGCTCGTGGCCACGTCAACTATGTTTCAGCTGAGGAGACCCATGAGGATCCCAACGTCGCTCTCGGTACGCTCCTTGTTAATTGCCATCCGGCAATCGTTCTCTTTGATAATCTTGGAGCATCTCATTTATTTATTTCGAGAGCTACGCTCGATTGCACAACACCACATTTTGTGACATGCACACCTCCATGGTAATTCAAACTCCACGGATCTAAGTGGCAAACCTCTAGAATCAGCCATGGAAATAATATCCTTGTCGATAGATTAGTCTTCCTTGCATCACTAATAGCTCTCAAGTCCTCGGACATAAACATCATCTTGGGTATGGACCGGATGTCACCATCATGCTAAGATTGATTGCTCTACTAGAACTGTTCAACTCACCCACCCTTCGGGCAAGATACCAACGTTTTGACTCGAGTGTCTCGAAGGCGTCGACTCTACTCCTTAAATGCCAACCCCTTCCGGACCTTGAAGATATTCCGTAGTCCGTGATTTCCCGGATGTCTTTCCAGAAGAACTGTCGGGTGTTCCACCTGATAGAGATGTCGAGTTCGTGATAGACCTTGTTCCAGGAACTGTCCCAATCTCTAGAAGACCTTATAAGATGGCACCCTTAGAACTAGCCGAGCTTAAGAAACAACTCGATGAGTCCTTGCAAAAAGGTTTCATCCGTCCTAGTTCTTCCCCTTGGGCTTGCCCCGTCCTCTTCGTCAAGAAAAAGGATGGAACGGATCGGGTGGTTGTAGATTACCGACACATCAATTTGGTCACTATCAAGAACAAGTATCCGCTCCCGGGATCAACGACCTGTATGATCAGCTCGATGGATCCTCAGTCTTCTCCAAGATGGATTTGAGGTTGGGCTACCATCAAATCAAAATCAAGAACGGGGACATTCCTAAAACGGCCTTTGTTACTTGTTATGGCCAATACGAGTACACCGTCATGTACTTCGGGTTAACCAATGCTCCAGCCACTTTCTCTCGGTTAATGAACTCGATCTTCATGGAGTATTTGGATAAATTCGTCGTGGTTTATCTCGATGATATACTCATCTACTCCAAGAATGAGGAAGAACATGCCAAACATCTAAGGCTAGTATTGATGAAACTTCAAGAGCATCGCCTTTATGCCAAATTCTCTAAGTGTGAGTTTTGGTTGCCAGAAGTAACCTATCTAGGCCATGTAATCTTTGGTAAGGGCATTGCTGTCAATCCTGGCGAAGTTCAAGCCGTCCTTGATTGGACTCCACCTGAATCGGTCAAGCAAGTTCGGAGTTTCCTCGGTTTAGCGAGCTATTGCCGCCGCTTCGTCGAGAATTTCTCCAAGGTTGCTAAGCCTCTAACCGAACTCCTCAAGAAAGATAAAAAGTTCGAGTGGACCCCACAGTGCGAGTTCAGCTTTCAGGAACTGAAAAGACGCCTGACATCTGCACCCGTACTTGTACCACCAGATTTTTCTAAGGACTTTGTTATCTATTGCGACGCCTCGCGACAAGGACTAGGTTGCATACTCATGCAAGATCTTCATGTGATTGCCTACGCTTCTCGGCGATTCGTCCACATGAGGATAACTATCCCACACACGATCTAGAGCTTGCAGCAGTGGTCCATGCACTCAAAACATGGCGACATTACCTTCTTGGTAATCGTTGCGAAATTTACACTGATCACCAAAGTCTGAAATACATCTTCACCCAACAGGATTTGAATCTCAGGCAAAGACGTTGGGTCGAGTTGATTACAGATTACGACTTAGGAATAACTTACACCCCGTGCAAAGCCAATGTCATGGCTGATGCACTAAGTCGTAAATCTTATTGTAACAATCTGATGTTACAACAAAGTCAACCGTTTCTCCACGAGGAATTTCGTAAGCTTAACCTTCACATTGTTCCTCAAGGATTCCTTTCCACCTTGGTGGCGAAACCTACCCTTAAGGATGAGATCATCAAGGCACAGAAGGTAGATCCGGGAATCTCCCACATCAAGAGAAACATCAAGAAAGGAGTCGCAGATTGTTTCTCCATTGATGAACAAGGTGTCGTATTCTTTGGAGACCGTCTAGTGGTTCCCAAGGTACGCAACCTGAGGCGATTGATCCTTAAGGAAGCTCATGAATCCCCTCTCATCATTCATCCCGGTAGTACTAAAATGTATCAAGACCTACGCCAGAGGTTTTGGTGGACTAGGATGAAGAGAGAAATCGCTCAATTCATTGCTAATTGCGACGTCTGTCGTCGCGTCAAAGCAGAGCATCAACGGCCTGCTGGCACCCTTCAACCTTTGGCAATTCCTGAATGGAAATGGGACAAAATCGGTATGGATTTCATTACCGGGTTTCCCAGGACCAAGAGAGGGAATAATGCTATCTTCGTTGTTGTCGACCGTCTTTCCAAAGTAGCCCACTTCCTACCCGTTTGTGAGAGTATAACCGCTAGCCAGCTAGCTGATTTGTACATCTCTCGAATAGTGTCTTTTCATGGGGTTCCATTGGAGATTAACTCAGACCGTGGAAGTCTCTTCACCTCTCGATTTTGGGAAAGTTTCCAAAATGCTATGGGAACTCGTCTCTCCTTTAGCACCGCCTTCCATCCCCAATCAAGTGGTCAAGTAGAACGAGTCAATCAAATTCTGGAGGATATGCTTGAAGCTTCATCATCTCTTTCGGCATGAATTGGGAGAAATGCCTTCCATTCACCAAGTTCGCTTATAACAATAGTTATCAAGCTAGCTTGGGCAAAGCTCCTTTCGAAGTTCTCTATGGACGAAAATGTCGAACGCCTCTTAACTAGTCAGAAACCGGGGAAAGACAACTCTTTGGCTCGGATATGATCCAGGAAGCAGAAGAGCAGGTTCGCGTTATTCGTGAGAAATTGCAAACAGCCCAATCTCGTCAAAAGAGCCAATATGACCGCAAGCATAAGCCTATGTCCTATGAAGTTGGCGAGAAGGCTTACCTTCGGGTTACACCTTTAAAAGGAACCCATCGATTCGGTATCAAAGGCAAGTTGGCTCCTCGTTACATTGGACCCTTTCGCATTCTTGCCAAACGAGGGGAAGTTGCCTACCAGTTGGAACTACCTCCGCATCTTTCCAGAGTTCATGATGTCTTCCACGTCTCTCAACTCAGGCGTTGCTTCTCGGATCCCATCCATGAAGTAGACCACGAAACGCTTGATCTCCAAGATAATCTCACTTATCGAGAATATCCCGTTCGTATCCTTGATCAATCCGAGCGTACCACTCGACGCCAGAACATCAAGTTTCTCAAGGTTCAATGGCCAAACCACTCCGAGCAAGAAGCTACTTGGGAAAGGGAGGATCGTCTTTGACTTGAGTACCCCACCTTCTTTCCGACGGATCTAAAATCTTGGGACGAGATTCTTTTGAGTGGGGGTGAGTTGTCACATCCTAGCTAGTCCATGCATTAGAGTGTTGCATCATGTTTACTTTTCATCAGCAACTTGAAATGGGGAAGACAGAACCCCCAGAACCCCTCTGAATCCAACTAGGGTTTACTAAAAATATTTTCAATGAACCTGAAATGCCCTTCTAAGAAGTTCACCCTCGTTGTCTTGGGTTAGAACCTCTGGCAAAATGGGTGCACAATTTTCTAGGTCAACAGAAGGTCATTGGATTAAATCATATGTAATTTGCATTTGGGCATTTAAATGCTAGTAAATATTTTGGATGCTCAAATAATTCTGGAAATAAGTGTGGGCTGTTGGAAATAATCTGAACAGAGCCCATGATTATTTGCAGGATTTTTGAAGGTGTCTAGGTATTTTTAGAAAAGCCCAACACTTACAGAAAATAGGAAACAGAAATTAGAAGAGAGAGAGAGAGAGGATCTTACCTGGCGCTCACCTGGCGAGCCCACCTGCCGGCCCAGCCCAGCCACCGCTCCAGCAAGCTGCTTGGCTTGGCCAGGCAGGCAGCCAGGTGCTCGACGGCGGCACCCAAGCACGCCACGCAGCTGCTCGCCGCCCAGCCTCCTCCCCGCACCGTCCTGCCCCTCGGTTCGGCCGGCCATTCCTCCCCCGAGCTCGCAGACACCCCTTCTCCTCCCCAGCTCCTCTCCCTCGCTCGCCCGCACCATGGCCGACGCCGTCGCGCTCGTGCCACCGTGAAGCTCCCGCCCTCCATCGTCTCCGTGCTGCGCCACCGTGTCCGTTCGCTCCGCCACCGTCGACTACTTCGAGCAGGCCGAGCCCCGAGCGCTCGCACGCCCTGCAACACCTTCACCGACCCCGTCTCCGTCGATCACCGCCGGAGATCCCCATCGCCGTCGCCACCGCATCACCTCTTCCCCGACCTCGCCGACCGCTTTCACTTGTGCCAGAGCCCAGCTACCTTCCCATCCCTCTCGTTCACGCCCTCGAGCCCCGCACCGACTGCACCAAGCTCAGCTGCACCCACCGCCGGCACCGCACGTCGCCGTCGTGGCCACAGCCACGTTGGCTCAACTCCGAGCACACCACCGCACTCACCGCACTCCCAGGAGCCCAACACACCTCACCGCGTGCCTTGCCGTGCCCCATAGCCACGGGTTCATCCTCGCCCGACTCCGGCGACCGCCAAGCTCGTCGCCGGCGACGTTTCCGGCCACCCCAACTTCAACCACCGCCACCAAACTCCGCGGCTTGTCTCCGGCTACACGTAGATGGCCTCCGCCGCCCATTTGGTCGCCGGAATGCACAAACACACTCTCGCCACCGTGTCTGGCTTTCTTGCGGCTAAGCGTCATGGGTTTGACCCCGTTGACGGAGTTGACTAGTGGGGCCCCTCTGCTAATTAACCTAGTTTTGTTTTAACTAAAATTAGTTAGTTAAATTAGCTACTGACATGTGGGACCCATTGGTCAGGTTGACCTGGACGCCCCCGTTGACCTCTGACGTCACCCTGACGCACTGCTGACGCAATAATTAATTGCTGGATTTATTTGTATTCAGGAAATTCCAGAAATTTTTTGCAAACTTCAGAAAATCATAGAAATTAATCTGTAACTCCAAATGCAAAGTTCTATATATGAATTTTGATCAGAAAAATCCAATCTATCCATTGGTAATGGTTTCATGCATGACAGAACAAGTTAACCTTGCTGTTTAAGAAGAATAAATAATGCACTATTATGGCTATGTTAAATGAGCTAGCATCTGAATCTTTGATTCAAATGAGTTCATTCCTTTCTGTTCTAGTTTGCATTAGGCCAACACACATTCATTTTGCCATGTCATAGCATGCATCATATTGTTGCCTATCGTCATGTGTTGTTTATGTTTGGTGTGTCTTTCCTGATAGGTTCTGCCTCCGAGGATAACCCCGAATATCCGTCTGAAGGGCAGTATCCTACTACTACTACATCAGGCAAGAAATCCATTGATCATACCGATACAAGCCCCTGTTCTCGCTTCTGCTCTTGTTTACTGCATTAAGACAACGCGATTCAAACTGTTGTGTGTTGCGGTAGTTGAACCCACTTCCTTTGCATGACCTGTCATTGCCACAGTAACTAGATGAAACCCACTAGTATGTGTAGGAGTTGATTGAGCCATATTTGTGTTTCCTACCATGCTATGCTTGCTATGCTTAGAGTTGTGTCAGTGCGGCTCATCGGGATGATGAACTAGAGTGAAAGGTTGTGTTGGTAACGAGAGTGAAGTGTTGAACACGATTTGGTAAAGGTATCGATGAGAGGCCATGTAGGAGTACATGGTGGGTTGTTTCATTGAAGCCGTCCCTAAGAACTGAGATCTGTGTGTGTGATTTAAGACTTAGCTACTACCACGCATTGGGCCCGAAACCAATGGAACCTCTCGACTTATTAACCACTCTTGTCCTCTATCCGGGAGTTGCAAAGTAGTTTCTGGTGTTTGTAGCATGCTGGGGGCCGCACGCAGCGCTGACCTTAGGGGTGGACTGTGTTGCGGTAGGCACGTGGCACGGTGTACCGATTCGCCCGTTTGGTGTCTCGGAAACCCTGCACACATCGTTCGGGGCCGTTAGTGGAAACCTCGGCCGGACTCACTGCGGATGGAACCCGAATAGGCGATAAACCTAGACTAGGGACTCGTGTGTTTAGTCAGGTCGTGGCCGACACCCTCGCTGGGCTTCCGCTTGAAGGTTGCCGAGTACACGTCGTGTAACGGCGATAAGTGGTGAGAGCGTGTGTGAAGAAGTACACCCCTGCAGGGTATGAAACTATTCGAATAGCCGCGTCCGCGGTAAAGGACTACTTGCTCATCTATACATTTCATAGACAAGTAAATGGATACTACTAAAAGCCTCAAGATAAGTGTGAGTACCGCGGATGGCCCTCTTGTAGGTTGTCGAGAGATGATCCACGGTGGAGTATTGTGATGGTGATTAGTGGACTCGTGTGCGACAAATGCTTTTCAAGTGGTGTCACGTAGGATAGCTTAGCCAAGAGTCAAAGCTGGCTTGCTCCAATAACTCCACTACCTTCTTGAGAATGTGCATGTACAATAGGTTTCTGTTGTAAGACTTGCTGAGTACCTCCGTACGCATGTTTGCTTAATTAATGCTTTCAGACGACAACACCGCCCCCTCCGATGGGTTCTATGTAGACCTTGATGTCGACGAGTGACTAGCCACCCAGGTGGTGATCCAAGGCTTGTGAAGGGCCATCAGAGATAGAAGGGCTTCGTCAAGCCTTCTTTCTTTTTAGTGTCTGTACTCGAGACTAGTTTGCTTCCGCATGTGCTTGTATGTTTGTATGACTTGAGTGTTGGGTCATGTGACCCCTATCTGTATGAATATGTTATGTATGGCTCCTCGGAGCCTCTTAAATAAAGTACTTTGAGTTGTAGAGTTTTGTTGTGATGCCATGTTGTATGTACTCATATCGGGCATATTGTGTGTATGATTGAAATGCTTGGTATGAGTGGGATCCGACAATCTAGTTGTTTATCCGTGGCAGCCTCTCATATGGGGAAATGTAGTCTAGTGCCTCCTGAGCGATAGTAGTCCGCTACAGCCCGGTTCACCGGAGTCCTGCTAGCCCACTACCGCTCTGGACACTTGATCTGGCGGCATGTGATTCACTTCGTTCTGTATTCTGTCCCTTCGGGAAATGTCACGCGGTGACATCCGAGTCCTGCCTAGCCTGCTACAGCCGGGTTACCGAGTCGTGTTAGCCCAGTGCTACAGCCCGGATTCAGACGTTGATGACCGACATGCTCGATGTGATTCATGTATGCCTGTCCCCATGGGTTAGTGCCGCTTTGGGTTCACGACTAGCCATGTCGGCCCGGGTTCTCTGTCATATGGATGCTAGTGACACTATCATATACGTGAGCCGAAAGGCGCAAACGGTCCCGGGCCATTGTAAGGCGACACCCGTGGGAATACCGTGCGTGAGGTCGCAAAGTGATATGAGGTGTTACCGGCTAGGTCGATGTGACTTGGAATCGGGGTCCTGACAGACTCCCTTTCGCACCCACGCTCTCTACTTCCCGATTAATTCCCTTCCGCTCAAGCTCCAGCGCCCAAGCGTTCATCTTCTCTGCCCACAAAAGGTCTTCCGAAGATGTCCGGATCCGGAGCAGGAGGCAAATGGATGGCCTCTACCGTCCGAGAGAAGGATATCAAAAAGCTTCGGGAGGCCGGGTACCTGGCCAAGAAAATCATCCACCTCCTCCCGACGGCGGGACATATCGTCCCTACTCCGGAACCCCGTGAGAGGGTTGTATTCCTCCCTCACTTTGTCCGCGGGCTAGGGTTTCCCCTCCACCCGTTCGATCGCGGCATCATGTATTATTATGGGATCGATCTTCACGATCTGTCTCCTAATTCCTTCCTCAACATCTCGACATTCATTGTCGTGTGCGAGGCTTTTCTCCGCATTTCGCCGCACTTCGGTTTATGGCTGAAGATTTTTAGTGTGAAGCCCAAGGTGGTGGGCGGTGAGCTCGCCGAGTGCGGGGGCGCCATGGTGAGCAAGATGCCCAATGTTATATGGCCAATGGGAACCTTTAATGATTCTGTCAAGGAGTGGCAACAGCAGTGGTTTTATATCACTGAGCTGCGCAGCACGGAATGGGCCGCCTCTCCCGAGTTCCGATCCGGTGCCCCCCTACGGCTTACATCCTGGGTCAAGAAAGGCCTGGACCGGTCCTCGTCGATTTAACCGCCGGTGCTCGAGACGCTGTTAAAGATATGGGAGACAAGAACATTGAACTTGTCAATGTGGTCCAGGTGATGCTAGTTCGCGGATCCCGCCTTGTCAAGACCGAACTTGCAATCTATGGAATTCGATCCGCCAGCACCAAACCTGCGAGAGCTCTTCGCTCTTCGCACAAGGACATCTGGAAGGTGCTTTTCAAGTCCAGCAAATCGTGGCGAGGACTCGCCGAGGACCATGGTACCAACTGTCCCGCCTGCAAGTTCGGTGAGTTATCAAACTTTTCTATCCGCATAACCCAAAGGAAGCGCTTAACGTGTTTTATACAACTCTCCCAGGGCTGGACGAAGAAGGCGGAGCGGATCCATTGTCCGGCCCCGCTGCAACGAAGAACCGGCCATCCCACTTCTAACGAAGATGCTGGTCCCGGCGCCTTACAAGGTGCTGAAGAAGACGGCCGAGAAGGAGGCCAAAAAGACCCGGGGCGGCCTTCATCGCCGCGGCACTTCGGACACAATATCCGAAGGCTCCGATGCCCATTCTGCCTCCGAAGAGGACGAGGAGGAGGAAGATGATCCCCTACAGGGGGAAGAAACAAGAGGAGGCCTCCGTACACTTGGAGGCCGAGCTGCCCAAAAGGGGAAATGCTCCTCTTTCGGAGGAGTCCAACGCCGCCACCGACAGCGGCCCGACATGGGATCCCAGGGCCCAACCCCTGGTGAACTCGTAAGTATAAAATCCGAGTATGTTTTTAGGCGTCCAGACTCATCATGGCATAGTATTTTAACCAAAGACATATTTTTTTGTAGTCCGGCGAGGTCCCGTACCAAACAATCCTCATCAGAGGATTCACTGAGCTCAGATGCTATGGAGAGCGGGACACCCCCAAAGGCCCCTTCCCCCCAAACAGGTGCATAACACCGAGGCTTCGTCCCAGAAGGACCCCGGCCAAGGAGGAGAGGAAAAGACCGTGAAGGCGGCGCCTGGAGGTCAAACCTCAGGGGCCGAACACATGGGTGAGAAGATTCCCATGGGGGCTGACGGCGGGGGCCATCCTGAGTTCGGCTCCCAGCCGGATGCGATTCCAGAGATCTATACGGCACCAGAATCAAGCAGGAAGCCTCCCTCTGCTGGAGGGGGCGTGCATGTTCCATCGACAACTTCTGTCCAACCAGAGGTGTCGGATGCTTTGTTGGTGGCGCTGAAGAGCGCCTCCATCTATGATGAACACCGTGCCCTTATGGGTGCGGTGATTGAGAAGATTCAGTCAGCTGAGAGTGGACTAAATGAAACCTGTATCAGCCTTATAAAAGGCTTTGAGGTATGTTTTATGAGTTTTCTAAGAGTGTCATAGTATAGATAGTAGCCCCTGATACACTGTTCGATGAAAGAAAGAACCGGACAGAGGGTCGAATTTATGTTTGCAGGAAGACTCATTGAATGACATCTATTTCTCTTCTGTTATAAGCAGGCGTCTATAGCGGCTGCTACTTCTCATACTGCGAAGATCTCCGGGCTGAATCAAAGTGCAGGCGGGCCACAGAAGAACTTGGCCAATTGAAAATGCAGTTGAGAGATAAACAAGGTATGCACAAGTCTTGTTCGCGTTTATTGCGAATGAATTTTCAGTATGAACTAAGCTTCATGATTTGCGCTAGGGATTGTGACCGAAGTCGAAGCCCTTAAGAAGGCTGTGGTCGAGGCCGAGAAAAAGGTAGCCACAGAGCAGGCTCTTCTTAAGAAGCACGAGGCCAGGGTTATTAAAGCTGAGCAGGAGCTGCAAGAGGCCGTGAGGAAGTGCGAGACCTTGGAGCTGAGTTTAACAGAGAAATAATCCGAACTCACCCAGTCGCATCAGGCCACAAGCGATGCCTGGGGGGAAACCCAAAGCGCCCTGCAGGGGATCCAAGAGGCGAGAAAGATCGTGGCGGGTAAGGTTTTTTCCATGTAAAGCAAGTATTTGAGGGGAAAACTATGTTTCTAATTTTGAATTCGGATTTCTCAGGGGTATTTGCCGAGCTACCCCGCAGCACATCATATGCTGCCCAATTCTACCGAGCCGAAGAAAGGAACACTGCAGATAAGCTCTTCTGGTCGCAGTATTTGGCACCGAATTATCCGGTGCCTTTTGCCGATCAACTGAAACAGCTGATCGAACTGCATAAGGCGGCGGAACTAGCCATGAAAGATTTGGTTATCCGGCTATGGCCTGCCGAGCCGATTCCAAGTAGCTACTTCGGGCTCGTGAAGCGGCTTGTAAGCGCTTGCCCTCGACTTGACGTCATCAAGCAGTCGGTCTGTATAGAAGGTGCGCGAATGGCCTTCGCCCGCGCAAGGGTGCACTGGGGGAAGATGGATGCTGAGAATATGATGACCGAAGGGCCGCTAGAGGGAAAGGAGCACCGCAAGCCCGGATTATATTATGAGAGTGTCTTGAAAGGATCCTACCTTGCAACGGAGCTATGCACCAAGGACATTATATTTCCATGAATGCCAATCATGTTGTCCTTTGTAATGTTTGAACAAGGTCATTTATTTATTGCCTGTTATATAAAAGTTTACCCTCCTGTGCGGCCGTTTTATATGTTAAACCCGAGAGTTGGCGGTCGTAAACCGCCCCCACATAAGAAGTACAAGGGTGTTCGGGATAAACACGAGCATTCTTTATCCCAGTTTTGGGTCCTTCAAGGAGGTGCTCAAAGACAACGAACCAGGCAATCGGACTATAGGGCTTTATCACTCTCACTTAGCCATAGGAGCTTTAGTATGGTAGGCGCAACCCCTGGTGTTCGGAAGACCGTACTAGGGGCTCTATAAGCACCTGATCGGGGAAAAAACCGATCCATCGCACACTGCATTGGTTATGGCATTAAGCAGGAGAAATCCTTAAAGATTTTGTGACCTCTCGAACAGCTGACCAGCTCTCGCCGTATCATGACAGTCAGTTTTCGGATTTCTCTATTAAGGTGCTCGTCCGGAAGAACCGGGACACAATCGCAGTAGTTCCCCCGGTGCTACGTTAGCCGATATAGCGGAACGTAAGGTACCAAAACATGGGAGCCGGGCAAACCCAACTATTGACCCAAGACATGATTCGGAGCTGAGGCATATAATGCTATAGGTTCGGGGTGCCGAACTTCCATGAAGGTGTTCGGACTTTATTGCCGTGTTATGGGTAAAACGAAGCCCCTGGTATATTTTAAGGCATATCGCTGTGTACGGATGCCACTTGACAAAAGAATTTCAATAGGAAATAACAGCAGGTAAACGTTATATAAATCCACATGTTGTATTTGAGTAGTACGTCTATGCGTATGGGTACAAGTAATGTGATAAAAAAAGGAATATGATTGCGGAACCTGTTGAGACCAGGGGGAAGAGGCTGAGTGTGGATCCGTAATATAGCCGGATGGTCATTGCGGGGAATGTCTAAGGATTCCCTTGCGCGTTCAAGCTGCCTCCGTATAGCCCGTCCTGGTCGGCGCGAAGGTGAACCTGTGAAGGAAATGTAAGAAATATTTGCGTGCCGGAGAGTGGTTGAGCCGCTGAATGTGGCCTGTCCTGGCCTTCGCCGGAGTGTTTAATTGAGCTCTGGACGAGCTGGGCTATCCTTCCGCGAAGTAGTTTGTAGTCCCTTGATGGTGTCCGGGAGCCTGGACATCGACTCAAGGTTCGGCTGCAAGGTGCTGCTCATTGCTTCTGCTGCTAAGGCAGTGGTGTATTTGCTGGTGCCGAGGGAAGGTTCGGCCTTGCCATTAACCGTGATGACGCCGCGTGGACCGGGCATCTTGAGCTTACGGTAGGCGTAATGTGGCACCGCGTTGAATCGAGCGAACGCGGTTCGTCCGAGAAGTGCCTGATAATCACTGCGGAAAGGGACGATTTCGAAGATTAACTCTTCGGTACGGTAATTTTCTAGTGATCCGAAGACTACCTCAAGGGTGATGGAGCCTGTACAACTGGCTTCCACTCCTGGTATAATGCCTCTGAAAGTGGCTTTAGTGGGTTTGATCATCGAATGATCGATGCCCATCTTGCGCACTATGTCCTGGTAAAGCAGATTTAGACTGCTGCCTCCATCCATAAGGACTCGAGTGAGGTGGAACCCGTCTATTATTGGGTCGAGGACTAGTGCGGCTGGATTGCCCTGATTGGCGTTAACCGGACGATCCGTGCGATTGAAGGTGACCAGCCCTAGTTTATATTGTGGGACAACTAGTTCCGTTGAGTCACCATTCCTAAGGGTGCATATCCGGTCCGAGTTGGTAATTTGGGTGGTATTTACCACATTCACCGATTGAATATGCGGGGGAAATTTCTTTTGCCCTCCTGTGTTCGGTGATCTGGGCTCTTCGTCGCAATCGTCGCTTTGAGACCCCCCTTTGTCTTTGGCGCCTGCCCTGCCGGCTTGTTTGAAGAACCAGCATTCTCTGTTGGTATGGGTGGCTGGCGTTTCTGGGGTGCCATGAATTTGGCATTGGCGATCGAGTATGCGGTCCAGACTGGATGGACCGGATTTTTATTTTGGGTGGCCCTTTTCACGACCGGACTTTGAGCCCTCGAACCCAGCATTAATTGCCGTATTTTCGGCGTTTTCACCATATTTGCGGCGCTTGTGTTTGTTGCGTCGTGGTTTGCCGTTGCTATCCCTGGCTTCTGATATGCCAGGTTTGCTTGCTGTATTGGTACTACGAGCCAACCAGCTATCTTCGCCTGCGCAAAAGCAGGTCATAAGTGTCGGGAGGGCTGCCATGGATTTTGGCTTCTCTTGGCCGAGGTGCCGGGCGATCCATTCGTCGCGGATATTATTCTTAAATGCCGCTAAGGCCTCTGCATCCGGACAATCGACAATTTGGTTCTTCTTGGTTAGGAACCGGGTCCAGAATTTCCTGGCCTATTCCCCTGGCTGCTGAGTTATATGATTTAAATCGTCAGCGTCCGGCGGTCGCACATAAGTTCCACAAATTGTCCAGAATGCATCTCGCTGTGCTCTCCCAACTTCCGATGGAGTTTTCCGGCAAGCTATTGATCCAATGCCGAGCCGTCCCTTTGAGTTTTAGTGGGAGATACTTGATGGCATATAAATCGTCCCCGCGGGCCATGTGAATGTGGAGGAAGAAGTCTTCTATCCATATCGCGGGGTCTGTAGTACCATCATATGATTCAATGTTTACGGGTTTAAACCCTTCTGGGAATTCATGATCCATTACTTCATCAGTGAAGCATAGGGGGTGTGCGGCGCCTCTGTGCCAGGGTATATCTCGACGCAGTTCATACGAGTCTTATCTGTTGTGTTCGGCCCGGCCGGATTTGCTTTTAGTGTATCCGGCGTGACGGTCATCGTCCCGTGTTGGGGCGCGCCCCCGTGATCCATAGATCGATCTTGCATGTTTTGCCTTGTTTTCCAATACGTCTCGCAGGTCCCGCGTGTTACCCCAGGCCTTGGTATTTTTGTTTGAGCGGCGGCGGGGTGCGGGCTGGACTTTGGGCTGAAATGCCTTTCTGTCTCAGCCACGAGGTGGCCGATCAGCCGCAGCATACGCTGGTGATGTAGGTTTAAATGCTTCCTCCTCGAGTTGAGGTAGCAACCTGCACTTTGGGTAACTCTTGGTTGGTCGCTCGAGTTCGTATTCCTCGGCTGCCAGGACTTCAGTCCATCTATCCGCTAGCAGATCTTGATCAGCTCGAAGTTGTTGTTGCTTTTTCTTCAGGCTATTTGCTGTGGCTATAAGCCGACGCTTGAAACGCTCCTGCTCGACGGGATCCTCAGGCATGATAAATTCTTCATCGCCAACGCTCACCTCGTCTTCGGAGAGAGGCATGTAATTATCATCCTCTAAATCTCCGTTTGCTGCCTGTTCTAGAGGGCTAGCTTGTTCATCCTCCCGCTCGAGGTCTGGCTGGAGGGGATTATCATCGTCTTCGGCACTATCTGGAGCGTTATTGTCTCTTGTGCCGGTATCGCTGCTTTTGCTATGGCGAGACTTTGAGCGGCGCCGCTGACGCCGGTGCTTGGATTGCTTCTTGGAGGGATTATCCTTCGTTGTCTTATCGCCATCCCCCTCTTTGGGGGTGTCCACCATGTATATGTCTACGATGAGGTAGCGATCCGATTGCCACAATGGCGGTGGTTCTTGTTAAATCTCCTGCATAAATCGTCCATGCCGTCGATGTCTTCGGAGCCGAAGTCGAGCATGTCGGTTAAGTTGTCGACAGTGGATATTAAGTGGGTGGTGGGTGGGGAGCGAATTTCTTCGTCGTCCGCATCCCATTCTAGCCGGACATAGTTCGGCCAAGGGTCTCCTGACAGGGAGAGAGATTTCAACGAGTTTAGCACATCGCCAAAAGGCGAGTGCTGGAAGATGTCCGCGGAGGTAAACTCCATGATCGGTGCCCAATCGGATTCGATGGGCACGGACGTAGGCCGCTTGGAGTCCATGGCCGAGGACGAATCCAACGGTTCGGCAACACGGGTCTCGTAGGAGGTGAAGTCAGTATTCGGCTCTATCGCCGCTGAGTGTGTGGCCTCCGTGGCGGGGTCCATCCACCCGTCCTCAGATGGCGCAATTTGTTCTAGATTGAGGGCCGGAGTAGTTGCAGGTGCGATCTCCCGAACACAGTCTGACAGCAAAGCTAAATCATGCTCGTCGTGATTGTGCGGCGCACCTGACATGGGCTCAAATCCGTCGAAGATCAGGTCTCCGCGGATGTCGGTAGTATAGTTCAAGTTTCCAAACCTGACCTGATGGCCAGGGGCGTAGCTCCCGATCTGCTCCAGATGGCCAAGCGAGTTGGCCCGCAGTACGAAGCCGCCGAATACGAAGATTTGTCCGGGGAGGAAAACCTCACCCTGGATCACATCGTTGCCGATGATCGAAGGAGCCATCGAGCCTTATGGTGACGGCACAGTGGAACTCTCAATGAAAGCACCAAAGTCGGTGTCAAAACCTGCGGATCTCGGGTAGGGGGTCCCGAACTATGCGTCTAAGGCGGATGGTAACAGGAGGCGGGGGACACAATGTTTACCCAGGTTTGGGCCCTCTCGTTGGAGGTAATACCCTACTTCCTACTTGATTGATCTTGATGATATGAGTATTACAAGAGTTGATCTACCACGAGATCGTAGAGACTAAACCCTAGAAGCTAGCCTATGGTATGATTGTTGTTGTCCTACGGACTAAACCCTCCGGTTTATATAGACATCGGAGGGGGTAGGGTTACACAGAGTCGGTTACAAGGGAGGAGATCTACATATCCGCATCGCCAAGCTTGCCTTCCACGCCAAGGAGAGTCCCATCCGGATACTGGACGAAGTCTTGAGTCTTGTATCTTCATGGTCCAACAGTCCGGCAGAAGGATATAGTCCGGCTGTCCGAGGACCCCCTAATCCTGGACTCCCTCAAGGGGGCCGTGTCAACACGTTGGTTTGCTGAGTAGGAAGTGTTGATGCATTGGTATGCTGATCACACGGCTGCGGACTGACGGACTGATGAGCAGTTTGTTCTGGACATAAAGACTGCTTAGCAGGCAGTTCCGAAGCATCAGACTGCTTAGCACTCCGTTCCACGAGGTTGATCTGCTGAGCATGTCTTTGCAGGGTCTCCCCCGCCGCTTTGGTGACATCTGAACTGGTGGTACATATTCAGTAGTTGTAGGCCTTGCCACTAGCTGCTCTGGGGAGAGGATGACATGGCCTGTAGGGCACAAAGTCGGGCCGGTTGATCACAGGTTGATGCATCAGCCGTCGGATTACGAGTATTAGGTTCTTTGGGGGAAGCACATGAGAGCTGCTGTGGTAAGGAGAGCGTCATCGGCTGACGGGCGACATTGGTTGCTCTTGGTGGGGCTTCAGGGATCTCATCGATGAACTCTATTTCCTTTCGTGGCCACTCGATGTGATGTAACAGTGTTTCTCCCAAGGTCCTTTGCTCATAAGTCTCCTAGGACATTCTTCAGGCAAATTCTTTGAATCCAGGCTTTACTTCAGTCACGTAGCACTTCACACAGCCCGGCTTCAATGGCACATTGTCCAACAAGAGGCCCTCTTCCAAGAAGGGTGGGCAAACCCAGGTTGTTGCATATTTTAATGTACCTTCATAATGTGTAAGCACGCCCTTTGGTCCGTCTTTCATTCCAGATAGATCAGATATAGCATCATCATGAGCAGTTGCACTCTCAGTGTCGCTGGGATCAGCTGATGCACAACTACTCTTCTCTGGTGTTATCACGCAATAAGCAGCATCCTCCATGCCCGCCTCCCCTCCCATCTGCTGGCTATTTGTCAGTGTTAGAGTCTTCTGCATCATCATTGACTCCTCAATATCCTTTCGAACAGCCAGATACATGTCTTTCCTCAACCTTTCATACAATTCATTCTGCTTCATTTCACTCCTCGCTTTTTTCATGCCGAGCCTCTCTTCTTTGCTGAGTGTGAAAGGCCTCTTGTGTGGGACATTAACACCTATACCCCTTTCACGGCTAGGGGGCTCTCTTGTTTCCAGAGCATCAGACAGAATGTCACATGGCCCTGAGTTCCTGTAGAACCTTCCAGGGATCTTGGAAGCCTTTGACATCACTTGATACAGTTCTTCATCATGTGAGTTTTCAAAGTAATAAGTTCCGTCATCACGCCTCCTTGCACATGCCCGCAAGTAGTCTCTGGCGCGTTCGCCCATGATATCACCAATGGCCAGTTTCCCACCCGCCGCTACTGCTTCTTTGTCCTCCTGGTCCCATATTGGTTTCATGCCATAGTATCCTGCCACACCCATATGGTGGGTGTGTGTGTTTTTCTTCTGAAGTTCCGATTGCTTGGCACTCTTCTCAGCAAACTCTTTACTTTCCCTTACCCTTTTGAATTCTGCCCAGTCTGCCTTTGTAATTTGGGGGTATGCGGGGATTGGGTCCTTGCCTTCACTCAAGTACTTCTTGTATAGCACGTGCTTCCAGTTTTTCCAAGCATCCCTAGCCTTCTTCAGTGCAGCATGTTCCAACTGCATTCTCCACTGCTCTGGAACATTGAAGTGATCCATGATCTCCCAGACTATCCTTTGTCGTGTTTCTGTGTCAGCCTTCCGAAACCCCGGTAGATTAATATTGAGCCTTGCCCGGCCAACAAATCCACACACACTCCTGAACCTCGTGCATGATTTATCCGGTTTAGTTGGAGCCCAAGACTTTAAATCGATCTCGGTTACTTCATATACACCTTTAGGCTAGTGTGTGGGCTTCCTTGGTGTGTACCTCCGTGTCGTGACCGGAAGGGTAATTGATGTAGCTCTATCCTGTTCAGGATTACTTGATCCCTCACCATCTGCTGAAGACCTAGGGTTGTCGGAATCAGATGAAGATACATCGCCTGAAGCATGAGTGATGTCGCTGCTATTCGCCATCTACAGAGAACACATGCGAAACTCAGGAAAGGAGGATAAGCATAAAACTAACAACTTGGTATCAAGCTATCTAAACATGCCATGCAATAATTTAGAAAATGTACTGGTTATTTGTTTATTTTGTGTGACTCGGGCGCCCGCGATCTGTAAATCGACAGTAACTTATTGGAACAAATACAACTTATATGTACTAGTTAGGAAGGTGGATAATGAACATATATACACTCTCCGTTATTTTATAGCCAATTAGGGAACATACGGAATGAAATAGGAAGAGGGATTGCGAGGAACTATTCCTCACCGTGATGGAGAGTAGTAACTAACAGGTTTCTTAATGCAAACCCGGCCGGACCACAGGAGAGGCGTGTCGGCGTTCAGAGGCAGGGGTACCAGACTTGCACGCTGCGGCTGCAGGCGTGGCTCAAGGGTAGCCCAAAGACGGCCCATCTTCATCAGCACAAGCTCAAGACCCTCACGAGGGGCCAAGCCTCGCGGGGCGGACGACAGGAAGCTTCCTCAGGCACGGCCTCGTCAGGCTGGCTCGCGAGGAGGCGGAGAGATCAAGGCGGGGTACCTCACGAGGTGCCCATGACGCAAGCCATGACGACCAAGGGCGCCAGGCGGGCACCAGCCCGCGCAGTGTCCTCGTTTCCTCTTTGGTGCAAAGGAGGCAAGCGCAGGCGAGAGCATCAAGCAAAGGCAGCCATTTCGGTGCAACAAGACCAAGACCAACACAACGGCAGGAAGGAGGTCATCGTGGAGCCCAAGCCGGCGTCACCGTCAGAGCCTTTGACAGGCGAGGACCAACTTTAGTCAGGATAAGTGTACTAGATGTTCCTCTTCAAAATGGCCAATTGTTGGCGCCCTTCCCGCTCAATATTTGGGAAGAGACCCAGGGCCTCTGCCTATAAATAGGACTAGCCTCCCACAGCATAGAGGGATCCGAAATCCAGAACAGAGCTAGAGGTCAAGCAATCTAGAGAGAGAGAGAGCGACCGAACTCCCCCTAGCAGTTCGTCACACCGGCCAAGAACAGACCCTCGCGGGGCTGTTCTTCCTTGTATTGTTCATCATCAGCCCCTGAGGCAATCCACCACACCACACACTGGAGTAGGGTATTACACCACAATGGTGGCCTGAACTAGTATAAACCTTGTGTCCCTTGTGTTGCTCTTTGTGTAGTTTGGATCCTTGCGAGGCGACGAGATGCAGGTAGGTAGGGGGTGAGATCTCTGCGTGCACCCCAGAGTTCGAACCTAGAGGGTCTGCCGAAATCAGAAATCCAACATTTGGCGCGCCAGGTAGGGGTCTTGTTGGAATCCATATACGCCGCCCGCGCCCGTCGCATCGTCATCATCATGTCCGGTGACCAGGCGGGCAACCCTGATCCCTGGGCGGCCTGGCCCGCCCATGCAGAGCCGCTCGCCCCAAGCGACCCCATGCCCCAGGCAGCTCGCGGTCAGGCAACGACAGCTCTCACGCCGTGGCAGGCGCGGTCGGCAGTGAGGGCCTCGAACCACGCCGCGGCCACGGCGCCGTACACCCGACGGGAGCAGGCGAACTCAAGGGCCGCGCTCACGGTGGCCCGAGAGCTACTGCAATGCAAAGGCTCTTTGGAGGGCGGCCGTGGCGTCTTCTTTGGAAGCGGGTGGCAGAGCTCCTGGGCTTCGCTGCATCGGGGGCTCACCGCTTCTGCAGCTAACTGCCACCTCAGGTCTAGGGCGGCCCACGCGGAGGCCCCACGCACGCCCGCGCAGCTCCAAGCGGACTCCAAGGCCACTCCAACGCCCGGCCATGTCGGCACCAGGCTAAGAACAGCCTCCTCCGCCCCCGATGAAGGAGGACTCGCCACGGCCCTGACCCCAGTGGGCCACCGCGCTTCACCCCAGTGGGCGCCTCAAGGTGGCTGCGTGGCACACGGGCACTACGGTGCAGCATTCGGGATGGCGGCCGGAAGAGTACGTGCCCCATTTGATGGATCAAGGGCACGCGGGGAAGGGGGAACACGGCTCGCTCCTCGGCCCAAGGCTGGGGGCGAGGCACTTTCGAGCTCTTCCAGAGCCCGGAAAGCCCGTTGACCGCGCCGGGAGCAACGATTATCGGGTACCGCTAATTCCTCAGGAGCAGGCATACGCTAACCATGAATCGCAGGAGGTACAGGTCGTCGCAGCGGACGGCTGCCCCAATCCCGCAGTTTCCTACCTCTCAGGAGGAGGGCGCCGAGGGCTGCAGGAGAGGGGCCGAGATCCGGCATCACCACGGCAGTGTTGAGCAAAGGCGTCCTCGGGGAGTAGGCCCTCTGCCGGGAGGTGCCTCAAGGCCTACCCGGCGGAGGACCCGTGGTCGTCGGGGAACTGGCAACCGCTCTACCTGATCGGCGGCGTCCTCGGTCTCCGGCCGTCGTCGATGGCACTAGAGTGTGGCACAAGGCGGGGCCCTCGTCTGGCGATATGAAGCAAGGCCGGTACCTGTGAAGAAGGCCCAGTGCCTGTGAAGCTCGCCGCCCCGTGACACTCTCACGTAATAATGAGTGGGTCTGTACACGCCCTGGAGTCTCAGGTGCCAGCCTCAGGACCTGGGGCTCCCTCCCACGCCCAGTGGCAGCACTTAGCTCCGCGCTGGTGAGAAGACGTCCAAGACTAGACTAGGTGCCGGACGCGGCTTTTTCTGCTTTTCTTGCTTTTCCCCTTGGCTGTCGCTTTTCCCCCGTTTGGATTTAAGTTGGATTTGAGCTTGCGATTTGCGTGTGTTCGGGGAAGGGGTGTTTAGTCTCGTTCGAGCAATCTCTCGCGTTCTGGTTACCACTCTGCCTCAGCTGCCTCCCCTCGTGAGCCCCTCGTGAGCCGGGCCAGGCCTAGCATGTGTGCAGACTGGACCACCATCACCGCGCCCTCTCAGGAGGTTCTCATCACAGGTTCAATGGGCTCGTTCAGGGAGCACATGGAGCGCCACAGCCCTCCGCGGGCTATCTAGGGGCCCACGCGGGTCGAACGTAAACAAGCCAGCCAGCTCGTCGCAAGGCCAGCCACAAGGCGCGGGCGTACGGGTGATATCGCGTCTACTAATACGCTAACTGCAAGTTTTTAGACAAGGGGCTCCCCCTCCCAAAATGCTCTTACAACCTTCAGGGCCAAGCCCGAACTCTGTCTACGCAGGATAAGAAAGCAGGAGCAGCACGCGGTCAATCGGATAAATCCCCCAATGCATCCTTGAGGTCACCTCCTGAATCGTTGCTGGCGTCGCTGGCCTCGCCATCGCCCTCCGCGTCGCCGTCAGCAGCGTCAGGGCCGTTCACCACGCCGTCGTCGCTAGTAGCGAAGGCCCTGACGAGGACATCCATGTTGTCTTCCACCCAATGCGCCAGGTCGTCCCCGACGGCCTGGGGTACTGGGGCGATGGCGGCATCAAAATCAAAGTTGGGGTCCATGTCCCGAAGATGGCTGAAGAGGCGAGAAAAGGCACGCCCGGCGGCGCGACTCCTCTCCTCCACCAACCTGTTGGCTCTGCCCGACCGCACCTCCAGCTGCGTCACCACATCAGTGAAGAACTGGAGGTTACCAGCATAGTTAACTGCATGAGGTTCGCCAACGGCCGCCTCGCAGATGTTGTCCATGGCCGTGTTAGCTCTTTCCCGGAGCGTGCGGAGCATAGGGCCATGCTCGTGCTCCTGGATCTGCCGCTGGCGTATCTTGTCCTCGTTCCGCCACGCAACGGCCTCGGCCGTGTCCACCCGCTGACGTAGAAGAAGCACCTCGGTGCGGGAGGAGGTCATCTCCTCCTGCGCCACGCCAAGGGCGGCCCGGGAAGCGTCAGCCCGCCGCGTCACTTCATCCAGCTTGGCCCTCAGGGCGGCGGTCCTGCCTTCCGCTTCGGCCCTGATCAACCCCAGCCTCTCCTTGAACTCGCGCTCGAGGTTCAAGCGAGCCGTCGCCACCCGGCGATCAACCTCTTCCAGGACTCGGGCCTCCCGCGCAGCGACATCGTCCTCCGCCTGCGTCACAAGCGCTCCCTCGTCTCCAGCTGCTCAAGATCGCGGAGTGCGCTCGGCGGCTTCGGCGTCGGTGCTTCCTCACGCCTCTGGAGCTCACTTTGGTCGGCCAAAGCCCCTTCATCGATGCAAGGGCCGTCTCATGCAGCTCCACCTGCTGCTCCAGGAATTGCTCGGGCACTGGAGCTTCGCGCCCGCTCCTCCGCCGCCTCACCACGCGGTGGTCAGCCCTCCGGGCCTCCTCGGCGGCCGAGCGGGCCTCCCATGAAGCCGCCAGCGACACCTCGGCTTTCTCATTGTCGAGGTCATGCTGGTGGCGCGCAAGGGCAATAGCCACCTTCAGCTTGCGCCCCTCTTCAGCTAGGCGCAGGCCATCAGCTTCAAGGCGCGCGTCTTCGTCAGCGAGCTCTACACCAAGCTGGCTCACTGCTCAGCCGCCCTCTGGAGAAACCCTTGGCGAAGGGCACGGTGCTCCTGGGCGCGCTCGAGCACGTCTTCCGCGTCGTCATCCGCCCTAGGTGTGCGCTGGGGCATGAATCAGCACTCCCCTTTGGGCAGGTGGTCAGGGGCTGGCGCCCAGCGATGGCGGCACGCCTCGCCAGAAGCCCGGCCTAGAGCCGGCTCGTCCCCGAATGAAGAACGAAGGGTCAACCTCAGCCAATCGCCGTCCACGACCAGTCGAGGAGCCCAAGACAGGCTGGCTATGCCCCGGGAAGGCTCGCGAAGGAGGGTTGCGAGGCGCGCAGAACCATGATGCGCCACAGGATGGCTCACCTCTCCGACCGGCCTCACCACAAGGGCAGTGCTTGAGCTCGGAGTGTTTGGAGACAGTGGAGAGGGAGAGGCCTGGGGGTATGGCTCCTCAGCCATCTCCGTGAGCTCGGCAGGAAGGGCCCTGCGGAGCGAGGATCAGCCGAAGCAACGGGAAAATAAGGAACTAGGAAAGGGGAAGGCTTACTCATAAATGGCGAAATACTTCCTGCGTTTCAGCAGGCGGCAAGTGTAATCATCACCCAAGGCCTCCCTTCTCTTCCGGAGAGCCTCGAAGTCCACGCGGAAGCGGCCCAGGGGTTCAGCGCAAGGGTCAGCCTGCGACGAGGAAGAAGCACCAAGGTGACCAGCGTTAGGGGCGTCGTCCTGGCGCACGCCACCGGTCGCCTCACCAAGAAGGGTAGCCAGGGCCTCAGGGGCCTCGGCCACGGGAGCCGCGGGCCGTGGCTCAACGCCTTCAGCCGCAGCAGCGCGGGCCTTAGGAGTGCCGCCTGGCGTCGTCATCCCGGCGGAGGCCCCCTCAGCCTCCGGTGGCCCTTGCCTCCCTACTCCACCACTCGAGGAAGGACCGCTGTGGGCAACTGGAAGGGCAGTCACCACAACTGGATTCTCACAAGGTCCCATGAGGCCTGCGGGGCGCAGCCCCCATTCGTCGAAGCTGGGCATCTGCTTCACGAAGTCACCCCTGTTCTAGCAAAGGTACAACAAAGCACCCCTTGCGGATGCTGCCGGGGAAGGGTCCCCAGTCGGGATCTTGAGAACCTTCCTCGGCACTTCAGCGTCAGTCCTCCTCCACAGAGCCTCATGCGGTCCTCACGCCCTGGCCAAGGCCCACATCCGGCGGGAATGGCGCTTAGAGAGGGCAATGCAGCATAGGAGGAACTCATTCACCACCTTGGGTGCCGTCACGCCGAGCGCCCTCAAATGCACGCGACGATGCAGACGAAGACGAGCCGAGGCTCGTGGAGCGCCTCTCGCCCCAGCCGAATTGGGGATAGCGGGAAATGTTGGCTCCCCAAGCGGGGCTGGGCACCCGACATCCACATACAGCCACCGCGGAACGGAACCCAGACAGGCGGAGGAAGGCTGAAATCAATCCTGAAGCCGCTATTTACAGTGCGGCTATGAAGCTCACGCACCCGAGCATTGGGTGGGGTCGATGAGGCGCAAATAGAAGAAGTGGCGCGACAAAAAGGCAATCAAGGAGGATGCCCATCATCGCCTCGCAAACAAAGGCGAAAACGGCAAGAAGAGTAATGGATTCAGGACCCAAATGCATCATATGGATCTGGTAATGGGAAAGCACAGCGTTGAAGAAATTGGAAAAGGGGGGAACCAGTCCCGCCCATAGGGCGTCGGTAATCTGGGACCTCGGTGACTATTCTATCAATGGAGAAGTGAGGCAGCGGGCGGACCGTCGTCCTCCCTTTTCGTTGAAGATAGTGGCGAGGGCAAAACTGACCTCGTCCAAGCCTTCTCAGTTGAGTATGATCGACCGATCGACAGCAGGAGCCGTCGGCGATGGCGAGCGGGGCGGAGGCACATGCTTTTTCCCTTTCCCCTTCTTCGTCGGAGCCATGGCGACAGGAAGGGGGAGGATTCGAGATTGGATTGGAAGCAGAGACTAGAGCTCAAGAGGAGGAAGAGCAGGAGACGGTCGAGCGGCGAGAAGAGGGATGACTGTGTGCAACCACGGGTCCGCCTAGCTGGGCGCAAAATAAGGAGGCGTGGGGGAACAAGGACGCCCACGTCCAATCAACCGCCACGTGGCGCCTGAGGTCGCAGGCTGTTAGGGCCCGCGGCGCTTCGCACTTGCCCCTTCGCTTCTCTGCTAAGCCAAGTCCAGGCGCGCCTTGGGCCCGGGCTACTCTTGCTGGCGTGCAGGAGCAGGGTACCCAGACTTGCACTGCTGGCGTGGCTCAAGGGTGGCCCAAGACGACCCATCTTCATCAACACAAGCTCAAGACCCTCGCGAGGGGCCAAGCCTCATGAGGCGGACGACGAGGAAGCCTCCTCGAGCCTGCAGCCTCGTCGGTGGCTCATCGCGAGGAGGCGGAGAGATCAAGGCGGGGTACCTCACGAGGTGCCCATGGCGCAAGCCATGGCGACCAAGGGCGCCCAGTGAGGCGCCAACCCAATAATGTCATCGTTTCCTCTTTGGTGCAAAGGAGGCAAGCGCAGGCGAGAGCATCAAGCAAAGGCAGCCATTTTGGTGCAACAAGACCAAGACCAACACAACAGCAGGAAGGAGGTCATCGTGGAGCCCAAGTCGGCGTCACCGTCAGAGCCTTTGACAGGTGAGGACCAACTTTAGTCAGGATAAGTGTACTAGATGTTCCCCTTCAAAATGGCCAATTGTTGGCGCCCTTCCTGCTCAATATTTGGGAAGAGGCCCAGGGCCTCTGCCTATAAATAGGACTAGCCTCCCACACGGTAGAGGGATCCGGAATCTAGAACAGAGCTAGAGGTCAAGCAATCTAGAGAGAGAGAGCGACCGAACTCCCCCTAGCAGTTCATCGCACCGGCCAAGAACAGACCCTCGCGAGGCTGTTCTTCCTTGCATTGTTCATCATCAGCCCCTGAGGCAATCCACCACACCACACACTGGAGTAGGGTATTACACCACAATGGTGGCCCGAACCAGTATAAACCTTGTGTCCCTTGTGTTGCTCTTTGTGTAGTTTAGATCCTTGCGAGGCGCCGAGGTGCAGGTAGGTAGGGGGTGAGATCTCCGCGTGCACCCCAGAGTTCGAACCTAGAGGGTCTGCCAGAACCCGAAATCTGACGAGGCGAGGGTTACAGGATCGATATGCTCGAGGGTGGCTGGCGAGCAAATGAAGACGGCGAGGCGCGGGCAGTCGCGTGTTGGGAACGGTAGTGGAGGTAGGCTTGACGCCAAAGAGCGGGCACATGGCCGGGGTGAGCATGCCGGCGCTGGAGAGGGTTCTGCTATGGATCTAGGGGAGGGGGGAGCTAGCGAATGGTGATGGAGATTGGGTGGACTAGTTGTGTGAAACGCGGGCAGGGGGGTTGTTGGCGGCCTACGCGAAAAGGGAGAAAAATATCCCCAGTCGGCGCGCGGAAAGGCCTATGCAAACGTTGCCTCTAAGCGCTCGTGTGCACAAAGAGAATACTTTCGTTTGAAATGAAGACGTACTAATTTTGAAATGAAGACCTGAGTTCATCGTTTCGCCTCTATTTTTTCCCATGTAAAGCAATCACCATTATACCACGGGTTTGATTTGCTGGCGCATTTTAGGTCTCGTGTGCTATATTTAAGACATTTTTTGGCATTTACCGTGCATTTTGGCATAGAAATTAAATCCTAGTCGGACTGCATTTATTGTCGAAAGGGATGAGGATTGTCGTTCGATCTGGGAGCATCCGACGGTACAGACGTACGATCCGTGGGGTTTGGGTTCTGGCCAATCAAAATGCATGACTCAGAACACACACGCGGCAGGGGGGAGGAGACATCGGCCATGGTTTGGTGGGAACACGACTTTAGTGAGTGAACCGTGTGCTATTTGAAAACATTTACATGAACTAACAGCATATTTTCGTTTGAATGAAAACAAGAGTTCATCATTTCGCCTCTAAATTGTTTTCCACGGTAAGAAATCACCATTGTGTCACTTTGGTTTAATTTTCTCGTGCATTTGAGGTATCATTTGCTATATTTTAGTCGTTTGCTATAGTCGCAACTACATGTGGGTGCTAGCTAGCAAGATCATTTGTTTGTCGCTTTGGGAGTTTCCATTCATTGTTCGAGAAACGGGAAAAAAATTCAAACAGTTCAGCCGCAGGGTGCAGCCAGAGGCGTAAGCCTTGTTGGTATTCTAATTACAGGAAATGCATATAGAGTCCGGAAATAACGAAAATAGGTGTCTCACTGTGGCATGCTCTCAGGATCACGTGGAAAAGTTTTGGTAAAGATGGCACAAATTTTGATGCTCACACCTTCCAAATTTTGATACTCACACCTTCCAAATCGGAGCATCTCACACTGAATTGGGGAAGACAGAACCCCCAGAACCCCTCTGAATTCAACTAAGGTTTACTGAAAATATTTTCAATGAACCTGAATTGTCCTTCTAAAAAGTTCACCCTCTTTGTCTTGGGTTAGAACCTCTGGCAAAATTGGTGCACAATTTTCTAGGTCAATGTAAGGTCATTGAATTAAATCATATGTAAATTGCATTTGGGCATTTAAATGCTAGTAAATATTTTGAATGCTCAAATAATTCTGAAAATAAGTGTGGGCTGTTGGAGATTTTATAAACAGACCCTCTGATTATTTTCAGGATTTTTAGAAGTGCCTAACTATTTTAAATAAGTCCACAAACTTACAGAATAATAGAAAAGAAAAACCAAAGCAAGCAGAGGCTTACCTGGCTCCCATCTGGCAAGCCCACCTGCCGGCCCAGCCCAGCCACCACTCCAGCGAGCTGCTTGGCTTGGCCAGGCAGGCAGCCAGGTGCTCGACGGTGGCACCAGCGCGCGCCACGCAGCTGCCCACCGCCCTGCCTCCTCCCCTCGCCGTTACGCCGCCTGGGTGGTCACCCATTCCTTCCCCGAGCTCGCAGACACGCCCTCTCCTCCCCAGCTCCTCTCCCTCGCTCGCCCGCACCATGGCCGATGCTGCCGCGCCCGCGCCACCGTGATAACCGCGCTCTCCTTCGTCCCTGCACCGCGCCACCGTGTCCAGAAGCTCCGCCGCCCTCCTCTCCTTCGAGCAAGCCGAGCCCCGAGCGCTCGCTTGCCTCGAAGCCTATGCACCGACCTCGCACGACTCCGCCACCGCCGGAGATCCCTTTTGCCGTCGCCGCCGCACCAGCTCTTCTCCGACCGCGTTGACTGCACCGTCATGACCGCCGTGAGCTCAGCTACCTCCTCCCCCTTCTCGTTCTCGCTCTCGAGCCCTGCAGCGACACCATGGAGCTTCACCGCACACGCCACCGCCGAGCTCCTCGCCGACGTGTCTCCGGCCAACCACCGGCCACCCCACCGTGTCTAACACACTCACCGCTTCGCGAGGAGCCCAACGCACCACTCCACGCGCCTCGCCATGCCCCGTAGCCATGGTTCCATCTTCACTCGACTCCGGCGACCGCCACGGTTGTCGCCGGCGACGTTTCCGGCCACCCCGAGCTCAACCACCGCCACCAAACGCTGCGGCTTGTTCCCGGCTACACGTAGATGCCCTCCGCCGCTCATTTGGTCGCCGGAACGCACTAACGCACTCTCACCGCCGCGTCTGGCTTCACCGGCGGCTAAACGCCGGCGTGTTTGACCTTGACTTTGACTAGGGTGGGCCCAGGTTGACTCCCCTGAGTCTATGACAAGTGGGGCCCCCCTCTGCTAATTAACCCAGATTAGTTTTAACTAAATTTAGTTAGTTTAATTAACTGCTGACATGCGGGACCCACTGGTCAGGTTGACCTGGAGGTCCCCTTTTGACCACTGACGTCACCCTGACGCACTGCTGACGCAATAACTAATTTCTGGATTTATTCTTATATAGCAAATTCAAGAAATTGTTGCAAACTTCAAAAATTCATAGAAATTAATCTGTAACTCCAAATGCAAAGTTTTATATATGAATTTTGATTAGAAAAATTCAATCTATCCATTGGTAATAGTTTCATGCATGACAGAACAAGTTAACCTTGCTGTTTAAGCAGAATAAGATAATGCACTAATATGGCTATGTTAAATGAACTAACATTTGAATCTTTGATTGAAATGAGTTCATTCCTTTGTGTTCTAGCTTGCATTAGGCCAAGACACATTCATATTGCCATGTCATAGCGTGCATCATATTGTTGCATATCGTCATGTGTTGATTATGTTCGGTGTGTCTTTCGTGGTAGGTTCTACCTTCGAGGATAACCCCGAATATCCGTCTGAAGGGCAGTACCCTACTACCACTACATCAGGCAAGCAACCCATTGATCATTCCAATACAAACCCATGATCTCGATTCTGCTCTTGTTTACTGCATTAAGACAACGCGATTCAAACTGATGTGTGTTGCGGTAGTTGAACCCACTTCCTTTGCATGACCTATCATTGCCACAGTAACTAGATGAAACCCACTTGCATGTGTAGGAATCGATTTAGCCATATTGGTGTTTCCTACCTTGCTATGCTTGCTATGCTTAGAGTTGTGTCAGGTCTGGCTCATCAGGATGATGAACTAGAGTGAAAGGTTGTGTCGGTAACGAGAGTGAAGTGTTGAACATGATTTGGTAAAGGTATCGATGAGAGGCCATGTAGGAGTACATGGTGGGTTGTTACATTCAAGTCGTCCTTAAGAACTGAGATCTGTGTGTGTGATTTAAGACTCAGCTACTACCACACATTGGGATCCTTAATTGACCCTCTCGACTTATTAACCACTCTTGTCCTTTTTCGGGAGTTGCAAAGTAGTTTTTGGTGTTTGTAGCATGCTGCGGGCCGCACGCAGCGCTGACCTTTGGGGTGGGCTGTGTTGCGGTAGGTACGTGGCACGGTGTACCGATTCGCCTGTTTGGTGTCTCGGGAACCCTGCACACATCGTTCGGGGCCGTTAGTGGAAACCTCGGTCAGACTCCCTGCGGATGGAACCCAAATAGGCGATAAACCTGGACTAGGGACTCGTGTGTTTAGTCAGGTCATGGCCGACACCCTCGCTGGGCTTCCGCTTGAAGGTTGCCGAGTACATGTCATGTAGCGGCGATAAGTGGTGAGAGCGTGTGTGAAGAAGTACACCCCTACAGGGTATAAAACTATTCAAATAGTCGCGTCCGCGGTAAAGGACTTGTTGGTCACCTATACAGTTCTTAGACAAGTAAATTGATACTACTAAAAGCCTCAAGATAAGTGTGAGTACCGCGGATGGCCCTCTCGTAGGTTGACGAGAGAGGGTCCACGGTGGAGTATTGTGTTGGTGATTAGTGGACTCGTGTGCGACAAATGCTTTCCAAGTGGTGTCACGTAGGATAGCTTAGCCAAGAGTCAAAGGCGGCTTGTCGCAAATAACTCCACTACCTTCTTGAGAATGTGCATGTATAGTAGGATTACGTTGAAAGACTTCTTGAGTACCTCTGTACTCATGTTGCTTTAATTAATGTTTTCGCACGACAACCCCGCCCCCTCCGATGGGTTCTACGTAGACCTTGATGTCGACGAGTGATTAGCCACCCAGGTGGTGGTCCAAGACTTGTGAAGGGCCGATGTAGATAGAAGGGCTTCGTCAAGCCTTCTTTCTTTTTAGTGTCTGTACTCATACTAGTTTGCTTCCGCATGTGCTTGTATGTTTGAATGACTTGAGTGTCGGGTCATGTGACCCCTATCTGTATGAACATGTTATGTATGGCTCCTCGGAGCCTTTTAAATAAAGTACTTTGAGTTGTAGAGTTTTGTTGTGATGCCATGTTGTATGTACTCATATCGGGCATATTGTGTGTATGATTGAAATGCTTGGTATGAGTGGGATCCGACAATCTAGTTGTTTATCCTTGGCAGCCTCTCATATGGGGAAATGTAGTCTAGTGCTTCCTGAGCAATAGTAGTCCGCTACAGCCCGGTTCACCGGAGTCCTGCTAGCCCAGCACTACTGCTCTGGACACTTGATCGCGACATGTGTTTCACTTCGTTCTCAGGTTCCGTCCCTTCGGGAAATGTCACGCGGTGACATCCAGAGTCCCTGCCCTAGCTCGCTACAGCCGGGTTACCGGAGTCCTGTTAGCCCAGTGCTACAGCCCGGAGTCATACGTTGATGTCCGACATGCTCGATGTGATTCATGTATGCCTGTCCCCATGGGTTAGTGCCGCTTTGGGTTCACGATTAGCCATGTCGGCCCGGGTTCTCTGTCAGGTGGATGCTAGCGACACTATCATATACGTGAGCCAAAAGGCGCAAACGGTCCTGGGCCATGGTAAGGCGACACCGTGGGAATACCGTGCGTGAGGCCGCAAAGTGATATGAGGTGTTACCGGCTAGGTCGATGTGACTTGGAATCGGGGTCCTGATAGCGTTGGCATCAGATCCGGACTGCCTGTAGGTTCGCTAAGCCAAACTGGTCGATGTCGAGTCTAGAAATGCTTTAGTTATATGTAGGGGAATTGATTGTGGGAGGGACGTAAGGCTCTTTTTACTCCTTTACCTTATGCCCTCCGATGCATGTCATTCTCTTCTCATTCTCACGCGGGTTAAGGACTAGGCTCTCTTCTCTCTATCGTGTTCACGTGTTACTAATCCGTAGTAACTTATAGGATTGTTGGTTACCAGCCTCAGTACAGTTTCTACTACTTTTAGTATGTTATCAGTTGAAACAGAACCTTGATATGATGTTGTTGAGTGGTTTTGCAATCTTTTGTGAATGTCTCAAATCTGTTCCTGAGCATTTACAAATGTTATCTTTGTCCGATTTTCCCTAGAAATTCTAATGTCTTTACCTTTGT
This sequence comes from Aegilops bicornis, assembly GCA_021605145.1. Classification (NCBI taxonomy): domain Eukaryota; kingdom Viridiplantae; phylum Streptophyta; class Magnoliopsida; order Poales; family Poaceae; genus Aegilops; species Aegilops bicornis. The sequence goes on along the minus strand of CM038675.1, from coordinate 402,921,655 downwards.
GGTTGTGCTTTCAGATGGCCACTCGTGCTCAAAACCAAGTGGTTCGCCTGACCAGGTGCCTCGATGTGCCCGGTCATACGGCTATGTTAGTCCGGGTAATGATTGAGACGGGTTACCGTTGGTATCCCGAATACACTGTCGAAGAGCAATTCCGAGACTTTAATCAAAGCCAATACCTCTGCACTGTCAGGATATTTCCTTCTTATCCTGGATCGACTGAGCCCCTCCACTGTTCCTATGGACTCGGGGTTACTATCGAGATGGCTATGCAGAATGCTGCATATTCTATGATGACCATCATGCGAGTCAGGACTGGCCTGCTTCGGAACACCGACTTCCGTTATATGCCAGCTTCACTCCCGAGGGCGCAAGGGTATCTCCAGGCTATCTATGTTGATTCCACTCAGGAGGACTCACTAACCCGCACCACTGCTGAGATGCTCGAGGATAAGGACCGAGAGAATCGATCCTTGAGACTGGAGCTTTTCAACACCCGTGCCGATCATTGGGCCACTTTGACTCGGTTTGCCTTGGTATGCAAGCTGGATGTATGGATACGAGGATCAGATCCCTGTGAGATCTGCTCTGCCAGACATGGTGGATTGGCGTGATGTGGGAGGCATCACCCCACCCCGTGGTCCCGCAGGCCACCGTTTGTTGGTCCAAGACCCCATCCTAGCCCCTATGGTCCACAAGCTCCTCAGGACCGTCTGTTTCCGGATAATCACGTTGAGCTTCCAGGCTATGGACGTGACTTCTATGAGGACTACTACGGAGCTGTCTGAGTTAGTAGTAGTACCACTAGTATTGTAATAGTTGTATTTCCACCGTCCTGCGTGACTTGTGGAATATAACTTAGTGTGTATCAATTCCGGAGGTGTAGAAAAATAATGTATAGGAGCTTGGAATGCTACCGATGAGATGTAACGTCTTCCACCGTAGTTGTACTCTAGCTGGGCTTGTACTAAACTATGAATGGTGTGTATGATCGTTGGTATATATATGGCAGTTTCTATATTACCATGTCATACGGATGAACATCTCTGCATTTCGTGTTATCCATTACATTTCGCACTTCCTTGCCAGAATTTTGCCATCCTTGTCTGAACCATTGTCTTGTTTCCTAGGATGGTCAACACCCGCAACAACCCTGCTGCTCTGGAGCAGGGTGAAGCCAGCGCAGCTAGGAATGTAAATCTGCCTCAACCGCCTTCTCGGCGAAGTTATGATGGAGGCGAGAGCGAAACAAGCGTGAGACCAATCACTTCTTTGGGCGGATTGAGCGAGAATCACGCACGCCAGCCAAGGAATGACCTGGTGTCAATCAATGACTTTGTCAAGTCAGATCCACGAAGTTTAAACACTCCGTCGAGCCTCTCGATGCGGATGGTAACCAGCAGCATCACCCACAAGCTATGTTCTGCCAATGTAGCTGAAGCTGATAAGGTTACCTTTGCTGCCTATCACCTCGAAGGCCCTGCTAGCCTTAGGTGGGAAAATTTTGAGGCTATGCGACCGGTCGGCCAAATCACTACTTGGGCTGAGTTCAGTGCGGCTTTCCATGAGCATCATATCCCGGAAGGTCTCATGGATCGTAAGAGGGAAGAGTTCTGCAGTTTCACCCAGGGTAGACTGGCTGTAGATGCTTATAGCCGTGAGTTTGGGAATCTAGCACGTTATGCTCCTGAAGTGGTATCTACCGATGCCAAGAAGCAGGCAAGGTTCCGCAAGCGACTTAGCCCCGAGCTTCACCGTGATCTTAAATGCGCAGTGCACCTCCTTCGAAGTTAGTCAACAAGGCCATCGGTCTTTGAGGCGGGATAGTCGACTTTGAAGCTTCACGCAAGCACTTCCGTGACTTTGGTTCTTCATCCGGCTCTGGATCTCGAGCGCGGGTGTGGATTCCAAGCACCGCTCGCCACCCAGATTCACTCCGAGGCCATCCTTTGAGGCGCCTCGCCCCAACCAGCAGTATGCATCGCCCAAGGCCTATGGTGGCCCATTGCTAATGCTGCTCCACGCCCAATGTGATAACTTTGTTTCAAGTGTGGGGAGACAGTCACTACATCCGTGAGTGTCCCAGAACAAACCCAACCAGATCGGAAAGTCATTGGCCGTGGTAAGCCGGCGGGAAAGGTGCTCTCGCCAAACCAGCCACCACCGCTGCGTGGCCATGTCAACTACGTCTCAGCTGAGGAGACCCATGGGGATCCCAACGTCGTTCTCGGTACGCTCCTTGTTAATTGCCATCCAGCAATTGTTCTCTTTGATACTGGAGCATCTCATTCATTTATTTCTGAGAGCTATGCTCGATTGCACAACACCACATTTTGTGACATGCACACCTCCACGGTAATTCAAACTCCTAGATCCAAGTGGCAAACCTCTAGAATCAGCCATGGAAATAATATCCTTGTCGATAGATTAGTCTTCCTTGCATCTCTAATAGCTCTCAAGTCCTCGGACATTAACATCATCTTGGGTATGGACTGGATGTCAGCCCATCATGCTAAGATTGATTGCTCTACTAGAACTGTTCAACTCACCCACCCTTCGGGCAAGACAGTCAATGTTTTGACCCGAGTGTCTGAGCGTCAGCTTTACTCTTTAAATGCCAACCCCCTTCCAGACCTTGAAGATATTCCGGTGGTCCGTGACTTCTCGGATGTCTTTTCAGAGGAACTGCCAGGTGTTCCACCTGACAGAGATGTCGAGTTTGTGATAGACCTTGTTCCAGGAACCGTCCCAATCTCTAGAAGACCTTATAAGATGGCACCCCTAGAACTAGCCGAGCTTAAGAAACAACTTGATGAGTCCTTGCAAAAGGGTTTCATCCGTCCTAGTTCTTCTCCATGGGCTTGCCCCGTCCTCTTCGTCAAGAAGAAGGATGGAACGGATCGGATGGTTATAGATTACCGACCTGTCAATTTGGTCACTATCAAGAACAAGTATCCGCTCCCCAGGATGAACGACCTGTATGATCAGCTCGTTGGATCCTCAGTCTTCTCCAAGATGGATTTGAGGTTGGGCTACCATCAAATCAAAATCAAGAACGGGGACATTCCTAAAACAGCCTTTGTTACTCGTTATGGCCAATACGAGTACACCGTCATGTCCTTCGGGTTAACTAATGCTCCAGCCACCTTCTCTCAGTTAATGAACTCGATCTTCATGGAGTATTTGGATAAATTCGTCGTGGTATACCTTGATGATATACTCATCTACTCCAAGAATGAGGAAGAACATGCCGAACATCTAAGGCTAGTATTGATGAAACTTTGAGAGCATCGCCTTTGTGCCAAATTCTCTAAGTGTGAGTTTTGGTTGCCAGAAGTAACCTATCTAGGCCATGTAATCTCTGGTAAGGGCATTCTTTGTCAATCCCGTGCGAGTTCAAGCCGTCCTTGTTGGACTCCACCTGAATCGGTCAAGCAAGTTCGGAGTTTTCTCGGTTTAGCAAGCTATTGCCGCCGCTTTGTCGAGAATTTCTCCAAGGTTGCTAAGCCTCTAACCGAACTCCTCAAGAAAGATAAAAAGTTCGAGTGGACCCCACAGTGCGAATTCAGCTTTCAGGAACTGAAAAGACGCCTGACGTCTACTCCCGTACTTGTTCCACTAGATTTTTTCTAAGGACTTTATTATCTATTGCGACGCCTCGCGACAAGGACTAGGTTGCATACTCATGCAAGATTGTCATGTGATTGCCTACGCTTCTCAACAATTGCATCCACATGAGTATAACTATCCCACACATGATCTAGAGCTTGCAGTAGTGGTCCATGCACTCAAAACATGGCGACATTACCTTCTTGGTAATCGTTGCGAAATTTACACTGATCACCAAAGTCTGAAATACATCTTCACCCAACCGGATTTGAATCTCAGGCAAAGACGTTGGGTCGAGTTGATTACAGATTACAACTTAGGAGTATCTTACACCCGAGGCAAAGCCAATGTCATGGCTGATGCACTAAGTCGTAAATCTTATTGTAACAACCTGATGTTACAACAAAGTCAACCATTTCTCCACGAGGAATTTCGTAAGCTTAACCTTCACATTGTTCCTCGAGGATTTCTTTCCATCCTGGTGGCGAAACCCAACCTTACGGATCAAATCATAACCGCTCAGCGGTATGATAGAGGAATATCTCGGATCAAGGAGAACATTGCTAGCGGAGCGGCTAAGTGTTTCTCCATAGATGAGCGAGGTGTTGTCTTCTTTGAGAACCGCTTGGTGGTTCCCAAGAGACAACAGCTACGGCAATTGATCCTTAAGGAAGCTCATGAATCCCCTCTCACCATTCATCCCGGTAGTACTAAAATGCATCAAGACCTACGCCAGAGGTTTTGGTGGACTAGGATGAAGAGAGAAATCGCTCGATACATTGCTAATTGCGACGTCTGTCGTTGAGTTAAAGCAGAGCATCAACGGCCTGCTGGCACCCTTCAACCTTTGGAAATTCTTGAATGGAGATGGGATAAAATCGGTATGGATTTCATTACCGGGTTTCCCAGGACCGAGAGAGGGAATAATGCTATCTTCGTTGTTGTCGATCGTCTTTCCAAAGTAGCCCACTTCCTACCCGTTCGTGAGAGTATAACCGCTAGCCGCCTAGCTGATTTGTACATCTCCCGAATAGTGTCTCTTCATGGTGTTCCATTGGAGATTAACTCGAGACCATGGAAGTCTCTTCACCTCTCGATTTTGGGAAAGTTTCCAAAATGCTATGGGAACTTCGTCTCTCCTTTAGCACCGCCTTCCATCCTCAATCAAGTGGTCAAGTAGAACGAGTCAATAAAATTCTGGAGGATATGCTTCGAGCTTACATCATCTCTTTCGGTATGAATTGGGAGAAATGCCTTCCATTCACGGGTTCGCTTATAACAATAGTTATCAAGCCAGCTTGGGCAAAGCTCCTTTCGAAGTTCTCTATGGACGAAAATGTCGAACGCCTCTTAACTGGTCAGAAACCGGGGAAAGACAACTCTTTGGCTCGAATATGATCCAGGAAGCAGAAGAGCAGGTTCGCGTTATTCGTGAGAAATTGGAAACAGCCCAATCTCGTCAAAAGAGCCAATATGACCGCAAGCATAAGCCTATGACTTATGCAGTTGGCGAGAAGGCTTACCTTCGGGTTACTCCTTTGAAGGGAACCCATCGATTTGGTATCAAAGGCAAATTGGCTCCTTGTTACATTGGACCCTTTCGCATTCTTGCCAAACAAGGAGAAGTTGCCTACCAATTGGAACTACCTCCGCATCTTTCCAGAGTTCATGATGTCTTCCATGTCTCTCAACTCAGGCGTTGCTTCTCGGATCCTATCCGTGGAGTGGACCACGAAACGCTTGATCTCCAAGATAATCTCACCTATAGAGAATATCCCGTTCGTATCCTTGATCAAGCCGAGCGTACCACTCGACGCCAGAATCTCAAGTTTCTCAAGGTTCAATGGTCAAACCATTCCGAGCAAGAAGCTACTTGGGAAAGGGAGGATCGTCTTCGACTTGAGTACCCCACCTTCTTTCCGACGGATCCAAAATCTCGGGACGAGATTCTTTTGAGTAGGGGTGAGTTGTCACATCCTAGCTAGTCCATGCATTAGAGTGTTGCATCATGACTACTTCCATCAGAAACCTGAATTGGGGAAGACAGAACCCCGTAACCCTCTCAATTCAACTAAGGTTTCTGAAAATATTTTCAATGAACCTGAATTGCCCTTCTAAAAAGTTCACCCTCTTTGTCTTGGGTTAGAACCTCTGCAAAATTGGTGCACAATTTTCTAGGTCAATGTAGGTCATTGAATTAAATCATATGTAAATTGCATTTGGGCATTTAAATGCTTGTAAATATTTTGAATGCTCAAATAATTTTGAAAATAAGTGTGGGTTGTTGGAGATTTTCTAAACAGAGCCTCTGATTATTTTCAGGATTTTTAGAAGTGCCTAACTATTTTAAATAAGTCCACAAACTTACAGAATAATAGAAAAGAAAAACCAAAGCAAGCAGAGGCTTACCTGGCGCCCATCTGGCAAGCCCACCTGCCGTCCCAGCCCAGCCACCGCTCCAGCGAGCTGCTTGGTTTGGCCAGGCAGGCAGCCAGGAGCTCGAAGGCGGCACCAGCGCGCCACGCAGCTGCCCGCCGCCCTGCCTCCTCCTCTCACCGTTCTGCCGCCCTGGGTCGGTCACCCATTCCTTCCCCGAGCTCGCAGACACGCCCTCTCCTCCCCAGCTCCTCTCCCTCGCTCGCCCGCACCATGGCCGACGCTGCCGCGCCCGTGCCATCGTGATAACTGCGCTCTCCGTCGTCCCTGCGCCGCGCCACCGTGTCCAGAAGCTCCGCCGCCCTCCTCTCCTTCGAGCAAGCCGAGCCCCGAGCGCTCGCTTGCCTCGAAGCCTCTGCACCGACCTCGCCCGACTCCGCCACCGCCGGAGATCCCTTTTGCCGTCGCCGCCGCACCGGCTCGTCTCCGACCGCGTCGACTGCACCGTCGTGACCGCCGTGAGCTCAGCTACCTCCTCCCCCTTCTCGTTCTCGCTCTCGAGCCCTGCAGCGACCCCATGGAGCTTCACCGCACGCGCCACCGCCGAGCTCGTCGCCGACGTGTCTCCGGCCAACCACCGGCCACCCCACCGTGTCTAACACACTCACCGCTTCACGAGGAGCCCAACGCACCACTCCACGCGCCTCGCCATGCACCGTAGCCACGGGTCCATCTTCACCCGACTCCAGCGACCGCCAAGGTTGTCGCCGGCGACGTTCCCGGCCACCCCGAGCCCAACCACTGCCACCAAACGCCGCGGCTTGCTCCCAGCTACGCGTAGATGCCTTCCCCGCTCTTTTGGTCGCCGGAACGCTTTAATGCACTCTCACCGCCGCGTCTGGCCTCGCCGGCGGCTAAACGCCGGCGAGTTTGACCCGTTGACCTTGACTGGGTGGGCCTAGGTTGACTCCCCTGAGTCTATGACAAGTGGGCCCCCCCTCTGCTAATTAACCCAGATTAGTTTTAACTAAATTTAGTTAGTTTAATTAACTGCTGACATGCGGGACCCACTGGTCAGGTTGACCTGGACGTCCCCTTTGACCACTGACGTCACCCTGACGCACTGCTGACGCAATAACTAATTTCTGGATTTATTCTTATATAGCAAATTCCAGAAATTGTTGCAAACTTCAAAAATTCATAGAAATTAATCTGTAACTCCAAATGCAAAGTTTTATATATGAATTTTGATCAGAAAAATTCAATCTATCCAATGGTAATAGTTTAATGCATGACAGAACAAGTTAACCTTGCTGTTTAAGCATAATAAGATAATGCACTAATATGGCTATGTTAAATGAACTAACATTTGAATCTTTGGTTCAAATGAGTTCATTCCTTTCTGTTCTAGCTTGCATTAGGCCAAGACACATTCATATTGCCACGTCATAGCATGCATCATATTGTTGCATATCGTCATGTGTTGATTATGTTCGGTGTGTCTTTCGTGGTAGGTTCTACCTCCAGGATAACCCGAATATCCGTCTGAAGGGCAGTACCCTACTACCACTACATCAGGCAAGCAACCCATTGATCTTTCTGATACAAACCCATGATCTCGCTTCTGCTCTTGTTTACTGCATTAAGACAACGCGATTCAGACTGCTGTGTGTTGTGGTAGTTGAACCTACTTCCTTTGCATGACCTGTCATTGCCACAGTAACTAGATGAAACGCACTAGCATGTGTAGGAATTGATTGAGCCATATTTGTGTTTCCTACCTTGCTATGCTTGCTATGCTTAGAGTTGTGTCAGGTTTGGCTCATCGGAATGATGAACTAGAGTGAAAGGTTGTGTCCGTAACAAGAGTGAAGTGTTGAACACGATTTGGTAAAGGTATCGATGAGAGGCCATGTAGGATTACATGGTGGGTTGTTTCATTGAAGTCGTCCTTAAGAACTGAGATCTGTGTATGTGATTTAAGACTCAGCTACTACCACACATTGGGATCCTTAATTGACCCTCTCGACTTATTAACCACTCTTGTCCTTTGTCCGGGAGTTGCAAAGTAGTTTCGTGTTTGTAGCATCTTTGGGGGCAGCGCCTTGACATTAAGGGTGGGCTATGTTGTGGTAGGCACGTGGCACGGTGTACCGATTCGCCCGTTTGGTGTCTCGGGAACCCTGCACACATCATTCGGGGCCGTTAGTGGAAACCTCGGCCGGACTCCCTGCGAATGGAACCCGAATAGGCGATAAACCTGGACTAGGGACTCATGTGTTTAGTCAGGTCGTGGCCGACACCCTCGCTGGGCTTCCTCTTGAAGGTTGCCGAATACATGGCGTGTAGCGGCGATAAGTGGTGAGAGCATGTGTGAAGAAGTACACCCCTGCAGGGTATAAAACTATTCGAATAGCCTCGTCCGCGGTAAAGGACTACTTGGTCACCTATACAGTTCATAAACAAGTAAATGGATACTACTAAAAGCCTCAAGATAAGTGTGAGTACCGCGGATGGCCCTCTCGTAGGTTGACGAGAGAGGATCCACGGTGGAGTATTGTGTTGGTGATTAGTGGACTCGTGTGCGACAAATGCTTTCCAAGTGGTGTCACGTAGGATAGCTTAGCCAAGAGTCAAAGCTGGCTTGCTGCAAATAACTCCACTACCTTCTTGAGAATGTGCATGTATAGTAGGATTCTGTTGAAAGGCTTGCTGAGTACCTCCGTACTCATGTTGCTTTAATTAACGTTTTCAGATGACAACACCGCCCCGTCCGATGGGTTCTACGTAGACCTTGATGTCGACGAGTGATTAGCCACCCAGGTGGTGGTCCAAGACTTGTGAAGGTTCGATGTAGATAGAAGGGCTTCGTCAAGCCTTCTTTCTTTTTATTGTCCGTACTCAGACTAGTTTGCTTCCGCATGTGCTTGTATGTTTGAATGACTTGAGTGTCGGGTCATGTGACCCCTATCTATATGAACATGTTACGTATGGCTCCTCGGAGCCTTTTAAATAAAGTACTTTGAGTTGTAGAGTTTTGTTGTGATGCCATGTTGTATGTACTCATATCGGGCATATTGTGTGTATGATTGAAATGCTTGGTATTAGTGGGATCCGACAATCTAGTTGTTTATCCTTGGCAGCCTCTCATATGGGGAAATGTAGTCTAGTGCCTCCTGAGCGATAGTAGTCCGCTATAGCCGGTTCAACGGAGTCCTGCTAGCCCAGCACTACTGCTCTGGACACTTGACTGGCCGGCATGTGTTTCACTTCGTTCCTGTGTCTGTCCCTTCGGGGAAATGTCACGCGGTGACATCCGGAGTCCTGCCTAGCCTGCTACAGCCCGGGTTACTGGAGTCCTGTTAGCCCAGTGTTATAGCCCGGAGTCATACGTTGATGACCGACATGCTCAATGCGATTCATGTATGCTTGTCCCCATGGGTTAGTGCCGCTCTGGGTTCACGACTAGCCATGTCGGCCCGGGTTCTCTATCATGTGGATGCTAGTGACACTATCATATACGTGAGCCAAAAGGCGCAAACGGTCCCGGGCCATGGTAAGGAGACACCGTGGGAATACCGTGCGTGAGGCCGCAAAGTGATATGAGGTGTTACCGGCTAGGTCGATGTGACTTGGAATCGGGGTCCTGACATCCAGACATCATCAAAATTGGTGTGTACCCATGGCATGCTCTCACGACCCTGGGGAAATTTTTTGGTAAAGTTTGGCACAAGTTTTGATGATCGCTCCTTCCAAACTGGAGCATCTCACATGAAGGACCATGGTTTCCAAAAGGAGACGTGTCACTTCAAACTCGAGTGGTCAGTGACTTCATTGTTTGGCCTCATAAAAATTTCCATGGTTCGCAATCACCATTATACCATGGGTTTGATTCTCTAACGCATTTCAGGTATCGTTTGCTATATTTAAGACATTTTTTGAACTTAACATGCAATTTGTGGATATAAATAAAATCACAACCGGAACTACATGTGATGTCGAAAGGGATGAGGGTCGCCGTTCGATCAAGGAGAATCCAACGGTGCAGACGTACGATCCATGGGGTTTGGGTTCTGGCCAATCAGAACGTATGGCTCAGATTGAACAATGTGCTATTTGAAAACATTTGCATTAACTAACATCATATTTTTGTTTGAAAGAAAACATGAGTTCATCGTTTCGCCTCCAATTTTGTACCACGGTAAGAAATCATGATTGTACCCCATGGTTCGATTTTATGGTACATTTTACCAGGTGGCAGGCCTGGCTAGCAATCTCAAATTTGAACATGCAAAAAAAGAGATCTCGTTTGCTATATTTGAGTCATTTTTTGCACACACACACACACACACACACACACACACACACACACACACACACATATATATATATATATAGTCGCAACTACACGTGGGTGTTAGCAAGATCATTTGTGTGTCGCTTTGCGAGTTTTCATTCATTGTCTGGGAAACGGGAAAAACTTCAAACAGTTCGGCCACAGGGTGCGGCCAGAGGCATAGGCCCTGTTGGTATTTTGATTTCAGGAAATGCATATAGAGTCAGAAAAATAACGAAAATCATTGTGTCACTGTGGCGTGCTCTCACGATCGCATGGAAAAAAATTGGTAAAGTTTGGCACAAGTTATGGTGCTCGCACCTTCCATACCGGAGCATCTCGGAAGAAGGATCATAGTTTCCAAAAGGAGACGCGACACTTTAGACTCCAAATCGCCAGTTAATACATCGTTCCGCCTCGAAAAAAATCATGGTAAACAATCACGGATATACCCTTGGTTAGATTTTCTGGCCCATTTCAGGTCTCGTCTGCTATGTTTAAGACATTCTTTGCACGTACCTTGCATCTTTAGTGCATATAATTTCAAAAACCCTACTACAACTACATGTGGGTGTTTTAGTTAGGCTATACTTAGGCTACTCATAGTGGAGAGTATCATATACTAGTATCATGCATATATATGATACTACCTTTAATTATAGTGCATAGTATAATAGAGTAGTATCATAAATGATCATATTTATTGCCATGCATGACACAAATTAGCATCGCATTTAACATAATACGGTATCTACCTATACGTTACTCTAACCCTCTCTATCTTCTTTAATTCTTTGCCACATGAGCATACTTGCTATTTCCGAGTGCATGATATCGACTATGATACCACCACTATGGCCAGCCTTATAGTGGGGAATATCATATACTAGTATCATGCATATGATACTAGTGTATGATACTACATACGCACCTTCATAGTGCATAGTGTCATAGAGTAGTTTCATAGATGACCGTATTTATGGCCACACATGACACGAAGTAGTATAGTATTTATTATGTTACGGTATCTACCTATGTTATTCTAACCCACTCTCCCTTATTTAATTCCTTGCCACATCATCATATTTGCTATTCCCGAGTGCATGATACCAGCTATGATACCCCCACTATGGCCACCCTTAGCAAAGAAGGTGTACAAATCATTTGTGCGTCGCTTTGCGAGTTTTCATTGTTTGTCCAAGAAGCGGGGAGAAGTTTCAAACATTTCGGACGCGAGGTGCGGCCACTGGCGTAGGCCTAGTTGGTATGTTAATTACAGGATATTCAGATGGAGTCCGGACATCATCAAAATCGATGTGTGCCCGTGGCGTGCTCTCACGACCCAGTGGAAAGAATTGGTAATGTTTTGTCACAAGTTTTGATGATCGCTCCTTCCAAACCGGAGCATCTCACATGAAGGATCATGGTTTCCAAAAGGAGACGTGTCAATTCAAACTCCAGTGGCCGGTGACTTCATCATTTGGCCTCATAAAAATTTCCACGGTACGCAATCACCATTATTCCATGGGTTTGATTTTCTGGTGCATTTCAGGTATCATTAGCTATATTTAAGACATTTTTTGAGTTTAACATGCATTTTGTGCATAAAAGTAAAATTACAACCGGAACAGCATGTGCTGTCGATAGGGATGATGATCGCCGTTCAATCTGGGAGCATCCAACGGTGTAGATGTATGATTCGTGGGGTTTGGGTTTTGGCCAATCTGAAAGAACAACTCAGATCGCGTGCGGGGTTTGGTCGGCACACAGCTTTCATGAACGAACCATGTGCTATTCGCAAACCAGATTGCATATTTTTGTTCACACATACTGTAGTGAGATCAATTGAGTGTGCTACCTCTATGATATAATAATAATAATAATAATAATAATAATAATAATAATAATAATAATAATAATAATAATAATATAAACAGTTCATATTCATTGCCTGAGCTGACAGCATATCATGGTCAACATATTAACGGTTCTTACATCAACAGAAAATCGGCCATAACTCACAAATTCAGTACACGCGGTTGTTCTAAATTGAATGAATTAAGTTGCAGGGTAGGCACAAATACTAGTCTTACGGCTTAATTCCCATGTACATGGGGGAACTGGGAGCATTACGTTGACCCCGAATGAAACTTGGGTTTTCAGATGATTTTACGCTTCTCTGTTACACGGGTGCGTGATCCCTTCGCTGGCAACTCAGCAAATTCATCGTACTCGTCCTCATCGGCAACATCCTCGACACCCAGTACCCTCCTCTTCCCATGCATCACTACATGGCAGTTCTTACACAAGGGGTCTTCCGCAAAGTAAATCTGGGTAGCATCGCTGGCAAGAATGAACGGGTCCGCGTGATATGCCATTGTTGTCCTATTAACACAGGTCTTCCTGTAATCATCAACCTTTACATGACCAAGAGGGATCCATGCACACCTAAATAATGCCACCTTAACTTTCACATAGTCAAGCTCCCAAATCTCTTTGATGGTTCCATAGTATACCCTTTTATCAGCTTCATCTACAGTCATGCATTCTATTCGAACAGAGCTATTCTAATATGAGGTATTCTCATCACGTTCCTCAGTGTAGAACGTGTATCATTTATGTCATATGCTTGGTATACCCTTTTATCAGCTTCATCTACAGCCATGCATTCTATTCGAACTGAGCCCCATCTTTCGGGTGCCTCATATACTTATCCACAATTCGCTCATCATGATGCCACCGCAACCTCTTTGCATCTCTAGGGTTTGCAAACAAACGCCTGAACCTTGGAATTAAAGGCAAGTACCAAACAACCTTGAACGGGATTCCTGTCTTGATCTCGTCATCCAATTTCTACTTGTCCTTTGCTCTCCTGAGCTTGTATCGTGCATGCTTGCATGTGGGACATGCACGCAAATCTTTGTACTCGCCACGGTAGAATATACAATCATTCACACAAGCGTGTATCTTCTGTACTTCTAGTTCCAATGGGCAAACAATTTTCTTCGCTTCATTCATGCTTCTGGGGAGCACATTATCTTCCGGAAGAATTTCTTTGAAAATACCTAACATCTCTGTGAAGCCCTTGTTTGATAGACCGTTTGCTGCTTTAAATCTAAGAAGCGCCATGGTGGCACTCAACTTGGAATATTTCTTTTTGCAACCTGGATACAATTCTTTCTTGGAGTCAGCATCAGTGGTTGGCAGATCCATGTACCCAGTCATATCCTTTTTGGGGCCCTCAAAATCTACAATCATAGAAGCAAAATCTAGCATATCAAGATCGTAGTCATTTGCGTCGACGTCTTGGTTTTCTAGTGGGTATTTCGGCTTTCCGGTGTTCCATTGGTATCTTGACGCCTCTGCCCTGATGTTAGATTCAACATCCATGTGACACTGATCGGGGTTTGGCATCTCGCAGCCCTGGGTATTTTCATTCATGACCTCCTCTTCACCGTGTCTGGTCCAACGTGTATATCCGTCCATGAATCCCCGAGAGACTAAGTGCCACTGGACATCTGTAACTTCATGTGACTCTGTATTGGCACAATCAGTACATGGACACATGATGTAATCCGCATCACCAATTCTCCTCTTTATCTTTTCAGCCGAATTCATGAACTCTGTCATGCCACTTATGAAATCTGCGATTGTCCAATTCTTCATCCATTGAGATTGTTCCATATACACCACACGAATGGTAATTAAAAACAAAAAAACAACATTAATACACGGATTAACTGCTGCCCAAAGATGCATGCATAAATCACAAGGTTTAATTTTCATAATTACTGAGGGTGCTCCATATCGTTATCAAGACGTGCAATGACAAAAATTAATGGTCAGACAATTTACACGTAGAGTACTAGTACAACACTACCCTTAGGAATTGAATACCTTAATTAAGCCACTCACGAAAAGAATACCTTAATTAATTAGCCGTGCGGCGACCTCCACCCAGCAGACAGAGAAGCGCGATGCGGCGGCACGCTGAGACAGCAAGGTCGAGGAGCAAAGTTTAGTGCGGCTGCCGCCTGAAGTTCGACCTCCACTATCCCGCCATCGACCATGATGGATGTGTGATATGTCTCCAACGTATCTATAATTTTTGATTGTTCCATGCTATTATATTATCTATCTTGGATGTTTTATATGCTATTTTATATGATTTTTTGGACTAATCTATTAACATAGATCCTAGTGCCAGTTTCTGTTTTTTCTTTGTTTTTGAGTTTTACATAAAAGGAATATCAAACGGAGTCCAATTGACCTGAAAATTTACGGTGATTTTTTATGGACCAGAAGAAGCCCACGAAGCAAAAGAGTTGGGCCACAAGAGCCACGAGTCCTCCACAAGGGTGGAGGGCGCGCCCTCTGACCTTTTGGGCTCTTCGTGGACCCCCTGACTTGAAATCGACGCCAAAAATTCTTATAAATACCAAAACCCCCAGAAATAAACCTCGATCGGGAGTTCAGCTGCCGCAAGCCTCTATATCCACCAAAAAAACAATTGGGACCTTGTTCTGGCACCCAGCCGAAGGGGGAATTCATCACCGGTGACCATCTTCATCATCCCGACGCTCTCCATGACGAGGAGGGAGTAGTTCACCCTCGGGGCTGAGGGTATGTAACAGTAGCTATGTGTTTGATCTCTCTCTCTCTCTCTCATGTTCTTGATTTGGCACGATCTTGATGTACCGTGAGCTTTGCTATTATAGTTGGATCTTATGATGTTTCTCCCCTCTACCTTCTTGTAATGGATTGAGTTTTCCCTTTGAAGTTATCTTATCGGATTGAGTCTTTAAGGATTTGAGAACACTTGATGTATCTCTTGCATGTGCTTATCTGTGGTGACAATGGGATATTCATGTGATGCACTTGATATATGTTTTGGTGATCAACTTGCGGGTTCTGTGACCTTGTGAACTTATGCATAGGGGTTGTCACACGTTTTCATCTTGATACTCCGGTAGAAACTTTGGGGCACTCTTTGAAGTTCTTTGTGTTTGTTTGAATAGATGAATCTGAGATTGTGTGATGCATATCGTATAATCAAACCTGCGGATACTTGTGGTGACATTGCAGTATCTAGCTGACATTAGGGTTTTAGTTGATGCATATCTTAAGGTGTTATTTTAGTACGAACTCTAGGGCTGTTTGTGACACTTCTAGGAAGAGCCCAATAGATCGATCAGAAAGAATAACTTTGAGGTGATTTCATACCCTACTATAATCTCTTCGTTTACTCTCCGATATTAGTGACTTTCGAGTGACTCTTTGTTGCACGTTGAGGGATTGTTATATGATCTAATTATGTTATCATTGTTCAGAGAACTTGCACTAGTGAAAGTATGAACCCTTGGCCTTGTTTCGAAGCATTGCAATACCGTTTTCGCTCACTTTTACTACTTGCTACCTTGCTGTTTTTATATTTTCAGATTACAAAAACCTTTATCTACCATCCATACTGCACTTGTATCACCATCTCTTCGCCGAACTAGTGCACCTATACAATTTACCATTGTATTGGGTGTGTTGGGGACAGAAGATACTCTTTGTTATTTGGTTGCAGGGTTGTTTGAGAGAGACCATCTTCATACTACGCCTCCCACGGATTGATAAACCTTAGGTCACCCACTTGAGGGAAATTTGCTACTGTCCTACAAAACTCCGCGCTTGGAGGCCCAACACGAGTCTACAAGAAGAAGGTTGCGTAGTAGACATCAAGCTCTTTCCTGGCGCCGTTGCTGGGGAGGCTAGGTAAGCGGCACTAACACCCCGTCAACTAAGCTCTTTTCTGGCACCGTTGCCGGGGAGGTTAGTACTTGAAGGTATATCTTTAGATCTTGCAATCAAATCTTTTAGTTTCTTATTTTATCACTAGTTTAGTCTATAAAAGAAAACTACAAAAAATGGAACTGAGATTGTCTCATATGCTTCATATATGTAATGTCTTCCGTGAAAATGATGGAAAGGAAAATTGTGCCAAAGTGTTAGAATAAGAATGCAATAAAATGTTTGGCACTAAATCTTTATATGATTTGCATGATTGCAGTGTTGTTGGTATGAATTGTTTGAATATCCATGATGCTAATGATATGCAAAGCTACAAGCTTGGGGATGCTATGTTTGAAGATGATATTTTTTTCTCCCCCAAGTTTTGATGAGAATATTTATTTTGATGATAGCATGCCTCCTACTTATGATGATTATATTGATGAAAGTGGATTTGGAGAGGTCATGACTTTATTTAGTGATGAATCCACTATTTTGGAAGAGGTTCCAATTGATTATGAGAACATAGTTGCTATCTATTATGATTATTGTGATGACATGTATGCTATAAAGAATAATGATGACCATGAAACTTGTCAGCATGATTTTAATTTTCAATTGGATTGTGCCTCACATGATAGTTATTTTGTTGAGTTTGCTCCCACCACTATTGATGAGAAAAAATTTGCTTATGTGGAGAGTAATAAAATTTCTATGCTTGTGCATCATAAAAAGAATGATTTATGTGATAGTTATATTGTTGAATTCATTCATGATGCTACTGAAAATTATTATGAGAGAGGAACATATGCTTTTACATATTGCAATAATATCAAGTTTCCTCTCTATGTGTTGAAAATCTTGAAGTTTTGCTTGCTTTACCTTCCTATGCTAGTTGATTCTTGTTCCCATAAGTTGTTTGTTAAGAAAATCCCTATGCATAGGAAGTGGGTTAGACTTAAATGTGCTGGTCATATTCTTCATGATGCTCCCATTATGCTTCAATTCCTATCTTTTATGTGAGCATCATTGAAATCATCATGCCTAGCTAGAAATGCATTAAAGAAAAGTACTTGTTGGGAGACAACCCAACATTTACCCCTACTATTTCAGTGTGTTCACATGATTAAGCTATCGTAGTAATCATGTTTTATAGCTTTTGTTTCAATAAAGTGCCAAGTAAAGCCTTTGGGATAGTATGGATGGTAGTTGATTCAATTCTGTCCAAAAAATAGAAACTTTTGCACGCAGTCACAGAATTGTTAAAAATCACTTGAGCGTCGAAACATTCTGAATTTTTTTACACATGATTGATATACAAATTTTCTAGATTTTCCTAATTTTTCAGAATTTTTGGTGTTACAGAAGTACGATTTCAATTTAGATCTTTACAGACTGTTCTGTTTTGGACAGATTCTATTTTGGATGCATAGTTTGCTTGTTTTCTAGTTTCTATGGCTTATACTGCTTAATATAAATTTTAGAAATGATATGGTAAAGTAGGAATCATGTGATAAAAATTATGAATCTTGTCTTGACAGTACCAAAGTGAATGATTTGTTTTATTATACTAACGGAGCTTACGAGTTTTCTGTTGAGTTTTGTGTTGTGAAGTTTTCAAGTTTTGGGTAAAGTTTTGATGGACTATGAAATAAGGAGTGGCAAGAGCATAAGCTTGGGGATTTCCAAGGCACCCCAAGGTAATATTCTAGGACAACCAAGAGCCTAATCTTGGGGATGCCCCGGATGGAATCCCCTCTTTCGACTTCGTTCATTGGTAACCTTACTTGGAGCTATATTTTTATTCACCACATGATATGAGTTTTGCTTGGAGTGTCATTTTCTTTTATTAGGATTTGCTTGCTGTTATTTAGAGTAACATTTTGCATATTTTCGTTCAATAAAAGGTCAACTATAGCCTTTACCATGCTTATTTTGCAAGTCCATATGTTGCTGTTTTAAAAACAGAAAATTTGCTGTTATGTTTTGAATATTTGTGAATAGTCAGAACATGATAAAATCTTGAAATTTTTACACAATGAGTAACAACAAATTTTATATAGTGTGGTAATTTTTCAGAATTTTTTGAGTTAGGGAAGTATCAATACAATTGCACTCTTTACGGACTGTCCTGTTTAGACAGATTGTTGTTATTATTGCATTGTTTGCATATGTTTGCTTGTTTAATGATTCTATGAATACTAAATATGCAGAGGCATTTAGTATGCAATGTCAAATTCTAGTTTTAGTGATTTGCTACAGTATAGAATGATAAGGTTTTGCATTTGATTTATACTAACTTTTCTCACGAGTTCTTGTTGTGTTTTGTGTGGATGAAGTTTTTAAGCTTTAGGGAAACCGCGATATGAGAGGAAATAAGGAGACAACAAAGCTCAAGATTGGGGATGCCCAAGGCATCCCTAGTTAATATTTCAAGAAGTCTCAAGCATCTAAGCTTGGGGATGCCCCGGTAGGCATCCCACCTTTCTTCTTCAACAATGACCGGTCAGTTTTGGGTGAACCTAAGTTTTTGCTTCTTCACATGATATGTGCTATCCTTGCAATGTCATTTTTTTGCTTACTGTTTGAATAAAGTACTTAATATATGAATTTTATTTATGAGAGAGAGTCCTCACATAGCTAAATAATTATTTGACTACTCATTGATCTTCACTTATATCTTTTTGGAGTAGTTTTTCATTTACTCTTGTGCTTCACTTATATCCTATGAGTAAATGGTTGAATGATTTGAATATCATTAATCTGAAATTATACATGTTTCATATGCTTATTCCATGGGGAGTAATGACTTCACATCTAAGGAGTATAGGTGGTAAATTTATTGAAAGTTAGCAAACATAGTTTTGGTCACTTGAACAATTCATCAAAGAATATTGAAGGAAGAGAGATTTCACATATAAATATACTATCTTGGACATCGTCTATGATTGTGAGCCCCATTAATTATTTTCAAACCTGAGCAAATTAGTTGAAGTTGGACAAGGAAGACAACATAATGAGTTATGCTTGGGTATATTTGTATAGAAGTTATATTGTTATGGATCCTCCAACATGTGGGTCTTGATTTTTAGAATCTTTTGCTAGCCTAAATTTCTGTACTAAGCGGGAATACTGCTTGTGCATCCAAATTCCTTGAACCAAGTTTCTTCCATGAGTGTCCACCATATCTACCTATATGCGGTATTTACCTGTCGTTCCAAGTAAATTTGCATGTGCCAAACTCTATACTTTCATATAATAATAATAATCTGTTTTGTATGCCCGAATCACTCATGTAGAGACTAGGGGATATCAGTATCTTCCATGCTAGGTGGGTTATTCTCATCATGAGTGGACTCCGCCCATCATTCACGAGAAAATGGCTGGTAACTGGGATGCCCAGTCCTATGATCAAAAGATCAAAAACAAAATCACAAATAATTTAGACAAAACTCCCCCAGGATTGTAAATAGTTGGACGGCATCCGTTGTTTCGGACAAGTCGTGGAGTGTGATTGTTGGTGGAGGGGGAGTAAAAACTTTACCTTTCTGTTTGGGAACCGCCTATAATGTATCTAGTGTGGAAGATATTGGGAACTCTTGGTCGTTATGTTGATAATGAAAGCATGCCTCTCAAAATTATTTCCATCTCTGTTTAAAAGCTTCGAGCTCTGGCACCTCTGCAAATCCCTGCTTCCCTCTGCTAAGGGCCTATCTTTTACTTTTATGCAAGAGTCAGTAGTATTCCTTCTCATTCCAACCTACTCTTTAGTTGGCAAGCATCATGTGATTGGGAAAGATCTAAGCATATATGGCCATTCAAATATATTTGATCATGAATTATTATTATTGTTGACAATTATCTATATGATAAATAAGTAGGGAGGCAAAACATTAAGCCCCTATCTTTCTCTGTTGTTCAATGGATGCTATTTGTTCTAAAAATATGCTTTGAGTGGTAGCAATCATGGAAGACTATATGATAGTTGAGTACGTAGGATTTGCTAAATCAAAGCTCTTACATAGACCCTTCCTGAAAATAAGATGAATTGCAATTGTTTGATGACTGAGAACATAGTTTGTTAGTTTTCAAGAAACTTTATGATCTATGCTTCAACATGTGAATAGCTTGTTACTTGATCGTGGAAAGCTTTATGATATGAGCCACTGTTATGATATATAATGATGCTAGAAAAAGTGATTGAAATTATCATTGATGAAACTTGTGCACTTGATAGCATTCCACATAAAAAATTCTGTTTTCATCATTTACCTACTCGAGGACGAGCAGGAATTAAGCTTGGGGATGCTTGATACATCTCCAATGTATCTATAATTTTTTATTGTTCCATGCTATTATATTATCTATCTTGGATGTTTTATATGCATTTATATGCTATTTTATATTATTTTTGGACTCCTATTAACCTAGAGCCCAGTGCCAATTTCTGTTTTTTCATTGTTTGTCAGTTTTACAGAAAAGGAATATCAAACGGAGTCCAATTGACCTGAAAATTTACGGTGATTTTTATGGACCAGAAGAAGCCCCCGAAGCAAAAGAGTTGGGTCAAAAGAGCCACGAGGCCTCCACAAGGGTGGAGGGCGCCCCCCCCCAGGCATGCCCTCCGACCTTGTGGGCTCCATGTGGACCCCCTGACTTGAAACCGACGCCAAAAATTCTTATAAATACCAACCCCCCCCCCCCCCCGAAATAAACCTAGATCAGGAGTTTTGCCACCGCATGCCTCCGTAGCCACTAAAAACCAGTCGGGACCCTATTCCGGCACCCTGCCGGAGGGGGAAATCCTCACCGGTGGCCGTCTTCATCATCCCGGCGCTCTCCATGACGAGAAGGGAGTAGTTCACCCTCAGGGCTGAGGGTATGTACCAGTAGCTACATGTTTGATCTCTCTCTCATGTTCTTGATTTGGCACGATCTTGATGTACCACGAGCTTTGCTATTATAGTTGGATCTTATGATGTTTCTCCCCCTCTACCTTCTTGTAATGGATTGAGTTTTCCCTTTGAAGTTATCTTATCGGATTGAGTCTCTAAGGATTTGAGAACACATGATGTATGTCTTGCATGTGATTATCTCTGTTGACAATGGGATACCCACGTGATGCACTTGATGTATGTTTTGGTGATCAACTTGCGGGTTCTGTGACCTTGTGAACTTATGCATAGGGGTTGGCACACATTTTCGTCCTGACACTCCAGTAGAAACTTTGGGCCACTCTTTGAAGTTCTTCGTGTTGGTTTGAATAGATGAATCTGAGATTGTGTGATGCATATCGTATAATCAAACCCGTGGATACTTGTCGTGACATTGCAGTATCTAGCTGACATTATGGTTTTGGTTGATGTGTATCTTAAGGTGTTATTTTAGTACGAACTCTAGGGCTGTTTGTGACACTTATAGGAATAGCCCAATAGATCGATCAGAAAGAATAACTTTGAGGTGGTTTCGTACCCTTCAATAATCTCTTCGTTTACTCTCCGCTATTAGTGACTTTGGAGTGACTCTTTGTTGCACGTTAAGGGATTGTTATATGATCTAATTATATTATCATTGTTGAGAGAACTTGCACTAGTGAAATTATGAACCCTAGGCCTTGTTTCGAAGCATTGCAATACCGTTTTCACTCACTTTTACTACTTGCTACCTTGCTGTTTTATATTTTCCTATTACAAAAACCTTTATCTACCATCCATACTGCACTTGTATCACCATCTCCTCGCCGAACTAGTGCACCTATGCAATTTACCATTGTATTGGGTGTGTTGGGGACACAAGAGACTCTTTGTTATTTGGTTGCAGGGTTGTTTGAGAGAGACCATCTTCATCATACGCCTCCCATGGATTGATAAACCTTAGGTCATCCACTAGAGGGAAATTTGCTACTGTCCTACAAAACTCTGCGCTTGGAGGCCCAGCACGAGTCTACAAGAAGCACTACAAAAAAAATTACACTTCCGTGATGATACGTGTTTGTCACAATAGGTCACATTTTTTGTCATGCATGTACATCCATGACAAATTTATGACAGAATCAAGATAGTCATACCGTGTCGTCAGAGAAGTGTTCCATGACATTACCAAAATTATCATCACGGAAGTGTCCACTTCCATGACGATAAATCGCGCGTCACAGAAGTGCTTTCATCAAGGGTGACCGACACGTGGCATCCACCGTAACGGAACGCCGTTAAGCTATCGTGTCGGGTTTTGGATCAGGTAACCCGTTAACAGCCCCGACCAATGGGGATTTTCCACGTGTAAAATCATCATTGGCTGGAGGAAACACGTGTCAGCTCACCGTTGGGACAGATGTCATCCGTTCATTGGACCAAAGTCGTCTATGATACGGCAACACATGGGACGACCCAACAGAGGCCCATTCCTGTGAAAAGGCCGGCCCGTTTGACTTGGTCAAAAGGTGGCGGCCCGGCCCACAGAAAGCCTGTCAACGGCCAATTCGCATATAGCCCATTTACGTACTCGCTAACCCAGGTGGCCCGTTCGCCCCTATCCGAATTAGGCCTAGTAGCGTCATCTGGGCCGTCCCATATGATTCAGCCCTGCTTTTAACTTCCGCCCATGTGTGGCCCATGACTTCTTCGGCCCATATGATGACCTTTGTAACTCTTGGCCCTTAACGGCCCGTGGTGAAACCGCCCGTAATGAACAAAGGTATCACTTTATACCCATTAATGGCCCGTTATTCCATTGGGCTTCCAGCCCAAGTTATCTTCGGCCTTCTCGTGGCCCATTGATTCTTGGGCTCATTTGCAAGATTCGTTACATACGGCCCGTTCGTCATTTTTCGCTAGGGCCAAATTCAGCCCGTCGTTACAGTCGGCCCATATGCGGATTGTTAATACGTTGGGCCGTTTTCATGTCAAAAAAAACCCGTTGGGTTGTTTTCATAGAGTTATCAAATACGGCCTATTAACGGCCCGTTATGGTCCATGAATAGTATGGCCCATGATTGGCGAAATGATGATACGCCTCGTAGATGGCCCATGGATCCTACGGCCCATAGAAGGCCCATGGATCGTACGGCCCGTAGAAGGCCCATGGACCCTACGGCCCATAGAATGCCCATGGACCCTACGGCCCGTAGAAGGCCCATGGACCCTAAGGCCCGTATAGAAGGCCGATGGATCCTACGGCCCGTATAGAAGGCCAATGGATCCTACGGCCCCATCGAAGGCCCATGGATCATATGGCCTGCAGGAGGCCCATGGTTACAATAGTCCGTGTGTTGCCATGATTATTTTGGCCTAGTTACCAAAAATAGGCTATTATGGCCACTAGAAAAACACAGAAAAAGAACTGCAGTGACTACAAGCAAACAACTAAACAAGACAATAAGGAAGTAAATAAGCAAGCAATTAACGCTAGCCTATTACCGCTATTACACATATTACATCCACTGGCATCAAAATTGGCCGTCAAAATATAGGGAACAAAGCAAAGATATTACATACCTTTGGTCACAAAATTGGCCACCAAAGGTAAATAAGCGCCAAAGAAAACAAGAGCATAATCAAACAACTTCGTAAGAGCTCAAGAAACGTTATCCCGGTATCCACCATGTCGGCAATAAGCTTAGCAAGCTGATTAGCTTTGTCCTGCTTGGCGCTGAATTCCTCCAACGCTTGTCGTTGCACCGTAAAGTATGCATCTCAATGCTCGTGGACTTCGCAGTCCTTCCGCTTCTTGTCGCAAAGACACCGATCGATGTCTTTCAAATTTGTAGTTCTCAAGAAACCGAACTGATTCAGATAGTGAGTTTGAATAGCTTGTGCAAGCGGTAGTGGCCAAGAATCGAACACTAAACCAAGACAGACTTTGGGTTTGTCTCGCTGTCTTCAAGGTAGTCTTCCTTAGCTGTTTTATCAACTTTGTTGGAGACCAACAAGGATGTGTCACTATCCTGAACCTTATCTGCATTACTTCCTTTACCATTGCTTAATAAGGCACTCTTCCCTAATATTCTGTCAGCATTCTAAAAGAAGAAACAAGCAGACACATAACAAGTTTAACATGTACTAGTATATGAAACTCATTTCGGTGAACCAGTTCATTAGTAAGGTGGACATGATTAAACTACCAAGTCTTCTATTGCCAAGTACTAGTACATAATAAAAGCATCAAACAAACATATATCTATGTCATGGTCACTGCATTGTCTTGCCAAATCAAAATAGAGACACGGTTCAAATCATATCAGTTCAAGACAAAGCAGCAGTGAAAGAATACAAAGCGTGGGAAACTACATGGCACAACAAGATTTCAGATGGGTACCACGGGTCTACATGTACAACAACACTATTGGCTCATGTTGTGATGCTAGTAATGTGCATGATATGAAAGTCAACTCAGTATACACATTTGAAATTGAAATCAACAGAGCTATTGATAAGAGCAAACCTGTTAAAGAAACATGCGTGAACATACCTGCTGTGCCATTGGAGTTTCGATTGGATCCTTCAATTTAAAAATAAGTTTGTATGAGTAAATACAAGGATACAAGAGCAAAGCAATCATAGTTAAAAAGGCACGCCTAAGCGGCGCTTAAGCGCGCTTAGGCTCTAGGCGTTGGCAAAAACGCATTGGCGCTTAACTACGCATAATTCATGCATAATCGCGCATAAGCATGCGCTTTGGTCAGTAAAGCGCAAGGCGGTGGCAAAACGCACAATTAACGCCTAGCACTTTTTTGAACTATGATAGCAATGTAATCTTAAATTAGAACAGTTGTTCTTCGTGTTTAGGCACTTGTTCTACATGAACAGTAGTACAAGAAGACGCAAGAATAAAAACTTAAAAATAGAAAATGAGCTCATAGACCTTACCACATTCTTGGTTCGGGACCAAGATAACAAAGGCGTTCCCAGTCATCGTCGAAGAAATGTGTCTCAGGGAACGTAAAGGGAATTTGATTAGTTTCTTTGCCGTTTAAGTACTTTTTTTTCTGGTAATTCCGATACTGCCACCAAGCATTCTTGAAGATAGCAGAGGTATTAGCACAGGTTACCTCATCTTTAGTTTCCAAATCGGTCCTTCTCTATAGAGAAAAATGGGAAAATTTGTTGTATTATAACCATCATGGAGGTAGGATGTATGGGACGAAGCAAAGTAATATCCATGAATAACATTATTTACACATAACTCCTGGACAAACACCTGCAACTTGCATTTTCCTTCATCTTCAGTATAATATTTCCAAGATGGGAAGATACGCACATACGATTTAACAACATCAAATGCGATAGATGCTAAACTACGACTGGCTGGTTGTGCTTCCTCCACGGGAATAGGCGTACTAACTGGTGGAGTTGGGGTTCGCCGTGATAGTATTGGCCCTTTGGGCATTGGAGCTGCCTTACTAACTGCTCTTGTTTGGGATCTGCGGTGGAGATGGTGATGTGTCAACAGGAACTGGGTTACTATCGGCTGGGGTCGGGGTTAGATTAGGTGAAGCTGGTTCTCTGTCCATCGCAGTAGGGGTACAATCATGTAGAGTTTGGGTTATGTGTGGTAGGGCTGGTTCTTGTGCATGTACAACCGGGTGCTATCTCCACCAAGAGGTAGCACTGCTTTATTTGAAGACCGTGTTTTTATTCTCGCTAGATACTGGCATCACCCGCTCCAATTCAAAATGGCTGATAAACAGGAAACATAGTTGAATGTATGTACATTGTATAAGAGATGATGCAATAGATAGTGTGGAAAAAGAGGGCATGAAATAGTTGACATCTATATTGTTTAACTAAACGGATAGCATGACATAATTTCACATATATGATGTCTATCTAAACCGGATAGCATAGCATAACATAATTCAAAGATATGATGAATAACTAAACAGATCGCATGACATAATTCACCTACATGTTATCTAAGTAATCGTGGATCGCATCATTTAATTCACATATGTGATTTATATGCTAAACAGAGGGCATTCGATATGATGTCTGAACTAAGAACATTGTGTTGAATATTGTGTATATGATGTCTAAACTATGCAATGCAAGACACCATATGCATGATATGAGTAGTATAACCGTGCCAAGTTAGAGCATACACCTCAGTGGGGGAATAGGGCTGGTCATCTGTCTCTGAATCCATCTCTAAGGATCGGGACCCAACAAGAGATCTGCTTCGACAGGTAGCACTGCCTCGCTCAAGGCCTTGTTTTCACCTGTGTTTTTCCATCTCCCACCCAAATGGCTGATTCACATGAAGAGTAGTTTAATGTACAAACATTGTCGACAAATGGAAATGTAATGAAGAAAAGGATGGGCAAGATATCATTCAAATATATGATGTCTGGTTAAACAAGATGGCATTGCACATTTCACATATATTATGGTTGGCTAAAAGACATGAGACTCATAATTCCCATATATGATATAGAAACTAAATAGGTGACATTACAGAACATGTCTAAACTAAGCAGATGACATATATGATGTCAAAAGTAGGCGCTGAAAGGCAACATATGCATGATATGACTAACATCATCATGCCAAGGTAGAGAAAACACCTTGGGGGTAAATAGGAGTGGTCACAAGGCCCGAATCCACCTCAGAACAGATATCTTCCTCTGGATTACAATCTGGAGAGGGTGGGGAGGGTTTGCCATTGAACCCACCATGGAGCGATGTCTGCATGACATTGTATTGCCGCACAAAACTCTTCTCTTTTTTCTCTACATGTTCAAAGATGACTGCTGTACAATATCTGACATGCATACAGAAAAAATATGGTGAGATTATGTAAGGAGAGCATGCAAAAATTTAGAGTGATGGTAACAACGAGTGGATCGATGTTTTTCCGTTGAACCAAAATATCCCTAATGGATCGACGTGAATGTATAGTAATAAGTGATGCAACAAGTGTACAACCTCTTGTCAGAAGCCGTGTCGACCTCGGATCATTGGGTTGGTCATTTGAAGCGCTTGAGGCAAGAGGTGGTCAGCTGGAGGTGTGGAGGAAGATCTCGAGGAATCAGAGACGGCGTCCTGTGGCACTACTGCTGTGATGGATCGCTCGTCGTTGGAGCAGCTCCGTGAGCCGTAAGACGCCAAGGCTGAAGTAGCACAAGATGCAGACATCATCAATCTCAAGTGGGATTCTAATAGCATCTCCAATAGATGATGTAAAATGGATGTAAAATTAACATCACCAAAAACCACCGACTACAACAGATGAGGTAAAAACTGTTGACTCTGAACTTAACCGTCAAACTGAAATTTCTTGTGGAATCTGAATGCTACCGCCGAATCGAACGCAATGGTAGCAGAGAGGCACTTGACATGTAGTTTAGGGAGGGCCTGCAGCTCATCTTCAACCTGCACCTCGAGCCGCCACCACCACCGACCGAACTGCCGGCCCAGCTGCCGCCGCCTGAACAACTCGCCACCACCGCCTGCCAGCCTCTAGGCCCCCGCCCCACCCTAAACCCTAAGATAGATAGTGGGGTGCCTCTCCACGAGCCCCGTCCCCGCTGCGGGTGGTTCTTCCTTAACTCCGCATGAGACCCCCCAACCCCTCGAAAATCGATCGACCCAAAAGTCGATTCACCGATCAAGTGTGGCTTAATCGAGCAGAGCAACAACACAAGTGAGGGGGAGAGTAGCAGCAGAAGAGCTCGGCGAAGCGAAAGCAATCGAGCGAGAGCCGAGCAGCAGAGTGCAAAGACGAGCGAAGCGAAGCGAGAGCCGGAGCAAGAAAGAGTAGCCATGGCGAAGCGAAAGCGAGAGCCGGAGCAGCAGCAGCAGCAGATCCGGCTGGTATGGACGCTGCCGCCAAAGGGGCCTCGCACTAGGGGAGAGCCGCCATGGAGATGTTGCTCGCGACGCCGGCTTCAAGGTAGCCGCTCCATGGGGGTGCGGGATGGAGCACCGTCGGTGCCGGGAGGTTGAGTTAAGGAGAAGGTTCGATGCGATGAGTGTACAACCTCTTTGGTGGCGCCGAGTAGGCCTCGGCTTCGTCCGAGGAGTCGGTGAGGATGCTGCGGTTCCGGTGGAGTAGGTTAAGGCGGCGCTATGGGGATGGAGCAGCCGCGATAGACAAGGCGATCGTCGGAGCAGCTCCTTGGAGGTGGAGGACGGGGCGGCTGAACCGGCAGGACGGAGAGATGGACGACGAATCCTCATCCGGGGAGGTGGACGAGGGACGTCGAGTTGTTGCGGTGGATGACGTCATCGGGGAAGAGGCTCCGGCTGGGCAGTGGTGACGTGGCGGACGGAGGAGGGTGGGGTTTCGCGGTTGGAGCGGAGAGGTTATGGCGGCTTGGGATTTTGAATGGCGAAAAGGGGGCGACGGGAGGGGGTGAAGCATGACTTAGGGACGCGCTTGTACAAAATGTAGGGTGTGTTACAAAAGTACCCCCCACCGATTTGAAATAGCGGCCCTTTCGGCTCAGGGTTAGAAGGGGGATTTCGCTTGTCAGGATTTGGCAGCTGGAGGGAGTTTTCGCGCGCGTTGTAATTTCGGGATGGCAAGGCGCGGGTTGTGAAGGCGCTAGTTTTGGGAGCACGATATCTGAATTTTCGGGATATAACAAGACGCGGGTTGAATTTTAGGGACAAGCCTAACGTGTAGTAATATTGTACTTGTAATGCATCCAAATCAATTCGCACTTCCCTCAACCCAAAAGAAGACGAAAAAAATAAAACTATTCACACCACACAAAGAGAGAGTCTTGCCCCGTTTTACTATACCAATGCTATTCAAAGCTACTCCCTCCTTCCATCTATATAGGGCCTAATGCGTTTTTCGATGCTAACTTTGACCAAATATTAGAGCAATGATATGACATGCAACTTACACAAAGCACACCGTTAACTTCGTATGTCAAAGGTTCTTTCAATGATATAATTTTCACATTGTGCATGTCATGTACTATTAATCTTGTCAATAGTCAAAGGCGGTCTTAAAAATCTCATTACGCCCTATATAGATGGAAGGAGGGACTATGAATCCATGTTATGTCCGATTAAATTTTTTTGCTGGCTGTATAATGCATGTAACCTACTCATACCAACATTTTAGTGCATTCCAAATGTCTATACTACCGCTGGAATTTGAACTAAATTTCAATTCGTTTCTCTATGTCAATAAGAATCTACAATCATGATTGTTGCCAACTTCAACCATCATAGTTTCCTTGCTATCCGCCAGATATAAATCGGACGACCTATAATGCAGGATGGCAGGCACACAATCATCAACAACTCCGTTTTTTATAAGAGTAGAGATAAAATATATTAAATGTAGTATAACATGTTCATAAACACACCATGTGTATCACCGTTATATATATTCACACATGCGCCGGTTTAAAACACTATGATAAATTCTTCAAATATCCGAATTCGCTTTTTATAATGAAGTATATATGATCTCTATTCGCCTTTACACCCACACAACCCTCTTATCTTTGTAGCTAGCGCTAACTTTCTCTTGTGCATGCACATGCCCACATCCCTCTCACCCTCCCTCAGCATTCTCTAGCTCCATCGTGCAAATTCGTCTTTTCACTTTAGGTCGTTCACCCACGGTGTGTGTAGGCCCCCCAGCTCCTTCTTTACGGCACACATCGATCGATATGCCTCTCTAGCCAGGCGTGCCTAGCACAAACACAAGCTTCCCCTCTTCTCTTGTCACCGTCCATGCCTCACTCCCACCACTCTTTTCATCGTACTCATACTCACACACTCCTCCCCGCTCGATATAGTACGCCTCTCGTACCACCTCCTACATGCATCCCTCTCTCTCTATCCTTCTCCTCATGCCTCATTTGCTTCTAACACACACATGCATGTATACCGATCGATCTCCCAACATATACCTAGATCTACTTTAACTACACCCCATCGATCGACGTACCTCACAAGTTATGTATCTCCTTTCTCTAACAAAGGGCGATTGATCTTCCTATGTAGTTATGTCTGCTTACCACATCCACATCGTCCCCCCTCATCATTCGTGCATGCCTCCTGACCCGTCTCTCAGACGCACGTGCACAGACAACAAGCAGCCATCTCCTCTCTTATTAAAATTGCGGGCGTGCCCTCCGTTTGTCTAGCAAGCCTATCCCACCATTTGTTAGAAGCAACTCCACTACCACCCCCTCCAACACTCTAGCTTTGTCTCTCTCCCAACCTTATTCCTCTCCTTCACATATGCATGGATGCCGATCGATCTCCCTTAATACATGAGGCAGATCGATCTCCTTAATACATGAGGTAGGCCTCTCTCCTCCTCCACATATATACCATCCATTGTACCTCTATAATTAATTGGGCCTCCCTCTTGCCCCACCACACACCGATAGTCGAGCGCTGCAGGTAGGTATCCATGCCATAGAGACAAACTGCACATGTCCCCTCTCACGTTCCAGTAGGCCAGCCACTCTATATCTTCCACGTGGGCACGCACAAATTCGATGGCACTCTTTATCGATCGCGCGCGCGCACACACACACACATCATCCCTCTTTTCGATTTTATGGACACCTCAAGCCGATGATACCTCCACTCTCTTCTCGTGGATCGCCCCCTCTATATATATGTTATATCCAGGACTCTATTTCACACACATTGCATATGTTACATTTTTTGATTGACCCCCCCCCCCCCCAAAACTCTCAAGAACCCACACACTATATATCTCTAGGTTTGTATCTCTCTCACACAACCCCACGTAGGTGGTGTACGTATACAAGAAGAGAATAGCCGCACCGTGCACGTACACGCTTCGTGCCCAGCCACACCCGCGCGGGTACACGGTGGAGCTCATTTCTTTGGCATCCCACGTGCTAATTTCAACGCCTGTAGCGGTTGTTTACCTAGGGTGGTCGTGTACCATGCCTGCACGAAACAAATTTCGACTTGACGCGTTGCCGCGTTATTTTTAAATAAAGTTATAGCGCTCAATGGCACGTACACAGAATATAAAACAATTTTTATGGAGAAAAAGGTAGTCCGCTCACTATATACAATGGAGCCTTGCGTGCCTGGTTTGTCGCTCTTCAGAGTATCACACACAAGGCTGCGGTGGCCTCTCTCTCTCTCACCGTTGGTCACTGATCCGGCCGCATCCCGTCCGTCGGGGGAAAGGGAGTGCGGTGGCCTCTCTCTCTCTCTCTCTCTCTCTCACTGTTGGTCACTGATCCGGCCGCATCCCATCCGCCGGGGGAAAGGGAGGAAGTGCATCGTTTCTCCGTTCGACGGTGCCGAGGCAGCACGTCCTGATCTGCGGTACACATTGTTCTCTCTGACCAAGCTCCGTGGCGGCAGGCCTACGCCACACCTTGCGATTCCGCCATTGCCGCTCACCTAGTTACATCCCGACGACCTCTAGGGTAACCCAATACACACATTTGTAAGTAACCGATCTCTTCGTTGAAAAGGGAAAGAAACTGGGGGGTCGGGTAGTTTGTGCAGGATTAGATTTGCTGCCCTCACTTAGGAAAAAGGTTCAAAGAGAACAAATATGGGACCAACGCATATATGCTGCTTGGCTACATACTCTGCATCACCCATTTATACGTGTGGAGGCACATGGCACTGGCATGTCCCATACAACTATTTTGCTGTTGTTAATCTAAGAATGCCGCCGGAAAATTGAAGCAATGCCACTGTTAAAAGTAAATTACATTTTTTAACGAATGTTGTTTCAAGAGAATGTCTCTGTTAATATGAATCAATGCAACCGTTTAGAAATTCAACTATCCTACTTTGTTTTCCATCCAAGATAAGTTAGATGCTTCTTTACATCACCGCTTGTTTCATCCTCCTTTATCGGCAAGTAATTGTTTCCTTTTTGCCTCTGTTAAAACAGGGGTATCGATTCAATTTTTTGCTATTGCGACATTTTTCTTCGCTACTCGAAACACTTATGTTTTGAGAGTGTTTTGTGCAGTTCAACTTGAATGTCACACCGATGACTTTGCTTAATTTTTGTGGAACTGCACAAAAGGAGATCGAGATTTGTTTCAGTCTTCGTGGCGAGTTGTTTCAAATCTTGGTCTCATCCACATGATGTGCAGTGTGCTTTGAGATGTTGTGCTACTTGTTTTGGTACTGTTTTAAATAAATGTTGAATTGAAGCTATTGTATTGCTGTCTTTTTCCATTAAGTAGTGAATAAAATGGGACCAACCTGCATATGATGCTTGTTGCTTTGTTACAACAAATTCAGCATCACCCCTTTATAAGCCAAAGAATTGATGCCACTCTCGTAATTAACTCACTCGAATCTTATTTCAAAACTGCAACACTTGTTAGGGATTGGCGGGATTACCAATTTTGTGGCCGCATGTTTCATCCTCCTTTATTAGCCAAGAATCGATTCCTTTTTGCCTCTGCTTAAACAGGATATCTATTCAACTTGTTGCTATTGCAACATTTTGCTTCGCCACGTGAAACACTTTGCTTGATTTCAAAGTGCAACCGCACAAAACGAGATTGGATTTCCTATTCGTGTTGGCAGATTCAGATTTTATCTTGGTGGTCTCATGAAAGGTCAAGACAGCCTTCATCCACATGATTGTGCAAAGGTGCTTTGAGATGTTGTGCTACTTGTATTGGTACTGTTTTAAATAAATGTTGAATTGAAGCTATTGTATTGCTGTCTTTTCCCATTAAGTAGTGAACAAAAATGGGACCAACCTGCATATGATGCTTGTTGCTTTGTTACAACAAACTCTGCATCACCCCTTTATAAGTAGATGGAAGCACATACCGTTGTTGCGCCCACTCTCCTCGAACTGTTTATGCTTTTCGTTAATTTAATGCCGTTGGTAAAATTAAGCAATGCCACTCTCAGAATTAATTAACTACTGAATCTTAGTTCAAAACTGCAACACTTGTTAGGAATGGTACTATCCTGCTTTGTAGTTCTTTCTACATGTTTAACCAAGGTATTGTTAAGATCATGTCTCTGTTAAAATGAATCAGTTGCATTGTTTTAGGAATGGTACTTTTCTGCTTTGTCGTTCTTTATAGATGTTGAAACAAGGCATTGTTAAGATAATGTCTTAGTCAATATGAATGAATCACACTGATGGATAATTGCTACTCTCCTGCTTTGTTTCCCATTAAGATAAAGTACATCAGTAGATGCTTTTCTTCTGGGAGTACAAGTCATCAACCGTTATTTCTCAGTAATTGTTTCCCTTATACCTATTGTTGCTTACAGGATATCAAAATTAAAGCTCGGTTTTATTCCGACTTCGATTTTAGTTGAACTGCACAATAGGAGCCAATGTGTCCAAGGCAAACTGTTGCATTATCGGGTCCAGCTTGGTCGCTCCACTTTGCGTAAAGAAGCAGTCACTGCTTGCGCTTACATTACGTAGGAATGATCGAGAAGCTTTACAGAGTATTAGGCCTTCCACTATGTAGGCCAAAAGAGGTGCCAATTTCACCTTTTCTTAGTTTGGCACCGAATCCTCCATTGCTTCAAAGTGCTGCCATAAATATTAGACACCGGTGACATGACTAGTCTGAAGAGACCATTGGCAATTTAACAACACGTGGAGTGCCCTGGGCAAAAAGTGCCCAAGCAAGTACAAGATGCGACAGGACTCCACGATCATAGGCATTACATATTTTGAATGGGAAAAGCTTGTCAAAGTTTAATCATTGATGTTAGCAAGAAGACGTTAGTTTAATATATTGGAGTTGGAAAACCTTGTCAAAATTTGCTCATTGATGTTAGCCAGAAGATATGCATTTGATATTTTTGAGTGGGACGCCTTGCCGTGAGCAAAGTGTTGAGTGTTTTTCCTATTCCCGTGTTCGGGCTTTAGAAGTAAATGGTTACTCTGCTGAGATATTCCTGTGTTAAGAGTTTGTTCAATATTGTCTATGTAATGCCGTGCCTTGTGTTTGATTGCAAAGTTGAGCTAGGAATGTTGTGGCATGCGGCATCACGAGCTATTCACCGTGCCTCCTGAGAATAATGCTTCGTATTGTTTTGCATGTCGATCTAATGCCAGTGATTTGCTTGTTAAGAAGATCATCCTCTTCTGTTGTTTTCGTGCTTAAGAAGATCATCGTCGGATGTTTCATTCGTAGCCTATACGACAAGTCGGGTAGGTTAGACGTGAAACCATATGATCTTCCGACCAACTCATGATATTAGGCCGTGATTGGATCATCGTTTTCCAACCAAATCCTCTTGTAAAACTGACGCTTATAAACTAAAGCAGATGGTCTCGGGCGAAGGCGCTTGGTTGGTCGATTTCGACTAGTAAAATATCGGAAGTACTTCACACACGATAAAAATGCTTTGAAACGACACTTTGACGATTGCTAATCCAGCCGTTAGCTGCTGTTTCAGCCTTGCCCATGGATGGCATGATACACACGTCGTGCATGTATCGTCTGGTAACGTCGTCCATATAGCAGTGCTCGTAAAATATACACTGGTCTCTCAAATTACACGCGTAACCCGTCGTCTTAGTTTCTCGAAGGTGCTCATAGGTGTCCGATGATCCTGGCTTCTTGAATGAGCAGCGGTCGCTATATCAGACCTCCGTAGGGCCCGCGAGGCCCTCTCCGTTGTCCTTCGAGTTGTTGTGCTCGCCATGGCGCCGAGCATTGTTAACATGGTCAACGAACATGAGGATTCAGGAGATGACTTTATTTTGACTGGATGACACTAGGGACCCAATAGGGCCATAGTCGTACGTACGCAAGTGCCTCCTTATTATGTACAACTATATATATTTTGCTTTCTCCTGGTTTCCTGACATCATGGTCCCACACCATTGTCAACCTATGTAGTCAATATAAACGAGAGAATTGCACAAGGTGCGGCCGAAAGCTGGGACCAAGCAGCTCGAGCAATATTTGTGTTTTTGAGGCATGAGCACTGCAGAGTTTTTCTTGGCGATGATTTTGTTGTTGTTCAGAGGAGAGTAGGGTATTAACTAGGCGGGCTGTGGCCCGTCTAGCCCAGGCTAGTTATCCAGCCCAGATACTAATTTTTTCAAGATGAAAATGGCTAGCCCAGCTATATGTCTTTTTGAGGAATACCCAGGCAAGGTCAACTTGTTATTCTCCGCCCCGCTGGGTTGCAAATCTTTCCTAGGAGGGATGCATTAGGCTTAACAAGAAAATGGTCTTTAAAAAATAATAAATGGGATGTAATTATAAAAGCTGGGCAGTAACCATAAAAAATGCACCAAACACGAAATTAGTTTATAAAATATTATTTATGGATTTTGAAAATCTTAAATTTTCATTGTTGCGCGTGCAATGGTTTGTTGGATTTTTATGTAATACAAATTTATATTTAATGTGACTAGAAATTTCGGGATAAAAATATTTCGGGTCCCATCAAAATGTGGGAAATTTTATTGAATTCTGTCTTCAACGGTTGGTTGAAATTATTAGTCGTTGTCCTAGCTAGAAAATGGGTTGTACTTTTAACAAACTATAAATGGGCTGTTGTAAATTCCATTAGAATTCAAAAATGGGCTGTACATTCTTACAAAACGCAAATGGGCTATAAGTTCTCTGCCACACACTTGTGGGCCTACTAAGTGACGCGACCCCTAGAAAAATAACTTGACACGTATGCAAGGCTTTGTCAACTTATTATAGTCAACACACGGTTCTAGCAGCAGTGGCCGTTGGATGTCTATCCAACGGATGTCGTGCTTCTTCTTCAATCTCGGATATTCTTAGCTTCGCCGCCAAAATGATTCCTCCCACGACATCCGGGGCGCACTGCTTCGAGGCTGACTGTGGGCCTACTCAGTTGGAGCGTACCAAGGGCTTTGTCAACTTAGTCAATATAAACGATTCTAGCTTCATTGACCGTACGATGTCCATCCAACGGCCGTAGTGCTTCTTCAATCTCTGATCTTCTTGGTCCAGCCGCCCAAAGCAGCGCCGCTCGTGCCGCCTGCTCCTGCCTCCCATGGCCGGCTGTGCTGCCGCTGAGGCCTCACCGCCCCCATACTACTCCCATCGTTGGCCAGGCCATCCCTCCACTCACCCACACCCCCTGTTATTCTGCGGCGACGGCAGCCTCACACAGCAGCTTAACCAATGAACCCACGTACTCCTCTCCGCGCGGGCTTCCACTGCTGCGTCTTCCCTGGCTCCGCGTCGTCCCCTTCCTAGGCGTCGCCGTCGTCCACCTCCCTGGTGCTCTCGGCGTGGCGTGGTCAACATGTCAACGAGCGACTTCCATCGGAAGAGTACTGTACGTGGAGAGGCTGACAGCTGGGTCCACGGCGGCCGCAAGGAAGTGCTTCCTTATTACACGCAAAATAATTATTCCTCCACCGACAAAGAGGGACCCACCGGACGGGCCACCTTATTTCGCGAAAAAACGCTTTTCGACCGCTGGGACCCACCGGACGGGCCACCGTATTTCATGAAAAACGTTCCCCATCGGCTCGGACCCACCGGAAGTGCCTCTTTATCACGCACAAAAAAATGAATACTTCCCCTGCTAGCTGGGACCCACCTTGGTGGGAGGCTGACTTGTGGGCCTACTAAGTTGACAGGGACGGAGGGCTTTGTCAACTTAGTCAATATGAACGATTCTAGCTCGAGTGACCGTATGATGTCCATCCAACGGCCGTAGTGCTTCTTCAACCTCTGGTCTTCTTGCTCCAGCCGCCCAAAGCAGCGCCGGTCGTGCCGCCTGCTCCTGCCTCCCGTGGCCGGCTGTGCTGCCACGGAGGCCTCACCACCCCTACTATTCCCCCTGCTGGCCAGGCCCTGCGGTGATGGCAGCCTCACACCGCAGCCGAACGAGTGAACCCTCATACTCCTCTCCACGTGGGCATCCACTGCCGCGTCTTCACCGGCTCCGTGTCGTCCCCTTCCTAGGCCTTGCTGTCGTCCACCGCCCTGGTGCTCTCGGCGCGGCGTGGTCAATGTGGTCAAGGAACGACTTCCATCGGACGTGGATCAGACGTGGAGAGGTCGACACCGGGTCCACGACCGCAGCAAGGAAGTGCCTCCTTATTACGTGGAAAATAATGATTCCTCCACCGACAAATAGGGACCCACCAGATGGTCCACCGTATTTCGTGAAAAAAACGTTTCCCTCCTGACTGCTGGGACCCACCAGCTACACCTTCGCACGCAAGGAAGTGCGTCTGGACAAAAAAAAATGATTCGCCCCCCTGACTGCTAGGACCCACCAGCTACATCTTCGCACTCAAGGAAGTGCGTCCGGGCAAAAAAACCCAAAACGATTCGCCGACCGGCCGGGACCCACCATTACATCTTCACAGTGCAAGGAAGTGCTCGATACCGGGACCCACCTGGTCGAAGCATACATAGCGTTGTCATTCTGGTCGCGAACGGTAATGCATATATATATCTTGGTGGATGTAGAGGCGCCGCACGTGTCGTAGTAGAGGCGCATGTAGCATGTACATGTACGCATAACGCCGTGGTGCAAGAAAGAAAATCTGACGCCACGTATGTGTACATACGGGCGGGTCTCGAACGCCTACTCGCGCATGCATCGCAAGGGCTCGTGTACATGGCTGGGTCGGAACGAAGAAACAACGTCGTCGTCGTGTTCATGGGGAGGCAACGGAATGTGTCGTGTTCATGGGGAGGCAACAGAATGTGTCGTGTTCATGGGGAGGCAACGGAACACGTGGGAGCCAACCGGCTGGGTCGGAACGGAATGCGTGGTCGTGTTCATCGGGAGGGCTTGGACGGAACAGGCGATGGAAACGAGGCCTGGCGTACCGCACAACGGAGGAAACAGACCTCCTACATTCGGAACGGGGTCCTGTTGATCGGGAGGGGTGTGGCGTACCGCAAAACGGAGGAAACGGACCTCCTACGGTCGAAACGGGGGTCCTGTTGATCGGGAGGGGTGTGGCGTGCCGCAAAACGGAGGAAATGGACCTCCTACGGTCGAAACGGGGGTCCTGTTGATCGGGAGGGGTGTGGCGTACCGCAAAATGGACGAAACGGACCTCCTACGGTCGAAACTGGGGTCCTGTTCATCGGGAGGGGTGTGGCGTACTGCAAAACAGGACTCCACGGGATACTGTTCATCTCCACCTCGACCTCCTCCAGTCTCCACGGGCTACCGTCGACCTCCTCCAAAGATCCACGGGCTCCTCGTTCATCCAACCTCCACCGCCGCTACTCCACCGCCAATGTTCAACCACCACTCCACCATCTATTGTTCATCCAACCCTCCACACCACGGGTCCTATTCAACCACCCTCCACGGGCACCCCTCCACCGCTTCATCGTCCATCCAGCCCTCCAAAGACACCACGGGTCCTGTTCATCCAGAGGCAACGCCACCGCTCACTGTTCATCCAAACCCCCTGCAACGCTCACTGTTCATCCCAGAGGCAGCATCGATCAACTTCAGTTAGCAGTAGTAGCGAAGGAATCGCTCGATCGGGTTCAGTTAACATCCATCGATCGATCGCTCGGGTTCAGTAACGCGTAGCCTGCAGTGTGATCTCTCGGGTTCAGTTAGAGCCAACGCCTCACTCGGGTTCAGTTAGAGCCAACGCCTCGCACACACGCGCGTACGTGTACGAGAGAAATGCGCATCGCTCGGCCCCTGACCTCCCACCGTAACCGGGAACTCCACGAAATTTTCCTCCCTCTCGCTTCTACCATGGTTTTTTCCGTCATGGACGGCCCAAAGAATGTCATGCAGCTGCATCTCCGGCCCGCCCAGGACGAAAAGCCCATTTTCTATCATGATTTTTTGTCATAGAAGTAGGAGCCCACCACATCTATGATGATACCGGGTTTTGTCACAATTATCGTCATAGACGTGTCATATGTATGATAGAAATTTTTTTCGTTCGGCCCAAAATGTCACGGATGTGTCTTTTTTTTGTAGTGAAGAAGGTTGCGTAGTAGACATCAATGTGCTCAAATCATGCCGCCGCCGACCTTGATGGTTGAGCCCCTCCTATCTCCTGCCGTAGACCGAGGATTGACCTTCTATGACGATGCCACCGCCCACAGACCAAGGATTGACCTCTTCTCCGTCCGCTCCCTAGGCCGCCACCGCCATCTCTATATTCAGAGCGGCCGTTTTATTTTTTGACGGATATCCATAGAGCGGTTGTTTACGCGGTATCACTGTAACTCAATTATATGTACAGGGTAGTACATCATATACGGTTATGTAACGGCAACCGTGTCTCACCTACGTTGTCTTCTCTCATGGTTTGGTGTGGAAATCGTGTGTGAAGTTGTAATACCTAACACAAACGACATGTATAAACAGTGTGCCGTATACAACATATAGTGCCATAAGTAGTTCCCAGCCGTTAGCTTATCCCACAGTTTCCCCATTTCCTCCAAATCCCTAGAAAGCCTCCAAATTCCCCCGTGTGCCGCTGACATTGGGGGAATGCGGACGAGTGGTGCTGATGGTTTCGGTGCGGCTGCTCCTGCTTGTATCGCCGCCACGACGGCGGTCGTCGCCGAGTACTTGCCTAAGGTCATCAGAAGGTAGGTGTACTATGGATCTGAATCGTCCTATCAGGTTCCAATCTATCCTGGTCTTTTTTAGCATGTCCAAATTAAGTAGCTCCTTGCTGAATCCGTCCTGAATGACCCCCCACCAGGAATGCAATATGCCGCTGGATCTAGAGGATGACTCCAGACTCCCGCAACACGAGTTCAACTCCGAGTTTTGCGCCACCGAGAAGTACCAAAAGCTGAGTTGTGTGCATGGGCACACTCCCGCTCGACATGTATGCACGGAGGGATTCAACATTGGCAGGCGGTTTCTCAGTTGCCCCTTAGAGGTTAGTGCTAAGTTCATCATTTTACTTGAGTTAATGACACCGCTCCTGAATACTATTTAACATTGGCAGGGATATGAGGCTTGTGCCTTTGTTAACCAGCTGGATGAAGAATGGCATGGCAGGGCTCAGAGTGTTATCACCAAGCTCGCAGAAGATAACGTAAAACTAAAGAAGAAACTGGCTGATCTGGAATGTAAAATCAGTACGATGAAGCAAGAAAGAAACAACCACAGGCAACAGATGAACGCAAGAGACAAGAAGGAACTAGCATATGTAGTTGTGGTTGTCGCATTAGCCATGTTCTATGCTACCGTTTGCAATGATGATTAGGGGTTTTGTTTGACAGTATGTCTAAACCACATCTAGATGTGCTCTAAGTAATGCACATCTAGGTCCTATGCCATTGATGTTACGCGAAGATTCGTGCAGATAATTTCCTTTGTATTTTTTTTCTTTTCCTTTGTAGTTTGATTATTATTGGCTTTCTTAATAAGAAGAGCTTAATGTGTTGCTTGCCAACTGTCCTACTCCATTCGTACCGGCACCGGTGCATAATCCCAAAACTCGTTCCTTGCTTTTGTCCTGAAAAAAGAAATCAGCCAATAGGACTCCTGCACAACCCTAGGAATTTAGAGCGACTAGGTACAAATGATTGCATTGATTATATCAGCAGTTAGATAATACGTCAACCCCCCCTTCAATTGGCATTTCCTCTTCTCTGCATACCCCACTTAAGTGCCCGACATCTTCATCGTCCCATGCAGGCCATGCTACACACTTGCACACACTCTACAATCTTGCTTTCTCGCGGATTTTATACGACCGCAACCATGTCGAGCGAGAGCGAGGACGACAGTTCGGCCAGCAGCCTGGCGCCCGATGATAGGTCAACATCGGAATCATCCCGCTCGTCTTCCATGAGTCCGACGTCGAGCCCAGACCTTGATTATATCCGGATCATGGAAGGGACGCCGCCTCCGGAGTCGTCAGATGACAACCAGACGGACGAGAGGCTGTCGTAGGACGAAGAAGAGGATGACGATGATGAGGAGCAGGAATGGTCGAACGAGGAAGAGGACGACGACGACAACAACAACGATGACGACGGCGGCGGCAATGAAAAGCCAATGGTTAGCGGCAAGAAGCTTCCTCGCCAAGACGATGTCGCGGGGCCATCCAACAACAACAACAACAACAACAACAACAACAACAACAACAACAAGGACTAAATTAAGCAGACTGTATATATCTATGTTTCCATTCGCTCATATTAATTTGTTATCTCTGTTTATCCTGTCAGTCTCATTACAGACGATTAGTGATACATATTCGACAGAGATCTTCTATATCGCCCACAGGTTGGTTTGTTGAACTGTGTGCCCTGACAAGCACACAATTCACAAAATAAGACTGTATGAGCTGTCTATAATGATCGCACACAATTCTGATTACCGACCTGTTTGTCGGGTATCACACACATCTTGTTACGCCGAATCGGTTGTGTTCACCTCGATCATCGCAAATGGTTCATCGGAGCGAACTGTATGCCATATATCGCACACACCTTGATCTGGCTGCCCATTTCTGTTGTTCTGTCACATCGCAAATAGTTCGTATGGATCAACCGTATGCCCCACATTGCACACGCAACTAAAATATGAACCATTTTTAATGTATCATTCATCACAAATGTGTTGCATCTTTTGACAGTTTTTTTACATCACCATTTGTGATTAATGCATCACACACAGTTTCATCTAAGGGTCTACGATCGTAGTGTCGCGTTAGCAGCATCCTGCAGTAGTGGATCTTCAAAGCCTCATGCAGGCCAGCTCCTGCGGACCGGAAATCCTGCAGCACCGCACCTATTAAGGAACAGTGCACTTCCTTAATGGAGGAACCCGTCAGTGTCTCCTCCATCTCCTCGGTCCACCACGTGCCAGCTCATTCTTGGGCAGTTGGCGGGGGTGGTGCGATTTCCTTGGACCTAGGCACCAACGTGTCGGGCCAAGCAGGCTCCACTTGTGGTGGCGAACCTGAAGCATATATTGGCTGAGCCAGCAACGGGCCTAGTCCCTCCTTGATGACCTTGGTGAGTCTCTCCCCGGGGTCTTGTTGGGCCAAGGTGTCAACCTCGGCCATGATGTCCACCTCATCGACACTTTTCGTGTCGAGGTCGGGGGCCATGGTGGACGTCGCCTCCCCCAGTCCATCATGCGTTGGGGGAGTGATGGCAGGCTCCGGAGTCCCACCATGGAGGGCAGCCCGCTCGAGGAACGGCTGGGGATCACCCTTGGTGGACTGCGCAAGATAAGATAGTTTGTGAGTCCTCCTTTGATAAAAGAACTTGTCAAATAAAAAGGAAGGACATGAAGACGACGGCTTACCCTCAAGATGTTGGTTTCCTCCTCCCCATCGCGAGGAGGTCTTCTTCCGAGTCGCCGGAGACCTCGACTCTCTCCGGCAACTTGCAGGCGGCTCTAGCCAAGGTCCTCCTCGGCCTCTTTGAGCCCTTGGGCCGCATGTCGGCTTCGGCTGTCGGATTCAGGGCTCCACAGACCCAAGAAAGGTTAGAACTCTAGGCTGTGTGCGAAGAACGCAATCTCCCCAGCCATCCAGTTCGTCACCCCCACGGCCTAGCTCGATAAACAAGAAAGGAAAGGGACACTGCAGTTTACCCATGTTTGGGCCACCTTGCGGTGTAAGACCCTACTCCTGCTTTGTGGTGGATTAGCCTCGCGGGGGGCTGAGGATGAACTAGTACAAGGGAAGAACAACCTCACAAGATCTGTTCTAGTGTGGGTCTGAGCAAGTGAGGATCTCTCAGATCTCTCCTATGGTGGTGGCTAAGCTATATTTATAGTGGCCTCGGTCCTCTTCCTCCAAACAAAGGCGGGAAGGGATCCCACAAAAGCCAATTTTGAAGGAGACAAGAAGTACATCCTATCCTGACGAAAGGTGGTCTTCGCCTACAAAGCTTCTGGTCATGTCGCCGCGGTAGGATTGGTGATGACAGCTATC
Source organism: Aegilops bicornis (assembly GCA_021605145.1). Taxonomy (NCBI): domain Eukaryota; kingdom Viridiplantae; phylum Streptophyta; class Magnoliopsida; order Poales; family Poaceae; genus Aegilops; species Aegilops bicornis. Next base: position 402,878,736 of record CM038675.1, on the reverse strand, counting down.
GTACCGTCCTGGCGGTCTTGGTCTCGTTGCACGGGAATGGAAACCTTTGGCTGATTCCTCGGGACCCCGCGCCTGCACTTGCCTCCTTAGCACCAAAGAGGAAACATGCGGCTCTGCGCCCGTTGGCGCCCCCGCCTGGCTTTAGTCGTCATGGCTGGCGTCACCTCAACCTCATGAGGTGGGTGCCTACATAGAAATATCCGCTCCTCAGGAGCCAGCCCGAGGAGGCCGCTCCCTCCGGAGATCTTGGTGTCGTCCGCCTCGCGAGGCTTGGCCCCTCACGAGGGTCTTGTCTTGAAGGTGCTGAAGATGGGCCGCAGCAGGCCGTCAATGGAGCCATGCCATGGGCTGCAGACAGGAAAGTCTGGGTACCCTGGTTCCCAAAACGACGACAGTAGCCCCCGGGCCCAAGGCGTGCTCGGACTTGGCTTTGAGGTGAAGCCAAAGGGCAACGGCGAAGCGCCGCGGGCCCCAATCGCTTGTGGGCTGAGTCGACACGTGGCGTTTGATGGGACGTGGGTGTCTCCACTTCCCCATTCTGCCTCGACAACTGCATGACTTGACAACTACCCGACTTGACAACTGCCTAGCGCATGCAGAAAAAACCATCATTGCTTGAAATCATGAGAGGTCAGTGACTGGCCTCCCTTGGCTATAAATGCGAGAGGGGGCCGAGCCCCCTGCTCAACTTCGTCTTCTCGCTCCTTGCTCCTCCATCTTAATCTTTGCCCCGCCGTCTTGCCAGAGCGTCCATGGCGCCAGTGAGGAGGTTTTCCTCTGCGGAGAAGGGAAAAAACCCTCAGGTGGAACTTGAGCTGTTTCCGCTGAAGAAAAGGCACGACCACTCTCACGATGCCGCCATGACGCCGATGGTTACGCGGCCTTGGCACAAACGCGCTCCGTCGGGCCTCCCGGTCCGCGCGTATGCCCATGCGCAAAGCCCCGCCCATTGGAGCGGCCACGTACACTGCAAGGGGCAGAGCCGTGAGGAAGAACAAGCGGCAGCCGTGGGGCCACCCCGCCAGCGGACCCATGCCGAGGGCACGGCCCACGAGTTTGTGGTGTGGGCAGCAATGCTACCGCGCACATGGCTCCGGATCCCGCGGTCCCTGGCAAGGGAGACACCGCCGAGGGGGCCCGTCTAGCTGTGGCTGCAGCACCTTGGTTGCTGTAGCCAGGCTTCAGAAGCGGAAGTCGAGGTCGTCGACTCAGGCGACGTCTTCATGACTCGAGGATGGGGCGCGATTGCCCGTGCCTGCCGCCCGGAGGGAGGTCACGGCATCCACTTCGAGTACGACGGGGCGTCGACGCTCTTCTTCAAGGTCTTCGGAGAGGACGGCCGATGCCTGGAGTGCTGCCCCCAGGGAGGAGGTCAAGGCAGCGTCTCCTTGGTAGGCTAGCAAGGCGGCGAGGTCCCCGACGATGAACTTGCCCTTGGCCTTGTCCGTGATTCTTCCGATAGCAGCAGCGCCTCCTCCGGGCATGGCTCAAGCGATGACGACAACTACGAGCCGCCATCCGCCATGGCCGAGCCTAGGGAGGCAAGGTGCCAGGCTAATGCCGAGGGCGGTGTTGTTTGGGCCGCGGTCCTCGGGAGACCCTTTTCATTTGCTTCGTTCCTGTGGAAAACCATGAAGGGCCCCCGCGGGGGTATGTAAAAATTGTGATGCTTTTGTCTTAATGTTATTATTCCCAATCAATGTTGTGTTTACGCTTCTTGGTTTGGCATGGTTCCCCCTTTCATTCTCGCAGTAGCTTAGTGCTCTACGCCGGTAGGACCTGGGCCCCCTGTGCAAGCTTCGCCCGTTGCTGGTATGCCAGGTCGGGATGCCGTGGTCAAGGTGAGGAGGCGAGCGACCCGAGGTCCGGTAAGAGCCCCTGAGGCGCGATGCTCAGGGGTCCCCTTTGGCGTGCAAGCATCTTCTGAAGGACTGAAAGGGAAACATCCTTGCCCGAGTGAGATCACTAGAGACAAAGCGTTGATCGGCAAGGTGACTTATCTCGGCGAGCCTACGGTGATTCTTTCACTCCGAGGACAACTTCTTGTGCGACATCAGGCTATGTCCTTCTCTTGGTGGCGCTCCCAGGTAGGACCGTGCCGACCCCGTCTTTCCCGCTCATCTAGATGCTCTACGTGGTATGCCAGGTCGCGATGTCATGGTCAAGGCCAGGGGGTGAGGGCTCGAGAGCCAGTAGGAGCCCCTGAGGCGCGGTGCTCAAGGCCCCCCTTTAAAGTGCAAGCGATTTGCGTGAAAAAAAGAGTGGTTGGCCTCGAGGTGCTAGCGGGGCCACTCGTGGTCCCGGCTCGGAGGTTCCTGCGAGTTAGCCGAAGAAAGAAAACAAAGCACATAGCCGCGCTTGCTATCCTGCCGATGATCTTTCCGCAAGCAAAAGAAGGCACTAAGGACCCAGTGAGGTGACGTGCGCGGGTTCGGCTGCAAGCCAGAGCTCGGTCTCTCAGGTTTATCAGCACTGCAGGGACGGACCCAAGCACAAGCTCCGTGCTAGCAGCCCCCGTTGTGGGATGAGCAAGAGGCGGGTTAGCAACGCGCAGAGGCCGCGAGGAGCGACTCCATAGATAATGAGACAGTAGGGGTAATGTCAATAACCAAGATAACACAAGCATGCATACTAGTCCGGAGTACATGAATCAAAATGATGCGATTGCGGGACTGGCCCTAAAAGCTTGAGGATGATGCAGCCCGAGGGGCACCCTCAACTGAACAAACCAAAAATTCACCTGGTACCGTTGTTGTAGAAGTGTTGGAGCAGCTGGAGATGCGCACTGAAGAGGTCATTCCTCACGAGTCGTCTGGCTCCTGAGTCTTGGGGGACTCCGGAGGTCCAGGAGGCTCGCGAGGGTCTGGCACCTCCTCCGTCAAGGTTGCCTGGCACCTGGCCTCGTGAGCTGCCAGGACGCCCTGCATGTAGCGCTGGTGCGTGGCAGCCATGTTCAGCAGGCCGAATGGCATGCAGACATAGCTGCAAGGGCAGCCCCCACTCCAGCCGACGCGGGACGGCCAGAAGCATTCCTGAGAACTGGCCTTGTTGAGTCCTGGAATGTTGACGCAGACGTGCAGCTCGCCACCCATGTCAGGGGCGGAAACTTCACTAGGTGGTGCGGGGCGGCACTCATCGCGCATGGCTCACGCCTCCTAAAGCTCTTCGATTGCCGTGGTGATGAACTCCTGAGCGCCTGGCGCCTCGCGCCCTGCGCCCTGCTCAAAGAGGCGCGCGTTGAAGCACGCCAACACATGGTGCCCGAACTCCTCCCTCGCGATGTTGGTCAGGTCGGAGGCCCTCCAGAGGAGAGCCCCCGAGCCTGTCCTGAGAGGGGAACTGGACGCGCCTTCCAGTGCGAGAGGGAAGGGTGCCCCAGCTGTGGGCGCGGGGCTTGATGCACGATTGTCGGACGCCCTAGCCTCCTGAGGACCTCTGAGGAGGAGCTGCTTCTTCTTCTTCTTCTTGGGGACGGCCTCAGGAGAACGGATGGCACCCTCGTCATTAGAGCTCTCGAGCGTCACGGCCTGGTAGGTGCGCTTGAGGGAGCACACTGCATCCTTCTTGTCGCAGGCGACCGTGATGATGCCGCCGCTTCCTAGCATCTTAAGAACATTGTAGCCGTGGTGAGTCACTGCCATGAACTTGGCGAGGGCCGGATACGCGAGGATGGCGTTGTACGAGAGGTGAATGTGGGTGATGTCAAAGTCGATGAGCTCGGTGCGGTAGTTGTCGCGTTTGCCGAGGGTGACATGGAGACGAATCTGTCCCAGGGGAACGATGGAGCCATCGGTCACCCCTGAGAACAGCTTGGTGGGGAGGAGCTGGTCGTAGGGCACCTGGAGCCTCTCGAACGTCTCAGCGGAGAGGACGTTGAGTCTCGTTCCGCCGTTGATGAGTGTCCTGGTGACGAGGATGTTGCCGATGGTCGGGGAGCAGAGCATCGGGAGGGTGCCAGCGGTGACCGAACACTTGAGCTGATCTGTAGATTCAAAGGTGATGGCGTAATTGGACCACCTGAGGGGACGCGACGCCTCGAGCTTGGAAAGGGCCGCATTCACCTCACGAGCAAACTGTTTGAAGATATAATGAGAGGTAGGGGCCTGAGCGCCACCCGAGATGCAGGCAATGGCACGAGGCTCTTGGAAGCCCCCAGCCCCATCATCTTGGCGGTGGTCGTCGTTCCTCCTTGGCAGCAGCGGCAGCGGAGGAAGGCAGGCATTGCCCTGAGGACGGTCCTCACGAGGCTGGTCCCTCCAAGGACCGTCGCGTGGCTGGCCCTACCATCGGTCCTCACGGGGCTGATCGCGCCAGTTCCAGCGGAGGTTGCGCTTGTCCCAGCGTCCTCCACCACGGCCGTAGCCATGATCGTTGCGCTCGGGACGGCGGCCAAGGCACCCGTCGTGGATGGCCCTGAGCTCTTGGCAGTCGTTGGTGTTGTGGTTGTGGACGTTGTGGAAGACGCAGAATGGGCGGCTGCCCTTGGAGGATTCGGGGTGGTTGCAGCCGCGCTTCATCTCAGGTCCAGCCGCGAGCACAGTCGGGCCCTTGCGCTTCACGTCCTTAGCCTTGGCCTTCTTATCTTCAGGATCGGCCTCCGGGAGCTCTAGGAGGGAGAGGCGACCTTTCTCTCCCCTTGCGCAACTGGTTGCCATGTTGAACATCTCCAGAGCTGAGCACAGGTCTTCGTGTATGGCGAACTCTTCCTTCATCTTGACACCCTGGACGCCCTTGGTGAACGCTGAAATGATGGCCTCGTCCGACACCTTAGGGATCTTGAGGCAGATGTTGGTGAAGTGTTGTGTGTATTTGTGCAAGGTTTCTCCTGGCTGCTACTTGATGCACCGCATGTCACCTGCAGCAGGGGCACGGTCGCGAGTGCCCTGGAAGTTGGTGATGAAGCGCTCGTGCAGTTCGTCCCAGGAGGAGATCGATCCCACCGGAAGGTTCAGGAGCCATGAGCGCACACCGTCCTTGAGGGCCATGGGAAACCAGTTCGCCATGATTTTGTCGTTGCCGTTCGCTGCCTCGATGCTCAGCTCGTGAGCTGGAGGAACTCAATGGGATCAGGGGTGCCATCATAGCGTGGAGGCAGATCCGGCTTGAACTTGCTAGTCTAGACGACACGACATAGCTCCGGGGTCAATGCACGACATCCTGGTCTTGACGCCCGAACGCTGCCGCCTCTCGTGGCACACGGTCTTCACATGGCGGTGCTGGGAGCGCACGCACTTCTCCTTGGGGCCGCTACACCACCTGGCAGCTTTCTTCATCACGCGTTGGCGCCCTGCACAACGGGTCGCGCTGGGGGGCCTCACGCCTTGGCTCGGGGTCCACGCCATGAAAAGGAGGAGGAGGAGGCGCGCCGTGAGCCACGTCGCCCGCCAGGGACGGCGGAGGACGAGGCGAATGGGACGGCGTAGGGGCCTCACCAGCAGCATTGATGAGCTCGGCGATGCGGGCGAGCCAGTCGTCATAGAGGTCATTGGCCGGGTGATAGCCCAGGAGCTCGCGCGCCATGAGCAGCACCGCCTGCATGTTCATCGACCCACGACGAACGTGGGAAGACAATGCCATGGCCGGAGTGGGAGATGGAGTCACGGTGTGGCTGTCGCCACGCAAGGACGGCGGCATCAACGAGTCCTGGTGCTCGCGGGTGGCGGGGTCGGTGGAGGCGCTAGCCACCGGGGACGCAGAGCGGCTAGGTGGGCCATTGCCCACGGGTGCCGACTGAGCGACACGAGCAGCCCAGCGCTCAGCATGGACTTGGTGAGCGTCGACCATAGGAGCGACAGAACGGCGGCGGAACGACTAGTGGAAGAGAGGCGTCGACACGCCCCTACCTGGTGCGCCAAATGTCGGATTTAGGGCTCCGCAGAACAAGGAAAGGTTCAAACTCTGGGCGTGTGCGAAGAACTCAACCTCCCCAGCCAACCAGTTCGTCACCCACACGGCCTAGCTCGATGAAAAAGAAAGGAAAGGGACACAACAATTTACCCAGGTTCGGGCCACCTTGCAGTGTAAGACCCTACTCCTGCTTTGTGGTGGATTAGCCTTGCGGGGGGCTGAGGATGAACTAGTACAAGAGAAGAACAACCTCACGAGGTCTATCCTACTGTGGGTGTGAGCTAGTGAGGGCTCTCTCCGATCTCTCCTAAGGTGGTGGCTAAGCTATATTTATAGTGGCCTTGGTCCCCTTCCTCCAAACGAAGGCGGGAAGGGATCCCACAGTGGCCAATTTTGAAGGGGGACAAGAAATACATCCTATCCTAACGAAAGGTGGTCTTCGCCTGCAAAGCCTCTGGTCGTGACGCTCCGGTGGGCTCGGTGATGACATTCGTCCTGCCGTCCTAGTGCTTGGTCTCGTTGCACGGGAATGGAAACCTTTGGCTGATTCCTCGGGACCCCGCACCTGCACTTTCCTCCTTATCACCAAAGAGGAAACCTACTGCTCTGCGCCCGTTGGCGCCTGCCTGGCTTTGGTCATCATGGCTGGCGTCACCTCAACCTCATGAGGTGGGCGCCTGCATAGAAATCTCCACTCCTCACGAGCCAGCCCGGGGAGGCCGCTCCCTCCGGAGGTCTTGGTGCCATCCGCCTCGCAAGGCTTGGCCCCTCGTGAGGGTCTTGTCTTGAAGGTGCTGAAGATGGGCCGCACCAGGCCGTCGATGGAGCCATGCCATGGACCGCAGGCAGGAAAGTCTGGGTACCCTAGTTCCCAGAACATCGACATCAGCGTCCTCCGACGCTGATCTATTCCACTTTGAGGGACGGATCTCCTCAACATCACCCTCCTCCGCATCGCAGTTGATGTCTACTACGCAACCTTCTTCTTGTAGACTCGTGTTGGGCCTCCAAGCTTAGAGTTTTGTAGGACAGTGGCAAATTTCCCTCTAGTGGATGACCTAAGGTTTATCAACCCGTGGGAGGCGTAGGATGAAGATGGTCTCTCTCAAACAACCTTGCAACCAAATAACAAAGAGTCTCTTGTGTCCCCAACATACCCAATACAATGGTAAATTGTAAAGGTGCACTAGTTCGGCGAAGAGATGGTGATACAAGTGCAATATGGATAGTAGATATAGGTTTTTGTAATCTGAAAATATAGAAACAGCAAGGTAGCAAGTAACAAAAGTGAGCGAAAACCATATTGCAATGTTCAGAAACAAGGCCTAGGGTTCATACTTTCACTAGCGCAAGTTCTCTCAACAATGATAACATAATTAGACCATATAAAAATCCCTCAACGTGGAACAAAGAGTCACTCCAAAGTCACTAATAGCAGAGAACAGACGAAGAGATTATTGTAGGGTACGAAACCACCTCAAAGTTATTCTTTCTGATCGATCTATTGGGCTATTCCTATAAGTGTCACAAATAGCCCTAGAGTTCATACTAAAATAACACCTTAAGATACACATCAACCAAAACCCTAATGTCACCTAGATACTCCAATGTCACCACAAGTATCCGCGGGTTTGTTTGTATGATATGCATCACACAATCTCAGATTCATCTATTCAAACCAAGACAAAGAACTTCAAATAGTGCCCCAAAGTTTCTACCGGAGAGTCAAGACGAAAACGTTTGACAACCCCTATGCATAAGTTCACAAGGTCAAAAAACCCGCAAGTTGATCACCAAAACATACATCAAGTAGATCGCGTGAATATCCCATTGTCACCACAGATAAGCACATGCAAGACATACATCAAGTGTTCTCAAATCCTTAAAGACTCAATCTGATAAGATAACTTCAAAGGGAAAACTCAATCCATTACAAGAAGGTAGAGGGGGAGAATCATCATAAGATCCAACTAGAATAGCAAAGCTCGCGGTACATCAAGATCGTGCCAAATCAAGAACACGAGAGAGAGAGAGAGAGATAGAGGTCAAACACATAGCTACTGGTACATACCCTCAGCCCCAGGGGTGAACTACTCCCTCCTCATCATGGAGAGCGCCGGGATGATGAAGATGGCCACCGATGATGATTTCCCCCTCTGGCAGGGTGCTGGAACACGGTCTCGATTGGTTTTTGGTGGCTACAAAGGCTTGCGGCGGCGGAACTCCCGATCTAGGTTTCTTTTCGGGGGTTTCTGTATTTATAGGAATTTTTGGCGTCGATTTCACGTTAGGGGGGGTCCATGAGGAGCCCACAAGGACGGAGTGCGCACCATCCACCCTTGTCGAGGCCTCTTGCCTCTCCTGGCCCAACTCTTTTGCTTCGGGGGCTTCTTCTGGTCCATAAAAACTCATCATAAATTTTTAGCTCGTTTGGACCCCGTTTGATATTCCTTTTCTGCGGAACTCAAAAACAAGGAAAAAACAGAAACTGGCACTGGGCTCTAGGTTAATAGGTTAGTCCCAAAATCATATACAATAGCATATAAATGCATATAAAAAATCCAAGATAGATAATTTAATAGCATGGAAGAATCAAAAATTATAGATGCTTTGGAGACGTATCAAGCATCCCCAAGCTTAATTCCTACTCGTCCTCGAGTAGGTAAATGATAAAAACAGAATTTTTGATGTGGAATGCTACCTAACATATTTATCCATGTAATCTTATTTATTGTGGCATGAATATTCAGATCCATAAGATTCAAAACAAAAGTTTAATATTGACATAAAAACAATAATACTTTAAGCATACTAACAAGGCAATTATGTGTTCTCAAAATAACATGGCCAAAGAAAGCTTATCCCTACAGAATCATATAGTTTGGCTATGCTCCATCTTCATCACACAAAATATTCAAATCATGCACAACCCCGATGACAAGCCAAGCAATTGTTTCATACTTTTGATGTTCTCAAACCTTTATAACTTTCACGCAATACATGAGCGTGAGCCATGGACATAGCACTATAGGTGGAACAGAAGGTGGTTGTGGAGAAGACAAAAAGAAGGAGATAGTCTCACATCAACTAGGCGTATCAACGGGCTATGGATATGCACATCAATAGATATCAATGTGAGTGAGTAGGGATTGCCGTGCAACGAATGCACTAGAGCTATAAGTGTTTGAAAGCTCAAAAAGAAACTAAGTGGATGTGCATCCAAACTTGTTTGCTCATGAAGACCTAGTGCATTTTGAGGAAGCCCATCGTTGAAATATACAAGCCAAGTTCTATAGTGAAAAATTCCCACTAGTATATGAAAGTGACAAAATATGAGACTCTCTATCATGAAGATCATGGTGCTACTTTGAAGCACAAGTGTGGTAAGAGGATAGTAACTTTGCCCGTTCTCTCTTTTCTCTCATTTTTTTTATTTTTTTTCTCTTTTTTCTCATTTTTTGGGCCTTCTCTTTTTTGGGCTTTTCTCCTTTTTTTATTTCCTCACATGGGACAATTCTCTAATAATGAAGATCATCATACCTTTATTTACTTACAACTCAAGAATTACAACTCGATACTTAGAACAAAATATGACTCTATATGAATGCCTCCGTGATGTGCGGGATGTGCAATGAATCAAGAGTGACATGTATGAAAGAATTATGAACGGTGGCTTTGCCACAAATACGATGTCAACTACATGATCATGCAAAGCAATATGACAATGATGAATCGTGTCATAATAAACGGAACAGTGGAAAGTTGCATGGCAATATATCTCGGAATGGCTATGGAAATGCCATAATAGGTATGTATGGTGGCTTTTTTGAGGAAGGTATATGGTGGGTTTATGGTACCGGCGAAAGTTGCGTGGCACAAGAGAGGCTAGCAATGGTGGAAGGGTGAGAGTGTGTATAATCCATGGACTCAATATTAGTCATAAAGAACTCACATACTTATTGCAAAAATCTATTAGTCATCGAAATAAAGTACTACATGCATGCTCCTAGCAAGATAGATTGGTAGGAAAAGACCATCGCTCGTCCCCGACCGCCACTCACAAGGAAGACAATCAAAAAATATCTCATGCTCCAACTTCGTCACATAACGGTTCACCATACGTGCATGCTACAGGACTCACAAAGCCCAACACAAGTATTTCTGAAATTCACAACTACTCACTAGCACGACTCTAATATCACCATCTTCATATCTCAAAACAATCACAAGGAATCAAACTTCTCATAGTATTCAATGCACTTTATATGAAAGTTTTTATTATATCCCTCTTGGATGCCTATCATATTAGGACTAAATTTGTAACCAAAGAAAATTTCCATGTTGTTTAGAGACTCTCAAAATAATATAAGTGAAGCATGAGAGTTCAATAATTTCTTCAAAATAAAACTACCGCCGTGCTCTAAAAAGATATAAGTGAAGCACTAGAGCAAATAACAAACTACTCCAAAAGATATAAGTGAAGATCAATGAGTAGTTGAATAATTATGTAACTATGTGAAGACTCCTCATAAATAAAATTTCAGATCTTAAGTACTTTATTCAAAACAGCAAGCAAAACAAAATAAAATGACATTGCAAGGATAGCACATATCATGTGAAGAAGCAAAAACTTAGGTTCAACCAAAACTGACCGATCATTGTTGAATAAGAAAGGCGGGATGCCAACTGGGGCATCCCCAAGCTTAGATGCTTGAGACTTCTTGAAATATTAATTAGGGATGCCTTGGGCATCCCCAAGGCTGAGCTTTTGTGTCTCCTTAATTCCTTTCATATCGCGGTTTCCCTAAATCTTAAAAAATTCATCCACGCAAAACTCAACAAGAACTCGTGAGATAAGTTAGTATAAATCAATGCATAAACCTTACCATTATCTATTGTAGCAAATCACTAAAATTATTATTTGACATTGCATACTAAATGACTCTGCATATTTAATAGTCCTATCCTCAAATAGAATCATTAAGCAAGCAAACATATGCAAACAATGCAATCATAACAGCAATCTATCTAAACAGGACAGTCTGTAAAGAATGCAAGAGGAATCATACTTCCCTTACTCCAAAAATTATGAAAAATTACCACACAGTGGATAATTTGTTGCTACTCATTGTGTAAAAATTTCAAGATTTTATCATGTTCCGCTATTCACAAATATTCAAAACATAACAACAAACTTTCTGTTTTTAAAACAAGAACATATGGACTTGCAAAATAAGCATGGTAAAGGCTATACTTGACCTTTTTATTGAACTAAAGGATGAAAAACATTAAACTAAATAACAGCAAGCAAACCCTAATAAAAGAAAATGATGCTCCAAGCAAAACACATATCATGTGGTGAATAAAAATATAGCTCCAAGTGAGGTTACCGATGAACGAAGACGAAAGAGGGGATGCCATCCGGGGCATCGCCAAGCTTAGGCTCTTGGTTGTCCTTGAATATTTACCTTGGGGTGCCTTGTGCATCCCCAAGCTTATGCTCTTGCCACTCCTTATTCCATAGTCCATCGAGACTTTACCCAAAACTTGAAAACTTCACAACACAAAACCTAAAGGAACTTCGTGCGATGGGTTAGTATGATAAAGACAAATCATTCACTTTGGTACTGTCAAGAAAAGATTCAAAATTGTTCTCACACAATGCCTACTGTACCATATCATTTCTATAATTTATATTGTCCAATATAAGCGATAGAAACTAGAATACAAGCAAAATATGCATTGAAAACAGAATCTGTCGAAAACAGAACAGTGTGTAAAGATCTGAATTGAAATCATACTTCTGTAACTCCAAAAATTATGAATAATTAGGACGACGTAGAAAATTTGTATATCAATATACTGTAAAAAATTCGGAATTGTTCGACGCTCCAGTGAGTTTTAACAATTCTGTGACTGGGCGCAGAAGATTCTATTTTTGGACAGAATTGAATCAACAATCATCCACACTATCCCAAAGGCTTTACTTGGCACTTAATTGAAACAAAAAACTATAAAACATGATTACTACAGTAGATTAATCTTGAGAACATGCAAAAACAGTAGGGGTAAATATTGGGTTGTCTCCCAACAAGCGCTATTCTTTAATGCCTTTTTAGCTAGGCATGATGATTTCAATGATGCTCATATAAAAGATAAGAATTGAAACATAATGGGAGCATCATGAATCATATGACAAGCACATTTAAGTCTAACCCACTTCCTATGCATAGGGATTTTGTGAGAAAACAACTTATGGGAACAAGAATCAACTTGCATAGGAAGGCAAAACAAGCATGACTACAAAACTTTCAACACATAGAGAGGAAACTTGATATTATTGAAATATGTAAAAGCATATATTCCTCCCTTATAATAATTTTCAGTAGCATCATGAATGAATTCAACAATATAGCTATCACATAAAGCATTCTTTTCATGATCCATAAGCATAGAAAAATTATTACTCTCCACATAAGCAAAATTCTTCTCATTCATAATAGTGCGAGCAAACTCAACAAAATAACTATCATGGGATTGAAAATTAAAATCAAGATGACAAGTTTCATGGTTATCATTATTCTTTATATCATACATGTCATCACAATAATCATCATATATAGGAGGCATGATTTCATCATAATAAATTTGCTGATCAAAACTTGGGGGACAAAAAATATCATCTTCATCAAACATAGCATCCCTAAGATTATGGCTTTGCATATCATTAGCATCATGGATATTCAAGAAATTCATACTAACAAATTTGCAATTATGCTCATCACTCAAATATTTAGTGGCAAACATTTTATTGACTTCTTCCTCTAACACTTGAGCACAATTTTCCTTCCCATCATTTTCACGAAAGACGCTAAAAAGATGAAGCATATGAGGCATCCTCAATTCCATTTTTTATAGTTTTCTTTTATAGACTAAACTAGTGATAAAACAAGAAACTAAAAGATTCAATTGCAAGATCTAAATATATACCTTCAAGCACTAACCTCCCCGGCAACGGTGCCAAAAAAGAGCTTGATGTCTACTACGCAACCTTCTTGTAGACTCGTGTTGGGCCTCCAAGCGCAGAGTTTTGTAGGACAGTAGCAAATTTCCCTCTAGTGGACGACCTAAGGTTTATCAATCCGTGGGAGGCGTAGGATGAAGATGGTCTCTCTCAAACAACCCTGCAAGCAAATAACAAAGAGTCTCTTGTGTCCCGAACACACCCAATACAATGGTAAATTGTATAGGTGCACTAGTTCGGCGAAGAGATGGTGATACAAGTGCAATATGGATAATAGATATAGGTTTTTGTAATCTAAAAATATAAAAATAGCAAGGTAGCATGTAACAAAAGTAAGCGAAAACGGTATTGCAATGCTTGGAAACAAGGTCTAGGGTTCATACTTTCACTAGTGCAAGTTCTCTCAACAAAGATAACATAATTAGATCATATAACAATCCCTCAATGTGCAACAAAGAGTCACTGCAAATTCACTAATAGCGGAGAACAAACGAAGAGATTATTGTAGCGTACGAAACCACCTCAAAGTTATTCTTTCCGATCGATCTATTGGGCTATTCCTATAAGTGTCACAAACAGCCCTAGAGTTTGTAGTAAAATAACACCTTAAGATACACATCAACCAAAACCCTAATGTCACCTAGATACTCCAATGTCACCACAAGTATCCGTAGGTTTGATTATACGATATGCATCACACAATCTCAGATTCATCTATTCAAACCAACACAAAGAACTTCAGAGAGTTCCCCAAAGTTTCTACCGGAGAGTCAAGACGAAAATGTGTGCCAACCCCTAAGCATAAGTTCACAAGGTCACAGAACCCGCAAGTTGATCACCAAAACGTACATCAAGTAGATCACGTGAATATCCCATTGTCACCATGGATAAGCACATGCAAGACATATACATCAAGTGTTCTCAAATCCTTAAAGACTCAATCCGATAAGATAACTTCAAAGGGAAAACTCAATCCATTACAAGAAGGTAGAGGGGGAGAAACATCATAAGATCTAACTAGTACATAGCTACTGGTACATACCATCAGCCCCGAGGGTGAACTACTCCCTCCTCGTCATGGAGACCACCGGGATGATGAAGATGGCCACCGATGATGATTTCCCCCTCCGGCAGGGTGCCGGGACAGGGTCCCGATTGGTTTTTGGTGGCTACAGAGGCTTGCGGTGGCGGAACTCCCGATCTAGGTTTCTTTTCGGGGTTTTCTGTATTTATAAGAATTTTTGGCATTGGTTTCACGTCAGGGGGGTCCACGAGGAGCCCACAAGGATGGAGGGCACGTACAGGGGGGTAGGGCGCACCCTCCACCCTTGTGGAGGCCTCATGGCTCTTCTGGCCCAACTCTATTGCTTCGGGGGCTTCTTCTAGTCCATAAAAAATCACCGTAAATTTCAGCTCATTTGGACTCCGTTTGATATTCCTTTTCTGCGAAACTCAAAAACACGGAAAATATTGAAACTGGCACTAGGGGCTCTAGGTTAATAGGTTATTCCCAAAAATCATATAAAATAGCATATAATGCATATAAAATATCCAAGATAGATATTATAATAGTATGGAACAATAAAAAATTATAGATACGTTGGAGACGTATCAACCGTCATGGGCTGCAAAGGCGTGGGTCTCTTTGGACCAGGTGACCAAGGTGTCCCGGGCCCAACCACCAGGTTTACCCTTCTGGGACTTCCCTACTTTGAGGGCCACCACGTGTGGCTCCTTGATTAAGAGCGCTGCAAGCGAGAGGGTGACATGCTCCTTTGGTAGTGGGGTCGGGCACCGCACCCCTGCACCCAGGCTAGCCACTTCTGCGAAGCCTCAAGCATAGAAATTCGTTAAAATCTATTCCTCGAAGGATAGGAATGATAAATTGTGAGAAAGGTCACTTACCGGGGGGGCTTCATAGCCGTCCTCGAGGCCGCAGTCCTCGAATTCCTTGGGGACATGTCCTTGGCCAGCTTCATGAGCTTAGTCCACATGGTGGACAAGGTGGAGCGGAAGAAGGCGGTGAGGGGACCCATGTCCTCGGGCTTCTGCGCCCACATCGGGGCGGGCCAAAGTTGGAGGGGGAGCATGCGGCGATTGAGCATGACGTTGATGATGTCCGCAAACTCGATCTTCCCCATGGTGGACCACAATTTGACCCTTTTGACCAGGTTCTCCACCTCCTTAGGGTTCCCCCAAGCGATTCCCTTCTCCCTCCAAGACTTGAGCTTCTTGGGAGACCCGGCCGAGAAGGCTGGGACCTCGGGCTGGCCAGGGGCGAGTGGCTCAGTGATGTAGAACCACTCTTGTTGCCGCTCCTTCAACATTTCGATGAAGGTTCCTTTGAACCACTCTGCCCCCTGGTTCTTGCTAATCATGGCCCCTCTGCACTCCACGAGGTCGGAGCCACTGGACCTCGGCTTGATTCCGAAGATCTTCATCCATAGGCCTAAGTGTGGCTTGTAGCGGAGGAAGGCCTCGTAGACCGTGATGAAGGCGGCAAGGTGGAGGATGGAGTTTGGGGCCCGATGATCAAAATCTAGCCCGTAGTAGAACATTACCTCATGCATGAAGGGGTGCAACAAGAACCGTAGCCCTTGAACAAGGTGGGGGACTAAAACCACCCACTCCCTAGCATTGGGAGCGGGCACTTGCTGACCAGCGACGGGAGCACGGGCGGTGATGTCGGTGGAGAGGTACCCCACTTTGCGTAGCTCCTAGATGGTCTCATTAGTCATGACGGAACCACCCCAGTGCCCCTGGAGGGTCTCGGCCATGGCTGGCGGAGGAGGATGGACTCGCTGCAGAAAGAGGATGCAGGATCGGATATGGGCCTTGGAGCTAGACGAAGCGGTAAGATGGGGAAAATGGGAGCGTGGTTAGTTGTGTTGTCCTCCCATTTGCTCTTATAGGCCAAGAGTCCCCCTTGTTGTGCCGATAAACTCGCCACCACCATCAAAGATGTCGTTGAGCATATGGGGGGAAACAAAATCTTGATGATATCCCTGATAAAACGGGCACGATCTCTACCTTGAAGGGATGTGCTAGTAAAAAGTTTGCCTCGGGCCACGATTAGAGGGGAGCAGTAACTACTCGACCTGTTGTGCGGTGAGGCATTTTGATAAAGTTGTCAGACTATATGGAACCGTTCACATCGAGGTGTTTTAGCCTTCAAGGCTAAGCCTTCCAATCTCTTCGGGCAAAGGGAACGGGTTCGGTTGAGCTTCAGCTCGCGTCGCTCCTTTGAAGGAGTGGTTCGAGAATCACAAGGAGGAACTTGTCTATCAAGCCAAGGACTTCGGGTCTGAGGTTCTTATTAGAAGGATCGTCCTCGGCATAGAAGACCAGTTCGGGGGCTACTGACGGTGTCCTGGATAAGGGGGTACTAACCCAGCCGGCCCAATCTCCTCGGGTTGGGACAGCAAGCCAACATTCATGATCGAGATGGACTCCGGAAGCCATACGTAGGGGGCGTAATCAAGACTGCCTCCCTCGAAGACTTGCCGTATACTCCAGGATCTCTGCAGCTGCCTGGCTCATAGTTATCGACCTTGTAACCCTAGGTACCCTCCCTGGCATGTATATATGCCATAGGGTTTAGCCCATAGAGGAGACATCAACACAAAATCATTCACCTAGACCTGGAGTTAGAGGACACATTACGATCTTGAGGCAGATCAACTCTGTACCCGATACATCTCCTTTAGTATAAACAAGAGCAGGATGTAGGGTTTTACCTCCATCAAGAGGGCCCAAACTTTGCTAAACATCCTCTCCTTCATTCTTGTTTCCCTCGATCCGAGATCCACAGCTCGGGACCCCCTACCCCGAGGTCTGCCAGTTTTGTCACGGACACCTATGCAATGTGTTGTATAAGGTGATTTTCAAAATGATAGCTTTTCGTCTTAAACTTTGCCTTAACGACATTATTGCACTGGTTCAGAGTGCGCTTGTCCAGGTCTGCCTTATCACAAAGAGTATTTTTATTGGCTTATGAATGCATTCATATAATAAATAATAAAAGAGAAAGGCAAAGATGGGTACCGTGTGGTAGAACTTGATGTGCATAAAGCATGTGATCGCATGTAATGTTTTTTTTAAAGATGATGGATAAATTGGGGTTTCACCAGGAGGTTGTGGGGCTCCTAATGGCTTGTGTTACTTCTGTGAAATACAAAGTGAGGTATAATGATCAAGAGACAAAAATGTTTTGTCCCTACAAGCGGACTCCGTTAAGGGGACCCCTTGTCACCATACTTTTCCTTATGTATGCAGAGGGTTTGTCTAGTGATTTGCCTCGTAAAGAGGAGGGTTATGACATTGAAGGTGTCTGGGTGTGCAGAAATGCACCATCAGTCTCCCATTTATTATTTGCTGATGATTCCCTAATCCTTGAGACATGTGGTGGATGAATACTGTGCAAGTTCTGGACAATTGGTGAGTGAAGTAAATTGTAGCATCTTCTTCAGTCCCAATGGGAATGTTGATGTCAAGGCTCCAGTTGGGTGGAGTTAAATATAATGACATAAGATATTTCTGACACTTATATCGGTCTCCCCTCGATGGTGGGGTTAGTCTGAAGTCATAGTTTCTCTTATCTCGTTGAGACATTTTTAACCGACTCAAAGGTTGGAAGGAAAATTTGTTGCCCTTAGGAAGAACTTTTAAAGGTTATTATCCAATCTATCCTAGTGTATGAAGATTGTCCTGAATCCTGAACTGCATATACCTCTTCTTCATGGAACTGGTCTAGTTGATTGGCTTCAATTCAGTGTGCTTGGATTCAAGGATCACAACACGTTCTTCGATTCTGACAAGAATCCATACAACAAGCCTCGCATCATATCTGATCGCTTCTGAAGCCAGCTTCTGTGCACCTATTACATCAGTGTGCTATATGGACAAGAGCGGATTTTTCCTCAAATGTGTCTCGGACTTGAAGCCATGGAAGGGCTTCCTTGTTTTGATCAGGCCTTTGAATGTCTTGAAGATGTAGGACTATTGCCCTTTGTCGTTGACAAGGAACATTGGAATGAGGAGCTAATCCTCCAATTCTTTGCAACTCTCCGTATCTCTAGTTATTGCCGAGACTCGAAAACGTGGGTTCTCGACTGGATGACTCGCGACATGCATCTCAAAGCGCTCATTCATGAGCTTCCGGATGTAACACCTTTGCCTGCACCAGGTGGTGATTTTCATCCCAATTATGCAGCATATGATGAAGCCACAAAGAGCATTTTTGTACTGCCGCTACTGCTGCACGTGGAGAAGAAAAACAAGATGACATTCCTCCAGAGTCATCGAAACCGAAGCGCCAATCAAAGGTTTCAAAGGCAAAGGAGCCTAAGGCATCAAGGACAGCTTCTCCAAAAGCTTCTAAAGTGGAGCCATTGAGAATTGCACCTCCTGAAATGAGTGTGAATTATGAAACCGTGTCTAGGAACTCTCCGAAGACAAAGAAACTGCAGGGCAAGGCCCTAAACCTCCAAGTACTCTGCGAGATGATGATGACATCACTGACCTTTCTGATGATGACGCGCTTGAGCAGCTGATCAAGAACAAGCAGGAAGAATCATATATCTTCAAGGACCTGCCTCTGTTCAATCATGACATTCTCAATAACTTTATTGATGAATGGTTTCACGACCCTTCACTCTCAATTGATGATCTTCAACTGCCCATTGGTATCAGTGTCACATTCCAGGGCTTCATAGCCAAAGAACTTGGTGTTGTTCGGCAATTTTTTGAACAGAAGAACAATATTGATCATGAGAAGGTCTTCAAGAAATACATTGACAAGCTTGCAGCCCAAGAAATCAAGGGCTTCAAGAGAATGATGGCTGATATGAAAGAGTTTCACAAGCGTGGTGAATAATCCACATGCACCCACGAGCGTCTAAAGAAATATGTTGAGAAGACTGTGCAAACTCACAATGAGGGCTATAACAGAAAGGCTCTTAGCCATCTTGGGATTGACCCGAGGCTTATTAAGAAAAAAAAAGAAACATATCTCTTCCAATCAAGCTGCCTCTGGTTAAGATATGCCCGAGATTATCTTCCCATCTAACTTGTCTAGCTCAAAGACATCGACCCCCTCAATGGCCTCAGAAAACGAGAAGACTAAGCTTGCTGAAGCTGAAGCTCGCAAGCGAAAGCAAACTGAAACTACTCATGCTTTTCCTTCTGAGAAGCGTCATAAGACAAAAGCTTCAAAGGCTTCATGATAGGCCAGAATGCCTCAACATAATCCTCAAGTAGATCCCTCTGAAGCCATGTTTGTGGAGCCGACCTCAAGTGCTCCACTCGCCTCCACAAACCCTGAGAGACGCGTTGCGATTGTTGAGCCTGCTCCCACAGAGGCTCACCAACGTGAGTCTGAAGATATTCCAGGTGTTGACATCAATGTAGCTGAATACTTTGCTCCTAAATACACTCTCGCTCGTACCTATGATGTAGTCCTTCCTCAGCTTGAATTCAATGTGGTATCTTCGCCTGTTGAAGAGAACAATGAGCAAGTTATAATTGGCAATCCTCCTACGCCAATCATTCAGGATGATTTATGGGATGACTAGCACCCACACTCATGACTTCATGAAGTGATTCCCACTACTCCTCCAGCACAAGTCACAACACTTGTGCTTGAGTCTCATGAATCCCCATTGGAGACCATGGAGGTTGATACAACAACTCCACAATCGTCGCCTCTTCGTAGGCTTCAAAGAGACCCAAGGCCCTCCGCCTCCATGATAAGCATTCCTGAAGAGGAAAAACATGCTAACACCTCTGTTGCTCCTAAGGTCACTCGTGAAGTCACTCCCAAGCCACGGAAGAGCTTGAAGCTAAACAAGCTGAAAACATCCTCGCTGCAACAGCCAAAGATAGACAGGTTGCGAACACTGCTGTTGAAGCTCGTGGAGCTGAAGCTAATACCACTCATGCCATGTCACCTGATGGACCCCCGGCCATTGCATCGGTCCCAACTGAAGATCAAGCAAATGATAGCACTGTGCTGGATGATGATCAAACTGGCCCCGTTGTTCAACAAGTTCGCGTCAGATGGCCAAGGCTTCTCACGCTTGAGTGCCCTAGTCCTCAGTTCGAGTTCAACATCAACAATAGGTAGATTGTCCTCAAGCCTGAACTGTGTCTACCTCATCTTCGTGGAGCTAGTCCAGTTGATCGGCTTCAATTCAGTGTGCTTGGCTTCAAGGATCATAACACGTTCTTCGATTCTGACAAGAATCCATACAGCAAGCCTCACATCACCTCTGATCGCTTCTGGAGTCAGCTTCAGCGCACCTATTACATCAGTGTGCTATATGGACAAGACCTTTTTTTCCTCAAATGCGTCTCAACCTTGAAGCCATGGAAGGGATTCCTTGTTTTGATCAGGCCATTGAATGTCTTCGAGATGTAGGACTATTGCCCTTTGTCATCGACAAGGAACACTGGAACAAGGAGCTAATAATCCAATTATTTGCAACTCTCCATATCTCCGGTTATTGCAGAGACCCAAAGACATGGGTTCTCGAGTGGATGACTGGCAACATGCATCTCAAAGCGCCGATTCATGAGATTCTAGATGTAACACCTTTGCCAGCACCAGTAGTGATTTTCATCCCAATTCTGCAGCATATGATGAAGCCACAAGAGCATTTTCCATGTACAAGAGCCAAATATGACTGAAATGCTCACAATGATGAAGCAATGCCTCCTGAAGTTGACTGCCCCATAGACTTCTTCATTGATGATCTTGAGTACTTGCCAAAGACGGTCTATCATATTCTTTGTCATACTCTATGGCCAGTCAAAGGGCATGCTTCCGCATACAAGCTTCTTGTTGCGTAGAAGACTATGTTCTATAATGCTGTGAATGGCATCAAGTTTAATCTTCAACACTTCTTCGTGCATTAATTGCTGCTTCTAGCATGGATCTTTTTGAGAAAAAAGAATATGCTCCATGGATTATGCATCTCATCAAGCGCCGCTCAAACACCAACTTCAAGCCTTCATGCATAGACCACAATGTTTATCTTCCCGAAGTGGAAGTCATTCATGAAGTCATTCACCCTGATCCTGCCAAAGCTTCAGCTACTGATGATGCTGCTGCACACCAAAGTTTTTTTAACCATCTTGAAGCTATTCACATTCCAAATGCTGCAACTTAATATTGTCTGTCTGGTGATACTACCACTGAAGCTACTACGGGCACTATGCCTCAAAGGCATCAGAAGTGCATGCGCGCTACGACAGATATAGAACTTCTAGTTTTCGTTCATCAAAAGAAGGATATGCATCATGAATGGTCAAGAGTTTTATTGTTGATATCAATCGCATTCGCAACTTGGCTACCAAGAATGTGTTTGTTACTCATGAGACTTGCAAGCGTTCCTGGAAGACATTGACACTCTTGGCTTCTGAAGATGATCTTGAAGTCGATGGTCTCTCTGAGAAGTAGTTCTGCTCCACACCACCTGCGAATGCTAAACTACATGAGATGCCCTCCATTGAAGCTTCTGACTACTCCTGTTCCACTCCAACTCTTCATGCTCATGTCATTGATGATGAAGAGGATGTGACTTCACCAGTTTCACACATACTGCATCAAGATTCTACGCCAGGTCCTTCTCCGCCCAACACCAACGTCGAACCGGCTGCAACAATATCTTCACCACCTCCCAGGAATGTTAAGACACTCTATGTCTTCAAACCTTTTTGGTCATTTGATGTCAAAGGAGGAGAAGCATATGGGTCGATAGTCTTCAAGTGAGAATATTGGGCCGGGCTTGCTACATTTTGTTTAAGTTTGCAACTCTTGTTCTGTGCATTTGATGTTTTGGGCTTTAAACTTAAGTCCTATTGTGTCAAGATTCTGCGTCAGACCCTTCTTCTCCGCCCAACACCAACGTTGACCTGGCTGAAACATCTTCACCACCACCCGGGAATGTTTAGACACTCTGTTTATTCAAACCTTTTTGGTCATTTGTTGACAAAGGAGGAGAAGCATATGGGTTGATAATCTTCAAGCGAGCATATTGGGCTGGGCTTGCTACATTTTGTTAAGTTCGTAACTCTTGTTATATGCATTTGATGTTTTGGTTGTAAACTTAAGTCCTAATGGACGTCTTCTACATTCGCTATGTTGGCTCTTTTTGTTGGGAAACGTTGCATGGAAAAGAAAAAAAATTCTACACACACGCAAGATCTATCAAGGAGATTCATAGAAATGAGAGGGGAGAGTGTGTCTACGTACCCTCATAGACCGTAAGCGGAAACGTTAGATAATGTGGTTGATGTAGTCGAACTTCGCGCTCCAACCGATCGAGTATTGAAAGTACGGCACCTCCGTGTCCAGCACACGTTCAGTTCGGTGATGTCCACGCCTACTTGATCCAGCAAGACGACGAGGTAGTGGATGATTCCCGGAAGCATGATGGCTTGGTGACGGTGATGGTGATGCTATCTCCGCAGGGCTTCCCCTAAGGACTATGAAAATATGACCGAGGGTGTAAACAGTGGAGGGGGGCGCCGCACACGGCTAAGACAATGTTGTGTCCTTGCTAGGCGCCCCCTCCCACATATATATAGGTGGGGGAGAGGGGAGAGGCCAAGGGGTGCCTCAAGTAGGGTCGAATCCGACTTGGGGACTTTCCCAAGCCGCACCCCCGCCCCTTCCATATATGAGTGTGGGAGGAAGGCAAGAGGAGGAGGCGCCCTCCCCCCTTTCCTTTCTCTCACGAGGAGGGAAAGGCAGGAGGGGCCACCCCTCCCCTTTCCTCCACCAAGGGCTGGCCAGCCATGTAGAGGGGCGCACCAGCCCCCTAGTGGGCTGGTCTGTCCCCTCCTTTGGCCCATTAAGCCCATACACTTACCGGGGTGTACGGAACCCCTTCCGATGATCTGATGACTACCCGATGCACTCCGGAACTATTCCGGTGTCCGAATACCATCGTACTATATATCAATCTTTAGCTCTTGACCATTTCGAGACTCCTCGTCGTGTCTGTGATCTCATCCGGGACTCCGAACAACATTCGGTCACCAAATCATATATAACTCATATAACACTATATCGTCAATGAACGTTAAGCGTACGGACCCTACGGGTTCGAGAACTATGTAGACATGACCGAGACACCTCTCCAGTCAATAACCAATAGCGTAACCTGGATGCACATATTGGCTCCTACATAGTCTACAAAGATCTTTATTGATCAAACCTTATGACAACATACGTAATTCCCTTTGTCCATCGTTATGTTACTTGCCCGAGATTCGATCTTCGATCTCTTCATACCTAGTTCAATCTCGTAACCGGCAAGTCACTTTACTTGCTCCATAATACATCACCTTGCAACTAACTCATTAGTCGCTTTGCTTGCAAGGCTTCTTATGATGTGTATTACCGAGAGGGCCCAGAGATACCTCTCCGATACTCTGAGTGACAAATCATAATCTCGATCTATGCCAACTCAACAAACACCTTCGGAGATACCTGTAGAGCATCTTTATGATCACCCAGTTACGTTGTGATGTTTTATAGCACACAAGGTATTCCTCCGGTATCCAGGAGTTCCATAATCTCATAGTCAAAGAAATATGTATTTGACATTAAGAAAGCAATAGGAATAAACTAAACGATCAATATGCTAAGCTAACAGATGGGTCTTGTCCATCACATCATTCTCCTAATGATGTGATCCCGTTATCAAATGACAACACATGCCTATGGCTAGGAAACCTTAATCATCTTTTATAAACGAGCTAATCTAGTAGAGGCTTACTAGGGACACGGTATTTGTTTATGTATTCACACATGTATTTATGTTTCTGGTAAATATAATTCTACCATGAATAATAAACCTTTATCATGAATAAGGAAATATAAAATAACAACTTTATTGCCTCTAGAGCATATTCCTTCACTTTTGTGCTCTGTTTTAATTTGATCTTATGCGCATGACGTCATTCTATAGGCACCCATTTTCCATTGTGCATTACAGTATCTTCAAAGTATTCCTTGTATGCCCTATGCTTTGACTTCATGAGAAAGATGGAGATCACCACAAAGTGAAATCTGCCATGTGCATTTACATTACATAGCAAATTACTTATGTGCTCATCTTCAGGGGGAGCCCCTTCAACTTCATGAAGCCAAACACCTTGTTCCTTAAATTTCACATACTATTATCCACGTTGAAAAATTTAACCAGTTTGTCATCAATCACCAAAAGGGGGAGACTGTAAGTGCATCTAGTGCCACCCTTTGTTGGTTTTGGAGTATTGATGACAAACCTGGTTAACGTACTAATGTGTTTGTGAGATTCATAGGAGAACACAGGTAGAAGTCCCTGGAGATTCGGTTTACCCACCAAAGATGACCCCTAAAAATGTATGAAGACATTGAAGATAATGGTGGTACGCGAAGACATTCGCTTGAAGACAATTGAGCTCGAAGACATAGTATTTTGGTAGTTTCATTTTCTTCTTTATTGACTCATAGGAACCACCATACTATTAAGTGGGGTCGAGGTAAACAAAGTCAGAAACTGATGTGATGCTCAACCTAAAATCCTATGTCTTCTAGTGAAGACAATGAGAGCAAACCTCTTCCAGAGTTAGTTGTGTCAGTTTTACTTGGAGCTCAAGTAAACTTGCCGTGTGTTTGAAATCCAACCGTTGGACATGTGTGGTTGGCCACTGACTAGGGTCATTTCTGTCATATCATATTAGGTTGCCTCCTATAAATAGCCCACCCCACAACCATAACTGGGTGGCTGCTCCAAGTTATTGCACAGTTTTTGTTGTTTGAGAACAACCCACCTCCAAAGTCTTTGAGAGAGAATTCCCGCGAGGAAAAACTCAACCACCCAGAGCACAAAGTGATTGAGCATCACTGAAGCCTTTCTGTTCGCGTGAAGACCGTGATCTACCAGCCGGTTAGGCGTCGCATTCTGAGCATCCAAGAGCCATTATGGATTGCTGGTGAATGAAGTATGTGAAGGTTTGGAAGTCTACCTTGAAGACTTACCTGTGTGATTGGGTGAGATTTGTGAATCTTAGCTCAAGGGGAATAAGGTGAAGACCAGGTCTTTTGAGTTCAATCTCAGCCTCACTAACTGCATATACAGCTTGTCACAAAGAGTCGGAACTAGTCAAACAAATCACGTGTCTTCTCCGAGCAACTAGTTCTATCACTTCACTCACTTACTTACTATTTAGTTTCATGAAGCCTTTGCTTGCTCATTCTGTTTGAAGACATTGTGTGAAGACTATCCCTCTGATTACATCTTTGTATTCACACTATCTACTTCAATTGTTCTAGACTGCCTAGTTTGCTGTCTGTCTTCGCCTCTCACTTCAATTGTGTTGATATACCAGCATGCCTAGTGTTGTTTATCTTTCGTTGTATTCAGTTTAGTTACTGTTTTGCTTCCGCGTCCTCGAAGACATTGTCTGTTTCGAAGACAATCATTAATATCGGCTATTCACCCCTCCTCTACTTGATAACTAGCACTTTCACTTTTAATCTGGCAATGTTAGCAAAACCGAGCTATAGGATGATTAGTCACCCGGACACTTTATGTGCCACGGTTCTGAGAACAGTGTACTTTTTGGATGGCAACATTTTAAAGGCAGGTCCAAAGAAGGTTCCTCTTTACCTAGCAAAGTATCTTTGAAAGTCTTCAAGCTTTGAGAAGGGGCACATTTGGAGAGTTGCTTGTCCGAATAGGGGCCCCGCGGAACTTGGGAATGGTTCGAACTCTGGGGTGCACACGAAGAACTTTGCTAAACCTCTGCTTGCTGCTCACTATCTCACGACGATGCTCTGTCGTGCTCGAGCGAGAAGGGAGAGGAATGGGATACCAAGATTTACCCAGGTTCAGGACACCTTGCGGTGTAAAACCCTACTCCTGGTTTGTGGTGGATTGCCTCACAAGCAGGATGAGTATGAGAGTACAAGGGAGAACTATCTTGGGAGGGCCCAAGGATCGATCAGATCCTTCTCTACGGCGGAGACTAACGTATATTTATACTGGCCCCGGTCCTCTCCTCGAAGGCTTTAGGCGCCAAGGGATACCACAACGACCAAATTTGAAGGAGGGCAGGAGTACACCCTATCCTGACTAAAGGTGGTCTTCATCTGCAAAGCTTCTGGTCATGACGCGCTGGTGGGCTCGATGATGAACTGCGTCCTACTGAGCCCGTGGTCTTGGTCTTCTTGAACCGAATAGGTAAGCTTTGGGGATTCCATGAGAACCCACACGCTGGCTTTGTCCCTCTAGCACCAAAGAGGAAAATGTCCTTGCCTGCGCCCGCTGGCGCCCTCATGGCTCCATTGGTCATGGCTCACGTCACCGCGTGCCTCGTGAGGTGGATTCAAGCCTAGAGATGTCCGTTCCTTGGGGGGCAGCCTCGGTGGGCCGCTCCTCGGGAGGCCTTGATGTACTTCGCCTCGCGCGACGGGGGTACTCGCGAGGGTCTTGTTTGTGAAGTCTTGATGTTGGGCCATTCCGGGCCGTTGGTGGAGCCACACGCTAGGCCGTAGGCAGACGGGTATGGGTACCCCCAGTCCCAGAACCTTGACAGTAGCCCCCAGGCCCATGGCGCGCTCGGCCTTGTTCGGAAGCGAGACGACGAGGGGAGGGCGAAGTGACGTGGGACCCAACCGCCTGCAGGCCAGGTTCGACGCGTGGAGCATACGGGGCACGAACGCCCCCACTTTCCCACGTCGCCACGGCAACTGCCCAGGCTGACATAGAGCCTGGCGCACTCCACGGGGCCATCATTGCTACGAAGGTGAAGGGACGCCGATTGGCCTTCTCCGATTGCTTATAAAAGGGCGAAGGGGCGGAGCGCTCGGCCCATCTTTGTCTCCTTGCCTCTTCGTCTTCAACCCTTGCCACTGCAGCCATGGCGCTCGTGAGGAGGTTCTCTGCCATCAAGAAGGGCAAGGCGGTGCTGGAGGGGTCGGAGCAGCCACAGCCCCACAGGGGGCGCGGCCGCCCCCGCATGTCCGCTGTTACGCCCGCGGCGGACCCCAGGGACACGGGCGCCCTCCATTGGCGGTCCGGACCGGCTCCAGCAGCCGTGGGAAGAACCCCACTCTCGGATGTGGACATGGGAGTCGAGGAGGCCGTGGCCGAGGAGGGAGGAATGGAGTGGCCGTCCGACCACCTCAACCATGGGCTCACTCTGCCGACTCGGCCCACGAGTTTGTCCTGTGGATGGAGAGTCCGCCCTGCACCTGGCTCCAGCTCCCGAACTCCTTCACGTAGGAGCTAGCGCCGGATAGACCTGACGGGCTGTGGCTGCAGCCAGACGGCTGTTGCAACAGGTCTTCCTGGGTGGAGGCCGAGGTCACTCCTTCTGGCTTCGTGTATCTGACCCGAGGTGGAAGTCGTTCGCCCGCGCCTGCAACCTAAAGGGGAGGCACACCCTCCACTTCAAGTTCGACGGGGCGGCGACGCTCTTCATGAAGATCTTTGGGGTGGCCGACAGACGCCTGGGATGCTGCCCGGAGAGCGACAACAGCGGCAGCGACCACCCCTCCTCCGATGACGACGGCTGCCTTGGTGGCGACGATGTCCTTGGCGGTGAACTTGCCCTTGGCGATGGACGCGGTGCTTCCAACAGCGATGGCACCTCCTCCGAGGGAAGCGGGAGCAAGGATGACTACGACGGGCCGCCACGCCACCGCATCAAGGAGGAGGATGACTCCGACTAGGCACCAGCGATGTCAGAGCCGGAGTCTCAGGAGCGGTGGCCTCCAGGAGGGAGTTTCTTTTGGTCTTTCCTGCACTTGGATGACATGGGCCTCGTGGGGCGTGTAAGAAACTGCAATGCTTGCACCTTTACCTTATAACTTCTAGCTCGCGTTTAAGTCATATTGGCGTCTCTCGTTTGAGCCCAGGCTCTTTTTCTTTACGATCGCTTAGTGCTCTGCCTCGCTAGGACCCAGTCCCCAAGCAAGCCTCGACCGTCGCTGGTATGCCAAGTCTTGATGCCTTGGGCAAGGCCAAGAGGTGAGGGGCTCAAGGTCCGGTAAGAGCTCCTGAGGCGAGATGCTTAGGAGGTCCCCCTTGATGCGCAAGCAGATCTCGAGAGAGAAAGGGTCTTTGCTGAGAAGAGATCGCAAAATTATTGGCAGAGCATTATTACGAGACTCACGACTAGCGCGAAGAGGACGACTTAGCTTATGGGGCAGCGCGAGGCGTTCGTGACCTGCTAGGGATCTCCGCAGCATGAGGGCACGCTTCCTTGGAGCTTTGGTTCCCTGTCCACCATTTCTTTGTGATGGGTTAGCACAAGTTCCACGAAGGGCATGTAAAGCACCAACGTCCTTTGCGTTCTAACTGGTGTGAGCTCGGCCGATTGCGGCCCTCTCACCTAAATCTCCTTGCGAGGCCTACCTCTCTTTTTCTCACTCGCCAAGGTGCTCTATGTCATCGAGACCCGGACCTTGACGAGGCTCAGCCTCTGTTGGTATGTCAAGTCAAAATGCCTGGGACAAGGCCAGGGGTGAGGGCCGAGAGCCAGTAAGAACTCCTGAGGTGCGATGCTCAAGAGTTCCCCTTTCAACGTGCAAGAGACTCAAGCGAAAAAGAGTAACGCGCCCTGTGAAGCTCATATGGGGAGGTGCCTCGGTCAACTGTGAGGTGGTGTAAGGTGGCTATACTTAGCTTTTTGCCAGCCGGACATCGCCTGTCCGGGGCCGACCCTCCTGAGGTGGCAGGGCGTCGCCTAGGCACCACTCGAATGTCTATCTGCTAAAGCTCATGCGCATTGATAGATTATGAAGTACAAAGGGCAGGGCGCACTTGCTGATATGCTTATGATTGTTCCGCGAGAAGACAAGGCACTAAGGACCTGATGAGGTGATGTGTACAGGGCTGGCCCACGAGCCAGAGCTCGGTCGCTTAGATTTATCAACGCTGTAGGTACGGACCCGAGCACAGGTGCCGTGCCGATAGCCCCCTCTCATGGGACGTTCAGGAGGAGAGCTGGCAACACGTGAAGCCCATGGGGTGATGACTCCAGAGGCAATGTGGCATCGAACGCGGGGTTAGCAGTCATGGCAACTCATAAAAGCATAGCTGGTTTTTGGTACATAAACAGAACATCATGGCAATAGGGACGGACCCTGACCAGCCTTAGGATAATGCGGCCCGTGGGGCGCCCTCAACTGAACAAACCAAAAAATGACCTGGCAATGAAGCGTTGAGGTAGCCAATGAAGCATGCCGTGGAGGTTCGCTCCTCATGAGCCGGATTGCTCCGGAGGCTTGATGCAACTTGAACTACGTTGGTATTTCCCCAAAGAGGAAGGGATGATGCAGCACAGATATGGTAGGTATTTCCCTGCGTGATGAGACCAAGGTTATCGAACCAGTAGGAGAACCAGACAACACTATGTAAACAGTACCTGCACACAAAGAACAAATACTTGCAACCCGACGCGTAAGAGAGGTTGTCAATCCCTCCCGGGTAAAAACATAGATTGGTTTGTAGTACATTGGATAAATAAATCTCGCGAAGACGCAAAATAAAATAAATAACAAAAAATGCAGCAAGGTATTTTGGGGGTTTTGGAATGATAGATCTGAAAATAAAAGCAAATAAAAATAGACCTCGAAGGCAAATATGATAAAGAATAGACCCGGGGCCGTAGATTTCACTAGTGGCTTCTCTCGAGAAAAATAGCATACGGAGGGTAAAAAAATTACGGTTGAGCAATTGATAGAACTTGAAATAATCATGACGATATCCAGGCAATGATCATTATATAGGCATCACATCCTAGATTAGTAGACCGACTCCTGGCTGCATCTACTACTATTACTCCACACATCAACCGCTATCCAGCATGCATCTAGTGTATTAAGTTCATGGAAAAACGGAGTAATGCAACACGAACGATGACATGATGTAGACAAGATCTATTCATGTAGGAATAGACCCCATCTTGTTATCCTTAATAGCAATGATACATACATGTCATGTCCCCTTCTGTCACTTGGATTGAGCACTGTAAGATCAAACCCATCACAAAGCACCTCTTCCCATGGCAAGAAAAATCAATCTAGTTGGCCTAACTAAACCCAAGATTTGAAGAAGGAATACGAGGCCATAAGCAATCATGCATATAAGAGATTAAAATTCAAACAACTTTCATGGATAAAATAGATCTGATCACAAACTCAAAGTTCATCGGATCCCAACGAACGCACCGCAATAAGAATTACATCAAATAGATCTCCAAGAGACCATTGTATTGAGAATCAAAAGAGAGAGAGGAAGCCATCTAGCTACTAACTATGGACCCGAAGGTCTACAATGAACTACTCACGCATCATCGGAGAGGCAGCAATGAGGATGAGGAACCCCTCCGTGATGGTGTCTAGATTGGATCTTGTGTTTTTTGGAACTTGCAGTGGCTGGAATTGTGTTTCGTCGACTCCCCTAGGGTTTTTGTATTTTCGAGGTATTTATAGAGCAAAGAGGCGGTGCAGGAGGCGGCCAAGGGGGGCACAACCCACCAGGGCGCGCCCAGATGGGTTGTGCTCCCTTCGGAGCCCTCCTCTGGTACTTCCTTGGCCCATCATGTGTCTTCTGGTCCAGAAAAAATCTCCAAAAAGTTTCACTACATTTGGACTCTGTTTGGAATTGATTTTCTGGAAAGTAAAAAACAAGCAAAAAACAACAACCGGTACTGGGCACTATGTCAATAGTTTAGCCCCAAGAAATGATATAAAGTTGCTATAAAATGATTGTAAAACATCCAAGAATGATAATATAACATCATGCAACAATCAAAAATTATAGATACGTTGGAGACGTATCAAGGCTCACGAGACACAGAGGGCTCGCGAGGGTCCGGGGCCTCCTAAGACATCAGCGCCAAGCGTCGGGCCTTGTGAGACGCCAGCGCGAGCTGCATGAACCGGTGGTATGAGGCACCAATGTTTAGCAGGCCTAAAGGCATGCAAATGTGGTTGTAGGGGAAGCCCCCGCTCCGGCCGACGTGCGACGGCTAGAAGAGGTCTTGAGAAGTGGCCCTGTTGAGGCCCGGGATGCAGACATGCAGCTGATGTCTACTACGCAACCTTCTTCTTGTAGAGTCGTGTTGGGCCTCCAATCATAGGGTTTTGAAGGACAGTAGCAAATTTCCCTCAAGTGGATGACCTAAGGTTTATCAATCCGTGGGAGGCGTAGGATGAAGATGGTCTCACTCAAACAACCCTGCAACCAAATGACAAAGAGTCTCTTGTGTCCCCAACACACCCAATACAATGGTAAATTGTATAGGTGCACTAGTTTGGCAAAGAGATGGTGATACGAGTGAAATATGGATGGTGGATATAGGTTTTCGTAATCTGAAAATGTAAAAACAGCAAGGTAGCAAGTAACAAAATTGAGCAAAGACGGTATTGCAATGCTTGGAAACAAGGCCTAGGGTTCATATTTTCAAAAGTGCAAGTTCTCTCAACAATGATAACATAATTAAATCATATGACAATCCCTCAACGTGCGACAAAGAGTCACTCCAAAGTTCCTATCGCGGAGAACATCAGATGAAATTGTTTGTAGGGTACGAAACCATCTCAAAGTTATTCTTTCCGAGCAATCCATTGAGCTATTCCTATAAGTGTCACAAACAGCCCTAGAGTTCGTAGTAAAATAACACCATATGACACACATCAATCAACCCTAATGTCACCTAGATACTCCAATGTCACCACAAGTATCCATGGGTCAATTATACGATATGCATTGAACAACCTCAGAATCATAATATTCAATCCAACACAAAGAACCTCAAAGAGTGCCCCAAGCATCCTACTGGAGAAACAAGGACAAAAACATGCACCAACCCCTATGCGTAGATTAAATCCGTGAGTTGAGCGCCAAAACATACATCAAGTGGATCAAGAGAACACCCCATTGTCACCACGGGTATCCCACGCAAGACATACTTCAAGTGTTCCCAAATCCATAATAGTACTCAATCCAATAATAGTGAAACCTCAAAGGTAAAACTCAATTTATCACAAGAAGGTAGAGGGGGAGAAACTCCATATGATTCAACTATAGTAACAAATCTTGTGGTACATCAAGATTGTGCCATATCAAGAACACGAGAGAGAGGGAGAGAGATCAAACACATAGCTACTGGTACATACCCTCATCCCCGAGGGTGAACTACTCCCTCCTCGTCATGGAGACCACCGGGATGATGAAGATGGCCACCGGTGATGGTTTCCCCCTCCAACACGGTACCGGAACAGGCTCCCGATTGGTTTTTCATGGCTACAGAGGCTTGCGGCAACGGAACTCTTGGTCTTGGTTTCTTTCTGGGGGTTTCAGGATTTATAAGAATTTTTGGTGTTGGTTTCACATCAGCGGGTCCACGAGGCAGCGGAAAGGCAGGAGGCGCGCCCTCCACCCTTGTGGATGCCTCGTGGGTCCTCCGGTCCATCTCCGATACTCCGTGGTCTTCTTCTGGTCCATAAAAAATCGTCATAAAGTTTCAGCTTGTTTGGACTCAGTTTGGTATTCCTTTTCTGTAAAACTCAAAAAGAAGGGAAAAACAGAAAGTCGCACTGGGCTCTACGTTAATAGGTTAGTCCCAAAAATAATATAAATAGCATATTAAAGCATATAAAATATCCAAAACGGATAATATAATAGCATGGAACAATCAAAAATTATAGATACGTTGGAGACGTATCAAGCATCCCCACGCTTAATTCCTGCTCGTCCTTGAGTAGGTAATGATAAAAACAATATTTTTGATGTCGAATGCTACCTGACATATTTATCAATGCAATCTTCTTTATTGTGGCATGAATATTCAGATCCTTAAGATTCAAAACAAAAGTTTAATATTGACATAAAAACAATAATACTTCAAGCATACTAATAAATCAATCATGTCTTCTCAAAATAACATGGCCAAAGAAAGTTATCCCTACAAAATCATATAGTCTGGCTATGCTCCATCTTCATCACACAAAGTAATAAATCATGCACAACCCTGATGACAAGCCAAGCAATTGTTTCATACTTTTGATGTTCTCAAACGTTTTCAACTTTCA
This sequence comes from Aegilops bicornis, assembly GCA_021605145.1. Classification (NCBI taxonomy): domain Eukaryota; kingdom Viridiplantae; phylum Streptophyta; class Magnoliopsida; order Poales; family Poaceae; genus Aegilops; species Aegilops bicornis. The sequence goes on along the minus strand of CM038675.1, from coordinate 402,845,767 downwards.
TGCAATACATGAGCGTGAGACATGGATATAGCACTATAAGTGGAATAGAATATGGTGGTTTAGGAGAAGACAAAAAGGAGGAGATAGTCTCACATCAACTAGACGTATTAACGGGCTATGGATATGCCCATCAATAGATATTAATGTGAGTGAGTAGGGATTGCCATGCAACGGATGTACTAGAGCTATAAGTTTATGAAAGCTCAAAAGAAAACTAACTGGGTGTGCATCCAACTCGCTTGCTCACGAAGACCTAGGGCAATTTGAGGACGCCCATCATTGGAATATACAAGCCAAGTTCTATAATGAAAATTCCTACTAGTATATAAAAGTGACAAAATAGGAGACTCTCTATCATGAAGATCATGGTGCTACTTTCAAGCACGAGTGTGGTAAAAGGATAACATTGTCCCTTCTCTCTTTTTCTCTCATTTTTTATTTTGGGCTCTGTTGCCTCTTTTTTTTCTTTTTCTTTTTTCCTTTTTTTCGTCCGGAGTCTCATCCCGACTTGTGGAGGAATCAATCTCCATCATCCTTTCCTCACATGGGACAATGCAGTAATAATGATGATCATCACACTTTTATTTACTTAACAACTCAAGAATTACAACTCGATACTAGAACAAAATATGACTCTATATGAATGCCTCCGCGGTGTACTGGGATGTGCAATGACTCAAGAGTGACATATATAAAAATATGAATGGCGGCTTTGCCACAAATACGATGTCAACTACATGATCATGCAAAGCAATATGACAATAATGAAGCGTGTCATAATAAACGGAATGGTGGAAGTTGCATGGCAATATATCTTGGAATGGCTGTGGAAATGCCATAATAGGTAGGTATGGTGGCTGTTTTGAGGAAGGTATATGGTGGGTTTAATGCATCGGTGAAAGTTGTGTTGTAGTAGAGAGGCTAGCAATGGTGGAAGGATGAGAGTGTGTATAATCCATGGACTCAACATTAGTCATAAAGAACTCACATACTTATTGCAAAAAATTAATTAGCTATCGAAACAAAGTGCTACACGCATGCTCCTAGGGGGATAGATTGGTAGGAAAAGACCATCGCTCGTCCCTGACCGCCACTCATAAGGAATACAACCAATAAATAAATCATGCTCCGACTTCATCACGTAACGGTTCACCATACGTGCATGCTACGGGAATCATAAACTTTAACACAAATATTTCTACCAATCCACAATTACTCACTAGCATGACTCCAATATCACCATCTTTATATCTCAAAACAATCATAAGGAATCAAACTTCACATAGTATTCAATGCACTTTATATGAAAGTTTTTATTATACCCCTCTTGGATTCCCATCATATTAGGACTAAATTCATAACCTAAGCAAATTAACATATTGTTTAGAGACTCTCAAAATAATATAAGTGAAGCATGAGAGTTCATCAATTTCTATAAAATAAAACCACCACCATGCTCTAAAAATATATAAGTAAAGTACTAGAGCAAATGACAAACTACTCCAAAAGATATAAGTGAAGCACATAGGGTATTCTAATAAATTAACGGTTAATGTGTGTCCCTCTCAAAAGGTGTGTACATCAAGGAAGATTGTGGGAAACTAAAAATCAAGGACTCATATCATACAAGACGCTCCAAGCAAAACACATATCATGTGGTGAATAAAAATATAGCCTCAAGTAGATTACCAATGAATTGAACACGAAAGAGGGGATGCCATCCGGGGCATCCCCAAGCTTAGATGCTTGGTTGTCCTTCAATATTACCTTAGGGTGCCTTCGGCATCCCCAAGCTTAGGCTCTTGCCACTCCTTATTCCATAGTCCATCAAATCTTTACCCAAAACTTGAAAACTTCACAACACAAAACTCAACAGAAAACTCATGAGATCTGTTAGTATAATAAAGCAAATCACCATTTAGGTACTGTTGTGAACTCATTCTAAATTCATATTGGTGTTATATCTATAGTATTCCAACTTATCCATGGTTCATACCCTCCGATAGTACCCATGCATTCATCAAAATGAGCAAACAACACAATGAAAACAGAATCTGTCAAAAACAGAACAGTCTGTAGTAATCTGGGAACTTCATATGTTTTTGTAACTTCAAAAACTCTGAAAAATTAGCAAAATCTAGGAAATTTGTATATCAATCTTCTGTAAAAAAAATTCAGATCAAAAGCACGCTTCTATGAATTTCTAAAATTCTGACAATGAGCGCAAAAGTTTTTGTTTTTCAACGAGATCAAATCAACTATCACCATAGACCATCCCAAAGGTGTTACTTGGCACTTTATTGAAACGAAAGCTATAAAACATGATTACTACAGTAGCATAATCATGTGAACACACAAAAAAAGTAGGGGTAAATATTGGATTATCTCCCAACAAGCGATTTTCTTTAATGCCTTTTTAGCTAGGCATGATGATGTTAATGATGCTGCCATAAAAGATAAGAATTGAAACATAATGGGAGCATCATGAAGCGTATGACTAGAACATTTAAGTCTACCCCACTTCCTATGCATGGGGATTTTTGAGCAAACAATTTATGGGAGCAAGAATCAACTAGCATAGGAAGGTAAAGTAAGCAAAACTTCAAGATTTTCAACACATAGAGAGGAAACTTGATATTATTGAGATATGTAGAAGCATATATTCCTCTCTCATAATAATTTTTAGTAGAATCATGAAGGAATTCAAAAATATAACTATGACATAAAGCATACTTTTCATGATTCATAAGCATATAATTTTTATTACTCTCCACATAAGCAAATTTGATCTCATGAATAGTAGTGGGAGCAAACTCAACAAAATAACTATCATGTGAGGCATAATACAATTTAAAATTAAAATCATGATGAAAAATTTCATGGTTATCATTTTCTTTATAGCATACATGTCATCACAATAATCATCATAGATAGCAACTTTGTTCTCCTAAACAATTGGAACCTCTTCCGAAATAGTGGAATCATCATTAAATAAAGTCATGACCACTCCAAATCCACTTTCATAATTATAACAATAAGATTCAAGACCCTCCAAAATAGTGGGATCATTAGTACCTACAGTTTAGACTCTTCCAAACCCACATTCATCAATATAATCATCATAAATAGGAGGCATGCTATCATCATAATAAATTTGCTCATCAAAATTTGGGGGACAAAAAATATCATCTTCATCAAACATAGCATCCCCAAGCTTATGGCTTTGCATATCATTAGCATCATAGATATTCAAAGAATTCATACTAACAATATTGCAATTGTCGGTGTACAAAAGTAGGGGCACTCCTTTTTACACCTTTACTTGTGCACGGATAGTCGGAGCCGCGCCCACGGCCACACTAAGTAGGGCAGAGGAGGGAAGCCGAAAGCACAAGACAACCAAGGCAACGCCAAGACCAGAAACACAAAGAGGAAGAGGGCGAGGTGGACACCCCCGGCAAGACCCTTCCCTGGACGACCTCCGCGGCCCCGGCAAGAGCTTTGCCGGGGCAACTTGCCCAACGCCAGCGGAGCGATCCACCCTTGAGCCCAAAGGTTCCAAACGCCGTCAACAACTACATTGGAACCAGGGCTCGGGAGGCACCTCCGCGGTGGCGTGCAGATCTTTGTCAAGATCATAAATACATAGGATCAGATTTGGACCAGAAGACGGCGACCCTCGGCGGGATCCTAGCCGAGGAAATCCACAAGACCCCCGACAAGCGCCTTGCCGGGGATGACCGCAGCGCCACGGCAAGACCCTTGACGGCCCCCCGGCAAGACCCTTTCCGAGGGCATTAGCAGGGACACAGCCAGGCCCGCACCAACCAAGACTCCACCGCCGTCCCCAAGCAGCTGCTAGCTCAACCAGCTGGGCAGGCACCTGCATGGCAACGGGCGGCCTCTACACCGACCCAGCAAGCACCTGCGTGGTGGCATGCGACCCTTCGTGAAGGCTCCACCGCCGCGCCAGCCCAGCAACCAGCCAACGTGGCGCAGCAACACCTCATCAGCTCGGACGCGCTTCGGAAACGGGCGAGGCGGCGACAGCTGGGACGTGCTTCCTTGCCGTCCCTGATAAAGTGAGAGGGGCACGTCGGCAGCGCATTAAATGCGTTTGTCCGACGGTACTAGAGGATAGGCTTATCGACTGTAGACCTTTCCACCTTCTGTGTGCCACTGTGGCAACTCCTTTTTCCTATAAAAGGAGGCCCGAGGTGACCAAGAGAAGGATTCGGATCTTTTGGGCAAGTTACACCCCGTAGCTAGCTCAAGAACACAAGAACACTCAAATACATCCACCAAAGCAGGACTAGGGTATTACGCATCTTCACGGCCCGAACCTGAGTAAACGATTCGCGTGCTTCCTGTCAGATCCGCTCTTTGCACAACCCCGTGCCCGCCAACCGTAGAAGGAATCCCAGTGATTCCATAGGTGTCATTCCCCCGACATCTTTGGCGTGCCAGGTAGGGGGCGCAGTTGTGAGAATCTGGTCTAGCAGTTAGCCATGGCTCCCAAGAAGTAGACGATCACGGCGATCGGCTCATCGGGAGCCAAACGGCCCGTGCCACTGCGCGCGAGCAGCGGGCCGGTCGCGGACAGAACCCGTGCCGCGGCCCGCGAGCACCAGCATCGCTCTGGCAGTCAAAGCCTGGCGAGCGGCGTTGTTCGTGCGCCAGATGACGGGCCGCACACCGCCAAATCCAAAGACGGGGTTGGGCCCCCCGCAGGCGGCGCGGGGCCCTCTAGGGGTGTCGCTGTGCCACCTACGGGCGGCGCAGCAACCTCCAAGACGCCTACACCGGCGCCCACAGCGCACTCTTCCCAGGGTATGCACGACGAGCAGTGCCACCACGCTGGAGACCCTAGACACCGCCGTGGGAAGAGTCATGTGCATCATCTGCGGGACGAAGGAGGCCAGCATGCCCGCCGAAGTGCTGGCGAAAATGGCACGCAGCCGCTGGGCGGTGATAGAGCTCCTTCTAACGTGGTTGGAAGTCGAAGCGCGCGACAGTCCACGCAGCTCTCGCCGCCACCCATGCCAGCAGAAGCTTTGGCGCGCGCGCAGCTACTCCTCGACTTCCCTCCTGCTGTGGAAAAGCTCGATGAGTGGAGGGCCACCATCCAGTGCCTTGTCGGTGTCGCCAACCAAGAAGAGCCATGGCCAGCAGGGCCCTTAGGCCGGCGCTCTGTCGAACCACCGCATGCCAGCGGTGGAGGGGCCGGAGGTGCTGCGGCCATGGTGCACTCTCCTCCTCCACACCAGCCACCGCAGGTGTCGATCCATCGTGATGACGCTTGTGATAACATTTCCATAGCGTCGTCTGACCCATGGACCCACCACGACCAGCGCTGAGTTCTTTGGGAGCGAGCCCATGAAGACGCTCGAACCACCATCGAGCGCCGGCGTGATACACGCCACCAGTCAGATAGGCGGGTGGGGCCCGCTATGGACCACCCAGCACCGGGAGGCTCCGGCGGTCTACCTTACGAGGTGGGTTGTCCGGCCTTTACCCGTGAGCTGCGGCAGTTCCAGTGGTCGTCCCACCGTACGTTCAAGCCCGACGTCGGCGAGAAGTACAACGGCAAGACCCACCCGTCGGAGTTCCTCGGCATCTACACCATCGCGATACAAGCCGCTGGAGCTCGCGACAACAAGGTGCTTGCCAATTACTTCCCGTTGGCCCTGAAACCTAATGTCATGTCTTGGTTGATGCACTTGCCGGCGGATTCCATTTCTTCTTGGTTGGATCTATGTCATGAGTTCGTTGGTGCCTTCACCGGAGGCCACCAAGCTCATGTCTAGGTGAGTGATTTGCATATCATTCCCAAGAAGGAAGGTGAAAACCTGCACAAGTTCATACAAAGGTTCAGCCGGGTGCAATACAACATCCTAGATGTTCATCCTGCCGCAGTGATCAGCGCGTTCCATCAGAATGTGCGCAACCGCAAGATGCATGAAGAGATGGCGATGAACAAGGTCAAGGATGTGGCCGAACTCTATGTTCTGGCCGATAGATGCGCTCGGGCTGAAGAGGGGAGGAAGTATCGTGGCGAGGACACCGGGATGGAAACCGACTCTATTGACAAAGACACCACCGTCCCGACGAAGAAGGGTCGGCGTCGCAATAGGAAACGCAAGGGCAAGGTCATGCTTGCCGTCGAGGGATCCGACGACACCGGCGCTGCCAAGAAGGCCAAGGCAGACGACCCCGGCAAGGAGATTGCCAGGTGCGCCGCTTGCCGGGCCTTAGCAGCTGCCGACAAGCCAGGAGGCTCCGGCAAGCAATACTGCAAGATCCACCGCACCAAGGGCCACGACCTCCAGAACTGCCGACAAGTCGAGCTGCTTTCTGAGAAGCAAAAGGCAGAGTATGAGAGGCGGGACAAGGAGAAGGGTCAGGATGGTGCAGAAGGATCCGGCAAGAAGCGTGGCGGCCAGGGAGGCCGCCGCGGCAAGGATAAACAACAAGAGAGGCCCGCTTGGGGCCGCGATAAGAAGCAGGAAGACGACGATCATGACGAGGACGACGAGTCCGGCGAGCAAGAGTTTCAAAAGGCTACGGAGGCCATGTGCGTCGATGGTGGCGCCTCGCTGCACACTTCTCAGCGCTAGCTCAAGCAGTGGGCGCATGAGATCACATCAGCGGAGCCATCGTTCAACGCTCATTAGCCGCTGAAGTGGTCCAGCACGCCCATCATTTTTGACGCCGAGGATCACCCTGATCACACAACTGCGGTCGGGTGTTTGCCGTTGTTGGTTTCACCAATGATACGCAACCTCAAGGTGAACAAGATGCTCATTGACGGCGGGGCCGGTCTGAACTTAATCTCACGTATTGTGATCAAAAGGCTGCAAATTCCTGATGGGGACCTCGAGGAGACGGGCACGTTTCAAGGGGTCAACCCGGGAAGGAGCCAGCCGAAGGGGAAGGTCACGTTGCCTGTGATGTTTGGAGGCGAGTTGAACTACAGGACGGAGAGTATTGTCTTCGATGTAGCCGAGATCCCTTTACCCTACAATGGGATCCTCGGCCGCCTGCCACTAGCCAAGTTTATGGCGGTGTCGCATTACGCCTACAACACGCTGAAGATGCCTGGGCCGATGACCATCATCACCGTTCCCTGCGACAAGAAGGATGCGTTGATCTGCGCCGACCTACTCTACCGGGAAGCAGTTGCAGCAGCTGCTGCCAAGGCACTTGCTCCTACCGCTGAAGCCCCGGGAGGGAAGAAGAAGACAGGCAAGACCTCTCGCACCCACTCCGGCAAGCACACCTCTTCGGGGTGTTGTGCTACCGTCGACGACTGCTAGAGAGCTCCACCGGCAAGAGCAAGAAATCCAGAGCTGCGCCACCAGAGACCAAGAAGGTGTTCGTCATGGAGGATGGCACGGGAGGGGCTTTCACCATAAGCTCCACCCTCGACAGCAAATAGGAAAGCGTGCTCGTCACTTTCCTGCAGGCGAATGTCGATGCGTTTGCATGGCAAGCATCTGAAATCCCCGGCGTTCCCAGGGAAGTGATTGAGCACCATCTTGCTGTCTGCTCCCATGCACGAACCGTCAAGAAGGTCAGGAAGCAAGCTTTTGAACGGCAGGAGTTCATCAAAGAGGAGATCAGGAAGTTGGAAGTAGCAGGCTCGGTGAGGGGAGTGCTCCATACGACGTGGTTGGCCAATCCGGTGGTGGTGCACAAGGCAAACGAGAAGTGGAGGCTGTGTATTGACTACACAGATATCAATAAGGCTTGCCCTAAGGACCCCTTCCCGTTGCCGCGCATCGACCAGATTGTTTACTCCATGACCGGGTGTGATTTGTTATCATTCCTCGATGCCTACTCGGGCTACCACCAAATCTTCATGACAAGAGAAGACGAAGAGAAGACAACATTCATCACCCCATGTGGTATGTATTGCTTTTTACGGATGCCTTTCGGGTTGAAGAGTGCTGGCTCGACGTTCGCAAGGGCCGTCCAAATTGGTTTTGAGCCCCAGCTACATAGAAATATGGAAGCTTACATGGATGACATAGTGGTCAAAACCAAGGACAAGGCAACTCTTGTACAAAGACTTATGTAACGCCCCGGATTCGATGCGCCAGGTGTTTGCCAGTTATTCGTCGTCCTTGCCATGTCATATGCTTGCGTGTTGCACTTTGCCATGTCATCATCTGCATTTTATATCATGTCATCATGTGCATTTCATTTTGCATACGTGTTCGTCTCATGCATCCGAGCATTTTCCCCGTTGTCCGCTTTTGCAATCCCAAGACTCCTATGTCCCCCGCCCTCTTTTACCTTTTTTTTCGTGCGGGTGTTAAACGGTCTCGGAATGGCCCGAGGTTTGCCAAGCGGCCTTGGTATAGCACCGTGAACCGCTTTGTCAAGTTTCGTGCCATTTGGAGGTCGTTTGATACTCCAACAGTTAACTGGTAACCCATGAAAGCCTCTTTTGTTTGCAGCCCAACACTCCCTCCAAAGTGGCCCAAAACCCAGCAAACTCCCCTCCATGCTCTCGGTCGTTCGATCACGATCGTGTGGGCGAAAACCGCACCTCATTTGGACTCTCCTAGCTCCCTCTATCTATAAACACCTCCCCCTCCGAAATTCGCGGTCAAATCCCCCCTAACCCTAAAAATCGTCCCTGCGCTCGCCGGACGTGTCCGCCCGCCCGCCGGACACCCAGCGCCGCCGCCCACAGCCACTCGGGCGTGCCACGTGGCGCCTCCGCCCATCCGCCCGCCCGCGGCCATGAGCCTAGGGCAAACCCGCCCGGCCGCCGCGCCACAGCGCCCTCCCGCCCGGCCGCCCGCCGCCCGGCGCCTCCCGAGGCGACCGCGCGCCCGCCGCCTGACCTCCGCCTCACTCCCGTGGCGCCAAACCCGCCGCCGCCGCCCGACCCGCACCTCCTCCTCGCCCCGCGCCCGAGCCCGGCTCCTCCGCGCCTCCGCCGTGGCCTTCGCCTCGCGGCGTCGCCACCGCTCCGCCGCCGGACCCCACGCCCGCCGCCGGATCAAGCTCCCGCCCCTCCTCGGCGTCCGGCCGCCTCCCAACCTTCCCCGGCCCGGATCCGGCTCCTCCGGCTCCTCCCGGACCCTCCTCCTCATTCCGGCCGCCGTCCCCGTCTTCTCCGGCGAGATCCGGCCTGCCTCGGAATCCGTGCCCGCAGGTTGACTTCCCCCCCCTCCGAAATCCACTAAGTCCCGAATCTGTGTAATTATCATGCATTTTCATCGCATCATAACTCTGCATCCGTAGCTCCGTTTCATGCGTGTGATATGTCAAATTATTCGCCTCGATGATTAAATCACTTTATCTCATTGCATCATCTTTATTTGAGCTCATCTGGATGCCCGAAATGCTGTTAGAAGAGAGCTATGTGATGTTAGTTTCAGATTCTTATCAGAACATGCACTTTTGTCATTTTTGCCATGATTGATGTGTACACCCTATGAACTTGTTTCCTACATGTGTTTTGTAATATGCCATGCCATATTTACAGGGGTGTATGCCATGTATTTTTGTGATCTCTGTGGTGACTAGCACAAGCATGCAAACTAGGCTTCATGATGTTGCTGACTTCAGCCCCTGTTCTGCTGATATTTTTATGCCATGTTAACTTGATGCTACCGAGAGATCCATGCATATTTTGAGATACTTCAGTAAGGATGTTTTGAACATATGGTTATGCTCTATCCATCCATGCCCTTGTTTGAAATTATGGAGTGCCATGGCTTGAGTCAATCGAGCTCTACTTTTGCTATAAAATGTTTCCTCGCAGGTTGTTTACATGTTATTCAATTTTGCCAAGGTTGTTGTAGTTGATCCGTGTATGTTATGATGTTGTTATTGCCATGTATAGCTTCTATGCCATGTCTTCTTACTGTCAGTTGCCTTGCCATGCCATGTATTGCTCTGTAGTGAGTGGTTCAAGCTCACCAACATGCCTACTTATTGTTGTTCCTGCCATGTATGAATCTGTAATATGACTTGCCATGTTTACATGGGTGCCATCATATTTTCTGATCCTTTTTGGCTCATGGTCACTAAGGGACTTTTGTTCTATGCATTTAGTAGATTCATGCCATGCCTTTGTTTGCCATGTTAAGTTCCTGTAGCATGCTGTTTGATAGCTCTAAACATTGCAACCTGATGTTATTTCTGCTAAAGTCTGAAACTGTTATTATTTGCAATCTTGCCATGTCTTTTTGAGCATGTTCTAGTGATTTCTGGAGATAGCTCAGTGTTCATGTTTTGTAATGCTTTACCTGTACATCATGTTCATGCCTTTTGTTATTACGTTGAGATGCTGTAGCTTGTTGTTTTGATGCTTGCAATATGCCTAGTTGTTGTTTTGGACAGTTTGTTATGACTTGTATAGTGTGTATGTGTTGAACCGTTGCTCCGTTTTGAGTGTGCTCTATACGAAACTTGCTTAAAATTGCATGTAGTTTCATCTTATCATGTTGCATCCTTATTTTGGTGTGTTTGCTTGATGTTTGTATGCATTTTGCATCAATGCCATGCTTATCTTGTTTTGCTCATATCTTCTAGGCCGTAGCTCCGAATTAAATGAACTTTATATGAAACTTGACTAGAATTTCGTGTAGATCATCGTGGTGCATCTTAACTTGCTGTTTAACAACTTGAACATAAGGTTTATTCAGATCTGGACCAATTTCGAAATTTGCATATGAGGACTTACCGGAATTGTTATATGTTGTTCCCGGCCTCATTTAAACTTGCCTTGATGTGTTGCTCTTGTTTGCATCATCTCTTGCCATGAGTAGCTTCATGTAGCTTTGGCATGCATCATGCTTGTTTGTGCATCATTTCTTGTTTATGTGTGGTGTGTTTACCTATGTTGTGTGCTTCTGGTTAGTTCCTGTTTCGTTGCGATCGTGAGGATTCGTTCGTCTACGCTTGGTTCGGCTTCATCCGTTCGTCTTCTTCATGGGCTCGTTCTTCTTCCTAGCAGGATTTCAGGCAAGATGACCGCTACCCTGGATCTCATTACTATCATTGCTATGCTAGTTGCTTCGTTCTTTCGCTATGCTGCGCTACCTATCACTTGCTGCTCAAGCCTCCCAAATTGCCATGAACCTCTAACCTTTGTCACCCTTCCTAGCAAACCATTGTTTGGCTATTTTACCGCTTTGCTCAGCCCCTCTGATAGCGTTGCTAGTTGCAGGTGAAGATGAAGTTTGTTCCTTGTTGGAACATGGAGATGTTGTTCCTTGTTGGAACATGGAGATGTTGTTCCTTGTTGGAACATGTTTACTTGTTGGGATATCACAATATATATTATTTACTTAATGCATCTATATACTTGGTAAAGGGTGGAAGGCTCGGCCTTATGCCTGGTGTTTTGTTCCACTCTTGTCGCCCTAGTTTCCGTCATATCGGTATTATGTTCCCGGATTTTGCGTCCCTAACGCGGTCGGGTGATTTATGGGACCCCTTGACGATTCGCTTTGAATAAGACTCCTCCAAGAAGGCCCAACATTGGTTTTACCATTTGCCTCACCTAGCCCTTTTTCCCTTGGGTTTCGGAGCCCAAGGGTCATCTTTATTTTAGCCCCCGGGCCGCTGCTTCTCTAAGTGCTGGTTCGAACCGAAAGCCTGAAGGGGCCACCACGAGGAAACTTCGAGGCTTGGTTTTACTCATAGCCTGTCTCATCCGGTGTTGCCTCGAGAGCGAGATATGTGCAGCTCCTATCGGGATTGTCGGGCGATCGGGCGGTTTTTGCTGGTCTTGTTTTATTCTTTGTCGAAATGTCTTGTAGCCGGGATTCCGAGACCGATCGGGTCTTCCGGGAGAAGGAATATCCTTCGTTGATCGCGAGAGCTTATCATGGGCTAAGTTGGGATACCCTGCAGGTATAAACTTTCGAGAGCCGTGCCATGATTATGTGGCGAGATGGGAATTTGTTAATATCCGGTTGTAGTAAACTTGAAGCAAACTCTTCTAAAATACACCAACCGTGTGCGTAACCGTGAGTGTCTCTTTTCGGGTTGATCGAGAGGAGAACACGGTTTTTGGGTTATGTCTCGACGTAGCGGGAGTTCGTGATCACTTCTTGATCATTACTAGTTGATGACCGTTCCTTTGTTTCTCTTCTCGCTCTCATTTGCGTATGTTAGCCACCATATATGCTTAGTCGCTGCTGCAACCTCACCACTTTACCTCTTCCTTACCCATTAAGCTTTGCTAGTCTTGATACCCATGGTAATGGGATTGCTGAGTCCTCGTGGCTCACAGATTACTACACCACCAGTTGCAGGTACAGGTTATGCATTGATCATGACGCGAGAGCGATGTTGCTTGTTTTGGAGTTATTCTTCTGCTTCTTCTTCGATCAGGGGATAGGCTCCAGGTCGGCAGCCTGGGCTAGCAGGGTGGATATTGTTTGAGTTTCTGTTTATGTTTCATCCATAGTCGGATGTTGATCTCTTGTATATGATGTTATTGTATTCTTGTGGCATTCGTGCCTTATGTATGTATCCCCATCTATTATGTAATGTTGATGTAATGATATCCACCTTGCAAAAGCGTTTCAATATGCGGGTCTATCCTTGGTGGGACCGTCGAGTTCCTTTTGGATAGGGTCGCATATTGGGCGTGAAAACTTAGAAGAGATGTTTGCCAACCTGCACAAGAGCAACCTCAATTTGAACCCTGAGAAGTGTGTCTTTGGCTTCCGTCCGGCAAACTTCTCAGGTTCTTTGTGTCGCAGCATGGGATCGAGGCAAACCCAGAAAAGATCAAGGCTATCGAGCAGATTGAGGCGCCCAAGCGGATCAAGGATGTGCGTCGGCTCACTGGCTGCGTTGCCGCCATGAGCCGATTCATCTCCAAGTCTGCCGAGCGCGCCCTTCCCTTTTTCAAGATTTTGAAAAAGGCGGGCCCAATGGAGTGGACCCCGGAGGCCGAAGCAGCACTGCAGGATCTGAAGAAATACCTCTCTTCTACACCGGTACTGGTGGCGCCTAAACCACAAGAGCCGTTGCTACTGTATCCGGAGGCGACAAATCAAGTGGCCAGCGCTGCACTAGTGGCACAGAGGGAGGTCGACAAAGAGGCAGGGCCCCCGACAGAGCTTGACGCCGTCAGAGCGGGGCCCACGCAACAAAATGAAGTGGTGCAACATAAGAAAATGATGCAGCACCCGGTTTACTTCGTCAGCTCCCTCTTGCAGGAGGCTAGGTCGAGGTACTCCGGTGTGCAGAAATTGCTCTTCGGCCTCCTTATGGCCTCGAGGAAGCTGCGTCATTACTTCCAAGCCCATGAAATCACCGCCGTCACCCGCCTCCCATTGCAACAGATATTGCACAACCCGGACGCAACCGAAAGGATTGTGGAGTGGGCCTTGCAGCTGTCGAGCTTTGGTTTGAAATTTGAAAGCACTTCAACAATCCAGAGCAGAGTCCTGGCGGAGTTCATTGCGGAATGGACTTCAACGCCCGACGAAGAGATCCAGGAGACCACTCTCCCCGGCAAGGAAGCGAGTGAAAGTGCAACTATCCCTAGGTGGTTTTGGTAATTCATAACAACATATAGCTCATTGAGCTAATGCTATTCCAAGATGAACATTTCAGGAAAGCTCAATGAATGGCATGGCATGGATGATGAAAGTGGATCCTCAAACTGCTAATGACAAAGGATTGGCTCAAGCTCAAAAGCTCAAGACTCTTCATTTTATATTTTAGTGATTCAAGATCACATTGAGTCTATAGGAAAAGCCAATACTATCAAGGAGGGATGAGGTGTTGCTTAATGAGCCTCTTGCTTCATGTGCTTAGTGATATGCTCCAAAACCCTCAGCTACTTTCTCACATCCACATATGACCCAAACCTAAAGCCAAAATCGGTCTCACCGATTCTTCCTATCCGGCACCACCTATTCCATATGTCATAGCCACTGCCACAAACCATAGGCAAATCGGTCCTACCGATAGGGATCTCGGTCTCACCGAGATGGGATTGTAATCTCTCTGTGTATGTCCATTAACAAAATCGGTCTCACCAAGTTTGTGCAATCGGTACTACCGAGATTACAATGCAAATTTTCTGGTTAACTTATTACCCAAATCGGTCCCACCGAGTTTGAGTAATCGGTCTCATCGAGTTTGCCTGACCAACTCTCTGGTTAGCTAATTACCAAAATCGGTCTCACCGAGTTTGTGTAATCGGTCTCACCGAGATTATGTTATGCCCTAACCCTAACCATATCGGTCCTACCGAGATGCAAGTCAGTCCCACCGAAAATCCTAACGGTCACTAAGTTTACTAAAATCGGTCTGACCGAGTTTGTTGATTCGGTCCCACCGAGATTGGTAAATTGTGTGTAACGGTTAGATTTTGTGTGGAGGCTATATATACCCTCCACCTCCTCTTCATTCGTGGAGAGAGCCATCGTAACAAACCTACACTTCCAACTTACCATTTCTGAGAGAGAACCACCTACTCATGTGTTGAGGCCAAGATATTCCATTCCTACCATATGAATCTCGATCTCTAGCCTTCCCCAAGTTGCTTTCCACTCAAATCTTCTTTCTACCAGATCCAAATCCTATGAGAGAGAGTTGAGTGTTGGGGAGACTATCATTTGAAGCACAAGAGCAAGGAGTTCATCATCAACACACCATTTGTTACTTCTTGGAGAGTGGTGTCTCCTAGATTGGCTAGGTGTCACTTGGGAGCCTCCGATAAGATTGTGGAGTTGAACCAAGGAGTTTGTAAGGGCAAGGAGATCGCCTACTTCGTGAAGATCTACCACTAGTGAGGCAAGTCCTTCGTGGGCGACGGCCATGGTGGGATAGACAAGGTTGCTACTTCGTGGACCCTTCGTGGGTGGAGCCCTCCGTGGACTCGCACAAGAATCATACCCTTCGTGGGTTGAAGTCTCCACCAACGTGGAAGTACGATAGCACCACCTATCGGAACCACGCCAAAAACGTCCATGTCTCCAATTGCGTTTGAATCCTCCAAACCCTTCCCTTTACTTTCTTGCAAGTTGCATGCTTTAATTTTCGCTGCTCATATACTCTTTGCATGCTTGCTTGAATTGTGTGATGATTGCTTGAATTGTCCTAAGATAGCTAAAATCTGCCAAACTCTAAAACTGGGAAAAGGCTAAGTTTTTAATTGGTCAAGTAGTCTAATCACCCCCCCCCCCCCTCTAGACATACTTCAAGGTCCTACAGCGAGTCGCAACTGGGTCATGTACTTTGACAGGGCTTTCTTGCTACAAGGCGCCGGTGCCGGTGTGCTGCTTGTCACACCCACCGGAGAGCACCTCAAGTATGTGATCTAGATGCACTTTCCCAGGGAGATGTCCACAAACAACACTGCCGAATACGAGGGTTTGCTTGCCGGTCTCAGGATCACGGCGGACCTCGGGATTAAGAAGCTCATCGTCATAGGTGATTCACAGCTTGTCGTCAGGCAAGTCAACAAATATTATCAAAGCCCGTTGATGGAGGCCTACGTAGATGAGGTGAGGAAGCTGGAAGAGCGCTTTGACAGTATACAAGCAGAGCACGTTCCCCGAATGGAGAACGACATCGCCGATTACCTGTCGAAGCGTGCTATGTTCAAGCTACCTGTGGAACCAGGTACCTTTGTGCTTCGGTTAACTCAATCATCCGTTGAACCATCAACAGAGCAGAACAAGCGGAGGAAATCAGGCCCCGACAAGTACTTTCCCGCCGAGCCCCTTGGGGCCGCCAGCAAGGATGTTACCGTGGGTACTGTGCCTGCCGAGGGGCAACTGACTCCGGCGGGGCGTCAAGCCCTGGCCGTAGAGATGGCCGCTCCCATGGCAGAAGAAATGCCTTTAGTCCTTGCCGTCGAGCCCCAGGCACCGGCATGGGCACTGTCGGTGTCAAAACCGGCGGATCTCGGGTAGGGGGTCCCGAACTGTGCGTCTAGGCGGATGGTAACAGGAGACAAGGGACACGATGTTTTTACCCAGGTTCGGGCCCTCTCGATGGAGGTAATACCCTACTCTGCTTGATTAATATTGATGATATGGGTAGTACAAGAGTAGATCTACCACGAGATCAAGGAGGCTAAACCCTAGAAGCTAGCCCATGGTATGATTTTTGTTCGATCTCTACGGACTAAAACCCTCCGGTTTATATAGACACCGGATAGGTTAGGGTTACACAGTCGGTTACAATGGTAGGAGATCTACATATCCGTATCGCCAAGCTTGCCTTCCACGCCAAGGAAAGTCCTATCCGGACACGGGACGAAGTCTTCAATCTTGTATCTTCATAGTCTTGGAGTCCGGCCGTGGCGATAGTCCGCTATCCGGACACCCCTAGTCCGGGACTCCTCAAGAGCCCACTGAACCAGGCTTCAATGACGACGAAGTCTGGCGCGCATATTGTCTTCGGCATTGCAAGGCAGGTTCCTCCTCCAATACTTCATAGAAGGTTTTGAACACAAGGATAGTGTCCGGCTCTGCAAAACAAGTTCCACATAACACCATAGAGAGAATAATTTTTGCACAGATCTGCTGACGTATTCCGCGGCGTGACATCACACCACGGCCAGGCCTTTATATGAATCGTTTTTTATTGTTCCACCTCAGCGTGTTTAGCGAGGCGGTTTCCTTGGCACGTCTTATCAAAGCATAGATCATGCCCCCTTATTCCGGGATTCTCATCAATACGGACGTGGGTAACCTATCCGCGCCATTGATTATGGCGCTTGGGAAATAAGCGGGTTTTACCAGGCTGGTGGGGGACGCATAGCTTCGTCCGTCTATATAAGGGGATAAGGATCCACCCTTTCACCCACGCCTTCTTCCTCCTTTGCTTATCCGTTTCCGCGCACTCGAGCTCCAGCGCCCAAGTCTGCACATCCCACCTCAACCTTCTCCAACCATGTAAGGAGCGGGAGGCAGGTGGATGGCCTCCTCCTCCGTGACGGAGGGGCACATCACAAGACTGCGGGAGGCGGATACTTGTGCAGCGACATCGCGCACTGAGCTGCCCAATGCGGGCAGCTCATTCCAACCCGGGCCCCATGAGAGGGTGGTGTTTCTCCCCACTTCCTCCATGGACTAGGTTTTCCACTTCACCCATTTATCCGGGGCTCATGTTCTACTACGGCCTGGACTTCCATGACCTGGCCCCAATTTCATCCTCAACATCTCGGCGTTTATCGTCAGGTGCGAGGCCTTCCTCTGCATCCAGCCCCACTTGACTTATGGCTGAAGATCTTCAACGCCCGTGAAGGTAGTGGGCGGCCGTCAGCTGTCTTGAGGCGCCATGGTTGGCAAGATGGCCAAAGTCCCATGGCTCGAGGGCGCCTTCGTGGATACAACAAAGGGGTGGCAATCGGGGTGGTTCTACATCACCGAGCCACGCGACCCCGAATGGGTGGCAGCCCCTGAATTTAGATCTGGCTTCCCCACACGGCTCTCGTCATGGAAAGAGACGGGCCTGACGTGGGGGAATTTGGAAGAGCTATCCAGACTCCAAACATGCGTCCGAAACCTGATGGACAAGAATCTCAAGCTTGTCGACGTAATCCAGGTGATGCTCATCCGCCGGATCTCCCATGCCAACAATGGGCCTTTAACTTGTGGGAGTTCGATCCGGCACATCACCGAACCTTGAGCCGGCTCTTAGACACTACGTACGAACATGCCTGGAAGGTGCAGTTCAAGGGCGCTGAAGCCCCAACATCCGCTAACAAGGATCGCGGATACAGCTCGCGGCGTCCAGCCGGAGAGGTAAGTTATTTTACCCTTTACGGGACTCTTTTTTCATAGATTGACTCTATGTGGGATCTAAAACTCCCTAATCTTTGACAGATCGGCTGAAGACGTCCGGACAGATTAGCTCAGCTCCTTTGCCGGAAGACCAGCCGGACACCCGATTGACGGGGGCTGTTGGCTCCGGCGCCGCATGTGGTGCCGAGAAGAAGGCTAAGAAGGAGGCCACGGGAACTTCGAAGGAGCTCCCGACGCCAGTGTCTTGTCAGATTCGATGCGTAATCTTCTCCTAAGGACGAGGAGGAAGAAGAAGAAGCTCCTCTCCCTGCGGGAGGAGAAGAAAGGAAGGTTGCCCCAACTGGGAGACCGGAGGGTCCAAGAAGGGAAGAACCCTTCCTCCCGGACTTCTCCACCAACGCCGACGGCAGCGAGGAGGAGGATTGGCCTACAAGGGCCAAGCCCCTGGCGAGATCGTAAGTGTCCGGATACCCATGGCTTTTTATTATCGCAGAGTGTTCTCCAATGTCGAACAACCGTGCAGCCCGCCCAAGGGCGAGTTCGCCGATTCATCGAGCGGGTCCCTGGGCTCGTCGGAAATGGAGAGTACTTCGCTTCCGACCGCCTCCTCGCCTCATGCTGCGGACGACGCCGCGGCGGGGCCCCAAGGGGGGCTTGGTCAAGAGGAGGTTGCACAGGAGGTGCCCCAAGGCAACCTCCCGGACTCCAGGCGCGCGGGGGGCAAGACCCCCAGGGGCTCTAAGCCCGACCCTCGTCCGGACTCCATGCCGGAACCATCAGTGGTTCCGAAGTCCGGCCAGCGGATCCTTCGCAAGAAGGGTAAGACGCCGGTGTCCTCCGTACAAACGGAGGCACCGGATAGCTCTCGAGGCGCTTAACAAGCGCTTCCATCGAGGAGGAGCACCGCCTTTGTTATGAGTGCGGTGATCCGAACAATTCGATCCGCCAAGAGCGGATCGACCAAGCCTTTATCAGCCTTCTAACGGGCTTTGAGGTAAGTTTAGAATATATAAAAATATTACCGCATAGACAGTAGCCCATGATGCTTAGTTCGTGTTCGGAAAGAAAAGCCGGACTAAGGATCTAAAAAGATATATGCAGGAGTCTAACATAAGTATGTCAATATGGGAATGCAGGCTGCGCTGCTGACCTCTGCCGCACTGACTGCAGAGGTCAATGCATTGAAGAAGAACCTCGAGCGGTCCGAGAACGAGCTCGGACAAGCCAAGAAGCAGCTCAAGGACAAGGAAGGTAAGTAATACCTTATTAGAGGAATACCTTATAGAAAAGGTTTTGGTTGCAAAAAATAACAGGAATAACATGGGTACTGCAGGGGCCACGAACGAGGTGGCGACCCTGAAGGAAGCGGTGTCCGTGGCCGAAAACAAAGCGGTTGCGGAACGCACCGAGCGAGAGAAGGGGGAGGCGCAGCTGGCCAAGGTACGGCAAGAGCTCCAAGCTCTCGTGGAAAAACACGAGGGCTTGGAGCGTGACTCGAAGACTCGAGAGTCCGATCTCGCCTCGGCTCTTGAGAGTGCAAAAGCTACTAAGGCCGAGGCCCAAAAAGCCCTCCAAGAAATTGAGTCGTTGAAGAAGATAGCGGCGGGTAAGGCATTCTTTATGCAAAGCAAGCATGTGAAAGTGAATTACCTATTACTTACCCGGATTCAGAGCTCTCCAGGAGCATTCGCAGATTTTCCCCGTAGTGTGTCTGATGCTGCCGCATTCTACCGCGCCAAGGAGGGGAGCTCGATGGAAAAGGTGTTCTGGTCTCAGTATGATGAGGCCGAACGTCCGGTGCCCCTGAGCGACCAGCTGAAGCAGCTGGTCGAGCTCCACAAGGTCGCTGAACAGGCCATGAAGGGCCTTATAGCGCGGCTGTGGCCATTGGAGGCCATGCCCGGGAGCTACTTGACTTGGTGCAGCTGGGCTGGTGGATGCCTGTCCATGGATTGAAGTCATCAAGCGCTCCGTCTGCATTGAAGGTGTCCGTCGGGCCCTTGCCCGTGCTAAAGTGCATTGGGGTAAGCTGGATGCGGAGAGGCTTGTGACGGACGGGCCACCGAAGGGCCATGAGCATCGCACGCCCGAAATGTACTATGAGGGCCTCCTGAAGGGTGCCCGCCGAATAGCGGATGAGTACTCCAAGGATGTAATTTTTGAATAGGCTCGCATTTGTTATCCTGTATGCTGAAAACTTGTTCATATGCGCTAAGCAACGCTTATTAATTTAAAATATTACCTTCTGTGCGGCCGTTTATCAAATTTGAGAGATGGCAAGTCGTTGGCTTCAGCCCCCATGCAACGAGTGTTGGGGTGTTCGGGATAAACTTGAGCACTCTTGTTCCCATTCTTGGCTCCATCTAGGGAGGCGCTCAACACAACGAACAAGGCACCCGGACTTATAATGCTTGAACACTCTCACTTAGCCATAGAATTCTATAATTTTAAATTTCGGCGAAGCCCCTAGTATTCGGAAGACCGAGTTCGGGGTGCTATCCACGCCTTGGCCGGACAATTCCGGTTCCTCGCTCTAAGCGGCATAAGTCTTTAGGGACCCGAAAAAACCTCTCGAACAGCGACCGACTCTCGCCCTATCATGACGGTCAGTTTTAGCTTTCTCCACTGAGGTGCTCGACCCATCTTGACTAGGGCACAATCGCAGTGGTTCTCCCGGTGCTACCTTAGCCGATATAACGGAACGTAAGGTACCAAAACACGGGAGCCGGGCAAACCCAACTATTGACCCAAGCCATGATTCGGAGCCGATTCATATAATGCTATAAGTTCGGGGTGTCTCACTTGTGAAAGTGTTCGGACTTATGACACCATAATTTTGGGATACTTAAGCCCCTGGTGTATTGGTCGTACCAAAGTGTACGGTTGCAACATGTCGTGAAATGAACATATGTATATATAAAGGAAGTAGAGCAATAATAAGCAAAAGCTATGTATTGTTTATTCAAAAAGGTACTGCAATGAAAGCAGAACGATACAAATAGTGCGATAAGCAAGGGATGGGACTATCTAACATGTCCCCCCTCGGGGGTAAGCTGTGGGATGGTATGTAAAAGCAGGTATAATGCTCGTAATAGAGACCACACGAACACTCGGCGTGGCTTTACGCTTCCTGGCTGTTGCATCGTGAGTTCGGCGATTACAGTGCGGACAGGACTTCTCAAAGACGGAGTCCTGAAAGTAAGAAAAAGGAAGAAAAAGGAAAAAGAAAAATAATGACACAATCGGAGCCCACAGTGCGGTCGAGCCGCATTCTGGCGTGCCGTGGTCTTGCCCCTCCCCATATGCCCATGGTATCTCCGGGCGTAATTATATGCGTGTAATACTAGCTTCGCAATTTCACGAGGCGGGGGTTGGGGCGGATTACTCTGGCGTGCTTGAATCGTGCGAGCGGTCTTGTTGTAGGTTACTCGGTAGCGCTTGATGGTGTCCGGACGCTTAATGGCGGACTCGAGAGTTGCTGTGAGAGGCTGCTTTGTACCTCCGCCTCGAGGGCGTCGTGTGCTCCTCCGTTCGGAGAAGGCGTTGGTGTTTCCATTGACCGTGATTACTCCTCGAGGGCTGGCATCTTGAGCTTGAGGTATGCGTGGTGCGGCACCGCATTGAACTTTGCAAATGCGGTTCGTCCGGCAGTGTATGATAGCCGTTCGCGGAATGGGGCGATGTCGAAGATTAACTCTTCGCTTGAAGTTAGCCGGGATCCGAAGACCACTTCGAGTGTAACCCAGCCCGCATAACCGGCCTCTACACCGGTATGACGCCTTTAAAGGTCGTCTTTGTAGGTTTAATCCTTGAGGGGTCTATGCCCATTTTGCGCCGTATCACGATAAAGCGAGTTCAGGCTGCTGCCGCCGTCCATCGGGACTACGGTTAGGTGAAATCCGTCGATAATTGGGTCAAGAACCAATGCGGCGAAACCGCCGTGACAGATGCTAGTGGGGTGGTCCCTTCGATCGAAGGTGATCGGGCAGAAGACCATGGGTTGAACTTCGGGCGGCGGCTCCATCGCATATACTTCCCTTAGTGCACGCTTCCGCTCCCTTTTGGGTATATGGGTTGCGTATATCATGTTCACCGTCCGCACTTGCGTGGGAAAACCCTTCATCCTCTATTGTTCGGCGGCCGGGGCTCTTCCTCGTCATCGCTATGCAGCCCCTTGTCATTGAGTTCGGAACTTAACTTGCATTCTTGCTTGAACACCCAACAGTCCCTGTTGGTGTGATTGGTTGGTTTTTCGGGGTGCCATGTATCCGCACAAGCGATCGAGTATTCGGTCCAAGTTGGGCCGGGCCCTGGTATTTCTTTTGAATGGCTTCTTCCACGACCGGGTTTAGAGCCTCTGAATCCGGCATTGACGGCCGTATCTTCGGTGTTATCGCGATTAATGCGGCGCTTGTTCTTGCTGCGACGCGACCAGCCACTGCTGTCCTTGGTATCCGAACTATCAGGATGTTTGGCCAAGTTGTTGCTTCGAGCTAGCCAGTTGTCCTCTCCCGCACAAAAGCGGGTCATGAGTGTTGTGAGGGCTGCCATGGATTTTGGCTTTTCCTGTCCTAGGTGCCGGGCAAGCCACTCATTGCGGATGTTATGTTTGAAGGCTGCAAGGGCCTCTGCATCCGGACGATCAGCGATTTAATTTTTCTTTGTTAGGAACCGTGTCCGTAATTGTCCGGCGATTCTTCCGGCTTTGGATTATGTGGCTAAGGTCATCGGCGTCTGGTGGTCGCACATATGTGCCCTGGAAGTTATCAAGGAATGCGGCTTCGTGTCCTCCCAACAACCAATTGATTCTGCTGGCAAGCTGTTGAGCCAATGCCGATCTAGTCTTTTAAGCTTGAGTGGGAGGTATTTGATGGCATGTAGATCATCACCGCGGGCCATGTGGATATGGAGGAGATAATCCTCGATCCAGACCGCAGGATCTGTGGTACCATCGTATGATTCGATGTTTACGGGCTTGAAGCCCTCGAGGATTTGATGATCCATTACTTCATCTGTGAAGCATAGTGGGTGTCTTGGCGCCTCAGTATTGGGCTATATCACGGCGTAGCTCATATCGCCTTTGTCTCATCGTGTTCGGCCCGGCGGGTTTGCTGAATCCGGCGACGATAATCATCCCGCGTCGTTGGTCGCCCACACGATCCGTAGATCGATCTTGTATGTTTTGCCTTATCCTCCAATATATCTCGCCGTGCACGACGCGTTTTCCGTGCCTTGGTACTTTTTGAGCGGCGTCGGGGTGTGGCTTGAGCAGCGAGAGGGCCGAGAGGCTTCTCCTGTCAAGCCACGGGTGGCCGGTCTGCCATGTCGTCTTGTTGGTGACTTGGGTGCTTCCTCCTCTAGTCGAGGCAACGGCCTGCGTTTGGGGTAGCTTTGGAGGCGTTCGAGTTCATACTCTTGGCTGCAAGGACTTGATCCATCCGCCGACTAGCGTGTCTTGATCAGCTCTAAGTCGTTGCTGCTTTTTCTTGAGGCTGCTTGCCGTGGCTATAAGCCTGCATTTGAAACGCTCATGTTCGGCGGGATCCTCAGGCACGACAAATTCGTCGTCGTCGAGGCTTGCCTCATCTTCAGAGGGAGGCGCGTAATTATCGTCCTCTACCTCTCTTTCTGCCGCACTGTCGTGCGGACTTCCTTCTCCCTCCTCCTGCGCTGAGTCCTGCTGGAGGGGGTTGTCTTCAGCACTGTCCGGGGTGTTATTATCTCCCGTGCCGGAATCACCGTTTTTGCTGTGGCGGGATTTAGAGCGGCGCCACCGGCGTCGGTGCTTCGGCTGTTTCTTGGAGGGGTCATCCTCCGTTGTTCCATCGCCGTTCCCATCTTTTGGGATGTCCACCATGTATATGTCATATGACGAGGTGGCCTTCCAGTGTCATGTAGGCGCTAGGTCTTGGTCGTCTCCGGTAAATGCCGTCCATATCGCCGACGTCTTGGTCGAAGTCGAGCATGTCGGTTAAATCATCGGCAGTGGCTACAAAGTGGGTGGTGGGTGGGCGTTGAATTTCATCGTCCTTATCCCAACCTTCCCGTCCATGATCCGGCCAGGCTCTCCGGATAAAGAGAGAGAGACTTTAGTGAATTCGTGGATGTCGCCAAAGGGCGAGTATCGAAAGATGTCCGCGATGAACTCCATAACGGGCGCCCAATCGGATTCGATTGGCGGGCGCGAAGGGTACGGAGTCCGGAGAGAGTCCGACACCACAGAGTCGAGGTCTTCGCAAAGGGCGAGGATGGAGTTCGGCTCAATCGCCGTAGAGATTGTAGCCCCGTGGTGTCCAACCACTCGTCCTCGATCGGGGAATCCGGCTCGGATTAAGGGTCG
The DNA here is from genome assembly GCA_021605145.1 of Aegilops bicornis. Taxonomy (NCBI): domain Eukaryota; kingdom Viridiplantae; phylum Streptophyta; class Magnoliopsida; order Poales; family Poaceae; genus Aegilops; species Aegilops bicornis. The sequence goes on along the minus strand of CM038675.1, from coordinate 402,821,677 downwards.
GAGCGGATCTTTGATGCGGCCTCTGTGGCACCTTTGCTTGTAGAGCTAGATCATGCCCATCGAGACAATGCGACACGCTTGGCTGCGGATCGAATCCGTCGAAGATCAAGTCTCCGCGGATATCAGCCGTATAGTTCAAACTTCCAAATCTGACCTGATGGCCAGGGGCGTAGCTTTCGATCTGCTCCAGATGGCTGCTTAATTGGCCCGCAGCAAAGCCGCCGAACACGAAGATCTGTCCGGGAGAAAAGTCTCACCTTGGACGCGTCGTTGTTGATGATCGAAGGAGCCATCGGGCCTATCGGTGGCGACACGGAGGAACTCTCAATGAAAGCACCAATGTCGGTGTCAAAACCGGCGGATCTCGGTAGGGGGTCCCGGAACTGTGCGTCTAGGCGGATGGTAACAGGAGACAAGGGACACGATGTTTTTACCCAGGTTCGGGCCCTCTCGATGGAGGTAATACCCTACTCTGCTTGATTAATATTGATGATATGGGTAGTACAAGAGTAGATCTACCACGAGATCAAGGAGGCTAAACCCTAGAAGCTAGCCTATGGTATGATTGTTGTTAGATCCTACGGACTAAAACCCTTCGGTTTATATAGACACCGGATAGGTTAGGGTTACACAGTCGGTTACAATGGTAGGAGATCTACATATCCGTATCGCCAAGCTTGCCTTCCACGCCAAGGAAAGTCCTATCCGGACACGGGACGAAGTCTTCAATCTTGTATCTTCATAGTCTTGGAGTCCGGCCGTGACGATAGTCCGGCTATCCGGACACCCCCTAGTCCGGGACTCCCTCAGGCACAACATATCGTTTGATTTCTCCAAATAGGGGAGTTCCTGAGGAGCAGGAAGAAGCGGAGAAAGTAGCCCGTCGGTCTGCTATGTATCAATTCGTCGATGACGTCCTGTATAGGAAGAGATCGAACGGTGTGAATTTGAAGTGCATTCCCCGAGAGGAAGGACTGGAGTTGTTGGCAGAGATACACGGAGGCATATGTGGCTCCCACATAGGCTCGAGGGCCCTTGCCGACAAGGTGTTCTGGCAGGGTTTCTTCTGGCCCACCGCCCTCCAGGATGCAACGGCACTAGTAACCATGTGAAGCGTGTCAGTTTCATTCGAAGAAGCTTCATCAACCAGCTCAAGCCCTTCAAACAATTCCTCTTTCCTGGCCATTCTCGGTGCAGGGCTCGACATCCTGGGTCCTTTCCCCCGCGCTGTCGGGGGCTTTGAGTACTTGTACGTTGTGATCGACAAGTTCACAAAGTGGCCGGAGGTGGAATCAGTGAGGAAGGTGACAACACAGTCAGCCGTCAAGTTCTTCAAGGGGCTAGTGTGTCGTTTTGGTGTGCCAAACGGAGTCATCACCGACAACGGCACGCAGTTCAAAATCCCCACCTTCATGCAATACATCCAAGACCTCGGCAGCAAGGTCTATTTCGCTTCCGTGGCACACCCATGGAGCAATGGCCAGGCGGAGAGGGCAAATGTAGAAGTGTTGCGAGGCCTGAGGACAAAGACTTTTGATAGGCTGCACAAGAGCGGTATTTGGATTGATGAGTTGCGGCGGTTCTTTGGTCGATCGGGGCGATGTCAAATCGAGCCACCGGCGGACACCCTTTGCCCTGGTATACAGGCGTAAGCGATTCTCCCCACGGAACTCATATATGGGTCACCTCGAGTGCTCGCTTCTGACGAGCTTGAGCAAGAGCAATTGCGGCAAGATGACGCATAGCGCTCCTTGAGGAAGATCGTCTTGGTAGGCTGTGAGAGCGACGCTACTAGCAAGCCTTGCGCCGCTACCATAACCCGCAGGTTCATGCCCAAGTTTTGAGGAAGCCGACCTTGTTCTTGGCGCATTCAATCGCCAAGAATTCCAACAAGTTGGCCTTGAAGTGGAAGGCCCTTATCGGGCAATACGAGTCACCAGGCCCGGCGCAGTCCGCCTGGAGACCGAAGATGTTGTCCCAGTGAGCAACTCCTCGAACATCGAACATCTTCGCAAGTTTTACCCATAAGGCGCAGTTGTCGGGTCTCTCGGCAAGCCACCTTTTGTACAAGCTTTGCCGGCAAGGCATGTAACCCTCTGTACAAAGCCAGGCATAGACCCTGAGCATAAAAAAATGAAGCGATGGTTAAGTATCTCCCTCGGTTAGGGTTGATAGTGCTTAGCGGCGACTAACCCCTAGCCTAGAGGTTGAGTGTGCGTCTTTCTGTCCTCTTTGGTTCGCAGGGCACGTGGACACTTCTGCTGAGCCACTTGGAAGAAAGAGAACGAACCGGCGCTCCGGCACCGGCAAGCCAAGACTGCCGGGGGCTGAAGACACAAGGATCCAACCACGGAAAGCCAAGGTTGTCGGGGGCTGCGGATTCAGATAAGTCTTTCATCCCCTGTTATGCATTTCCGTATGAAACTGGGACATGTGAAACCTCGTTTATATTCTTAAACCACCGTGCTCCCCTTTTCCTGTACCCAAGAGCTATCCCCTGGGTCGGAACTTGGTCGTAGTCGCGGTGGCGAGAAAATGAACGAGGGGCCTAACTCTACTTCGCCCCTGCCTCCTCCAAGAGCATGAGAATGGTTGACTGAAGTGGGGGATGGCAAGGCCTGTTGCCGGGCAATAATGTTTATCTTAAAAATAACAAGGATTCGTTCCTTGGCATGGGCCTCGCTCACGCACAAAGAACCCGGCAAGCACCCTTTTTCATTAAAAAGCGTCCGTCTGAGTGCAGTTAAATGCGGAATAAAAAACATGTGCAAGGGGATTGCAAGTTTTAAATCTAACAAGTGCCCGCAGACTTACAAACTAAAAACAGATAAGATGCCCGTAATCCTTTTCTTGTCCCTCTCCTCAGAAGATGGAACAAGGTAGCAGGAGGGTGAAAGGAGCGCCTAGGCGAGGTGTGAGAAGCAGAAGGCACCAAGAGAGCATCCCGATGCCGGGAGAGGATCTGGAAGATTAGGCAGCGGCCTGACAATACGCGACGAAGGCGTCAGTGCCCGCGTACTCCGACTTGACGGCCGCCGCCCGCCTTCTTCGCCTTCTCCGGCCCTCCTACGCCAGCCGCCCAAGGAGGCAATGGGAAACGCGTCGATGGAGAGCTTGACGAGGAAGGCCCTTGGCAGGGCGCGTGGCCGAGGGAGGGGCGATGCAGTCAGCCGGAGTCGGGGTCGGCGTCCCGCCGCTCGACGCCCTCGTCGTTGTTGTCGCTGCCCTCCTCGTCACTCCCACTCGAGGAGGAATCTTCATCGTCGGAGGAGCTCTCCACGCAGTACTTCAGGCGAGTTCCAAGATCTCCAAAGACCTTGATGGAGAGCAGGTCGTTCTCCATTAGCTTGAAGTAAAGAACGAGCCCCGCCGTCAGGCTGTGGGTGCGAGCAAACGTTTTCCATCCGCGACGGAGGTACATGACGTGAGGAGCGGGGAAGTCGACGTCGACCCGTGTGCCGCCGTTCCCACAACCCCTCATGTGCAACCTGAGGGTCTGGGGTGGATCGAGCTCCATCTCCCGGAAAAATGGGGTAGGGAGACGGAGGCGGCGACGCGGTGGCCGGCGCAGCCTGATGAAGAACTCGCGGGGCTGGTCCCCGACGTGGCCCTCCATCGAGGGAGGCATCGCTGACGGGGGCGAGGCCGGAGCGCCGCCCCGTCCCCCCTCTTCCCCGAGCGCCACGGCAACCTCGGCCTCGCCCCCTCCCCCTTCCTCTCGTGGCCGGCTTCGCCGCCACGAGTTCTTGGGAAGGAGGGACGCGCTGTCAAGCAGCGACCCTCGCTGCCACCGTTGAAGGGCCGACGCCTCCTCTCGCCATGGCAGACGGAAGAAAGGAGCCGAAGTGAATGGGATGGATGATGAAAGGATGTGGGATGTCGTCCCCCTCCCCCTTCTTATAAAGGGGCGGGGTCGGGGCTCGGCCGCCCCACTCGTCCAATCCGGCCATCGGGGGCGCAGGGAATTGAGACCGACATGCTGCCCCAATCAGCAACAGCCCGATTTCACGCCTCCACCGCCTGCCACCTGCATGGGGGACACGTGGCGAGCAAGCAGAATTGAGGGGACGGGTGACGCGACCGTTCCCCACCCTGTGATCATGGGGCACGGACGCCTTGAAGGCCACGACCCGAGTCCGCCCGAGTAAATGAGCCGCGCCTCTGCACCTCCCTCTTTTTTGGGGAAGGCGCGAGCCGCCTCTTTACCACGATGTGACACATGCGTGCGGGGATCGCCCCACACTTGACCCCCACGTCACGCACGACCCTCCACGTTGCGCGTTCAACGTGGGTCGTGCGGAAGCGCAGCAGACGAAAGTTACCACAGTAAAAATCCCGCCCCGACTGCCCGCGCACCTTTCTGGGCCTGGCCCAACAACGTGTCGCGCTTTTGTGTGGCCCAGGCCCGGGGGCTCCTGTCGGTGTACAAAAGTAGGGGCACTCCTTTTTACCCCTTTACTTGTGCACGGACAGTTGGAGCCGCGCCCACGGCCACACTAAGCAGGGCATAGGAGGGAAGCCGAAAGCACAAGACAACCAAGGCAACACCAAGACCAGAAACACAAAGAGCAATAGGGCGAGGTGGACCCCCCCCCCCCGGCAAGACCCTTGCCGGGACGACCTCTGCGGCCGCGGGAAGAGCTTTGCCGGGGCAACTTGCCCAACGCCAGCGGAGCGAGCCATCCTTGAGCCCAAAGGTTCCAAACGCCGTCAACAACTACATTGGAACCAGGGCTCGGGAGGCACCTCCGTGGTGGCGTGTAGATCTTTGTCAAGATCATAAATACACAGGATCAGATGAGGACCAGAAGACGACGACCCTCGGCGGGATCCTAGCCAAGGAAATCCACAAGACCCCCGGCAAGTGCCTTGCCGGGGATGACCGCAGCGCCACGGCAAGACCCTTGCCGAGGGCATCAGCAGGGCCACAGCCAGGCCCGCACCAGCAAAGACTCCACCGCCGTCCCCAAGCAGCTGCTAGCTCAACTAGCTGCGCAGGCACCTGTGTGGCGACGGGCGGCCTCTACACCGACCCAGCAAGCACCTGCGTGGTGGCATGCGACCCTTCGTGAAGGCTCCACCGCCGCGCCAGCCCAGTAGCCAGCCAACATGGCGGAGCAACACCTCGTCAGCTCTGACGCACGTCGAAACCGGGCGAGGCGGCGACAGCTGGGACGTGCTTCCTTGTCGTCCCCGATAAAGTGAGAGGGGCACGTCGACAGTGCATTAAATGCGTTTGTCCGACGGAACCAGAGGATAGGCTTATCGACTGTACACCTTTCCACCTCCTGTGTGCCACTGTGGCAACCCCTTTTTCCTATAAAAGGAGGCCCGAGGCGACCAGGAGAAGGATTCGGATCTTTTGGGCAAGTTACACCCCGTAGCTAGCTCAAGAACACAATAACACTCAAATACATCCACCAAAGCAGGACTAGGGTATTACGCATCTTCGCGGCCCGAACCTGGGTAAATGATCCGCGTGCTTCCTGTCAGACCCGCTCTTTGCACAACCCCGCGCAAGCCAACCGTAGAAGGAATCCCAGTGATTCCATAGGTGTCGTTCCCCCGACAGAAATCATGCTCATCATTCAAATATCTAGGGACAAACATTTTATTGAGTTCTTATTCTAACAATTGAGCACTATTTTCCTTTCCATCATTTTCACGAACGACATTAAAACGACGAAGCATATGAGGCAACCTCAATTCCCTTTTTTGTAGTTTTCTATTATAGACTAAACTAGTGATAAAACAAGAAACTAAAAGATTCAATTGCAAGATCTAAAGTTATACCTTCAAGCACTAACCTCCCCGGCAACGGCGCTAGAAAAGAGCTTGATGTCTACTACGCAACCTTCTTGTAGACTCGTGTTGGGCCTCCAAGCGTAGAGTTTTGTAGGAGAGTAGCAAATTTCCCTCAAGTGAATAACCTAAGGTTTATCAATCCATGGGAGGCATAGGATGAAGATGGTCTCTCTCAAACAACCCTGCAACCAAATAACAAAGAGTATCTTGTGTCCCCAACACATCCAATACAATGGTAAATTGTATAGGTGCACTAGTTCGGCGAGGAGATGGTGATACAAGTGTAATATGGATGGTAGATATAGGTTTTTGTAATCTGAATATATAAAAACAGCAAGGTAGCAAGTAACAAAAGTGAGCAAAAACGGTATTGCAATGCTTGGAAACAAGGCCTAGGGTTCATACTTTCACTACTGCAAGTTCTCTCAACAACGATAGCACAATTAAATCATATGGCAATCCCCCAATGCGCGACAAAGAGTCACTCCAAATTTCCTATCGCGGAGAACATAAGATGAAATTGTTTGTAGGGTACGAAATCACCTCGAAGTTATTCTTTCCGATCAATCCATTGAGCTATTCCTATAAGTGTCACAAACAGCCCTAGAGTTCGTAGTAAAATTGTTGAGTATAATGTATATTAGGAAGTATAGGATAGACTAGGATTTGTTCCTGCCTTGTCTTGTACTCCAAGTTGATCATTGTACTCTTATATATATGCCCACGAGGCTCAAGCAATAAAACAACTATTCCACCAATCCTCTCTCCCTTCTAACATGGTACCAGTTTCCGGGTTCTAAACCCTAGCCGCCGCCGCTTCCGCACCCGCGCGCCATCCCCGGGGCGGTCGGCCTCCATGACCGCCGCCGGGGGCCGGCCGCCCGTACCTAGGGTTCGTCCGCCGGTCGTGTTGACCGACTGCCCTAGAGATTCTTTTTCCCGAGGCCTTGCTCCGGGTTTTTTCGCTCTCTCGCCGGTTGTTTTGATTGGCATTTTTCTTTTTGGTTTTCCGATCTATGCTTGATCGGTTTGCGTCACCTGCCGCCGCCGTCGACCCCAGTGCGCATCTACTCTGACACCGGCGCGACCTGCCGGCCTCTTCACCGACCCAGCGGCCTCGCGCGACACGCGGCACCTAACAGCCTCGTCCGCGCATCTGCCCGCCCGTCGCTCCGACCCGGCGGCCTCGCGCGAAAGGCGGCCCCTCACGGCCGTCATCCACACGTCGGCCCGCTCGTCGATCTACGCCGGCGGTCACCGCCCTATCCCCGAGTTCAGCGTGCCCCTCCGCCGATTGAGCAACAGGCGGCCGCTGTGTCGCCCCGTCGGGCCGCCGTTTCGCCGCCCCGTGGTTCTCCCCGTGGCTGCACCGATCCGTGCCGCCGCTGTGTCGCCCCTTCAGGCCGTACTGCCGCGGCAAGTGATCTCCACGGCCTCCCTGAGGCCATTCCCGTGGTTGCACCACCTCGCGCGCTACCGATGCGTCGCCCCTTCGGGCCGTAGTGCAGCGGCCCGCGGTCAACCGCCGCACCGAGGCCGTCCGCTCCAGGCCATCCTCGAGGCTGCACCGACCCTCGCGCTGCCGCTACGTTACCCCGTCGGGCCGTAGCGAGCGTGGCATGCGATCCCTGCAACCGCTCCGAGGTCTTCCCCGCCGTCGCCCCGTCCTGCCCGCCACCGTTGTGTCGCCCCTTCGGGCCGTAACGTTGCGGCATGTGGCCCACCACCGTCCACGTGTGTTGACTTCCATGTGATATGTGCCATGCCGCATCCATTGGCGCGGGAACGTCACCGTCCGCGTCGGTCTTCGTCATGTTGTCGGGTTCATTATCGCCTTCTTCGAGCACTGTCGTCGCGCTTGTGACCTAGCCGCCACCGCCGCCTCCTCAGGTCGCCGCCGCCGCTCTTCTTCCCGGTCCATGGCGATTACCTCGACATCGACCACGGCGTCCCTCACACGGAGACCTCAACAACGGCTACACCACCCTAAGCTCTCGGCTACATCGATATCGGCACAAAGGGCTACTGCCTTGCTTGAGCAACCTTGTCGGCTTCCACTCCAGCCACGACTTCCGCAATGCAACGACCGTTACAACTATGGGGGGTGTCCGTCAAACGCCATCGATTCTTCTCCGGCCTCACCGTCTCAAGGCTGCCACTGCTAGGACTGCGAAGTGTTGAGTATAATGTATATTAGGAAGTATAGGATAGACTAGGATTTGTTCCTGCCTTGTCTTGTACTTCAAGTTGATCATTGTACTCTTATATATACGCCCACGAGTCTCAAGCAATAAAACAACTATTCCACCAATCCTCTCTCCCTTCTAACAAAAATAACACCATATGAAACACATCAATCAACCCTAGTATCACCTAGATACACCAATGTCACCAAAAGTATCCGTGGGTCAATTATACGATATGCATCAAACAACTTCAGATTCATAATATTCAATCCAACACAAAGAACCTCAAAGAGTGCCCCAAGATTGCTACCGGAGAAACAAGGACGAAAACATGCATCAACTCCTATGCATAGGTTACACCAATGTCACCTCGGAAATCCGCGAGTTGAGTGCCAAAATCAAGTGAATCAATGGAACACCCCATTGTCACCACGGGTATCCCACGCAAGACATACATCAGGTCTTCTCAAATCCATAATAATATTCAATCCGATAATAGTGAAACCTCAAAGGTAAAACTCAATTCATCACAAGAAGGTAGAGGGGGAGAAACTCCATATGATTCAACTATAGTAACAAAGCTCGCGGTACATCAAGATTGTGCCATATCAAGAACACGAGAGAGGGAGAGAGAGAGAGAGAGAGAGAGATCAAACACATAGCTATTGGTACATACCCTCAACCCTGAGGGTGAACTACTCCCTCCTCGTCATGGAGACTGCCGGGATGATGAATATGGCCACCGATGATGGTTTCCCCCTTCGGCAGGGTGCCGAAATAGGCTCTCGATTGATTTTTCGTGGCTACAGAGACTTGTGGCGGCAGAACTCCCGATCTCGGTTTCTTTCTGTGGGTTTCGGGATTTATAAGAATTTTGGCGTCGGTTTCACGTTAGGGGGGGTATAGGAGGCAGCAGCAAGGCAGGGGCCGCGCCCTCCACCCTTGTGGATGCCTCGTGGCTTCTTTGGTCCATCTCTGGTACTCCATGGGCTTTTTCTGGTCCATAAAAAATCATCATAAAGTTTCAGCTCGTTTGGACTCCGTTTGGTATTCCTTTTATGTAAAACTCAAAAACAAGGAAAAACATAAATTGGCACTAGGTTCTAGGTTAATAGATTTGTCCCAAAAAATAATATAAAATAGCATATTAATCTGTACCTATATATATATATATATATATATATATATATATATATATATATATATATATATATATATATATATCTTTCCCTAATAATAAAGCACGGATTCACTCCGTGGGTTCACCGTTACAATACGTTTCTTTCCGTGATTTTACGCTTTTAGTTTGAATTTAAAACATATTTGAGGTGGTACTAATCTATCTATATATCCTACTTGTAAGTCAAAGACGCTCATCGACTTGCAACAACGATTGGGCCGGCCCACCAGTAAGAGCCGAACGCAAGGGGCGACCTCAGCGTCGCCGGGATCTCGTGCGCGGCGTGGACGCTGGCACTATACGGTTTCCTTCGCTAGGTGATGAGTACTTTGACCGGTCAAGGCAAAATATCCTTCGTGTACCAGTCCACGTACTCCATGTAGTGCCTTTTTTGTTTCCTTATTGAGCCACGTAGTCACGAACGAGAAAATTGCACAGGCTCAGGGCACAACTAGAGTAAATCTTTGAGAATAACTCTCCTCCCGTTCACTATAGCAAGAAAAAGAATTAGACGCGCGGACGTATAATCTGATCACTTGCCATATATCCAAAAAAAAAATTATGCATGTTCTAATTTGATGTGATTGTGCCTTCTAAAAAATTAGTTTTTAAAATCGTTCATGAATTTTAGAATGTTTATATGTTTTAACAATAGTGTTCATATATCAAAATAATGCTCACACCAATTGAAAATTGTTCACCTTTTTCTCAAATAAAATTGTTCATGTAATTCTAAAAAGTGTTCACATGCTTATAAATATTTTGTAATTAAAAAATTCATGCTCTTTAATCCGTGTGATTTAAAAAGTATTTATATATTTCAAAAAGAATAACAATGCATTTTGAAAATAAAATATACAATTTAAAAGTGAATGGGTGTATGAGAGACGGTGTATGTACTAGGTGCAAGCCGTAGCTCGGCAAGGGCACGTCCAACTCGACAAGATTAATTCTCAACTGTTAGACATTCACTTGCGACGATGTTGTTCAATGGCAAGTGTGTGTGGGTTTAGTGTTTAGGTAGTGGCTGAGACCATCACTTTGAGATCGGCCACGTTCAGACACATTACGATTAGGTGGACATCGCGATCATGGTTGGTAGGAAAGAGGATAAGCGACAACACGGATATGGGCAATGTTGAAATATATAAGGTGAACCTTTCGAGGGATCTAAAATTGTGCTTCCATTATACTAGAAGCATGCATTTGTTTTTCTTCCGCTGCAACGCATGGGCATGTTTGCTAGTATATATGTATATGTATATATATATATATATATATATATATATATATATATAATATATATATATATACTAATAAAGCATGGACTGTTTCTGGTCGTCCGTCACGCCATTTTACAAATAAACCCCTCAGTTTTCTGTAAATCAACCCGCAGTACACGTTTGAGTTACAACCGAACCGTTTTTACTCATTTCTCAAAAAACCCCCTGACGTTTTAGACAATCAACCCGCCATCCATATTTAAGTCAGTCGAAACGTTTTTTCAGTTTTAACAAAAAAACCCTTGACATTTCGGTTAATCAATCTACAGTTTATGTAAAATAAGATTATTCATATCTTTAAACCGTAACTTAGATTTTAACATGTTATATATGAAACTTGATTAGAAAAATATGTAGAATCTAAATATGAAGTTATTTTTAGCTGTTAAATATTTCTAAAATATAATTTTTATGCAAACTTAATATATAATTATGCAGTCTGTTTTTTTGTATAAATCGGTGATTCTAATTGCAAATAAACATCTATTAAAACCAGAGTGAGAGAAAAAACATCGAGAACCATGCATACACAACTATGAAAAACCTTGCGGAAAAAAAACAACATACTTCTTATCTTATTCCAAGCGAGTGTGCGCACGTGCGCACGCGCAAAAGAGAGAGACATTAAGACTAACCACATTCAAACGTGTTTTCATTGTGTGAGCACAGAGGCCACTGCCGGCAACACAAATGCGATGCCACGTGAAACTAAAAGACTTGGGCCTATTAATGTCTTGAGTCATGGTTATTGGTTAAGAGTGTGTGTTATTTTCTTTCCCGTTGCAATGCAATTTGGGTTTTTTGGCGAGTGTCAATGTGTCTGGAGGAAATACAAATGTGATGCCATGTGAAACTAAAAGATGCGGGCCTATTAAGGTCTTGAGTCATGGTTATTGGGTTAAGAACATGTGTTATTTTCTTTCCCGTTGCAACGCACGGGTTTTTTTGCTAGTATTATATTATATATATTATATTATATATACTAATAAACCAGCGATCCATTGTTAGTAACTTTTTTAAAAAGTCCCTGTACTTTTGGGTAATCAACCCGCAGTCCACGACTAAGTGAATAACGTTTCGCTCAGCACGTTTTACATAAAAACACCTCATATTCTACATAATCAGCCCGCAGTCCATAACCATCTCTTTTCTCCTGAGTCCATGCGCTCCAAGCCGGTTCCGAGCGAGATGGGGCCGCTATGCAGACGACGCCGGGCGCGGCGGCGGCGATCTCCGGCCAGATCCGGTCGGGGAGGCAAGGCAGGGGCCGGATCCTGTTCTGGGGACGGCGTGGAGGCGATCTACGAGGCGTGGGAGGTCAGGCGGCGGGGTTTGAACTCCAGCGGGCCCCCTTTTGATGGACGGGGCCGCCCACATCGCCAACGACTCCCCGGAGGCCGACAGGGCCTCCTCCTCCGCGTCCTCTACCTGCTCGGCCCCCTGGCGCTCCCGGCCGCACAAGTGGATTCACCTACGGCGGCGCCGGCGACCATTGTCCGCTCGGAGAGGAGGGGCGGCGAAGCCGACGGCAAGGGCGACGGTGACGACGTGCAGGACCTCGCGCTGCCGCTGGGGAGATGTCCTTCGCGGCGGATCTCGCCCAGGTGAGCGTCTCCTCGGGTTTGGCCACTGCTCTTGTTCCTTAATTGGTAGGCGGCCCAAAGATCCGATTTTTCCGCCCCTCGTGCGGTTCTGTTGATTAGTGCCTTGCTTCATGGTCCCTCGATTGCTAATTGAACGACGGCCGACGGCTAGCTGATGTGGTGGCCGGTCTCTGGCTCGCGAGTGCCGTGGTGCTCAAAAACTCGATCCCTCGAGTGGTGCAAACTCCGCATCATGGACGACAGGTCGAGCGCACGCGGCAGCCAGCCGTCATACAACCCATGCGGAAGAAGACGATTGTGTTTCCGTGGTTGATGAAGGGGCTGGTGTCATCGTGCCTATCAGCGTAGTTGTTGTTCTGAGAATTTCCATGATAAGCCAGCAGTGAATCTGTCTTGGCTGCAGATAAAAACTGTTGCAGCGGTATATGGATTCAGAAGTGACGAGTGCCCATGATTATGTTGCAATACATGCCTTTGGAAAACCATGGCCAGTGTTGTTTCCACCGGACCGGGTCCTCTCTCCGCTGTTCTGATCTAATGTCGACTGTGTGTCGTTGGCTTCCCGTGCACAAGGTCCTACCGGTGGCATTGGGCACCACGTGGGAAGCGGAAGGAGGAGCCGCAACTCTCCATGCAAGCTCGGGTCAATGTCATCGCAAGTTCCGTGCTCGACGTTGCTGTTCAATCTCGCCTCAGCTGATTTCGCCCGCCGTCCGCCCGATGCTCCACACTTTGCCATAACTCAATCTGCCGGTTCTCCGCTTGAGGTACGTACTGAAGCTAACCTTGCAAGAGGCAGGCATGGGAGGCATGATTGTTGCTGAAGCGGAACTCATAAATGTCTCACGTCATGTGGTTCTGTGCTATTCTTAATCTTCTTCTCTGAAGTGTGTAGTTTCAGATTCACATCAAATGTGTTGCGCTTGCAGTGCATACCAATGTACAGTTTACCGATGTGTATATATGCGGAGTCGATGGAAAACATTGAAGCTAGTAGTTGTATACCTATTTCAAAAATCAGCAAGTGGTTAGTAACATTCTACATCAAGGTATTACAGAGAGAAAGGAGTATCTCCTATTTTATTTTTGTGGGATTGGGAGCAATTTAGAAACTTATGAAAATATAGGAATCATTCTCACTTTAATCTCCAGTCCTCTTGTTTTGCTTCATTTATCATGCATTATGCATGTCATATGTTCCCACAAATGCCTGGCAGAAGCACAACTTTCATAAGGAACGTAGAATGGTCACTTTGGTAGCAGGGCAGATGCACGCGTTCCCAGTATATATGTAAAATTATATGCATATCTAGCCATAGAAATACATGCATCTGAACCGCATCGGACATAGTGTCGGACTGTCAGCCTAAAATATTCCTCTTTATATCATTCTCCATTTCTGTGAATATGCAAATATAAGTGCCATTTATGTGCTTGTGGAACTTTTGCTGTAAAATTTCACGCTTCTTTACGAAAAGTAGGTTGAAGAAAGTTTTGATTTTTCTTGGATAGGTTATCATATGACAGAACGTCTGGGGTGAAAGCTAAGCTACTTCCAATGGTAAGAATTGAAATCTGGATGAAACCTCCATTATTTGTTTTATATATTTTTAGATACATGAGAGAACTAATGATATTTTTAGACTGTAGAACAACCCTTTCAAGGATTCTCTCTCTATGATCATATATATTGCCTCAGCTTATATCCTTGCTGCGCGCATGGGCGTGTCAGTAGCATTACTTTGATAACATGTCTATATCACTGTAATGTTGGACATAAGTTCTGCTACATCTAAACAAGCTTATCTGATTTCCAAGAAGAGTAAAAAAATCTTTAGTAATTTCCTGGATTTTGCTTATATCACTGTAATGTTGGACAATAAGTTCTTAATACATTTGGAGCATCTACTCTCTGGTAAGGAGTCATGGGAAGACTATATTTTAGTTGACATTGTAAATGATTTTAATGGCCACAATTTTTTCTTGTTTCTTTTCAGGTCCCAAATGAGAAGGCAAGAAGGTATCAGCTGTATGAGAAGACCCCCGCCCATTCCATTCTCTATGAAGTCAAAAGTTTCCCACTGAATATATTTGTTACTAAAACGGTCATTATGTCAGCACCACGATCGTGTGCCTATTGTTGGCTCTTAATTCTATAGGATTATTTGATTTGTTTGATTCATTATGTTCATATTTATGAAGCAACAAAATACATTCAAGATCAGGGTGTGTGAGGGTTAAACATGTTAATTTATGTGGCATCAAGCTATGTATGTTGATATCATGATCTCCTTTTCTTTTGCTTTGCAGAATTATTCTCGACACTGGAGATATATGCTAATGCTCTAGCTTTGCTAATTTTATCTTTTGATTTCATTTCAGTGGTGGAGTATTGCATCTCATTCACAGTTGTAGATGTGTGCCAAGATATCAAATCATCTGTCTTTTAGATCAACGGCATGCCCATGGTGGTTCACCCCTAGATTTAAATGACTCTAAAGTCCATGGTCCACCTAATAAAGATAGAAATAATTATGTTGGTAAGGTGGGTTAAACCCAACTTAAGCTCACACTGTTTTTATGTTCTCTTACACCTGCAGGTATTATTAAACAATATCCTAACTGAATAATTATGTTGGTAAGGTGGGTTAAACCCAACTTAAGCTCACACTGTTTTTATGTTCTCTTACACCTGCAGGTATTATTAAACAATATCCTAACTGAATATCAAACACATTGCTGGCTACATGATATGCAAAGTAAAATGTATGTTGCTACTAAAATTTATATCCGAATGATGGTGGCCATTATCTATTTTTAAGAAAACATATCTCCCAAGTTTGACAAAGGTTTCCTTCATACTTCGATCAATATTTTCCTCCATTCTTGAATATAGCTATTTGTAATTTTCCTTTAGTTGAATTCTGGAAGGATTTGGTACAATAACATTACTTCACATTGTCACTGGAGGTGAGGGTTACATTATTTTATGATGTTTGTAAGAGTTTTATATAATAAGTGACACGTGGAGCTGGTTTTGCCAATTGTGAGACATCTAACGATTATCACTAAGTTTGAATTCACACCAATTTTCCCTGTTGCATTCATGCCAAACTCCAATCAGAGCAATGCGTGCCCATTGGAGTAGATCTATGTGTAATGTTATCTTCTGCCATTTGTGATGTTTGTTAGAGTTGGATACAAAAAGTGGTGCGTACTAGCACGCCGGAATAGGTTTTTTTATATTTTTTGCCCATTGCAACGCACGGGCATTTGTATTAGTGCATATAAAACAACCAAAACAGATAATATAATTGCATGGAACAATCAAAAATTATAAATACGCTGGAGAGGTATCAAGCATCCCCAAGCTTAATTCCTTTTCGTCGTCGAGTAGGTAAATGATAAAAACAAAAATTTTGATGTGAAATGCTACCTGACATATTTATCAATGCAATCTTCTTTATTGTGGCATGAATATTCAGATCCATAAGATTCAAAACAAAAGTTTAATATCTATTTATATACTAAAAGTAATTTATGGGCTAACCAGAAAAAATAAAATTAAGATAGAAATTACCACAAAAAATAGAAACATCCAACCATTAATTAAATAGATAAAATAATCTATAGCCATTAGATTAGATTAACTTAAAATTACCCACCATTGCCATTACAATGGAACATATCCTTCCGTCACACGTTTTCTCTCTAAAAAATAACCTATCCTATCGAGGCGAACGACCAAGCACGAGGGAACGGGCTAGAAAAATTACAGAAAACCCTACGCAAAGGAATGCTCCAGCTTGGCTGCACCATCTTCGCCGCCATTACGTTGGTGCACTACCACGGAACAATCAGCCTTCCATGCAATAATCTAGCTTTCCAGCCCTGCGTCCTACTCCTCTAAAGCTGATAATCCATGGATTGCAAAGAAAAGGAAGATGCCAAGCAGATACGGCTGGAAAGCACATGCTTCCAAGATGGCTCACAGCAATATGCAGCTTGAGTAGCGGTCCAAGTCAAGGTAGACACGCTGATAGCTTCTCCCAAACTATGCAGTCCTACACTGATCATTAGCATGCACGTCCTCTAATTTTAGTTCTTCAACTTTTTTAAAACCCAAACCCATGCCACTTGCAACCCCGTAGGATCAAGTCCGAAGATGGCAAGGGCTTTGATAGTGCATCAATAGTTTCATCTAATTATTGTGATTTACAAACGAGTGCACGACCATGGCAATTCTATCTTCGACTTGTACTGATGGTTCACCCCACAGCCAAATTTAGATAACTTAATAACCTACAGAAGGTTCAAGTCTCTCTCTATATATCTCTATGCATCTACTATTGAACTTATTAATTAAGCATCCTCTAGAACTGAAGTAGGACACATTCACTGAAATTGATTTTGTAATATTATAAAAATATATACACCACCATGATGGCTTTCCCTAAAAACACACGAGCAAGCGCCTAAATCTCCTAGATTGCGCCATCAGCAACATCGAGTGAGCAGACCACCTCCAGTAAGTACCATCTGCAGATATTGTAAAGAACTGACGTAAGGTTAAATCTTTTCTTAATAGCGAGAACAGAAACGACGGTGCAACTGACGTCTTCAATTCAAGGTATGACAACACAATCAAATAGCTTGTAAACTCAGGTCGGGCCCTTCTAAGTCGTTACTGACTTACTGTACATGAAGCCATCCTCAGTTACGATCCTATGATCCATTAAATATATGCTTTATGGACTTGCAGGTAACAACAACACTAGGGTAAAACATACTCACAATAGCTATGTTTTCACGTGAAGATTGGAACTTTACATCCACTGGTCTTGGAAGTTGATCTCCTTTACTTCTAGTCTTCTACAACAAAGACGAAAATATGTAAGCTGAAAAAATAATCAAAATCATAAATCTTCATAACCTTGATTTGTACTGTAACAATTTTACAATATCATCTTCTTTAATCATATATGCATTCTCTATCGTGCAGGAAGAAACAAACAAAATAAATGGTGGGACACATAGCAAAAATGTGAGAAACCTGCGGAGATGGTTAAAAGCATCAAATAGACAATCCAACAAGCTGATCCGTTACTTACCATGAATCTTTAATAGGTTGTATCACACGAATGTTACAACTAGAATATATAATGCAACAATTCAAGATAGGCACATGTGGGTTTGTGATTTAAGCTTGGATGGGAAAAAATAAATTATTAGCTTATTCATGTGAATTCAGTCAACATCTATTTAAAAGATGGGAGGAGAATGAAACTTGGAGACAAGAAAAAGAGACAACCTTTGATAATATACGGAGATGTGCCAGACTGCACAACTATGCCAAAAGAACAACCTTTGAACCACGTGCGGTAAGAAAATCTTCACGAAGTTCTTTCCTTATGGGTATTATTATCATCCACTATCTTTACTTACTGTTCTGAATTCAACTTCTAAACTTTCCTTACATGATGCATGACCGTAGTACGGTATACTCAAAGCAGTATTCTAGCTTGCTGATGCTTTGGACATGAATTGTGCTATCTATGTGTTTCATTCTTTCAGGCTTACAAAAAGTTAATTCATTAACTCAGTGGATTTGATGTGCAAATATTTGATCTTACACAATTTACCGTACACAAATGGTTATCATGCCCGGCCTCCTCTATAGTTGCACATGACCTGCAACAAATTTTAACTGCTCAATTAAATAAAAAACATGTTACATTTGGTCCTGGCAGTAATTATCAATTATTACTTTGTCATTGGTATTTATATTTATGCAGGGCAAGTAATTCAACAGAGGTAGCTAGAGATGTAAGACTATATAGGAAAAGAAGAATACAAAGAACCAGCAGGACAAAAAATTCAACATCACTCCGTCTGGTAAGATTACGAGGTAAGCAACAACAAAATTCAATCAAGATCTACAATTTGGACATTCATGAACCTGCTATTTCTGTTATGCACGTGTACATGACTAAAATTAACACAAACTGTACAACATAAAAATCCAGGACAATAAATAAGACACCAGCTATGTAAGTTCTATTAAGGTTGTTTTATTAGTACGAACAAGAACAACCAGACATTAGAAATATTTAAATTGACGTTGAATCCAGAAACATGAACATGACACCGGAAAGGACAAATATGGAAATTCAGAACATCGGAACCCAAGCTGCAAGTGCGAGTGACGTGGTGCAATTTTTTGGTATAAAGAAAAAACTTCAGGTAGAGCGAGAAGCATGCCATCTTTTGGACTATGCAGCCAATAGGACAAGGTTGACTTGCCACCATAGAGAGCGATGTCGTCTTACCATAGAAAATTACTAAGGAAATACAACGGAAAGAGGTGGAAAAACTACATGCAAAATATCATATCGTATAACTCCATGGTCGCTTTCACATTAGTGGAAGGAAAGGTAAACACAGAAATAAACAATGTACATTGAGGTAAATAGGTACTCTACTACCTGAAGGTAAAGAGAACCATGCATGACACAGTTGTACACCTATGACACTACAAATGAGGTAAAAACATGATTAACACGTCAACATCAGAAGATAAAGGGGAGTCAACAGATGCTCACATAGTCGAGGGCCTTAAAATATTTTGGATGGAGATAATAGAATAGAAAAACATTCAGAATATCGGCTCAAAACAAAACACTCAGAATGGCAATGGGTAAATTCGAAGAAGTTGATTATCATAGAGTGAGATTAAGACGGCATGGCATGCCATATGCAAATGAAGTTGCAGCCATAATTGTGCATGATGAAACAGAGAATATAAAAGGACAAGATATCATTGTTCAGTACAAAGACATGAGGCCGAGAAGAATATCAGAGAACTTGGCTATGCAGTATTCACTATTATTCCCCTATGAAGAAGATAGGTACAGAGGAAATATAGATTAAGTATTAAAAGAAGGTGCAAAGTGCAAGAGAAAGCATGTAGAATGTTGGAATACTATGAGAATGATATACAACAATGTACTAACCAATTGAAACACATGTGTGAAAGCTTAAATTTCAGTACAATGTGGATGCCCTTGCATGCATTCTGCAGTACAGCCAGACTGGATCAAAAGACATCAAGGAAACCTAAGAATGGAATTATATGCTGGCTTGCGAGACGCAATAGAAAGACGTTCTATGCTAACATGATATGACAGCACGAACATGATTTATTATTCCCAGAAGTATTGGAGACATTCAACAACATTTCTTGGAAAAATAGTTCAATAATACCAATTGTCCACACTATATTATCTGATATTTCAAGCTTATTCTATTATACAAGTGACATCATCCATAGATTGGTATCATTCGTATGTAGAATGCAATCACACCTATTTTCCTATTCACTTCTTAAAATTATTTCTATATTTGGGAAATAGTAACATTATAGCTTATCACAAATATACTAATTACTCTAAAAAGGTGGAGGCGGCATAAAAATATTTATACCTTTCACTAATAATAAGTTGTGCCTTAATCACATTATATTAATTTAGTCAGGCACATGCAGAAAAAGGATAAGAAAAAAGAAAAAAATATGAGAGAGACAGGAAAGGGAGAAGGGGGACCCGTAGGTACAACAATGAGCCACCGAAGTCAGGCTGCCACTGTCGAGGATGAAGACGACCTGCCGGGCTGCCTCGCTCGGGGACATCCACGATGCGATGGAAGACAATGCCGCCAGCAACCTCACAATCATGGTGGGTCCAAGCTAGCTGCGGAAGACGAGATCCAGGCCCAAATCGCCACACCGACGACAACGGCACTGTCAAGATCGACGACCTGGCAACTTCATTGCGCAGCTTCTCATCGAGCCCTGCTATCGCTCTGTCGCCGTTGACTGGCCGGAGAGATTGAGGAAGCATACACGGAGCCAATCCAGGCGCCGTAGAAGGCCACCCCATGGCCGCACCAGTGAGCTGAGATGTAGATTAAGGTGCATGTAGGGTGAGGATGAGCAAGGTCACGACTAGGAATCAAGAGGGGGAACAATTAAATCTGCAACACCGATTACCAGCGTCAATAGAGGGAAATGAAAGGGGATCAGGAGAGAGTCAGTTGGTAGTCTCCGTTTTATGGGTTTTTTTGTCCCACTTCCCACCCTTCATGTAATTTATGTTTGTCCCTCATCCCACTCCCACCTTCCCGCATGTAACGACCCTCTCGACAAAAAAAACTCAACCAAAAGAGGGAGCGATGCTTCGAACGAAAAAAAACCTGCGAAAAAACCTACGAAAAAAATCAATAACTCGCCAATCGACACAAAACTAACCAACAGTTCATCAAGTTCTAGACAAAACTGTCTCCGTTCATCAAGTTCTGAGCACCAGCTCCAGTGAAATTAGGTGTTCATCATCTGGACAAAACTGTCTCCGTTCATCAAGTTCTGAGCACCAGCTCCAGTGAAATTAGCTGTTCATCCTGCCATAATCGCCAAGTTCGTGTAGGTGTTGGTCGCCTGCATGCACGGCCACGCCGCCGCCGCCGCAGCCGTCCCCTGTTACGAGTCTCGCTCACTGCAAGCTGCTGAGCCCGTGCCCATCTCCCATGAGGCAAGGTACAATTTTCTGCTATGTTCTTAGACCATTCTTATTTTCATGTATTAATGTATGTCCTGCTAGGAGTAGTACCAACAGTAGTCTTCTGTACTCCTATGTTATCGGAAAGGTACGACCTATAAAAAGTCACCGGTCATCGTCACTCCAAGGTATTCAAGTAGGGAAGCATGCGTCTGTCGAGATATGCAAGGGCATGCTTCGTGCATTTTGTGTGGATGCTGGCAACGCACATGCATCTTATCTTGCTCTTTTATACCAACTTTTGGTATTTTACCTTTTTAACTGACATAACCACGATATATTTGTTGGCATGAAATAGACATTGTAGATCCAATGGAAGAATATCATAGCTGCGCTAAGTAAACGTACTATTGTTTAGAATGATAGTCTCACTAAAATTTTGAAGTTAGAATGTTTTGCCTTACTAATTGTATGTTTTTCATTTTTTTTTTGTTCAATTTGCTCTCTGCCATATTATACTATTTTTGAGAGTTCATGTAATTATTCTGAATTTTTTTCATGTTGCTCAACTCCTTTTCTTCTATCAGGCTGCAACATCCTAAGTTTCTATTTTCTATCTGGGCTCCACGATCGGTAGTAGGATGCTCATTAGGCAACCCAAGGTGTGTATGCCCCTACTTTCCCAAGGTACTCAAGCCTCATGCCTGGGGTGACCATGAGGTATGCTTGCCGCCAATCTACTTCAGCCACTGGACAACAGTTCCTCCTTAATTTGCTCCATATAAAGGTATTTTCTAACAATCGTCCAAAAATATGTAACATCTCTAGAGATATGTCACTCATGCAACTAACCAACTAAATAATAAATCTCAATAACCTTTTGGATTACAAATCATTTGTGGTTCATGGGATTGCAGATTTGGCTGATGTATTGCGTAATTGAACTTGATAAAGCTCGCCACATCAAGAACGATATGATTTTTTTGTAGATGCAACTACATCTTGATTTGGTTTGCTTCACTGTGCATGTTCCGAGGCATTGTGCCAATGAATCAGGTGGTTCTAGAGAAGTAAAAATCGATGAAACAACACCATTGGCCAACTGCATAAAATATGTCTGGATATATGATTGTAATATTCTATCATTGCTTCATTTCCTTCCTTTACCTCACATTGTAATGCCGAGACAAACTATGTGACCTCACCTGATCTTTGATCCCCATGGCGATTGAGTATCTCTATCCTCCTCTCACCACAAAGCAAAACTCCAAAAGACACAGAAAAAGGGAGGGACCAAAAAATTCTCACTCACTGAAGTCTCTTAGCTAATTATTAGAGAAACTAAAAAAGGCCAAAAGGAGGTGCCCATTAAAACACTAACAAGTACCACTATATCTAGCTCTCTTTCTTCAGGGTTGCTGCAGAAGAGATGAGCTCCTAACAACCTTCCCCAAAACAACAAAAAACAGAGAACATGAGTAAACATGTGGCTCTGTTTCGAAAAATTAGATACGTCGGCTTTGGTTTTCCGGTGTTAGTACTGAGATTTTCCGATTTCGGCTTATAAATATTATAGAAATTTTTATCATTTCAAGCATCAGTTCTATTAGAATTCCCGTGTTCATATAGAACAATTTCTAACTGTTTTTCACCCACATGTTTACCAGAATGTAAAAGAGATAAAAAAGAACTCTTAGAGCTAAAATGAGCTCATGTAATCTAGGTAGTTGGTTTGCTGGGACTCACTATTTAGTTTGTTTCCTTACCAACTAATTTTTGGCACTTCCATTTTTATTGGTGACTTGAGTATCAGTGATATACTCTTAAAAGGTGCGTACTTCAGTCTAGCATATCAAACATCATCTGCCTCCTAAACATTTAAAAGCAAGTAAAATTTAAGTTTGGGTGTATGGTCTGATTACCTCATATCCCCCACAATGATTCAGTGCATAACCAAGCCCATGTCTGATTTGATAAATCTTCCATAGTTTCTTATCCTTGTTAATTGTGCCTGCCTTGCAACTCTGAATGTTCAACTACAACAACAACAAAGCTTTGTCCTCAAATTATTTTCAGTAATTACTGCAGAAATATCAGATGATGAGGCTTGTGCATAACCACTAAATACACAATAAGAAATAGGCCAAAGAAACCCACCTAGGAATATGGCAGGATGACATCTAATTTCACTGGAGCTGATGCTCAGAACCTAATTTCACTAGAAGTATGCCGACATATCCAACAATTTTGTCCACAAACCACGAGGTATGCTTGTCTTAATATTTTAATATGTGTATATATGTTCACTTTTGTAGATTGGAGATACAATTGATGGCTTATTATTTTAATATGTATATTTCTATATATTTTTATTTGTGCAACATATGAGAGAGATGGAGATTCATTATGTCATCGTTCAAAAAGAATCAATTGACAAGGTATCGAGACGATGTCGTTGGAAGGGGCCAAAACTTTACTGAGTTTTATACAAAAATATAAGTATGTATATGCAACTAAAACAAAAATTAGATGGCCCGTGACAACGCACGGGCATTCTACTAGTATTACCAGTGTGTGAACGTGTGAGTCGACTGAAGGATTTTTTATGGGGAGTAGACCAAAGGTTTTTTTTTAGACAAGGAAGTAGACTGAAGGAGTTAGAGCGAGAGAAGAAATGGGTGCAGGCTGTGTACATCTGCGTCACTGCGTAAGTCTGTTGGGCTTTCACCAGGAAAAAACATTTTGTTTTATTTTTTGAGTTTTTTATATCCTTTTTTTTCAAGAAGCAACACAAGTTTCCGGACAATCAGCTATGATTGTGTACAGTATACACACTTAAAAAGGTTAGGGTTCCCATACATGTGCTCAGCCTAAATTATATAACTTTCTATACTGCAAAATATTTCAAACAAATCTAAAAATACAAAGTACGTGATCATAAAAAAAATCTAGTGGGTAACACTCATTTATAATTGGACTATGCATATGGAAATACAATTTAATGATAAGCCGACATAAACTATTACATTTGTTTTTGAGGAGTTAAACCAAGTTTTATTGCACAAAGTCCACATGGTGTGGGATACAAAATGGAGTGAGAAAACTTGGCTAACCTATCTACATCTGTGTTCGAAGCCCTACTTTCAAAAGGAGGAAAAAACATATTTGAAACCAATAAAAACTACTTACTCTATGTTTAAACAAAAAACTTAAATAAAGAAACACGGTAAAAAGACCAGAAAATGATAGAAATATAAATTATGCAACAAGATTATTCATAAGAGTTAATATGTCAAGTAGGCGAGGCCCTACTGTTT
The DNA here is from genome assembly GCA_021605145.1 of Aegilops bicornis. Lineage (NCBI taxonomy): Eukaryota > Viridiplantae > Streptophyta > Magnoliopsida > Poales > Poaceae > Aegilops > Aegilops bicornis. The sequence goes on along the minus strand of CM038675.1, from coordinate 402,797,750 downwards.
TTACTCGCAAAAAGATTGTTCATAAGATAATATTGTTACTACAGTATTATAATAACCAATTAAAAAATAACAATAACACAAGATTAACCTCATAGATATAATTTCTGTAATAATATTATCAACAGTAAAATCAAAACATATCCACGACAAAACATTTGGATCCAAACATACATAGATCAGACAATATGTTCTCACGATAAAAGGTTTAGATAGTGCCTATGCAGTTTAACCATTTTATTTAGTCTAGAAATAGTGAAATTGCAAGTCTCATATCTACAAAAATTTCATAGTTGTTTACATATTAATTATATCAAATAAAACGATAGATCTTCATTTATACATGTCATCACATTTGCTTCAGTCTTTCTTTAGAAAAATCCAATAATATAATCATTGAACTTTATAAATTCTAGCCCGTGCATCGAGCGGGCCACTCTGCTAGTTGACATAAAAACAATAATACTTCAAGTATATAATAAAGCAATCATGTCTTCTCCAAATAACATGGCCAAAGAAAGTTATCCCTACAAAATCATATAGTATGACTATGCTCCATCTTCATCATATAAAGTAGTAAATCATCCACAACCCCGATGACAAGCCAATCAATTGTTTCATACTTTTGATGTTCTCAAACTTTTTCAACTTTCATGCAATACATTAGCGTGAGCCATGGATATAGCACTATAAGTGAAATAGAATATGGTGGTTGTGGAGAAGACAAAAAGAAGGAGATAGTCTCACATCAACTAGGCGTATTAACAGGCTATGGAGATGCCCATCAATAGATATTAATGCGAGTGAGTAGGGATTGCCATGCAACGGATGCACTAGACCTATAAGTGTATGAAAGCTCAAAAGAAAACAAAGTGGGTGGGCATCCAACTCGCTTGCTCACGAAGACCTAGGGCAATTTGAGGACGCCCATCATTGGAATATACAAGCCAAGTTTTATAATGAAAATTCCCACTAGTATATGATTGTGACAAAATAGGAGACTCTCTATCATGAAGATCATGGTGCTACTTTGAAGCACAAGTGTGGTAAAAGAATAGTAACATAGTCCCTTCTCTCTTTTTTCTCATTTTTTTATTTTGGGTTCTTTGGCCTCTCTTTTACCTTTTTCTTTTGTCCCTTTTTTTATTTTTTATTTTTCTTCCGAAGTCTCATCCCGACTTGTGGGGGAATCATAGTCTCCGTCATCCTTTTCTCACGTGGGACAATGCTCTAATAATTTATGATGATCGTCACATTTTTATTTACTTAACAACTCAAGAATTACAACTCGATACTAGAACAAAATATAACTCTATATGAATGCCTCCGGCAGTGTACCGGGATGTGCAATGACTCAATAGTGACATGTATAAAAATATGAATGGTGGCTTTGCCACAAATACAATGTTAACTACATGATCATGCAAAGCAATATGACAATAATGAAGCGTGTCATAATAAACGAAACGATGGAAGTTGCATGGCAATATATCTTGAAATGGCTATAGAAATGCCATAATAAGTAGGTATGGTGGCTGTTTTGAGGAAGTTATATGGTGGATTCAATGCATCGGCAAAAGCGCGGTACTAGAGAGGCTAGCAATGGTGGAAGGGTGAGAGTGCGCATAATCCATGCACTCAACGTTAGTCATAAAGAACTCACATAATTATTGTAAAAATTTATTAGCTATCGAAACAAAGCGCTACACGTATGCTCCTAGGGCGATAGATTGGTAGGAAAAGACCATAGCTCGTCCCCGACTACCACTCATAAGGAAGACAATCAATAAATAAATCATGCTCCGACTTCATCACATAACGGTTCATCGTACGTGCATGCTACGGGAATCACAAACTTTAACACAAGTATTTATATCAATCCATAATTACTCACTAGCATGACTTTAATATCACCATCTTTATATCTCAAAACAATCATAAGGAATCAAACTTCACATAGTATTCAATGCCCTTTATATGGAAGTTTTTATTATATCCCTCTTGGATGCCCATCATATTAGGACTAAATTCATAACCTAAGCAAATTACCATGTTGTTTAGAGACTCTCAAAATAATATATAAGTGAAGCATGAGAGTTCATCAATTTCTATAAAATAAAACCACCGCTGTGCTCTAAAAAGATATAAGTGAAGCACTAGAGCAAATGACAAACTACTCCAAAAGATATAAGTGAAGCACATAGGGTATTCTAATAAATTAACGATTAATGTGTGTCCCTCTCAAAAGGAGTGTAGAGCAAGGAAGATTGTGGCAAACTAAAAAGAAAGGACTCATATCATACAAGACGCTCCAAGCAAAACACATATCATGTGGTGAATAAAAATATAGCCTCAAGTAAATTACCAATGAATTGAAGACAAAAGAGGGGATGCCATCTGGGGCATCCCCAAGCTTATATGCTTTTTTGTCCTTGAATATTACCTTGGGTTGCCTTGGTCATCCCCAAGCTTAGTCTCTTGCCACTCCTTATTCCATAGTCCATCAAATCTTTACCCAAAACTTGAAAACTTCACAACACAAAACTCAACAAAAAACTCATGAGATCCGTTAGTATAATAAAGCAAATCACCACTTAGGTACTGTTGTGAACTCATTCTAAATTCATATTGGTGTTATATCTAATGTATTCCAACTTCTCCATGGTTCATACCCTCCGATACTACCCATGGATTCACCAAAATGAGCAAACAACACAATAAAAATAGAATCTGTCAAAAACAGAACAGTCTGTAGTAATCTGGGAACTTTGTATACTTCTGTAACTCCAAACCTTCTGAAAAATTAGGACAATCGAGGAAATTTGTATATCAATCTTGCGTAAAAAATTCAGATCAAAAGCACACTTCTATGAATTTCTAAAATTCTGACAATGAGCGCAAAAGTTTTTGTTTTTCAGCGAGATCAAATCAACTATCGCCATAGACCATCCCAAAGGTCTTACCTGGCACTTTATTGAAATAAAAGCTATACAAGATGATTACTACATTAGAATTATCATGTGAACACACAAAAACATTAGGGGTAAATATTCGATTGTCTGCCAACAAGCGCTTCTCTTTAATGCTTTTTAGCTAGGCATGATGATGTCAATGATGCTCACATAAAAGATAAGAATTGAAACATAATGGGACCATCATGAAGCATATGACTAGAACATTTAAGTCTACCCACTTCCTATGCATAGGGATTTTGTGAGCACACAATTTATGTGAGCAAGAATCAACTAGCATAGGAAGGTAAAGCAAGCAAAACTTCAAGATTTTCAACACGTAGAGAGGAAACTTGATATTTTTGAGATATGTAGAAGCATATATTCCTCTCTCACAATAATTTTTAGTAGCAAAATGAAGGAATTCAACAATATAAATATCACATAAAGCATCCCTTTCATGATTCATAAGCACATAATTTTTATTACTTTCCACATAAGCAAATTTGTTCTGATGAATAGTAGTGGGAGCAAACTCAACAAAATAACTATCATGTGAGGCATAATCCAATTGAAAATTAAAATCATTATGAAAAATTTCATGGTTATAATTATTCTTTATAGCATACATGTCATCACAATAATCATCAGAGATAGGAACTTTGTTCTCATAATCAATTGGAACCTCTTCCAAAATAGTGGAATCATCATTAAATAAAGTCATGACCTCTCCAAATCAACTTTCATAATTATAACAATAAGATTCAACACCCTCCAAAATAGTGGGATCATTAGTACCTAGAGTTGACACTCTTCCAAACTCACATTCATCAATATAATCATCATAAATAGGAGGCATGCTATCATCATAATGAATTTGCTCATCAAAATTTGGGGGACAAAAAATATCATCTTCATCAAACATAGCATCCCCAAGCTTATGGCTTTGCATATCATAGGCATGATGCATATTCAAAGAATTCATAGTAACAACATTGCAATCATGCTCAGCATTCAAATATTCAATGCCAAACATTTTATTGAGTTCTTCTTCTAACAATTGAGCACAATTTTCCTTTCCATCATTTTCACAAAAGATATTAAAAAGATGAAGCATATTAGGCAACCTCAATTCCATTTCTTTGTAGTTTTCTTTTATAGGAAGTAGTGATAAAACAAGAAACTAAAAGATTCAATTGCAAGATCTAAAGATATACCTTCAAGCACTAACCTCCTCGGCAACGGCGCCAGAAAAGAGCTTGATGTCTACTATGCAACCTTCTTCCTGTAGACTCGTGTTGGGCCCCCAAGCGCAGAGTTTTGTAGGACAGTAGCAAATTTCCCTCAAGTGGGTGACCTAAGGTTTATCAATCTGTGAGAGGCATAGGATGAAGATGGTCTCTCTCAAACAACCCTGAAACCGAATAACAAAGAGTCTCTTGTGTCCCCATCACACCCAAAACAATGGTAAATTGTATAGGTGCACTAGTTCGGCGAAGAGATGGTGATACAAGTGTAATATGGATGGTAGATATAGGTTTTTGTAATCTGAAAATATAAAAACAGCAAGGTAGCAAGTAATAAAAGTGAGCAAAAACGGTATTGCAATGCTTGGAAACAAGGCCTGGGGTTCATACTTTTACTAGTGCAAGTTCTCTCAACAATGATAACATAACTAAATCATATGGCAGTCCCTCAACATGCGACAAAGAGTCACTCCAAAGTTCCTATCGCGGAGAACATAAGATGAAATTGTTTGTAGGTTACGAAACCACCTTAAAGTTATTCTTTCCGATCAATCCATTGAGCTATTCCTATAAGTGTCACAGACAGCCCTAGAGTTCGTAGTAAAATAACACCATATGACACACATCAATCAACCCTAATGTCACCTAGATACTCCAATGTCACCACAAGTATCCGTGGGTCAATTATACGATATGCATCAAACAACTTCAGATTCATAATATTCAATCCAGCACAAAGAACCTCAAAGAGTGCCCCAAGATTCCTACCGGAGAAACAAGGATGAAAATGTGCATCAACCCCTATGCATAGATTAACCCAATGTCACCTCGGGAATCCGTGAGTTGAGTGCCAAAACATACATCAAGTGAATCAATAGAACACCCCATTGTCACCATGGGTATCCCACACAAGACATGCATCAAGTGTTCTCAAATCCATAATAATATTCAATCCGATAATAGTGAAACCTCAAAGGTAAAACTCAATTCATCACAAGAAGGTAGAGGGGGAGAAACTCCATATGATTCAACGATAGTAACAAAGCTCGCGGTACATCAAGGTTGTGCCATATCAAGAACACGAGACAGAGAGAGAGAGATCAAACACATAGCTACTGGTACATACCCTCAACCCTAAGAGTGAACTACACGCTCCTCGTCATGGAGTCTGCCGGGATGATGAAGATGGCCATCGGTGATGGTTTCCCCGTTCGGCAGGGTGCCGAAACGAGCTCCCGATTGGTTTTTCGTGGCTATAGAGGCTTGCGGTGGAGGAACTCACGATCTCAGATTCTTTCTGGGGGTTTCCAGATTTATAAGAATTTTTGGTGTCGGTTTCACGCCAGGGGGGTCCAAGAGGCAGCGGCAAGGCAGGGGCGCGCCCTCCACCTTGTGGATGCCTCATGGCTCCTCTGGTCCATCTCCGATACTCTGGGGGCTTCTTCTGGTCCATAAAAATCTTCGTAAAGTTTCAGCTCGTTTGGACTCTGTTTGGTATTCCTTTTCTGTAAAACTCAAAAGCAAGGAAAAAAACAAAAACTGGCACTGGGCTCTAGGTTAATAGGTCAGTCCCAAAAATAATATAAAATAATATATTAATGCATATAAAACATGCAAAACAGATAATATAATAGCATGGAACAATACAAAATTATAGATACATTGGAGACGTATCAGCAGCTCGCCACCCGCGTCGGGGTGGCAGGCACCTGTGGCCCGAAGACCTTGGGCGGCGCCGCATGGCTTGCGCTTCCTGAAGTTCCTCAATCGCCTTGGTGATGAACTCTCGTGCTCCTGGCGCCTCGCGCCTTGTTCCTTGCTTGTGGGGTTGCGTGTCGAAGCATGCCTCCAAGTGGTGCCCGAGCACCTCCCCCGTCGCATTTATCAGGTCAGAGGCCCTCAGACGGAAGCCCCCAAGCCTGTCCTGAGGGAGGCGTTGGGCGCGCTTTCGGGAAGAAGAGGCGCCCCGGCGGCAGGCGTGGCGCCTGAGGCGTCTCCGGCGGGCTTCTTGGCCTCAAGGTTTCTCTTGGCGAGGAACTACTTCTTCTTTGTGGGGGCAGCCTCGGGAGGCACGACGCCACCCTCACCATTGTAGTTCTCGGCTGCTGCGGCCCGGTTGGTGTGCTCGAGGGAGCAAACCTCATCCTTCTCATCACAGGCGACAGTGATGACACCGCAACACCCTGGCATCTTGAGGACGTTGTAGCCATGGTGGGTCGCCGCCATGAACTTGGCCAGGGCAGGGTATCCCAAGATGGCATTGTATGGGAGGTCGATGTGGGCCATGTCAAAGTCAATCAGCTCTATGTGGTAGTTGTCGTGCTTGTCGAAGGTGATAGGGAGGCACACCTGCCCCAGGGGAGTAGTGGAGCCGTTGGTCACCCCAGAGAATGGCCTGGTGGGCATGAGGCATGAGCTGGTCGTAGGGCACTTGAAGCGTTTCGAAGGTCTCGACAGAGAGCATGTTGATGTCGGCGTCGCTGTTGATGTGGGTCTTGGCGATGGAGACGTTGTTGATGGTGGGCATGCACAACATGGGGTGCGCGCCGGTAGTGGCTGAGCACCTGAGGTGGTCCTTGGAGTTGAAAGTGATGGCGTACTATGACCACTTGAGGGGACGCATAGCCTCAAGCCTCGGGAGGGCTGCGTTCACCTCGCGAGAGAACTGCTTGAAGATGCGGTTGGACACTGGGGCCTGAGCCCCACCGAGGATGCAGGCAATCGCACGAGGCTCCTAATAGCCCCCAACCCCCTCATCTTTATGGTTATCTTCATTCCTTCTGGGCGGCGGTGGCAGTGGAGGGAGGCCTGCGTTGCCTTGAGGGCGGGCCTCGCGAGGCTGATCGCCCCATGTGCCATCACGAGGCCGATCGCACTAGGAGCCGTCACGAGGCTGATCGTGCCAGCCATGTTTACGAGGCTGATCGCGCCAACCTTGATGGGGGTTGCGATTGTCCTAGCGGCATCCTGCACGGCCTCCTCCGCGGCCAAAGCCATGGTCACTGCACTCGGGGCAGCGACCCAAACGCTCGTCCTGGTGCGCCCTGAGCTCCTGACAGTCGTCGGTGTTGTGAGTGTGCATGTTGTTGAAGACGTAGAACGAGCTACCATCCTTGGAGGGCTCGTCGTAGTCACGTCCACACTTCAGTTCAGGCTCAGCCGTCAGCACGGCTAGGCCCTTGCACTTCACTTCCTTAGTCTTGGCCAGCTTGTCTTCAGAATTGTCGTGCGGGTGCTTGAGGAGGGAGAGGCGGCCTTCCTCTGCCCTAGCGCATTTGTCACCCAGGTTGAACATCTCCAGCACCGTGAACAGGTAATCTCTGATGGCGAGCTCCTCGCTTATCTTGGCGTTTGTGACGCCCTCGGTGAACACCGAGAGGATGGCTTCGTCCGAGGCCTTCGGGATCTTGAGGCGGACCTGGGTGAAGCGCTGAATGTACTTGCGGAGGGTCTCGCCAAGGCGCTCCTTCACGCGTCGCTGGTCATTGGTGAAGGAAATATGCCCTAGAGGCAATAATAAAGTTGTTATTTTAAATTTCCTTATTCATGATAAAGGTTTATTATTCATGCTAGAATTATATTGACCGGAAACTTAAATACATGTGTGAATACATAAACAAATACGGTGTCCCTAGTAAGCCTCTACTAGACTAGCTCGTTAATCAAAGATGGTTAAGGTTTCCTAACCATAGACATGTGTTCTCATTTGATAAGGGGATCACATCATTAGGAGAATGATGTGATGGACAAGACCCGTCCGTTAGCTTAGCATAATGATCGTTCAGTTTATTGCTATTGCTTTCTTCATGTCAAATACATATTCCTTCGACTATGAGATTATGCAACTCCCGGATCTGGGAGGAATACCTTGTGTGCTATCAAATGTCACAACATAACTGGGTGATCATAAAGATGCTCTACATGTATCTCCTAAAGTGTTTGTTGAGTTTTCATAGATCGAGATTAGGATTTGTCACTCCGAGTATCGGAGAGGTATCTCTGGGCCCTCTCAATAATACACATCATAAGAAGTCTTGCAAGCAAAGTTACTAATGAGTTAGTTACAGGATGAGGTATTACGGAACGAGTAAAGAGACTTGCCTGTAACGATATTGAACTAGGATGAAGATACCGACGATCGAATCTCGGGCTAGTAACATACCGACGGACAAAGGGAATTACGTATCTTGTCATAACGGTTCGACTGATAAAGATCTTCGTAATATATGTAGGAGCCAATATGGGCATCCAGGTTCCGCTATTGGTTATTGACCGGAGAGGTGTCTCGGTCATGTCTACATAGTTCTCGAACCCGTAGGGTCCGCACGCTTAACGTTCGTTGACGATATAGTGTTATCTGAGGTATATGTTTTGGTGACCGAATGATGTTCTGAGTCCCGGATGAGATCACGAACATGACGAGGAGTCTCAAAATGGTCGAGAGGTAAAGATTGATATATAGGACGATGGTATTTGGACACTGGAAGTGTTTTTGGACTTACCGAGAAGGAATCGGGTCACCGGAAGGGGTTCCGGGCACCCCCCGGCAAGATATGGGCCTTATGGGCCAAAGGAGGGGATAGACTAGCCCACAAGGGGGCTGGTGCTCCCCTCCATTGTTTGGCCAGCCCTAGGGAAGGAAAAGGGGAGGGCTAGCCCCTCCTGCCTTTCTCTCTCATGGGAGCAAGGAAAGGGGGGCGCCACCCTCCCCTGCCTTTCCCCACACTCCAAATAAGGAAAGGGGTCGCGGCTTGGGAGGGACCCCAAGTAGGATTCCTCCTACTTGGGCGCCACTTTTGGCTGATCCTCCCTCCCTCCCACCTATATATATGTGGGAGGGGGTGCCTCGCACATAACACACAATTGCCTAGCCGTGTGCGGCACCCCCTCAACCGTTTACTTCTCCGGCCATATTTTCATGGTGCTTAGGCGAAGCCCTGCGGACATCGACATCACTTCACCATCGCCGTCACCACTCCGTCACCACTCCGTCATGCTGCCGGAACTCATCTACTACCTCGCCATCTTGCTGGATCAAGAAGGCGGAGGATTTCACCGAGTTGAACGTGTGCAGAACGCGGAGGTGTCGTACGTTTGGTACTTGATCGGTTGGAGCGTGAAGAAGTTCGACTACATCAACCGCGTTGTTAAACGCTTCCGCTTATAGTCTACGAGGGTACATAGACACACTCTCCCCTCTCGTTGCTATGCATCTCCATGGATAGATCATTGCGTGTGCGTAGAATTTTTTTTTGTTTTCCATGTAACGATTCCCAACAGTGGCATCCGAGCCAGGTCTATGCGTAGATGATATGCACGAGTAGAACACAAAGAGTTGTGGGCGGTGATAGTCATACGGCTTACCACCAATGTCTTATTTTGATTCGGCGGTATTGTGGGATGAAGCAGCCCAGACCAACCTTACACGTCCACGCACATGAGACCGGTTCCACCAACTGACATGCAACTGGTTTTGCATAAAGCACTACAAAAAAAGACACATCCATGACATTTTGGGCCGAACGAATTTTTTTCTGTCATGCTTATGACACTTCTATGATGATAATTGTGAAAAAACCCGGTATCATCATAGATGTGGTGGGCTCCAACTTCTATGACAAAAAATCATTACAGAAAATGGGCTTTTCGTCCTGGGCGGGCCGGAGACATAGCTGCATGACATTCTTTGGGCCGTCCATGATGGAAAAAGCCGTGGTAGAAGCGAGGGCGAGGAAAATATCGGGAAGTTCCCGGTTACGGTGGGTGGTCGGGGGCCGAGCGATGCACGTTTCTCTCGTACACATACGCGCGTGGGTGCGAGGCGTTGGGCTCTAACTGAACCCGAGCAAGGCGTTCGCCTACTGAACCCGAGCGATTGCACTGCAGGGTACGAGTTACTGAACCCGAACGAGCGATTCCTTCGCTACTGCTGCTAACTGAAGCCGATCGAACCTGCTGCCTCTTGATTAACAGTGGGCATTGTTGGGGGGGGGGGGGTGGATGAACAGTTCCTGGTGGGGGGGGGGTGGATCACATGGTAGTAGAGGTTGTTGCCGCTGTATGAACAAGACCCCGATCGAGCCAGTTGGGGGTGGATGAACAGGACCCCATGGAGGGCTGGATGAACAGGACCCCGTGGAGGGCTGGTTGAACAATAGCCGGTGGAGGGCTGGATGAACAGTAGCCCGTGGAGGGGTGGTTGAACAGGACCCCGTGGAGAGGGCTGGTTGAACAGTAGCCGGTGGAGGAGCGGTGGAGGCTGGATGAACAGGAGCCCGTGGATGAACAGTCGCAGGTGGAGGCTGGAGGAGGTCGACGGTGGATGAACAGTAGCCCATGGAGGCAGTCGATGGTGGAGATGAACAGTATCCCGTGGAGTCCCGTTTTGCGGTACGCAACACCCCTCCCGATGAACAGGACCTCCGTTTCGACCGTAGCACTCCAACACAAGTCCGTTTCCTCCGTTTTGCGGTACGCCACACCCCTCCCGATCAACAGGACCCCATTTCGACCGTAGGTGGTCCAAGAGAAGTTCGTTTCCTCCATTTTGCGGTACGCCAGACCCCTCCTGATGAACAGGATCCTGTTTCGACCGTGGCCGGTCAAACACAAGGCTATTTCCTCCGTTCTGCGGTACGCCAGGCCTCGTTTCGATCGGTTGTTCCGTCCAAGCCAGTTGGCTCCCGATGAACACGGTGATGACGCAGTTTCTCCGTTCTGTCCTAGCCATGTGCACGAGCCCTGGCCGTACGTATGCGCGAGTAGGCATTCGAAACTACGCCCGTATGTACGTATGTGGCCATATTTACTTTCTTGCACCCTGGCTATACGTACGTGTACATGTTACATGCGCGCCTCTACTACGACACGTGCGCGCCTATACTACGACATGTGCCCTTCCTTACACGGCCACGGTTCATCGCTGCAGCCTGCAGACAGACCGATCGACCAGTATGTATGTACATGTTCGCGACCAGAATGACAACGCTACGTACGCTTCGACCAGGTGGGTCCTGACTGTCAGGCACTTCCTTCCGTGCAAAGATGTAGCTGGTGGGTCCTAGCAGTCAGGGGGAAAATGTTTTTTTCATCCACGGGAGGCAGGAGCATGTGGTACGATCGGCGATGGTTTGTGCGGTTGGAGCAAGAAGACCAGAGGTCGAAGAAGCACGACGACCGTTGGATGGACATCATACGGTCACGGTCGTTTATATTGACTAAGTTGATAAAGCCCTTGGTACGCGTCAACTTAGTAGGCCCACAGGTCAGCCTCTGAAATGGTGCGCCCCAGATGTCAGGGGGAGGAATCATTTTTTGGGCGGCTGAAGCAAGAATATCAGAGATTGAAGAAGAAGCACGACATCCAACCGCCACTGCTGCTAAAACCGTGTGTTGACTATAAGTTGAAAGCCTTGCATACGCATCAACTTAGTTTTTTGTTTTTTAGGGCACGCGTCAACTTAGTAGTCCCACAAGTGTGTGACAGAGAACATATAGCCCTTTTGCGATTTGTAAGAATGTACAACCCATTTTTGAATTCTAATGTAATTTACTATAGCCCATTTACAGTTTGCTAAAAGTACAGCCCATTTTCTAGCTAGGACAACGATTAATAATTTCAACCAACCGCTCAAAACAGAATTCAATAAAATTTCTCACATTTTGATGAGATTCGAAATATTTTTATCCCGAAATTTCTAGTCAGATTAAATATAATTTAAAAATAAATTTGTATTACGTAAAAATCCAGCGAAATATTGCGCGCGCAACAAGTAATGATATTAAAATTTTCAAATTCCAAAATAATATTTTTTTTAAATAATTACGTGTTTGGTGCATTTTTTATAGTTACTGCCCAGTTTTTATAATTACATCTCATTTATTATTTCTTAAAGCCCATTTTCATGTTAAGCCTAATGCATCCCTGCTAGGAAAGATTTGCAGCCCAGCGGGGCGGAGAATAACAAGTTGACCCGGATATTGTGTACAACTGTCGGCCCAGTTGCATTGCTGATGTTGAAAAAAAGGCTTGTGTAGTACAATACAACCTTACATGGCTACTCATCCGACATTCAGCGACACCGGAAAATACCAAACAAGGCTGCTGTACAACTTTTCGAAGTCACTGAGCTCAATTAATAACTTAAGAAAAAAGTTAGTACAATGGAACCTAATTAAAAGCTGTCACGAGCGAAGAAATAATTCAACGGGTCCCACTTATGTGCGTGTGTGTGTGTTTTGTGTGTGTGTGTGAGAGAGAGACCCATTGGTCGATGCTCATAAATACATCTTTCATCCATATGCATTGACGATGCTCAGTAAAAACTTATATATAGTTGACACAATCATATAGAACATCATAGCACACTGAACTTGCATACAAATATTTCACGCAGGCGGCACAATCAAGGTGGAAGCACGGGATCGCTACGGGTAGGGCTATGTTGAAACCAACGAACTCGTACATAACGGTTCATCGTCTTTATCAATGACGGGGAAATATCTTGAATGCAGTGCAAAGAAAATAGACAGACAACACAATATATAAGTTCTGCTAGAACATTAAGTTGACGTACAACCCTTTCTAAAAAAAGTTCAGGTAAAAAATAGAACAGGTCACAATCAAATGTACTGGCACATCAGTGCTTCACACCCACACTAGTAGAAAACAAGGCTTTGGTTCGGGCCTGGCAAGCCCATTAGTCCCGGTTCAGTCACGAACCGGGACCCATGGGGGCATACGTCCCGGTTCGTGAGCCCAGGGGGCTGGTCGGGGCCTCGTGGGGATTGGTCCCGGTTCGTCTGGACCCATTTGTCCCGGTTCCTGGCACGAATAGGGACCAGTGGGCCTCGCTCCTGGCCCACATATATTGGTCCCGGTTCGTAGATAGAACCGGGACAGAAGGTGGAGCTTAAGTCCCGGTTCCAGCCATGAACCGGGACAAATGAGCTCCCTATATATACTCCATCGCCGCAGCAGAGTGCTCCACAGTGCTCTATTTTTTCTGGCCTGTGAGAGGAGGGCATTTGGGCGCTCTAGCTCACCTCCTATGCACATGAGGTGTTCGATGAAATGCCCGAGCCACACTAGTTAAGCTTTCTCCTCTCGAAGCTCGACCTCCAAGCTCCATTTTCCCCGAGATTTGCATAGGTTCAGTGATCCGTCACGTCCCGTCCCCATCTTCACCGTTGTCGATTGCCTGCATCGATCTCGTCGCCGGCACCACCGTGGTGAGCCTCTTGTTCTTATCTTCTTTCTAAAAGAAAAAATATTCTTACTTTAGACAGATACTTGTCTAATTTTCTTACTTCTGTTATTGCTTTTTATTATATAGTGCGATGGTTTTGGTATCCGCCCCCATTGGCCCTCGTCCTGTCTATGATTCAGATGTGGTATATATTATCCTTTTATAACTATTTGGTTCATTTATTGTTTATGACAATTATGCCGACCAATGTGACATATATTTTATTTATGTAGGAGGTAGTTGAACAGGAAATTCCAACCGACCCTATTGTCGAGAGGTTAAATTTAGTTGAAGAAGAAAACAATCAATTGAAGGAAAAAAATTAAAAAATGGAGGAGGAGAAGATGATATCGGAGTTGCATGTTGCGGATGTCATCGATGATCACAAGATCAAGATGGATGCAATGCGGTTGAAGATTAGAAAAATTCGAAAATATGCCATTCATATCGAGGCTTGGTATCATTATGCCGTTGGATCAATTGTTACCTTGGTTGTGATTATGATCGCATTTGTTGTTGCATTGAAAGGTTTTACATAGTTTCAATGTATGGTTTAACTAGATGCTCTGGAGAGCTATATGTTGTTCAATTTGAACTATGTATGTACTTTGGTTTTTACGTGATGATGAACTATTATTAATTTGGTCACTTATCTATCCATGTGAACCTGTAATGGTTTTTGACGCACATAATTATATATAATGCATGCAGATGAACCGGCAATGGATGTAAGGGTTGAAAATTGATGATGTGGCTTTGAATGGTGCATTTTGAACACACATAAAGTCTGGAGTTCAAAAAAATGAAATCCCTTTGTAACAGATGAGTTTTCGTCTGAAACCCTGATACTTCGAAAGAGATTGTCCATTTTGTACACGAAGTGCATCTATTTTTGCCGTAACCCTCACGACTTTTTAGCACATGCTATGTGGGTGAAATGATGATACCATGCCAAATTTCAACCTTTTCAGAGTTCATTTGAAATGCTTTTGAATTTCAGGGTCTTATAGCTCAAAAAATGAGTAAATGTATGAAAAGTAACAAATGAAGTCAGAAAGGGTTGAAAATTGATGATGTGGCTTTGAATGGTGCATTTTGAACACACACAAAGTCTGGAGTTCAAATAAGTTCAAAAAAATGAAATCCCTTTGTAACAGATGAGTTTTCGTCTGAAACCTGATACTTTGAAAGAGATTGTCCATTTTGTACATGAAGTGCATCTAGTTTTTGCCGTAACCGTCTCAACTTTTTAGCACATGCTATGTGGGTGAAATGATGATACCATGCCAAATTTCAACCTTTTCAGAGCTCAGTTGAAATGCTTTTGAATTTCAGGGTCTTATAGCTCAAAAATATCAGTAAATGCATGAAAAATAACAAATGAAGTCAGAAAGGGTTGAAAATTGATGATGTGGCTTTGAATGGTGCATTTTGAACACACAAAAAGTCTGGAGTTCAAATAAGTTTAAAAAAATGAAATCCCTTTGTAACAGATGAGTTTCCGTCTGAAACCCTGATCAACAAAAAGCCACATCATTTAGCTAAAAAATAATCAATTAAAATATTCTATTATGATCAACTAAAACAAAACTATAATATTCTTTAATAGCAAAAAGAAAATGAACTAAAAAACTTTTATAAAACTCTAATAGCAAAAGGAATCAACTAAAAAGCTTTTATAAACCTCTAGTATTATAAGGATTTTCTCTTCAAAACATGGAAAGGAGAAAGAAAAAAAATAAAGTTTAATAAATAAGTAGAAACAAAGTAAATTAAATTAAAATTTAATAAAATAAATAAGTAGAAAGAAAATAAAATAAAATAAAATAAACTTTAATAAAATAACTAAGTAGAAAAAAATAAACTTTAATAAAGTAAAATAAATAAACTTTAATAAAATAAATAAAATAGCAACAGTAAGTTCTTTGTTGTAAGTAGAAACAAAATAAAATAAATAAAGCAACAAAGAAAACAAAATAAAAATAAAAAAGTGCCACCTACTGGGCCACCACGGCCTGAATACGACTAGAAACCCATCCATGGGCCAGGATTCAGGCCCGCAGGAGGCCCAATAGGCCCACAGGCACATAGTGACAGATTAGGCCCGAAAGCCTGCAGTTGAGAGGAGCTCGAGAGGGTGGGCGCAGCAGCGCTTATAAACCACTCTCGAGCCCTCTCAACTAGCGAGGTGGGACTAAACTTTTGGCCGCGACGCGGGCAGCAAAAGGCCTTTGGTCCCGGTTCCAGCCACCAACCAGGACTAAAGAGATGCACTGGTACCGGTTCGTGGCACCAACCGGAACCAATGCCCCCTTTAGTCCCGGTTGGTGCCACCAACCGGGACCAGAGGCCTCTGCTTCCCGCCCTTTGGGCTGCTGAAAAGAGACCTTTGGTCCCGGTTGGTGGCACCAACCAGGATTAAGGGGGGGCATTGGTCCCGGTTGGTGCTGAGGGAGTCCTGGACTAAGGGGTCCTCGGGCGTCCGGCCTGTTAGCCATGGGCCAGACTGATGGGTTGTGAAGATACGAAGACCGAAGACTGCACCCGTGTCCGGATAGGGCTCCCCTTGGCATGCAAGGCAAGCTTGGCGACCAAATATGTAGATTCCTTTCTTTGGAACCGACCCTGTGTAACCCTAGATCCTCCCGGTGTCTATATAAACCGGAGGACTTAGTCCGGAGGGGGGATGTTCATTACCATAGTCATACGGGCTAGGCTTTTAGGGCTTAGCCATTACGATCTCGTGGTAGATCAACTCTTGTAATACACATATTCATCAAGATCAATCAAGCAGGAAGTAGGGTATTACCTCCATAGAGAGGGACCGAACCTGGGTAAACATAGTGTCCCCTGTCTCCTGTTACCATCGACCTTAGACGCACAGTTCGGTACCCCCTACTCGAGATCCGCCGGTTTTGACACCGACATTGGTGCTTTCATTGAGAGTTCCACTGTGCCGTCCTTAAAAGGTTTGATGGCCCCTTCAATCATCGATAATGACGCTGTCCAAGGAGAAACTTTCCTCCCCGGACAGATCTTCGTGTTCGGCGGCTTCGCACTACGGGCCAACTCGTTTGGCCATCTGGAGCAGATCGATAGCTATGCCCCTGGCCATCAGGTCAGATTTGGGAGCTTGAACTACGTCCCGGACATCCGTGGAGATTTGATCTTCGCCGGATTCGAGACCGCGGCAACCGCTCCTAGTCACCCCGATGAACATGACCTAAATCTGTTATCGGACCGCATCCATGTGATTCCTCCTGTAATTGCTCTGGCCTTAGATCCGAAGCATACTGCACCATCCAAGGACGGGAGGCTCAACCCCACCACGGAGGCCACAGATTCCGCGGCATTGGAGCCGCACATAGACTTAATCTCTCATGATACCTGTGCCACCGGAACTCCGGACTCGTCTCCGGTCATAAGTTCTGAACCATGTGAGCCCACGGACGCCGAACTTGATCGATTATCGATCTTCGAATTCAACGTCGCGGACATTTTCTAGCATTTGCCCTTGGGCGATGTGCTAAATTCATTAAGAAATCCGTCCTTGGCGGGGGACTCACAGCCGAATTATGTTCGGTTTGAACTGGAGGCTGATGATGGGGGAGAATTCTGCTTCACACCCGCCACCCACTTCATAGCCACTGTCGAGGACTTAACCGACGTGCTTGATTACGGCTCCGAAGACATCGACGGTATGGACGACGGTGCCGATGAGGAGCAGGGCCAAACCCCGCCGCTTACCGGACGCTGGACGGCCACTTCTTCATATGACGTATACATGGTGGATACACCTAAAGAAACTAACAGCGACGACAAAGAGGATCCAGTCAAGGACAAACCTCTTGAGACACAGCCCAGACACCGGCGTCAGCGGCGCCGCTCTAAGTCATGTCGTGCAAAAGACAACAACACCGGCACTGGAGAAAACAATACTCCGGACGATGCCGAAGACAATGAAGACCCTGTTGGGGCAATCTCCGAACAGGATGAGCAGGAAGACGGGCAAGTTATCCCTGATGAACAGGCCATACATGAAGAGTCGGAGGATAGTAATTATCTTCCGCTCTCCGAGGAGGAGGAGAGCCTCGGCAACGAGGATTTCATCGTGCTTGAGGAACCTCTCGAGCAGGAGCGGTTTAAACGCCGGCTAATAGCCACCGCAAGGAGCTTGAAAAAGAAGCAGCTGCAGCTTCAAGCTGACCAAGATCTGCTCAATGATAGATGGACCGAAGTCCTGGCCACCGAGGAATACTGCCTTAGTGGCCCAGCCAAAAATTACCCGAAGCACAAATTGCTACCTCGTTCGATGAAGAGGCGCTGGAGCCCGTATCATCATCTCACAGCGTGGCCGACTGACTGCCACGAGGTCGGGATAAAGCGGCAACTCAAGCCGAACACCAGACCGCCCCGCCTCTCCGTAAGGGCAGGAATAAAACAGCTCGGGGTTATACATACGACGTTCGGCAGGGCCTGGACAGTAGAGCATAACATACAAGATCGATCTACGGATCGCGAGGACGTGCCTCGACATGCGATGACGGCTACCTATTCGGACGTGACAAACCTAGCCACGCCCGGGCCGAAAACAACAAACGGACTCCATCGGAGGTACGTCGCAGTGTGGCCCAATATAGAGGCACCGCACACCCTCTTTGCTTCACAGACGAAGTAATGGACCATGAGTTCCCAGACGGGTTTAAGCCCATGAATATCGAGTCATACGACGGAACAACTGATCCCGCGGTATGGATCGAGGACTTCCTTCTCCATATCCACATGGCCCGCGGCGACGACCTCCATGCCATCAAATACCTGCCATTAAAACTCAAAGGACCAGCTCGATACTGGTTAAACAACCTGCCAGAAAACTCTATTGGCAGATGGGAAGACTTGGAAGACACCTCCCGCGACAACTTCCAAGGAACATATGTCCGGCCGCCAGATGTCGATGACTTAAGTCACATTGTCCAGCAGCCCAGAGCGTCAGACATGAAGCTCTGGACTAGGTTCTTAGTTAAAAAGAACCAACTCATCGACTGTCCGGACGCGGAAGCCCTAGCGGCCTTCAAACACAGCGTCCGGGACGAGTGGCTTGCCCGCCACCTCGGTCAAGAAAAACCAAAATCCACGTCAGCCCTTACTGCTATGATGACCCGCTTTGGCGCGGGAGAAGATAGCTGGCTCGCCCGTAGAAGCAACAATGCCAGCGATCCAGGCACTTCCGAAGTCTGAGACGACAGTGGCAAGCCACGACGCGGCAAACACAAACTTCGCAATGATAATGAAAGAATACGCGACACATCGGTCAATGCCGGATTCAGCGGTCCCAAACCCGGTCAACGGAAAAAGCCATTCGAGGCGAACAGAGACGGACCATCCCATTTAGACAGGATATTGGATTGACCCTCCCAGATTCACGGCCACCCCGACAAACCAGCTAATCATACCAATAGAAGTTGTTGGGTCTTCAAGCAGGCTGGCAAGCTCAACGCCGAACACAAGGAGAGGAGGCCGCCCGGTGATAACGACGACGAAGAGACTCACCAACCAAATACCGGTGGTCAGAAGCAATTTCCCCCCAAAGTAAAAACAGTGAACATGGTATACGCGACACACAACTCCATAAGGGAGCAGGAGAAGCACTCCCTCGGTGAAGATTATCTGCGGCAACTTCAAAGACAAAACGATCTTATTAAACTGCATACCTCGTTGGCCATTAAGCCACGGTCTCCATTCAAAGGACCGACCAATTCCGAGCGGAAATAGCGGTTAAACCGCCGCCCACCTCATATACCTGCGAAATTTGTATCACGCATACATAACTATGCACTTAAGATACCATGGGCATCGGCGGAAGCACAATACGGACAAGCCTTCAAGCATTTCCGTAACATTTTTTCTCTAAATTACTCTTTCTTTCTTCATTATCTCTTACAAACGGGTGATGCAAAGGACAAATATCTAACGGACTCTACCGGAGTTCGGATCCGTACACTCACCTAGGGGACTACTTCCGTCAAGGAACCCCCTCGCCGAGGACACGCGACGCAGACGTGCGACAGGAGGTCCAAAATATTTTTTTGTAGACCACACACTTTATTTCGAGCCTGTAACATGCCTTTCTCCTCCGTCTTCGACCCCGGGCATGTCAAATTGCCGGGGTTGTGGTCTTTTTTATCTGTAAAGTAACCATTGGCATATCATCAGGTCAGGTAAATATAATCCGCATTCATTATTCATTTCTTTTTCAAATATGAATTTGGCTCCTATGGTTGTTTCACACACATACCTCGGCATAACCTGCCAGGGGCTCGTTATGGGAACAAATGAGTTGCCAACAAAGTCCGAACAACTTTATAGCATACTTCGGCATCGCGAGTTTGGCCTTATATGCATCAGCTTCGAATCATGTCTTGGCTCAATGGTTGGGTTGCCCGGCTCCTGTGCTTGCTACCTTACGTTCCGCTCTATCGGCTAGGGTAGTAAAGGGAGAACTACTGCGATTGTGCTTCCGGTTCATCTGGTCAAGCACCTCAGTAGAGAAAGCCGAAAACCGACTGTCATGATGCTGCGAGATTCCCTCCATATTATATGAATGACCTTTTTCTTCAGGTCATATGTGTAACGCACCATATTGGAATAAGCCGTACACATACCAGGGGCTATATCGTAGCCCCCCCTATAAAACTCCTATGGCTAAGTGAAAGTGTTAACGCCCTATAGTCTGATTTCCTTGTTCACCGCACTGGCACCTCCTTAACGGACCAAGACGTTGGGTCAAGAGTGCACAGATGCTTTTCCGAACACCCCCGTATTTCCTACGAGGGGGCTGAAGCCGACGACTGGAAAACTTTCAGATCATATACAAACGGCTGCACAGGAGGAACAAAAGCCTTTTAGGCAAAACTAAAATATAGACTGATTATAAAAATTGACTTTTACAATTCGGATACACTTCACTCGAATATTATCTCTTTCGAACATTGACCCTCTATCAACCGGGTAGCCTCTAAGACGTCCTCAAAATAATGCTCAGGTGCGTAATGGTCCTTGCCCTTGGGTGGCCCCTTCGCCGCAACATCAATGGCCTTCATCTTCCCCCCCAGTATGTTTTGACACGGGCAAAGGCCATCCGTGCACCTTCAATGCACGTCAACCGCTTAACGGCGTCGATACGTGGCACCGCATCAGCAAGCCGCTGCACCAAGCCAAAGTAGCTATTCGGAATAGGCTCGATCGTACAATTTGGATTATGGCGTTCTTCATGGCAGCCCGGATATCCTATGAAGCTTCGGCCCATTGGGACATCTATTCATTCAGCAGCGGAGGGCGTTTGATGCACCAAACTATGACCGAAAAAGCTTCTCCATTGCATATCCCTCTTGCGCTTGGTAAAAAGCTACGCCGCGCATCGGAAGAGCTCTTCGGCAAGTCCAAAAACACGTCTGGAGAGCTCCACACTTGGTTAAGCTGAGCATATTTCGGATCGCCGGACTTAGTCTGTAATAAAAAAGGGCTTACCAGCCGCAACCTCCCCAGCTTGCCGGATCTCCTCACGGGCCGCTCTAGATTCAGACCGCGCTTGTTTCGCCTCTCGCGATGCCTTGTCAAGATCATCCGTCTTGGCTTTATTCTCCTTCTTGAGGAATTCACAGCGGCTAGTGGCATTTTTTAGTTCGAGCGCCATCGCGGATATTTTCTCCTCGTCTTGGCACCGAGCAGCCTGTTCGGCCTTTAACTCAGCCGATACCTTTCCGGCAGCCACATTACTAAACCGGGCCTGCTCCTTGGCCCGGGCTAGCTCCGCCCAAAGAATCTCAATGGCGGCGGCACCATCTGCAGCCATGCATATACTAGTATGCAATTTTCAGCGTCACGCTTATATTATAAACACGTATGTGTAATGGCTGCTCCGAATACATACCTTGTGACTCGTCAAGATGTCTATTGATTAACGTGATGTCATCCCCTGCCACATCAAGCTTCCGCTGCAGCTCGGCAACCTCTGCAGTCCGGGCAGTTTTCAGGGGAGAAACAGCCTGTGTTCAAATTAACCAGATTATTCCTTGAGTATATCTTTTTGATCCTCGGATCACCTCCCACGGGAAGCCAACCCGAGTCTCAGGGGCTACTATCTATACACAGGTGCATTTTTGCGAAGAAAATATAGTTGAAAATATTACATCACAAACCTCGAAGCCTCTTAGCAGGCTCATGAAGGCTTCATTCAATCCGCTCTTTCGGACAGAATCCTCTCAACCACGATACCAATTGAGGTACGTTGTTCCTCCGAGACAGATGCTTTTTGCAGCATATCCCTCAACATATCCGGCGCTGCTGGGTCTCCGGAAGCCGATGTAGGAGCATGATCATCCTTTGAAGGAACCTATTCACCCGACTCTAGAATCACCGCTGGTTGAAAACTAGATAGTTCGGGGCCTTCATTGTTGGCCCTCGAATCCCGGATGATCGAAGGCTCACCTTCGGGTACTACCTCCTTCATCCCTCGCGCCGCTTGTCGATCAAGAAAAACCCTCCAAGACGACACTTCAGAGTCGTCCGCCTTATTGGGCGAGGAGGCCGGGGGAGGCGTCTCGCTTTCCATCATCTCTGGGAGAAGATCTCCCGAGGAAGAGGATTGTTGAGGAAAAGCGGTCTTGAACTACGAAGATATATATATATATATATATATATATATATATATATATATATATATATATATATATATATATATATATATATATATATATATATATATATATATATAGATATTACATGTTACTTCGGTAACTGGAAAGGAACGGGATGTGGTTAAAGCCCCCTGGTCCACTTACGATTTGGTCGAAAGCTTGTCCTCACGGCAGGGCTGTGCGGTGGCGTCGCCTTCCAATCCCGAGCCGCCCAACGATGACATTCTGCCTATCTTAGGAGCCTTTTCCTCCCAACCTTTGGAGGCGGCCCTTTTCTTGCTATGGGGAGAAGAGATGCTTGCTTCTCCTTCACCTTTGTTTTCGGGCAAGGAAACTTTGATTTCTCCTGACTTGGTGTCTAATTTACCTTCAGAATGAAGGCCGCCTCTGGTCTTCTTGCTCTCCGCCTTGCCCTCCTCCATCGGCGCCTGGAACAGTGCCGGTGCCAGCATCCTTGTTAGCACGGGGTCTGCTGAGTCTTCGGGAAGGGGGTCCGAACACCTAATCCGCTCCGCTTTCTTTATCCAGCCCTGAAAAGAGATGTTTTGCTCAGTATCCTACTACAAGATATCTGACTAGGAGGTGTTCGGCAGACGGGTACTTACCGCGGTGTCCGGATGGTGGCACTCAAGGCCGATGTCTTCGGTGGTATCCGGCCAATGTTTTCGTTTCCCGAAAAATAACTTCCACATCCCTTTGTGCGTAGTGCCGAAGAAGTGTTGAAGTGTCCGTGGCCTTTTGGATTAAACTCCCACATGTGGAGGGGCCGTCTCTGGCACCGCAAGGTCCGACGGACCAGCATTACTTGAATAACGTTGATAAGATCAATGTCCCTCTTGAGGAGGCTCCGAATGCGGCTCTGCAGATTCTGCACCTCGCCAACTGATCCCCAGTCCAATCCCTTATTAATCCATGATGCAAGCTGAATCGGAGGGCTGGATCGAAACGCAGGCGTAGCCACCCACTTGGAACCACGGGGCTCGGTGATATAGAACCACTCCCGCTGCCATAAGTCGAAAGATTCTGTGAAGGATCCTTTTAGCCAAAGAGCGTTATTAAGCTTGCTCACTGTGGCACCATCGCGCTTCGCCTACTTCCCCTCTATCACATGTGGCTTCACATTGAAGGTATTGAGCACAAGCCGAAGTGTGGAGGGATCCGAAGGAAGGCCTCACACGTGACGATGAACGCCGAGATGAGAAGAACGGAGTTCGGGGGCAGATCGTGAAAATCTAGCCCGTAATAGAACATGAGCCCACGGACAAAGGGATTAAGGGCGAATCCTAACCCTCGGAGGAAGTGGGAGACAAACACGACCCTCTCGTCGGATCTGGGGTAGGGATAACCTGCCCTTCAGCAGGGAGCCGATGGAGGATTTCTATGGTCAGATATCTTGCCGCCCTAAGCTTTCAATATCCTCTTCTGTAATAGAAGAAGCGACCCACCGACCTTGGAGGCTGGATCCGGACATGACTGAGGATCGTGGCGATCGAAACTTGGGTGTTAGAACTAGAGGTAGCGAAGGCTAAGGAAGAAGCAAACATGGAAGAGATAGAGAGAGATGGGTCTACACCCCTTTATAAAGGTTGTATCGAACGCCTCCTCCTGGGCCTTAGAGCTTGCCTATTCCCAAGGAGTTGTACCCAAGAGACGGTTGGGTTACCCACGTCCGTGTTGATAAGAATCCCTTAATAAGGGGACATGATCTCGGCTTGGATAAGACGTGCCAATAAGGCCGCGCCTCGAAACCCGGGGCTAACAATGGGTTTAAAACAATGTCCCGACGGTGACGTAGCGTCGTGCTATGAACAGTTGTCGATGGATTGGATTTATAAATTATTGTGCCCTCTGTGGAAGTATACAAAACTTATGTTACAGGTCCGGACACGTTACGTTACAGTACCATCTGCCAAACACCTCCTAGTCAGATATCCTGTAGTAGGATACTGAGCAAAACATATCTTTTCAGGGTTGGATAAAGAAAGCGGAGCGGATTAGGTGTCCGACCCCCCTTCCCGAAGACTCAGCGGACCCCGTGCTAACAAGGATGCTGGCACCGGCACCGTTCCAGGCGCCGATGGAGGAGGGCAAGGCGGAGAGCGGGAAGACCAGAGGCGGCCTTCATTCCAAAGGTAAATTAGACACCAAGTTAGGAGAAATCAAAGTTTCCTTGCCCGAAAACAAAGGTGAAGGAGAAGCAAGCATCTCTTCTCCCCATAGCAAGAAAAGGGCCGCCTCCGAAGGTTGGGAGGAAAAGGCTCCTAAGAGAGGAAGAATGCCATCGTCGGGCAGCTCGGGATTGGAAGGCGATGCCGCCGCACAGCCCTGCCGTGAGGACAAGCCTTTGACCAAATCGTATGTGGGCCAGGGGGCTTTAGGCACTCCCGTTCCTTTCCTGTTACCGAAGTAACATGTAATATATATATATATATATATATATATATATATATATATATATATATATATATATATCTTCGCAGTTCGGTGCACAGTTTTCCTCAAAAATCCTCTTCCTCGGGAGATCTTCACCCAGAGATGATGGAAAGCGAGACGCCTCTCCCGGCCTCCTCGCCCAGTAAGGCGGACGACTCCGAAGTGTCGTCTCGGAGGGTTTTCTTGATCGACAAGGAGGCAGTACCCAAAGGTGAGCCTTCGATCATCCGGGATTCGAGGGCCAACAACGAAGGCCCCGGACTATCCGGTTTTCAACCAGCGGTGATTCTGGAGACGAGTGAACAGGTTCCTTCAAAGGATGATCGTGCTCCTATAGCGGCTTCCGGAGACCCAGCGGCGCCGGATATGTTGAGGGATATCCTGTGAAAAGCATCTGTCTCGGAGGAACAGCGTACCTCGATGGGTACGGTGGTTGAGAGGATTCTGTCCGCAAAGAGCGGATTGAATGAAGCCTTCATGAGCCTGCTAAGAGGCTTCGAGGTTTGCGATGTAATATTTTCAACTATATTTTATTTGCAAAAAATGCACATGTGTATAGATAGTAGCCCCTGAGACTCGGGTTGGCTTCCCGTGGGAGGCGATCCGAGGATCAAAAAGATATACTCAAGGAATAATCTGGTTAATTTGAACACAGGCTGTTTCTCCCCTGACAACTGCCCGGACTGTAGAGGTTGCCGAGCTGCAGCGGAAGTTTGATGTGGCAGGGGATGACATCACGTTAATCAATAGACGTCTTGACGAGTCACCAGGTATGTATTCGGAGCAGTCTTTACACATACGTGTTTATAATATAAGTGTGACGCTGAAAATTACTGGTATATGCATGGTTGCAGATGGTGCCGCCGCCGTTGAGATTCTTCGGGCGGACCAAGCCCGGGCCAAGGAGCAGGCCCGTTTTAGTAATGCGGCTGCCGAAAAGGCATCGACCGAGTTAAAGGCCGAACAAGCTGCTCGGCGCCAAATAGAGGAGAAAATATCCGCGATGGCGCTCGAACTAATAAATGCCACTAGCCGCTGTGAATTCCTCGAGAAGGAGAATAAAGCCAAGACGGCTGATCTTGACAAGGCTTCATGAGAGGCGAAAGAAGCGCGGTCTGAATCTAGAGCAGCCCGTGAGGAGATCTGGCAAGCTGGGGAGATTGCGGCTCGTAAGCCCTTTTTTTATTACAGGCTAAGTTCTGCGTTCCAAATTATGCTCATCTTAACCAAGTGTGGAGCTCTCCAGACGTGTTTTTGGACTTGCCGAAGAGCTCTTCCTATGTGGTGCAGTTTTACCAAGCGCAAGAGGGATATGCAATGGAGAAGCTTTTCTGGTCATAGTTTGGTGCATCAAAACGCCTACTGCTGCTGAATGAACAGATGTCCCAATGGGCCGAGCTTCATAAGATATCCGGCGCTGCCATGAAGAACATCATAATCTAGCTATGGCCGACTGAGCCTATTCCGAGTAGCTACCTTGGCTTGGTGCAGTGGCTTGCTGATGCGGTGCCACGTATTGATGCCGTTAAGCGGTCAGCATGCATTGAAGGTGCACGGATGGCCTTTGCCCGTGTCAAAACGTACTAGGGGAAGATGAAGGCCATTGATGTTGCGGCGAAGGGTCCACCCAAGGGCAAGGACCATTACACACTAGAGCATTATTTTGAGGACATCTTAGAGGATGCCCGGTTGATAGAGGGTCAATGTTCGAAAGACATAATATTCGAGTGAAGTGTATCCGAATTGTAGAAGACAATTTTTATAATCAGTCTATATTTTAATTTTGCCTAAAAGGCTTTTGTTCCTCATGTGCGGCCAATTGTATATGATCTGAAAGTTTTCCAGTCGTCGGCTTCAGCCCCCTCGTAGGAAATATGGGGGTGTTCGGAAAAGCATCTGAGCACTCTTGACCCAACGTCTTGGTCCTTTAAGGAGGTGTCAATGCGGTGAACGAGGCAATCGGACTATAGGGCGTTAACACTTTCACTTAGCCCCTGGTTAACACTTTCACTTAGCCCCTGGTATGTGTATGGCTTATTCCAATATGGTGTGTTACACATATGACCTGAAGAAAAAGGTCCTTCGTATAATACAGAGGGAATCGCGAAAGATTCCGATAAGTCATCGAGTGGTTGACCAGCTCTCGCAGCATCATGACAGTCGGTTTTCGACTTTCTCTACTGAGGTGCTTGACTAAATGAACCAGAAGCACAATCACAGTAGTTCTCTCTTTACTACACTAGTGGATAGAGCGGAACGTAAGGTAGCAAGCATAGGAGCCGGGCAACCCAACCATTGACCCAAGACATGATTCGGAGCTGATGCATATAAGGCCAAACTCGCGACGCCGAAGTACGCTATAAAGCTATTCGGACTTTGTTGGCAACTTATTTGTTCCCATACCGAGCCCCTGGCAGGTTATGCCGAGGTATGTGTGCGAAACAACCATAGGAGCCAAAATCATTTTTGAAAAAGAAACGAATAATGAATGCGAATTATATTTACTGTGACCTGAGTGATATTCCAATGGTTACTTTATAGATAAAAATACCACAACCCCGGCTATTTGACGTGCCTGGGGTCGAAGACGGCGGAGAAAGGCATGTTACAGGCTCGAAATAAAGAGGGCGGTCTACAAAAAGTTATTTTGGACCTCCTGTCGCACGTCTGTGTCGCCTGTCCTCGGCGAGGGGATTCCTTGACGGAAGTAGCCCCCTAGGTGAGTGTACGGATCCAAACTCCGGTAGAGTCCGTTAGATGTTTGTCCTTTGCGTCACCTATTTGTAAGAGATAATGAAGAAAGAAAGAGTAATTTAGAGAAAAATGTTACGGAAATGGTTGAAGGCTTGTCCATATTGTGCTTCCGCCGATGCCCATGGTATCTTAAGTGCGTAGTTATCTATGCGCGATACAAATTTCGCAGGTATATGAGGTGGGAGGCGGAAGCCGAACTGCTACTTCCGCTCCGGAATTGGTCGGTCCTGTTGAATGGATACCGGTGGCTTAATGGCCAACGAGGTATGCGGTTTAATAAGACCATTTTGTACTGAAGTTGCCATAGTATAATCTTCAGTCCGGTGGGAGTGCTTCTCCTGCTCCCTTATGGAGTTGTGTGTCGCGTATACCATGTTCACTGTTTTTACTTCAGGGGGAAATTGCTTCTCACCCCCGGTATTTCGTTGGTGAGTCTCTTCATGGTCGCTATCGCCGGGCGGCCTCCTCCCCTTGTGTCCGGCGTTGAGCTTGCCGGCCTGCTTGAAGACCCAACAACTTCTATTGGTATGATTAGCTGGTTTGTCGGGGTGGTTATGAATCTGGGAGGGTCGATCCAATATCCTTTCTAAATGGGATGGTCCGTCTCTGTTCGCCTTGAATGGATTTTTTCGTTGACCGGGTTTGGGACCGCTAAATCTGGCATTGACCGTTGTGTCGCACGTTCTTTCATTATCATTGCGACGTTTGTGTTTGCCGTGTCGTGGCTTGCCATTGCCGTCTCGGACTTCGGAAGTGCCCGGATCGCTGGCGTTGTTGCTTCTACGAGCGAGCCAGCTGTCTTCTCCCATGCAAAAGCGGGTCATCAGAGCGGTAAGGGCTGACATGGATTTTGGTTTTTCTTGACCGAGGTGGCGGGCAAGCCACTCGTCCCGGACGTTGTGTTTGAAGGCCGCTAGGGCTTCCGCGTCCGGACAATCGACGATTTGGTTCTTTTTAACTAAGAACCTAGTCCAGAGCTTCCTGGCTAACTCTCCGAGCTGCTAGACAATGTGACTTAAGTCATCGGCATATGGCGACCGGACATATGTTCCTTGGAAGTTGTTGCGGAAGGCGTCTTCCAAGTCTTCCCAGCTGCCAATAGAGTTTTCCGGCAGGCTGTTTAACCAGTATCGAGCTGGTCCTTTGAGTTTTAATGGCAGGTATTTGATGGCATGGAGGTCGTCGCTGCTGGCCATGTGAATATGGAGGAGGAAGTCCTCGATCCATACCGCGGGATCAGTTGTTCCGTCGTATGATTCGATATTCATGGGCTTAAACCCGTCTGGGAACTCGTGGTCCATTACTTCGTCTGTGAAGCAAAGAGGGTGTGCGGCCCCTCGATATTGGGCCACACTGCGACGTACCTCCGATGGAGCCCGTTTGCGGTTTTCGGCCTGGGCGTGGCTAGGTTTGTCACGTCCGAATAGGTACCCATCTCGTGTGTCGAGGCACATCCTCGCGATCCGTAGATCGATCTTGTATGTTCTGGTCTACTGTCCAGGCCCTGTCGAAGGTCGTATGTATAACCCCGAGCTGTTTTATTCCTGCCCTTATGGCGAGGCGGGGCGGTCTGGTGTTCGGCTTGAGTTGCCGCTTTATCGCAACCGCGTGGCGGTCGGTCGGCCGCGTTGTGAGATCATGGTACGGGCTCCAGCGCCTCATCATAGAACTGAGGTAGCAATTTGCGCTTTGGGTAATTTTTGGCTGGGCCACTAAGGCCATATTCCTCGGCGGCCAGGACTTCGGTCCATCTATCATTGAGCAGATCTTGGTCAGCTTGAAGCTCCAGCTGCTTCTTTTTCAGGCTCCTTCCGGTGGCTATTAGCCGGCGTTTAAAATGCTCCTGCTCGAGAGGTTCCTCAGGCATGATGAAATCCTCATTGCCGAGGATCTCCTCCTCCTTGGAGAGCGGAAGATAATTACTGTCCTCCGAGTCTTCGTGTATGGCCTTTTCATCAGGGCTAACGTGCCCGTCTTCCCGTTCATCCTGTTCGGAGATTGACCCAACAGGGTCTTCATTGTCTTCGGCATCGTCCGGAGTATTGTTTTCTCCGGTGCCGGTGTTGTTGTCTTTTGCACGACGTGACTTAGAGCGGCGCCGCTGATGCCGGTGTCTGGGCTGTGTCTCAGGAGGTATGTCCTTGACTGGATCCTCTTTGTCGTTGTTGTTAGTTTCTTTAGGTGTATCCACCATGTATACGTCATACGAAGAAGTGGTCGTCCAGCGTCCGATAAGTGGTGGGTTTTGGCCCTGCTCCTCATCAGCATCGTCGTCCATACCGTTGATGTCTTCGGAGCCGTAATCAAGGACGTCGTTTAAGTCCTCGACAGTGGCTATGAAGTGGGTGGCGGGTGGGAAGCGGAATTCTCCCCCATCATCAGCCTCTAGTTCAAACCAGACATAACTCGGCTGTGAGTCCCCCGCCAAGGACAGATTTCTTAATGAATTTAGCAGATCGCCCAAGGGCGAATGCTGGAAGATGTCCACGGTGCTGAATTCGAAGATCGATAATCGATCAAGTTCAGCGTCAGCGGGCTCACATGGTTCGGAATTATGACCGGAGATGAGTCCAGAGTTCTGGTGGCACAGGTATCGTGAGAGATTAAGTCTATGTGCGGCTCCAACGCCGCGGAATCTGTGGCCTCCGTGGTGGGGTTGAGCCTCCCGTCCTTGGATGGTGCAGTATGCTCCGGATCTAAGGCCACAGGAGTTACAAGAGCAATCACCTGGATGCGGTCCGATGACAGATTTAGGTCATGTTCATCGGGTTGACCAGGAGCGGTTGCCGCGGTCCCGAATCCGGCGAAGATCAAATCTCCACGGATGTCCGTGACGTAGTTCAAGCTCCCAAATCTGACCTGATGGCCAGGGGCATAGCTGTAGATCTGCTCCAGATGGCCAAACGAGTTGGCCCGTAGTGTGAAGCCGCTGAACACGAAGATCTGTCCGGGGAGGAAAGTTTCTCCTTGGACAGCATCATTATCGACGATTGAAGGGGCCATCAAACCTTTGAAGGACGACACAGTGGAACTCTCAATGAGAGCACCAATGTCGGTGTCAAAACCGGCGGATCTCGGGTAGGGGGTCCCGAACTGTGTGTCTAAGGTCGATGGTAACAGGAGACAGGGGACACGATGTTTACCCAGGTTCGGGCCCACTCTATGGAGGTAATACCCTACTTCCTGCTTGATTGATCTTGATGGATATGAGTATTACAAGAGTTGATCTACCACGAGATCGTAATAGTTAAGCCCTAAAAGCCTAGCCTGTATGACTATGGTAATGAATATCCCCCTCCGGACTAAGTCCTCTGGTTTATATAGACACCGGGAGAATCTAGGGTTACACAGGGTCGGTTACAAAGAAAGGAACTACATATTTGTTCGCCAAGCTTTCCTTCCACGCCAAGGTGAGCCCTATCCGGACACGGGTGCAGTCTTCGGTCTTCGTATCTTCACAGCCCATCAGCCCGGCCCATGGCTAACAGGCCGGACGCCCGAGGACCCCTTAGTCCAGGACTCCCTCAGCCGCTGTTGCGTCCTTCGCGGTGCCCTCCTGGTTTTGTATTGCTCCTGCTGGGGGCGCAGCTCGGCGTGATGTGCCCTTCACCTGGAGCTCTTCCTGAACCTCCACTAGAGCCACGCTGGCAGAGTAGGGAGTGGCGGCAAGGTAAAGCACCAGGGGCTCGAGAGGGCGCGGCGCTACCATCACCAGAGGCTGGTCAGGTATCTCTTGAGGTCTTGAAATGCTCGGTTGGCCTCCGGGGTCCACTCAAATGGGCCCTTCTTCTTCATCAGCTTGAAGAAGGGTAGGGCGCGCTCTCCCAGCTTGGAGATGAAGCGCCCCAATGCGGTCACACGACCAACAAGCTTCTGCATTTCTTTGAGGGTTTGTGGTGGACTCATGTCTTCGATTGCCTTGACCTTCTCTGGGTTTGCCTCGATCCCCCTGTGGGACACGCCTAGCAACTTGCCGGAAGGGATACCGAACACGCACTTCTCCGGGTTGAGCCGCAAGTCCACCTGGCGTAGGCTCGCGAAGGTCTCATCCAGGTCTTGAATCAAAGTTCTCGCCTCCCGAGACTTCACCACAATGTCGTCGACGTAGGCCTCCGCATTTCTCCCGAGCTGCCGTCCTAAGGCGATGTGCATCAGCCGCTGGAAGGTCGCTCCCGCGTTGCGTAGCCTGAAAGGCATGCAAGTATAGCAGTACACCCCACACGGGGTCAGGAAGGCTATCTTCTCCACATATTCTAC
Organism: Aegilops bicornis; assembly: GCA_021605145.1. Taxonomy (NCBI): domain Eukaryota; kingdom Viridiplantae; phylum Streptophyta; class Magnoliopsida; order Poales; family Poaceae; genus Aegilops; species Aegilops bicornis. Next base: position 402,766,167 of record CM038675.1, on the reverse strand, counting down.
CGCCATCTTGATCTAGTGATAGCTCGAGAACGCATCCAGGAAGCACAGCAAATCGCACTCGGCGGTGGAGTCGACGATATGGTCGATGCGTGGAAGCGGGAATGGATCTTGGGGGCAGGCCTTGTTGAGGTTGGTGAAATCAACACACATGCGCTCCTTCCCACCTTTCTTCGGCATGACGATGGGGTTCGCCAGCCACTCGGGGTACCGAACCTCGCAAATGACACCCGCTGCCTCCAACTTGCGGGTTTTTTGGACGATGAAGGCACCTTCTCCGTGGATCGTCGCCTCGCCCTCCGCTTCACGCAGGCGTACATTGGGGCACACCTTCAAGTGATGCTCAATCACCCATCTCGGGACCCCTACCAGTTGTTTGGGTTCCCATGCGAATACCTCCTTGTTCGCGCGCAAGAACTTCACCAATGCTTCCTCTTGATCAGGGTCAAGGTCGGCACCTATGGTGAAGGTGGCCCCCGAGGACCCGTCTTCCTCAACTGGCACCTGCCTTCTCTTGAGTGAACAACTGCTTCTTCTTGGTTTGTGCGGCTTCCTTGACCTTGGAGGTGTCCGCGTCAGCGGGCTGCGCCGCCGCAGCGGTCTTGAGGCCGAGCCGAGCGCCTCCAGGGCCTCCTTGGTGTCTCCAACTATAGTGAGGACGCCCTTGCTCCCGGGCATCTTCATGAGGTTGTAAGCCGGATTGGTTGCTGCCATAAACTGGGCCAGAGCTGGGTACCCGAGGATGGCGTTGTACGGGAGGCCGATGCAGGCGATGTTGAAGTCGACCAGCTTGGTGTGGTAGTTGTTGCGCGTGCCGAAGGTTACAGGAAGGCGGATCTGCCCCAGGGAGTGGGCGGTGCCACCGCCAACCCCTGAGAAAGGCTTGCTGAGGCGGAGCCGCTCGAGTGGTACATGAAGAAGGCTGAAGGCCTCCACGGAGAGCATGTTGAGGCCGGCGCCACCGTTGATGAGGGTCTTGGTGACGGCCACATTGTAGATGGTGGGCGTGCGAAGCATTGGGAGCACACCTGAGCCGGCAGTGGTGACGGGGTGGTCCCTCGAGTCGAAGGTGAGGTCAGCCTCGGGCGCCGCCCAACCCGGGGGAGCCCCCTGGCGCGCGGAAATGGCGTCGATCTAGTGAAGGAACGGCTTGAGGTGACGGTCTGAGGGCGGGGCTTGCAAGCCGCCGAGGCGGGCCGCAGCAGCGAGGGGTGCCGGTACCGCGAAGCGTGCGGTGAAGAGGTCGCGCAACTCATCCCAAGACGCCATGGAAGATCCTGGGAGGGTGAGCAGCCAGGCATGCGGTGCGCCCGTAAGGGCCATGGGAAGCCAGTTGGCCATGACCCTATCGTCTCCCCCAGCTTTGAGGACGGCGTCCTCGTACGCCAGCAGGAAAGCCACCGGATCCGCCGCGCCATCATAGCGCGGTGGCATCTTCGGCTTGAACTTGGGCAGCCACTTCACCTGTCGTAAGGCGGGGGCAAAGGCTCGGAGCCCCCTGGCCCCGCCGCTGGCATCGTCATCGGAGCGGGAAGCGCTACGCTTGCCACGGGGGCGGAGCGGCATGGTGACGAAGCGTAGATCGATGGAAGGAAAGCTCCGGCGCACCCTGCTACCTCTTGAGCATGCGTTAGTTTTAACTTGAAGAGGAAAGGGTGATGCAGCAAAGTAGCGTAAGTATTTCCCTCAGTTTTAGAGAACCAAGGTATCAATCCAGTAGGAGGCCACGCGCAAGTCCCTCGTACCTACACAAACAAATAAGAACCTTGCAACCAACGCGATAAAGGGGTTGTCAATCCCTTGACGGCCACTTGCAAAAGTGAGATATGATAGAGATGATAAGATAATATTTTTGGTATTTTTATGATAAAGACTAAAAGTAAGGATTGCAAAATAAAAATAGATTGGAAACTTATATGATGGAAAATAGACCCGGGGGCCATAGGTTTCACTAGTGGCTTCTCTCAAGATAGCATAAGTATTACGGTGGGTGAACAAATTACTGTCGAGCAATTGATAGAAAAGTCATAGTTATGAGAATATCTAGGCATGATCATGTATATAGGCATCACGTCCGCAACAAGTAGACCGACTCCTGCCTGCATCTACTACTATTACTCCACACATCGACCGCTATCCATCATGCATCTAGAGTATTAAGTTCATAAGAACAGAGTAACACATTAAGCAAGATGACATGATGTAGAGGGATAAACTCAAGCAATATGATATAAACCCCATATTTTTATCCTCGATGGCAACAATACAATACGTGTCATTTCCCCATACATCCTTTGGGATCGAGCACCGCATGATTGAACCCAAAGCTAAGCACTTCTCCCATTGCAAGAAAGATCAATCTAGTAGGCCAAACCAAACTGATAATTGAAGAGACTTGCAAAGATAACCAATCATACATAAAAGAATTCAGAGGAGATTCAAATATTGTTCATAGATAATCTTGATCATAAACCCACAATTCATCGGATCTCGACAAACACACTGCAAAAAGAATTATGTCGAATAGATCTCCAAGAAGATCGAGGAGAACTTTGTATTGAGATCCAAAGAGAGAGAAGAAGCCATCTAGCTAATAACTATGGACCCGAAGGCCTGAGGTAAACTACTCGCACATCATCGGAGAGGCTATGGTGTTGATGTAGAAGCCCTTCATGATCAATGCCCCCTCTGGTGGAGCGTCGGAAAAGGCCCCAAGATGGGATCTCACGGGTACAGAAGGTTGCGGTGGTGGAAATAGGGTTTCGTGGTGCTCCTGGATGTTTTCGGGGTACGTAGGTATATATAGGAGGAAGAAGTAGGTCGGTGGAGCTACGAGGGGCCCACGAGGGTGGGGGGCGCGCCTCCCTGCCTCGTGGCCTCCTCGTTCGTTTCTTGACATCCACTCCAAGTCCTCGGGGTCACGTTTATTCCAAAAATAACTCTCCCGAAGGTTTCATTCCATTTGGACTCCATTTGATATTCCTTTTCTACAAAACACTGAAATAGGCAAAAAAACAACAATTTGCACTGGGCCTTGGGTTAGTAGGTTAGTCCCAAAAATAATATAAAAGTGTATAATGAAGCCCATTAAACATCCAAAACAGATAATATAATAGCATGGAACAATCAAAAATTATAAATACGTTGGAGAAGTATCACACCCCTACCTGGAGCGCCAAATGTCGGATTTTGGGTTCCAACAAAACCCTTAAGGTTCGAACACTGGGGTGCGCATGAAGATCTCCTCCTACCTAATCACGCCCTCACCCTCACCGCGATCTCTAAGGCTAAACTCGACAAACTCACAACACAAGGGACACAAGATTTATACTGGTTCAGGCCACCGTTGTGGTGTAATACCCTACTCCAGTGTGGTGGTGGTGGATTGCCTCGGAGACTGATGATGAATAGTACAAGGGAAGAACAACCTCCTGAGGAGAGGTATTCTTGTGCTTGATGGACTTGTGTGGGTGAGGATTACTCAAGATGAGTTCCCTCCTACTGTGGTGGCTAGTCCTATTTATAGAGGCCCTGGTCCTATTCCCAAATATTGAGCGGGAAGGGGTGCCACAACGGCCAGTTTGAAGGGGGGCAACAAGTACAAGCTATCCTGCCTAAAGGTGGTCTTCGCCTGCCAAAGGCTCTGGTGGTGACGCCGTCATGGGCTCCACGATGACCTTCGTCCTGCCGTCTTGCTGGTCTTGGTCTCGTTGCACCGATATGGAAGCCTTTGCCTGATGCCTCGGGACTCCCCGCCTGCGCTTGCCCCTTTAGCACCAAAGAGGAAATGAGGGCACTGCGCGCGCTGGCGGCCGCCTGGCCTTGATCGTCATTGCTCACATCACGGGAAACCTCGCGAGGCACCCCTTGCCTTGATCTCTCCGCCCCTTGCTAGCCAGCCTGGTGAGGCCGCTCACGAGGAGGTCTTGTGTCGTCCGCCCCTCGAGGCTTGGCCCCTTGGAAGGGTCTTGAGTGTTGGTTGGTGAAGATGGGCCGTACGGGGCCACTGGGAGAAACCAGCCCGTGGGCCACAGGCGAGCAAGCACAGGAACCCCGTTCGAAGCAGCGACAATGAGGGGAGGGAAGTGATCTTTCGGGCTGGCCCGATTGATGTTCTTGAAGTCGATGCACATATGAAATGAATCATCCTTCTTAGGGACCATGAAAACATTGGCGAGCCACTCAGAGTGGTATATCTCTTTGATAAACTCAGCTGCCAGAAGCCAAGCCACCTCCTCGCCAATTGCCTTCCTTTTCTCCACGGGGGACCGACGGAGATGCTCTTTGTGAGTTTTACTTTTGGGTCGACTGTAAGCGGTGCTCGGCCAGTTCCACAGGTACACACGGCATGTCGGATGGTTTCCATGCGAAGATGTCCCAGTTCTCACGGAGGAACTGGATGAGCGCTTCTTCCTATTTGCTGTCGAGTGTTGTTGAGATATGAGTCGGAGCAGCATTGGGGTCGGTCAGGTGAATGTGAACTGGCTTTGTTTACCCGGACGAATGAAATGCGGACTCTAGAGCAGGCTTCTTAGCACGCAACAATTCACTCGGATCTGCATTCTTCTGGTATTCTTGCATCTGCACTGCTGCCATCTGTTCATCGGCAATCTTTGAGCCCTTCTGGAGGCACTCTTCTGCTCTCTGCCGATTTCCAAAGGATCGTGATCACACCTTTGGGACCAGGCATCTTCAGCTTGAGGTATACATAACACGGTCGAGCCATGAAACGAGCATACGCAGGCCTGCCCAGAATAGAATGGTAGGCAGTGTGAAAATCCACGACTTCAAATGTCAACTTTTCCTTTCGGTAATTCTTGAAATCATCGAAAACCACATCAAGAGTGATCTGGCCGAGTGAATCGGCCTTCTTCCCCGAAATGACTCCATGGAACCGCATGTTGCTCTCACTAAGCTTGGATATCAGAATGCCCATCCCTCGGAGGGTCTCGGCATACAAAATGTTTAAGCCACTACCACCATCCATCAGGACTTTGGTCAGTCGGGTGCCCCCAACGACTGGGTCGACCGCCAATGCTTGCCACCCAGGGGTAGCAACGTGCGTTGGGTGATTGGACTGGTCGAATGTAATGGAAGTTTTTGACCACTTCAGATATGTCGTTGTTGCCGAAGCAACCATGTTCACTTCTCTGTTGATGAGTTTCAGTCAACTTTTGCTTTCGATGTCAGCAAAAATCACCAAAGTGGCGTTGACATTGGGATAACCATCATCCTCCCCTTTGTCTTCATCCTTATCAGATTCTTTTTCCTTCTCACTGAGTCGACACTGTCGAGTGGTATGCTTGGGATAAATCAGGTTTCCCTCTTCATCCTTCTTGGTGTGTATATGACACGGCAAATCTAGCAAATCATTTCCTTCTTGATGTTTCACCTTCTTGGGGATCCATGGCCCCTTAGGCTTTCCTTTTAATTTTCCTTGGGTCCCAACTGTGGCCTCACCAGGACCTGTGCATTCGGCTTTGCGCTTCCGCTTCCGACTGGAATTTCCTCCTCCGGTGTCCTGGGCGACTGGCTTGTTCTTACCACTGCGGAGTCGGTCTTCTTCTTCTTCCCCGTTAGCGTACCGAGTGGCTATTTCCATCATTCGGGCCAGGGTCATATCTCATGTCCGACCGAATTTCAGGTTAAGCTCTCTGTACCGAACACCTTCCTCGAAGGCGCAAATGCTTGGTGCTGTGACACATTCTCCACTTTATGATGAAGGGTGGTCCACCTCTGGATATAATCTCTTAAGGTTTCATTAGGCTTTTGGACACAATGTTGTAATTCAGTTAGCCCCGCTGGTCGTTTGCAAGTACCCTCAAATGTCGTGACAAACACTTGGGCCAACTCTTCCCAACTGAAAATACTGCTAGGAGCCAACTGATTCAACCAAGCTCTGGCCGAACCCTCCAACATCAGGGGGAGATGTTTCATGGCTACATCGTCATTGCCACCGCCAATCTGCACAACCACTCGGTAATCCTCTAGCCAAGTGTCAGGCTTCGACTCACCAGTGAACTTGCTCACTCCCGTTGCCAACCTGAAGTTGGGAGGGATCTTAGCAGCTCTGATGGCTCTGCTGAAGCATTCAGGTCCAGAGACATGAACCCTGCTACCAGTCGGACGATCTTTGTCCAGTCCTTCTCTGTGTGCTCGGTTCCTGTTGACCAGACATTGTACAAGAATTGACCTCACATCAAACCCGGGCTCTCTTGGGTCGACTGGGACCCTCCGCTCATCGCTATACGGGCACCTGTCATCATACTGCTGGGGCATGCATGATCCGCCCCTCGGAGGGGGCGTAGGCACTCAGCGACGGTCATCATGGCCGATTCGATGATCATACTGCTTGTGGTTCTGACCCAGGTACCGCTCCTGGCGGTGCCCACGACCCTCACGCCACAGAGGTGATCTTGGGCTGTGAGCCGACTGGACTGTGTCCGCCACCACGGACCTGCTATGGATCCTCTTGCGAGACTGAGAAACAGTTGTGTTTTGCTCTCCTACTGCCCGGAGCAGTGCTCGGATCTGCATCAAACCTCTTCCAGACTCCGATTGGGACGACTGAATTGACTCTGCTATACGGTCTGCAGCGGTAAGATTCTAGATCGGAGTGCGGTATACCTGAGATTCAGGCGGAAACAATTGTCGCTGACTGGATTCGGTGATCTGTCTCAAGCGCGTTCATCGAGTGAATGTTGAAGGTTCTCCAGGCATGCACACTCGGCCAAAGTAACCAGGCGTGCAGCCTCCAAGGCCCGAGCCTCGGAGGTCTCTCCGATGATGGGAGTGTGAAGCGCCTCCACATTTCAATGGTGCAGCTCATCCCTCTGCTGCGAAGTGAGGGCTTCGGGACGATATTCCTTGTGACCATGCGATGGATCATGGCCACCATCGCTGCCGCCGCTGTGACGTAAACCAGGCGGGCTGCACATCGTGTCGACCATCAGGACTACTACCGCAGGGTCGCTATTATCGCACTCGGACAGGGTCCCGACGGAGCCAGTCGAATAGCCCGTAGAGAGATTCGTCGGGCTCGATTGCCGCGACTTGAGGGGTGGCCGACTGACGGGCCACCGCATGCTTTACCCACCGCTGAAGCCGCGATCGACCAGATCGCTTGCGATGACGAGCAGCAGGGAGTGAAGATGCTACGGGAGTTGACCGATACTGAGTCGACGGCTGCCGCAGAAGGACGCCGCAGACGCACGCGCGAAAGTGTGTCTCCCCACGGACAGAGAGCGTCTCGACATCGAGGGGGGCCTCGTCGAGCCAGGCGGAGTTTTCGGTGATGAAAACGAGCGCGCCGAGATGGATCTCGTTGCCCTCGGCCAAACCGCCACTGGAAACCATGATGATGGAGATAGGGAAAATTGCAACCTCACCGGAAGTCGCTAAGACACCTGCCCCATGGTGGGCGCCAACTGTCGTGGGAGTAAGTCTGACAGTAGAATAGGGGGTACGTAGGAGGAGGCAAGATCCTAGCTACAATGAGGTTGTGCACGCAAGGTTTACGAGTTCAGGCCCTTCGTGGAGGATGTAACAGCCCTATGTCTCGGTGCCCAGAGGCTTGGTCGACTGGATTATGCGTGAGAGTTATAGGGGGTGTGAACCCTTGTGCCAGTGGAGGGGGTGGCTTATATAGAGTGCGCCAGGACCCCAGCCAGCCCACGTTACAAAGGTTTCAATGTACATTAAGACAGAGCGTTACTGGTAACGCCCGATAATAAAGAGGTATAAATGATCTTTAAGACTACAGAGTGATTGCCTGACCGTTGCCATCCTGAGTGACGTTAGGCCTTCTCTACTCCGAGTGATTTCTTGTATCGTCGAGTGGCTCATTCTCTTGGTCGAATGGAATTGGGGTATTCGAGTGAGGTTGAAGGTCGGGTGAATTGCACTCCTCGATAACTCAGCCGGTTTCTCTTCTTTTGCTTTGAATGTCTTTGACTCTAGGGAAGTGTCCTTGGGTAGGATGTCTAGGTCGGGCCTATGACCCTGCCCCAAGTACATGACATTGTCATCGCTGAAGACTGAAACCGAGTGGTCTGATAAGTAGTGTGCAAATTTCTTCGTGGTCAAGTAAATTCCATAAACAAGCTTCTGATAATGCAGATATCTCTGCTTAGACGGAGTCAAGACTTCAGAAATATAATACACTGGGCGCTAAACTTTGTAGCCTTTACCTTCTTCTTCCCGCTCGATCGTGAGCACTGTGCTGACAACTTGTCCAGTGGCTGCAATGTAGAGTAGTAGAGGCTCTTTGCTGATTGGAGCAGCAAGTACCGGCTGGGTGGAAAGCAGGGCTTTGAGCTCTACAAATGCTGCTTCGGCTTCAGGAGTCCACTCGAATTTGTCAGACTTCTTCATCAGTCGGTAAAGAGGTAAAGCCTTTTCACCAAGACGAGAGATGAATCGACTCAATGTGGCCAAACAACCGGTAAGCTTCTGCATGTCGTGCACACGCACAGGGCGTTTCATTCGAAGGATTGCTCCAACCTTTTCCGGGTTTGCGTCAATCCCCCGTTTGGAAACAAGGAAACCAAGTAACTTTCCACCTGGGACTTCGAATGTGCACTTTGACGGGTTGAGCTTGATATCATATCTTCTCAAATTGGCAAAGCTTTCAGCGAGGTCAGTCAGTAGGTCGGAACCTTTTCGTGACTTGACCATGATGTCATCCATGTATGCTTCCACATTCTGACTGGTTTGAGTGAGCAGGCACTTCTGAATCATGCGCATGAATGTGGCGCCAACATTTTTGAGACCAAAAGGCATGGTAACATAGCAAAAACACCCGAATGGGGTGATGAAGGCTGTTTTTATTTCGTCGGGCCCATATAGTCGGACCTGATGGTACCTGGAATATGCGTCCAAAAAGGATAAACGCTCACATCCCGCAGTCGAGTCGACAATTTGGTCGATGCGAGGGAGAGGGAAATGATCTTTCGGGCAGGCCCGATTGATGTGTTTGAAATTGATACACATACGAAGTGAATTATCTTTCTTGGGGACCATGACAACATTGGCGAGCCACTCAGAGTGGTATATCTCGCGGATGAACTCAACTGCCAGAAGCCGAGACACCTCCTCGCCAATTTCCTTCCTCTTCTCCATGGCGGACCGACGGAGATGCTCTTTAACGGGTTTTGCTTTTGGGTCGACTCGCAAACGGTGCTCAGCCAGTCCCCTGGGTACACCCGGCATATAAGATGGTTTCCATACGAAGATGTCCCGGTTCTCACAGAGGAACTAGACGAGCGCTTCTTCCTATTTGCTGTCGAGTGTTGTTGAGATATGAGTCGGAGCAGCATTGGGATCGGTCGGGTGAATGTGAACTGGCTTTGTTTCACCGCATTTAATCGAAATGTGGACTCTGAAGCAGGCTTCTTAGCACGCAACAAATCACTCGGATCTGCATTCTTCTGGTATTCTTGCATCTCTACTACTGCCATCTGTTCATCGGCGGTCTTTGAGCCCTTCTGGAGGCACTCTTCTACTCTGCGCCAATTTCTAGTAACTGTGATCATGCCTCTCGGGCCAGGCATCTTCAACTTGAGGTATACGTAACACGGTCGAGCCATGAAACGAGCGTATGCAGGCCTGCCCAAAATAGCATGAGAGGCATTGTGAAAATCCACGACCTCAAATGTCAACTTTTCTTTGCGGTAATTCTTTGAATCACCGAAAACCACATCAAGAGTGATCTGACCGAGTGAGTCGGCTTTCTTTCCTGGGATGACTCCGTGGAATCGCATGTTGCTTTCACTAAGCTTGGACATTGGAATGCCCATCCCTCGGAGGGTCTCAGCGTACAAAATGTTCAAGCCACTGCCACCGTCCATCAAGACCTTGGTCAGTCGAGTGCCCCCAACGACTGGATCGACCACCAGCGCTTGCCGCCCGGGGGTAGCAACGTGTGCTGGGTGATCAGACTGGTTGAATGTAATGGGAGTTTTTGACCACTTCAGATATGTCGTTGTTGTCGGAGCAACCATGTTTACTTCTCTATTGATAACTTTCAGTCGAGTTTTGTTCTCGATGTCAGCAAAAATCACTAAAGTGGCATTGACATTGGGGTAACCATCATCCTCCTCTTTGTCCTCCTCCTTATCAGATTCCTTTTCTTTTTCACTGGGCTGGCCCTCTCGGAAGCTCTGAATTAGGAGTTGACATTGTCGAGTGGTATGCTTGGGGTAAATCAGGTTTCCCTCTTCATCTTTCTTGGTGTGTATGTGACACAGCAAATCAAGCACATCATTTCCCGCTTGATCTTTCACTTTCTTGGGAATCCATGGCCCCTTAGGCTTTCCTTTGAATTTCCCTTGGTTCAAAACTGCGGCCTCACCAGGACCCGTGGGTTCGGCTTTGTGCTTCTGCTTCCGACTGGAAATTCCTCCTCCGGTGTCCTGGGCGACTGGTTTGTTCTTGCCACTGTGGAGTCGGTCTTCTTCCTCGCCGTTAGCGTACGGAGTGGCTATTTCCATCATCCGAGCCAGGGACATGTCCCCTGTCTGACCAAATTTCAGGTTAAGCTCTTCTTACCAAACGTCTTCCTTAAAGGCGCAAACTGCCTGATGCTCTAACACATTCTCCACGGTATGATGAAGAGTGGTCCACAGCTGGATGTAATCTCTCAAAGTTTCATTTGGTTTACGGACACAATCTTTGTAATTGATCGACCTGCAGGTCGTTTGCAAGTGCCCTCAAATGTCCTGACAAACACTCGGGCCAACTCTTCCCAACTGAAGATACTACCAGGAGCCAACTGATTCAACCAAGCTCTAGCCGAACACTCCAGCATCAGGGGGAGGTGCTTCATGGCCACATCATCATTGCCACCACCAGTCTGCACAGCCACTCGGTAATCCTCTAACCAAGTGTCTGGCTTTGATTCTCTGGTGAACTTACTCACTCCCATCACCAACCTGAAGTTGGGAGGGATCTCAGGAGCTCTAATGGCTCTACTGAAACATTCAGGCCCGGAAACATGCACTCTGCTACCAATCGGACGATCTCTGTCTAGTCCTTCTCTGTGTGCCCGATTTCTATCGACTAGACCCTGCACAAGAATTGATCTTGCATCAAACCCGGGCTCTCTTAGGTCGATGGGATCCTTCGCTCATTGCCATACGGGCGCTTTGTCATGTCTTCTTGAGGCACATACCATCCTCCCCTCGGAGGGGGCGTAGGCACTCGACGGCGGTCATCAGGCTGAGTCGATGATCATATTGCTCGTGGTTCCAACCCAGGTACTGCTCCTGGCGGTGCCCACGATCCTCATGCTGCGCAGGCGATCTTGGGCTGTGAGCCGACTGGACAGTGTCCGCCACCATGGACCTGCTATGGATCCTGTTGCACGACTGAGAAACGGTCGAGTTCTGTTCCCCCGCCGCCCGAAGCAACGCTCGAAATTGCATCAAACCTCTACCAGCCTCTGAACGGGATGGTTGAATCAACTATTCTATACGAGATGCGGCTGCAAGATTCTGAACTGGTGTGCGATATACCTGAGGTTCAGGCGGAAACAACTGCCGGCACCGTCGAATGGATTCAGGGATCTGCTGACGATCGCGTTTGTCGAGTGAATGTTGGAGATTCTCCAGACATGGGCGCTCAACCAAGGTGGCCAGGCGTGCAACCTCCAAGGCCCGAGCCTCAGAGGTTTCCCCAATGATGGGGGTGTGGAGGGCCTCCACGTTGCGACGATGCAGCTCTTCCCTCTGCTCCGAAGTGAGGGCTTCCGGATGATAGTCGTCATGACCGCGCTATGGACCGCCGCCACCATCGCCGCCGCCACTACGTCGGTAACCAGGCGGGCTACATGGTGTGTCAACCATCAGGACCTCCGCCGCCGAGTCGCTGCTCCCGCACTCGGACAGAGTCTCAGCGGAACCAGTCGACAGATCGAATAGTCCGTAGAGAGATTCGTCGGGCTCGATTGCCGCGACTTGAGGGGTGGCCGACTGGCGAGCCACCGCATGCTTCACCCAGCGCTGAAGCCGCGATCGACCAGATCTCTTGCGAAGGCGTGCAGCTGGAAGGGTGAATGACACGGGAGCCGACCGATACTGAGTTGGCGGCTGCCGCAGAAGGACACGTAGGCACTCGCACGGAAGTGCGCCGCCCCGTGGATGGGAAGGGCCTCGACGTCGAGGAGGGCCTCCTGGAGCTAGGCGGAGTCGTCGGCGATGAAGACGAGCATGCTGAGTCGTATCTCGTGGCCCAAAGCCAGACCACCGCCGGAAACCATGTTGATGGAGATCGGAAAAATTGCAACCTCGCCGGAAGTCGCTAAGACACCTGCCCCACGGTGGGCGCCAACTATCGTGGAGTAAGTGTGACAGTAAGAGTAGGGGGTACGTAGGAGGATGCAAGATCCTAGCTATGGTGAGGTTGTGCACGCAAGGTTTACGAGTTCAGGCCCTTCTCGGAGGAAGTAACAACCCTACATCTCGGTGCCCGGAGGCTTGGTCGACTGGATTATGCGTGAGAGTTACAGGGGGTGCGAACCCTTGTGCCAGTGGAGGGGGTGGCTTATATAGAGTGCGCCAGGACCCCAGCCATCCCATGTTACAGAGGGTTCAATGTACATTAAGACAAGGCATTATTGGTAACGCCAGCTATAAAGAGCTATAAATGATCTTAAAGACTACAGAGTGGACGCCTGACCATTGCCATCCTGAGTGGCTTTAGGCCTTCCGTCTCCGAGTGATTGTTCGTGTAGTATAGTGACTATTATCTTGGTCGAATGGAATTGGGGTATCCGGGTGAAGTAGATGGTCGAGTGGACTGCACTCCTAGGTGAACTCAGTCGGTTTCTTCTTTTGTATTTTGAATCTCTTTGACTCTGGGGCAGTGTCCTTGGGTAGGGTGTCTAGGTCAGGCCTATGACCTTACCCTAGGTACATGTCGTCATAACTATGCTCAATGAGCAGGAAGCCCCCAAGTATTTTGTAATCATGGCGTACAAGCCGGACCAAGAGGGTAGTCATAGCTATGCTCAATAAGTAGGAAGCCCCCAAGTGATCATATGAAGAGACAATAAAGACTCATATTCTCATAAATGAAATGATAGGGGCCCTAAATTACCAGGGATACTGGCTTTATTATATTCATCATAATATATACATGTACAAAGTATGTACATCACAAGAGCCGGTGGCTTAGGTGTAATAAGGCCGAAGATGAGCAATTTTCCACGGCCGGCGGGTCTCCTCCTCTGACGTGTGTGAGTCCTTGTGGTCTCGAACATCGATAAGGTAGTATGACCCGTTGTTCAGATTTTTACTGATCACAAAGGGCCCTCCCCAAGGTGGGGATAGCTTGTGCATGTCAGTTTGATCCTGGATGAGCCGGAGCACCAAATCTCCTTCTTAAAAGGTCCTGGTTTTAACCCGGTGGCTATGATGACAACGGAGATCTTGCTGGTAAATCGCCGAACGAGCCGCCGCACGGTCACGCTCCTCATCCAACAGGTCAAGAGCATCCTGACGTGCTTTTTCATTATCAACTTCAACATAAACCATGACGGATGTCACTAGGGAGAACCGCCTCTGCTTCGTAAACCATGAAGAAAGGCGTGTAACCCGTAGATCTATTAGGGGTAGTATTGATGCTCCATAACACTGAGGGTAATTCCTCCACCCAACAACCCAGCGTCCTCTGCGAAGGGACCATAAGCCGGGGCTTGATGCCTCTCAAAATTTCTTGATTGGCTCTTTCGGCAGCTTTGGCCATCGAGGGGTGAGCCACTGATGATACATCAAGTCGAATATGCTCTCGTTGACAAAATTCTTTCATAGCACCCTTGGACAGATTAGTGCCATTATTAGTTATAAGGGCCATTTGCATTTCTGTCCCTAACTCGAACCACCTACTCAGATTTGCCCCTAATGTCAAAGCCTGCTCAAAATTGCCCCTCTGCCGTTAGGTGCACTTATAAAAATGCCCTTAGTGCGTTTAGTCCGATCAAAGACCTTTGACCGTCTAGGGAACATTTTTTGGACAGTCTTACCCCTCTCAGCATATGACACTTACACGCGGGCCCCATCATCCTAAAAAAAAGAAAAACTGCCCCCTCTCTCACCTTTACTATCACTTACATGTGGGCCCCGCCCTCAAAAATAAAAGGAAAAACATCTCACACACACTTACACGCGGACCCCAACCAAATATGGAGTAATTTTTATTAGCAATGGCATAATTAAGAATTGGTTAGTCTAACCATGCATTTATTTACGTAACTAATTACTGTCAAAAAAATATTTTACCTAACTAACTGCCGAAGCCCACATGGCCCATCAGTGGCGAACGCCCGCCACGAAGGCACGACGGCAATGGCGTGGGGAGGATGACCGAGCGGTCCAGGGGCGAGACGAGGCTTGCAATGATGTTGGCGCAAATCTGCACTGGCCGGGGGTGGTCGGGTTCGGCGGGGCTTTTAGAGACCACGACGGCGGCGAGCTCTCGAGACGGCGAGCGGCGGCGCTAGGCAGGGAGGAGCTACGGGCACGAGGAGGTCCAGCTAAAAAGGGGGAAATGTCCTCCGGCTCGCCACGAACTCAAGGATGCTCTCAGAAATAGCAGGGTAGCACATCGAGGAGATCGGCGGCAGCGCCCGCCGGTCGTCGAAGGTCATTGCCATCGATTCGGCGTGCCTGCTCCGATTACTACAGGCGGGGCCCTCCTCGAGCTCTCTATACCTTCAAGATCGCCAATTTTGCGCTCGGAGGTCCCTGCGAAGCTCCGCACGACCATGTCCGTGCGCCTGGCCCAGACTCCGTCGGCGCTGGATCTGTGGCCTCCTGCACACCTAATCGGGCGCCCGATCGGCCAGCGTTACGGGATGATGGTGAGCTCACCGCGGCCATGCCACCGAGCCTGGCACCGCTGCTTGTTGCTGGCCGCCGCCAGTTCCCTGTACACGCCGGAGATGAGATTGAGAGAGGGAGAGACACTGAGGGAAGAGAGAGAATAAATTTTGTTTTTTCTTTTTTCTTTTCTTTTTCTTTGGGTGGGCCCTAGATGTAAGTGACACATGCATAGAGGGGTAAAATGTCCAAATAACGTCTCCTAAGCGGTCAAAGCTCTTTGACCAGACGGAAACGGCACGGAAGGGCATTTCTGTAAGATCACCTAACGGCGGAGGGGCAAATTTGAGCAGGCTTTGAAATTAGGGGTAAATCTGAGAGTGGGCGCAAATTAGGGGCATAGATGTAAATGACCCTAGTTATAATGCTATGGGGATAACCAAAATGGAAAATCGCCTTTTTGATGAATTGAACCGCAGTCGCTGCGTCACACTTACTGACCGGCTCTGCCTCAACCCACTTTGTAAATTTGTCAACCGCCACCAAAAGGTGAGTCTTTTTATCCTTGGACCTTTTGAAAGGTCCAAGCATATCAAGCCCCCAGACTGCAAACGACCAAATTATTCGAATCATCCTCAATTCTTGAGCCGGCACATGAGCTCGTCTTGAAAATTTCTGACAACCGTCACATTTACTGACCAAATCTTCTGCATCAGCATGAGCCGTCAGCCAATAAAACCCATGACGGAAAGCCTTGGCTACGAGAGACTTAGAGCCGGCATGATGACCACAATCCCCTTCATGAATCTCTCGTAGAATCTCACGGCCTTCCTCAGGAGAAATACAATGTTGAAACACCCCTGTGACACTACAGCGGTGCAACTCTCCATTGGTGCAACTCTCCATTGACAATAGTCATTGGCTTAGACCGCCGGGTTATCTGCCTGGCCAAAGTTTCATCTTCAGGTAACTCTCCCTGGGTCATATAAGCCAAATATGGAACTGTCCAATCAGGAATAGTATGAAGAGCAGCCACCAACCGCGCCTCCGGGTCAGGAATAGCAAGATCATCCTTTGTAGGCAATTTGACTGAAGGATTATGCAGAATATCAAGGAAAACATTAGCTGGTACCGGCTTACGCTGGGACCCTAGCCGGCTTAAAGCATCAACTGCCTCATTTATCCTGCGATCAACATGTTCCACTTGATAACCTTTGAAATGACCAGCAATAGCATCAACCTCTCGGCGGTAAGCCGCCATGAGTGGATTCTTAGAATCCCAAGTGCCTGAAAGTTGCTGAGCCACCAAATCTTAGTCGCCAAAACACCTTACACGGCTTAAATTCGTCTCTTTAGCCATCCGAAGACCATGGAGAAAGGCCTCATACTCAGCTACATTGTTAGTACAGGGGAACGTCAACCTTAAAACATAACAAAATTTATGACCTCGTGGGGAAGTCAAAATAACTCCAGCCCCCGAGCCTTCCAACTGCTTGGATCCATCAAAGTGAATAGTCCAATATGTGATATCCGGCTTCTCCTCAGGCATCTGCAGTTTGGTCCAATCATTGATAAAATCCACCAGTGCTTGAGACTTGATAGCTGTCCGAGGCATATACTTCAAACCATGGGGTCCAAGCTCGATGGCCCATTTGGCTAGCCGACATGTGGCTTCTCTATTTTGAATAATATCCCCCAAAGGGGCAGAAGTGATGGGATGACCAAAGAAGTACTGTTTCAGTTTACGACTAGCCACGAACACTCCATATACGAGTTTCTGCCAATTTGGATACCTCTACTTGGATTCAATGAGGACCTCACTTATATAATAAACCAGCCGCTGAACCGGATACTCCTTGCCTGATTCTTTCCATTCCACAACAATCACCATGCTGACAGCTCGGCTATTAGCAGCCACATATAACAACAAGGGCTCCTTATCAATAGGAGCAGTAAGGATCGGCGGCTCAGCTAACTGTTTTTCAAGGCCTCAAACGCCTGATCAGCAGGATCACTCCAGACAAAGTGGTCTGTTTTCTTCATCATCTGATAGAGAGGGATAGCCTTTTCACCCAACCGGCTTATGAACCGGCTTAAGGCCGCAATACGACCCGCCAGACGTTGGACATCATTAACACACGCCGGTTTAGCCAAGGAAGTGATAGCCTTGATCTTCTCCGGGTTAGCTTCAATGCCCCGTTCCGAAACCAGAAAACCCAAGAGCTTGCCTGCTGGAACACCAAAGACACATTTGGCCAGGTTAAGCATCATCTTATAGACCCGGAGATTGTCAATATTGATACTGAACTGCTTGGATGAGTCACCAGGAACAAAGTCAACCAGCTTAGTGTCGTCTGCCAACAGAAACTTCAACAAGGGGTCATGCTCTGTGGTTGGCTTCTTCAAAGGTGTCATATCCGCTAGATCAACATTATATTTGTAAAACTTCAACTCTTTTGTTGCACAAACAGACTCAGCATAAGCAGCATCGCCCTCTTCACACTCCAAGGCTATCTTTCTGTTCCCATGTACAATGATAGTACCCTTATAACCCGGCATTTTAAGCTGCAGATAAACATAACAAGGCCTTGCCATGCACTTAGCATAAGCCGGCCGCCCAAACAAAGCGTGATAAGTGCTTTTAATCTTAACCACCTCAAAGGTCAATGTCTAAGCTCTGGAATCATGATCATCACCAAAAGCCACTTCCAAAGATATCTTGCCCACTGGATATGCCGACTTACCAGGCACCACACCATGAAAAATGGTGTTAGACGGCTTAAGATCCTTGTCAGTCAAACTCATACGACGAGAGGTTTCATAGTAAAGGATATTGATACAACTGCCTCCATCCATGAGCACCTTAGTGAATTTGTAACCTCCAACTTGAGGCGCAACCACTAAAGCCAAGTGACCCGGATTGTCAACCCGGGGCGAGTGATCCTCACGGCTCCAAAGAATAGAATGTTCATACCATCGCAAGTAATGGGGAATTGCCGGCTCAACTGCATTCACTGCCCTTTTATGAATCTTCTGGTCTCATTTACACAAGCTCGTAGTGAACACATGATACTGTCCACTATTCAACTGCTTCGGATTACTCTGATAACCGGATTGCCGCTGTTGATTCCCTTGACCAGACTGCTGATTAAAACCACCTTGATTGCCTTGGCCTTGGAAACGAGAGTTTGAACCGCCATGTGGGGACCCCGACTCATAAATCGAGATCACCGAATGCACATGTACAGTGATCCCAAAGATCAATGCTCACTGAACACACAGAAGCTAAATAACAAGAGTCTTACATCCATACATACCATTTTACACAAATTATGACCATTATGGTCAAGTCTTACATTGATAAAGCCTTAAGGGCTGAACATCAAATGAAACACAAGCAGCGGAAATCTTCGTCGATAAGTAGAACACATGCCATCTACCTTAACCCTACAGGCATTCTGACTGGGAAACGTCCTAGTTTGCATGTTTGTCTCCAAAGAACTCTTTTTCGAACTCCGGTTCTTCCATGCCTTGCCAATTAAATAACCAGTGGCAAGCCAATGAGTACTTTGAATGTACTCGCAAGCAACCCATGATTTGGTTCAAAGTAACAATGCAACTGTACAACAGGTAAGCAACCTAGCTTCAAGCTAGTTGAGATGTCCTATCGACTTGTGAGATATGCATCAATGAACATGGGTAACCTTGAGAACAGGTTACAGATATCAACATAAATAGGGTTTGGATAAATACCATTTCATTCAACATGTCAAGTCACCACCTTGACATGAATAGTACTCTTCCACATACACAAGCACCGAGATTGTAAAATTTCTGGACATAGTTTAAGTAGCACCTCCCGACTGTCCATGACCGTGGACATGGCTATTCGAATAGTTTTACACTCTGCAGAGGTTGCGCACTTTACCCACAAGATCCGGCAAGCTTTCGTGTCATCCACGATCCCGCAGTACCTCAAGTACTCGGGGGAAACACCCGATCATTACCTTTCCCTAGACGACACTAACATAGGGTCCACTCGTTGATACACGGCCCTCGTGTATAAGCAAAAGATCATGGGACTCTGCCCTTTTCACATTATTTCGCATACACGAAGGGACCAACGGTGTGTCCGGTGCCCTGTGAAAACTGTCATGGCCGCCTATCCAAGCATGACCCCGTCCCAAGAGTGAAGTCACCCCCATCACTAGTAATGTGGGCACCATGCTAGTATCAGCCTAAGTAATCAATAATGCCCCGTCCCATAAAGGGGTAGAGTGGTTGCACATGTTTGGTTGGGACGTTAATCACACATAAATCTAATCCATCTTTTTACACACACCAAAAGCTCTCTCCTGTACACCACTTCTTCCTCAAGTGGTGACCTTAGTTCAACATCTCCCAAGGGCATTAGGGGCACCCAATGGGGTTTTCGAAAGAATGTAACCATGAAGAGTTCATGGTACACATGCATCATTATGCATCAACTAGTCTCTTGAAAAATGCAATCATGAACAAGGTAAGGTCATGAGTAGGGGTATGCATCATGGGGTGGTTCACAACAAGTTTTACCACCGTCATATTTCATCATCATGCAATCGGAAAAAGGGTACCGATGAACAAGAGGGGTGTCATGGTCAAAGGGCTGCTTGCCTTGTTTGACTTGGTCTTCATGTTCTTCAAATCCTTCTCCTTCTTCTTCTTCAGAAACTTCGTCTAATACGGGATCTAATCATCGCAAGAAAATAACGAGAAAATAAGGCAATAATAAAACCAGAAAAGTCAAAGTGCTCAGAAAAATGTCAACTTATTTTTGTAAAATACTAGGGTGAAAACTAAGAAGGGGAAAATTACTAGTTTTGTATTTGGAGTAGCGAGTAGGAGAAATGGATTTACAAAGGTATATTTAAATGCTTAAAATCACATTTAAATATTTACATGAAGAAAAGGTTGTTGGATTTGAATGAAAGTTGCACCATTAAATAGGTTGCAATACTTTAGGAATTTAGGAGTTGGAATTAATTTATTTGGACAAATATTTTATCCTGTGGAATTTTTGGAAAAGTGACAGAAAAGAAAAAGGGGAAGGGGCACTGTGCCTGCTGGGCCAGAACAGCCGCAGGGCAGCGGCCCAGCCAGCGACGCGGCCCAGCCGAGCCGACGCGCGCGCGCCAGATTTTTAAACCTGACGGGCGGGGCCCGGCGTCAGTGAGAGAGGGCGCGGGAGAGGGAGAGGACAGAGAGGCTGACGGGCGGGGCCCCTTGTCAGGGTCGTCGTCAACCCTCGTCCGACGGCGGTGAGGCTTACCAGCGACGATGCAGGGCACGGAGGGCTTGGACAAGGGCAGGGACGGACTCAGCGTGGCGTCGCCGTTCGGGTGGAGGTGGAACCGGTCGCCAAGGTGGTCTGGTTCGCCGGCGACGAGGTCACGCGGTGGAGGGGCTTCGGCCGGTGGCGGTTCCGGCCGTTCCTAGCTTCTGAAGAGGGAAAACAAGGGGGAAATGATCAGGGGTGCTCGGGGGTTCTAGATCGAGGCAGAGGAGGAGCGGGGGAGGCCTGTAGCTCGCGAACTCCGGCGAGCCGAAGCGGTGGAGCTCGAGCTCGATCTCGAGCTCGGGCGGCTCTGGAAAGGAACTGGGAGTGCAGGGGGATGATTAGGGGAGTGAGAGAGAGAGAGAGAGAGAGTGGTGAGGAGAGGAGGGCTCGGGGAGGCCCTTAAATAGGCGAATTGGGTCTGCCGTGGACCGTCTTGGCCGTGAGCTCCTGCTCGTTGCCACAGGGCTCGGGAGGAGCTGGCGCCGTGTCTGGGGTGTTGCTGGGCGTGGACTACGCCGAGGGGAGCTAATGGAGAGAGCGGGGAGGGGTCAGAGACACCGCGCGTGTGAGTCATGCCATTGGCGCGCTTGGGCGGCCAGCGCGCGTGCGAGCAGGGGCGAGAGAGGGGGAGAGAGGAGGGGGACAGAGGCGTGGCGTGTCGTAGACGTCGAGGCGCATCGTCGGGCACGCTAGGGAGGCCCGAGGTGGCCGGAGGCGGTTGGAAGGGGGCGGCTACAGTGCGGGAGCGCACTGTAGCATGCTCCAGAGCATGCAAATGGCTGGCATAGCCATTTTTTATGTAATGTGGGCGCGTCCAAAGGTGCCTGGTAGCTCTAGGGGGAAGTAAAGAAGTGGGAGATGGCCTTGGATGCCCTGGGTGGCCAGTAGGAGAAGAGAGAGGTAGAATAAGAGGGAGAGAGGGGCTGTCCAGGGAGGTAAAGTGGGGTTTTACCCATCCAATAATTGAGCTGTGGATTTGCCATTGCTACTGGAGGCGAAAGGGGACTAGTAGGGGTTGTGGCAAAAAGTGGAGCTCATGGAGATTAGTGGAAGAGCCCCAAACAGGGTTTTTAGTTAACATGCAGAAGGTGTTTGATATGGTTTTGTGGTACTTGCACTAATTTACTTCTTGTGGCACTTGTCAGGGTTGTTTTTCTTGACTAAATGACTTGGAAATAGGAAGATGATCTCATTTTGAAGTGTTTGATAATTAAACTTTTGCATACCCTAGAAATTAGATTAAATGAACTTGTGTAGATCTAGTTGAGCAAATCACTTCTCCTTGATGCACCACTTGGTGTAGTGGCCTCATTTGGTCATGTGAACATGCTCACAAAAGTTGGGGTCAAGGGGAGAAAGTTGGTAGTACAAAGTTGTTCAAATTTGATTCTGGCCAGAGAGGGTTTTGGGGCATTTTGGTGAACCAAAATGACCTTGATTGACATGAGTCTTTGCAAGGTGATTACAATATGCATTTGTGACTTGCTGGATTTTCCTTGGATTTTTATGAAAATATTTCCTGTAGAAATATTTCAAATCCTTGAAATGGGCAGAAATGGTTTTGGGAGGTTTTGTCCAATATCTTGAACATGACCATGTGTTGAAACTCTTATATATGGGAAATATATACCCACTGAGTTTCCCTGATTTTTGTCAAATATTTTTAAAACCATAAAATAATTTGTCCCTATCAAAGACCATTTCTGGCCTTAAGAAAAAGCTTTTAAATAAAATAGGAAAATAACTCTTAAAATTATATTTTTGTGGTTTATGGGAGTCCTACATCTAATAGGATTCAAATACACCTTTTGAAAGATTTTTCACACCCCAAATCAAGTACTTGTAGTGCAAACCTCAATTTAGGGGTTTTTGGAAAACTAATTTTAGAAAATAATTTTTTTGGCCAAATTATTTTTGTAAGAAAATACTATATTGCTCTATACACATGGCATGATCATTGGGCAGAAGCTTGGGGCAAGGAGATGAAGTATAGAAGGTGATGTTGTGTTGACTTTAAAGAGCACTAGAAAAATCACAGAGAGAAAACCAATTCCAACATAAAAAGCCATATAATGCAAAAGTTTTTGTCAAACCACATTTTATCATGATTTATCATCTTAAGTGTTGTGCCATGAAAATCAGGGTGTGACACGCCACCGCCAATGCCAGGCCCATTAGAGCCGGATCCTGAACCGCCATTCGGGCCATGATTATTCTGGAAAAAAAAATGGAGTTCCTATACTCCCACATAATGAAACAATCATTCCACAGATGATTAGCCGGCTTCTCTTGCGTACCATGCTTTGGGCAAGGCTGGTTCATCATCGCTTCAAGGTTAAATTTTGGCCCTTCAAGCCGGGCAGCTTTCCCTTCGGACGCTGATTATTGTTCTGCGCATTAGTGTTGGCCACAAAGTCTAAACCGCCCTCAGCCTTGTGTTTACCGTTGCCACCGTGACCCGCCGTGTTATGTTGTTGTCCCTTCACACTGCCACTCTTCTTCCCCTTACCCGCCTTCTCCTCATCAGAGTCGGGGTCTTTGGTATTATCGGAGTCGGCATATTTGACGAGAGCCGCCATGAGCTCCCCCATGTCATTGCAGTGGCGTTTAAGCCGCCCCAATTTCTGCTTAAGGGGGAGGAAATGGCAATTCTTCTCCAACATCAGGACTTTTGAACCAACATTGATACTGTCCGGTGAGTGTATAACAACTGAGATTCGGTGCACCCAATTGGTTGTTGACTCGCCCTCACCTTGGACACAACAATCCAAATCCAGGATCGACATAGGTTGCTTGCACGTGTCTTTAAAATTTTGGATGAAACGAGCTTTCAACTCTGCCCATGATCTAATGGATTTAGCGGGCAGCCCTTTCAACAAAGTATGAGTCAGCCCATCCAACATCGTGGTGAAATACTTAGCACATGCAGCATCACTAACATCCAGCATCTCCATGGCCATCTCATAGCTATCAATCCAAGCTTCAGGGGGCTGATCTGCCGTGTAATTAGGCACCTTATGAGGACCCTTGAAATCCTTAGGCAAACACTCGTTACGCAGAACCAACACTAAACATGGCACACCCAAGGTTCTAGAGGTCACTCCTGCCTCCATCGATGCCTCCACCGATGCTGATGGATAAACCGGAGATTGCTGTTGAGCAGCCAGTTGAGCCGCCAGCTCAGCCTCCCAATGCGCCCTGCCCTGATCCACCAAAGTCTGAGCATCGATACCACCGCGCGCCGGGCCATGCCTACAAGGTTGATCCTGGTGTTGCTCGCTGCTTGAAAACGCTAGTGAGTCAATATGTCTACTATAACTCCAGCTTGGACGAGGGGTTGAGTGAATCCTTTCACGGCCGTATGAATAAGCCGCCTGTTGATCCAGCGCTGTCTGAAGAAGTTCTCTGGCCCTCCTCGTCTCTATCGCAGCCGGAGACTCGTCGTCAGCTGGAAGAGCCGCCAATCATATCGCCGCAGCAATCATGTTATCCAGAGGGTTAGAATAATGACCCGGCGGTGTCGGAACATGCTGAGGCGGAGTCATATCCAGATGAGGCGGATCCATAGTACGCGACTGAACCGGCGCTTTGGTCACAGGCGCCTCAACAGCCTGATTCACCACTAGTGGGTCATTGGTCCCTGCCCGAGGGCCCGAGGGCTGTAATGAAACCGAGGGCCCGAGGTCTGTAACAAAAACCGGCGAGTTACACGTGTAATTTGAGAGACTAGTGTATATTTTACTAGTCGAAATCGACCAACCAAGCGCTTCGCCCATGACCATCTGCTTTTATTTACAAGCGTCAGTTTTACAAGCGGTTTTGGTTGGAAAACGACGATCCAATCACGGCCTAAGATGATGAGTTGGTCGAAAGATCATATGGTTTCACCTCTAACCTACCCGAGTTGGCGTATGGGCTATGAATGAAAGATAAGACAATGAGCTTCTTAACCACAGAAACAACAGAAGAGGATGATCTTCTTAACATGCAAATCACATGCATTACATCAACATGCAAAACAATATGAAGCATTATTCTCAGGAGGCACGGCGAACAGCTCATGATGCTGCATGCCACATCATTCCAAGCTCAACTTTGCAATCAAACTCACAAGGCCTGGCATTACATAGCCAACATTCGAAAAAAACTCTTAAAATACCTTACATAAGGCAACATTCATGTGACTATGCATCTCGTGAGTAAATATTTACTTCGAATCAAGACAGGAATAGGAAAAAACGATCGACGTTGCTCACAGCAAAGGGCGTCCCACTCAAAAATATCAAATGCATGTCTTCTAGCTAACATCAATGAGCAAAATTTGACAAGGTTTTCCAATTCCAATATGTAATGCCTATGATTGTGGAACGGGCTGGGTTTGTCATCAGTTTGCCATCTGATAGTCCGGTGGCTCAAGGTGATGACGAATGATTAGAGAACCATTCGATGTATTGTGCATGATGAAGTATTACAGAGGACACGAACTATCTGAACATTTTGTGCAGTTCCACTAAAATCAAGCTAAGCATCCCTGTGGATTTCGTATTTATATGCTGCAAGAAAACAAAGACACATCAGCACACACATGAATATTGGCCCCAGTGTCAACCCACCAATCGATTGGAATAACAAAGCTGAAAATGCGGTAAACATATTACCATACCCAGATGCCCCATCATTGTTGCTTAGAATGACATTGACAGACTTGGAGTCCTGTCCTGGCTTCTTGTACTTGTTTGGGCACTCGTTTACCCAGTGCACTCCACGTGTTGTTGAGTTGCCCATGCTCTCTGCAGACTAGTCATGTCACCAGCATCTACTAATACTCTGTAAAGCTTCTCGATCATTCCTTCTGTAATGTAGCACAAACAGTGATTGCTTCTTTCTGCAAAGTGGTAAGACCAACTGGATCCACTAATGCAGCAGTTTTCCTTAGACACATTGGCTCCTTTTGTGCAGTTCAACTAAAATCAAAGTCGAAATAAAACCGAGCAGAAATTTTGATATCCATGTAAGCAACATTAGGTATAAGGGAAACAATTACTGAGAAATAATGGTTGATGACTTGTACTCACAGAAGAAAAACATCTACTGATATACCTTATCTTAATGGGAAACAAAACATGAGAGTAGCAATTCTCAATCAGTGTGATTCATTCATATTAACTGAGACATTATCTTAACAATGCCTTGTTTCAACATGTACAAAGAACGACAAAGTAGAAAAATACCATTCCTAAAACAATGCGACTGATTCATATTAACAGAGACATTATCTTAACAATACCTTGGTTAAACATGTAGAAAGAACTACAAAGCAGGATAGTACCATCTGTAAAACACTGTAACTGATATATAATAACAGAGACATTATCTCTACAATACATTTCTTAAACATGTACTCCAGCCGATCCCTAACAGAAATGGTACTCCCCCCAATCCCTAACAAGTGTTGCAGTTTTGAACTAAGATTCAGTAGTTAATTCTGAGAGTGGCATTGCTTAATTTTACCAACGACATTAGATTAGCAAAAAGCATAAACAGTTCCAGGGGAGAGTAGGCGCTACAACACCATGTGCTTCCATCTACTTATAAAGGGGGTGATGCAGAGTTTTGTTGTTACAAAGAAACAAACATCATGCCTGGGTTGGAACAATTTTTGCTCACTTAATGGTACAAGACAACATCTTAATAGCTTCAATTCAACATTTATCCAAAACGGTACCAATACAAGTAGCACAACATCTCAAAGCACACTGCAGCATCATGTGGATGAAAGTCGGTACTGACTTTTCTTGACCAGGATTTGAAACAGCTCGCGAGGAGGACTTGAAAGAAATATCAACACATATATGGAAATCCGATCTCCTTTTGTGCAGTTCCACCAAAGTTAAGCAAAGTCGCCGGTGTGACATTCAAGTTGAACTACACAAAACACTCTTAAAACAAAAGTGTTTCGCGTAGCGAAGCAAAATGTCGCAACACCAACAAGTTGAATAGATATCCCTGTTTTAACAGAGGAAAAAAGGAAGCAATTACTGGACAATAAAGGAGGATGAAACATGCGGCCACAAAAAGAAGCATCTACCTTATCTTGGTGGAAAACAAAGTATAGGACAATAGTATTTCTAAAACGGTTGCATTGATTCATATTAACAGAGAAATTCTCTTAAAATAGCATTCGTTAAAAAATGTAATTTACTTTTAGCAGTGGCATTGGTTCAATTTTCCAACGGCATTCTTAGATTTACAATAGCAAAATAGTTGTATGGAAAAGGGGACATGCCAGCACCATGTGCCTCCACACATATAAATGGGTGATGCAGAGTATGTTGCCAAGCAACATATCTGTGTTGGTCCCATATTTGTTCTCTTTCAACATTTTTCCTATGCGACAATAGGTATAAGGGAAACAATTACTGAGAAATAACGGTTGATGACTTATACTCCCAGAAGAAAAACATCTACTGATCTACCTTATCTTAACGGGAAGCAAAGCGGGAGAGTAGCAATTCTCAATCAGTGTGATTCATTCATATTAACTGAGACATTAGCTTAACAATGCCTTGTTTCAACATGTATAAAGAACGACAAAAGCAGAAAAGTACCATTCCTAAAACAATGCGACTGATTCATATTAACAGAGACATTATCTTACCAATACCTTGGTTAAACATGTAGAAAGAACTACCAAGCAGGATAGTACCATTTGTCAAACACTGAAACTGATATATAATAACAGAGACATTATCTCAACAATACATTTCTTAAACATGTACTCCAGCCGATCCCTAACAGAAATGGTACTCCCGCAGATCCCTAACAAGTGTTGCAGTTTTGAACTAAGATTCAAGAGTTAATTCTGGGAGTGGCATTGCTTAATTTTACCAGTGACATTAGATTAACGTAAAGCATAAACAGTTCTAGGGAGAGTGTGCTTAACAACACCATGTGCTTCCATCTACTTATAAAGGGTATAGCGACCATACCTCAAAGCGATCGATCTCTGTGCATCGGTGTCATCCTGGATCGGTAATCTTGACATGCACAAGATTCTGAAGGATTTATAACAGAGTAGCAATCACACACTTATTACATCGAATGTCTCAAGAGAGAATTTATTACAATAAATATGGCTTAAGGCCATCTAATACGATAACAGCGGAAGGCTTGGAAGATAAAGTGAGTCCATCAACTCCAACGGCATCACTGAGTGAAAGACCACGACCTAAGCACCTTACTCGACGTCTGAAAATTCTGCAACATGAACGTTGCAGCCCAAAAACGGGTCAGCACATGGAATATGCTAGCAATGTAACACAAGAGAGTAATGAACAGAATAAAGCTATCACTACATGCATATATGGCTGGTGGAGGCTGTATGGTTAATATGTTTTGCGAAAAGCCGATTTTTCCCTACAACAAAGGAATAAATTTTATTTAAGAAGGTTCACCCAACTCAATCCCAATTAAGCATCATCATTAAACCCAATCAAATTATATTAAGAGTGATGAGATCCACATGATAATCCAAGAACTAGATACTCAAGATGTCCACAACCGGGGACACGGCTAATCATGATTAGTTTGTACACTCTGCAGAGGTTTGCGCACTTTTCCCCACAAGACTCGATCTCCTCCGTTTGGTTTCTCGCACTACATGATGTTTGAGAAACGGATGACCGAGACACAGTATTTCCGAAGAGGTCCCCTTAACCGATAGATAGGCATGTACACCTACAATCCCCTACATCTGCTAGCCCATCATGGAAAGGTTTTCCACAACTTACTCAACTATGCCAGAGCACATAATGGCATGTGTCTGCACAAGGAAGTTTCTAGCATGAATAATCTTATGATCCCTTTGAGCCTGGGTGGCAGCACATAGGAGAATCACACGGTACCCCGGGATTTCCAAAAATACAGGCATCTCTGGGTTCCCCAGGTGCCTCAATCCACCCAGATGTATATTAAAGTTGCCACCTTAAGTTAACCATTAATTAACAACACTCACATATGTCATGGATACACTCACCAAAACCACGTCTACGAGCATAGTGTAGCAATATACGCAATGTAGAAGTAACTCCCAAAGGTTTGATAATAAACAGGTGAATAGGTACTACGTCAACTACTTCCCAACCCACAATTTAATTAGATCCTAACCATGCAATTTGTTTGAGGATTGTTCTAATGCAATAAAAACTGGGTAGTAAAGAGGTATGATCAAAGTGTTACTTGCCTTGCTGATGATCCGTGAAACCTAGAGACTCGTAGTAGCATGCTTCGCACTCCGGGTACTCTATCACAAACAAACAAGCATACAGTAAGCAATCAAGCATGATGCACGGGTAAAACTCAAATAAGAAGATCTAACCAGAAAGTTCAACTTAAGAACTCCGATTTGCTAAACGAATCAAATCAAATGAAGCAACGAAACTCAAACTGCAAAAGAAACAAGCTTCGATTAATAATCTGGGATAAAGTAAAATTTTACAGTAGCAAAAGCTTGTTTAAGTTGATTAAACAAAAAGAGGGCTTCGATACGAAACTCTAGGCGCTTGAATCGCCTGATTCCGATAAACGAGCGAAAAGATAAACAAAAACGAAAATCGGATCAGAAATCGCGATCGAAAATAATCACGAAAAATCCGAGAAAAGAAAATCGACGAATGTGCTAACGAGCAGAATGTTAATGTTCGCTGCAACTAAAAGGTGAAAATCGTTCGTTAAAACGAACGAACGAACGGACGTTCGCTAAATAAATAAACCGAAAAAATGATCTAAATAAATAAATAAAAACGGGATCTAGGGTTTCGAAAAAAATCGGTTTTCTTGTGAAAACCGAGGTGGTGGCGGTTACCTACGGCGTGGTCCCGTGGCATGGCGATGGAGCGGCTCCTCCCGTGAGGTCGAGGCCGTGAGGCTCAGAGACGGCGGCGGCTGAGCCAGCCTTGACGATCTGCATGACTCGGCGGCGTCATGAACTGACAAGCGAGCGAAACTCGGCAATGGCGGGTTTAAGCGGCTAGGGTTTGTGGGTGCGGGGGCTGCAGCTCGGGCCTCTGCGGCTTATAAGGGCCGGGCGGGCTAGTGTCCAGGTCGGACACGGCCCGGTTAGGTCGGTAACTTTTTTTAAAATAAATTGTTCCGCGCAAAAAAACAAAGAAAAGAAATACTAAACCGACTCCAAAAATCCTGAAATAAATTTTCCCCGTCCTCTAAAAATCTACCGGACAAGGTGAACATTTATTTGGGACTCTAATGCAATTTTGAAAAACACATATTTTTTCTAATTCAAATAAAATAGCAATAAAACTCCAAATAAAATTCTTATTTGATTTTAATATAACATCTCCAATATTTCTTTATTTTGAGGAAGTCATTTTATCCTCTCCTTTTGTTTTCATAAAAGGAATATACGAAGAGAAAATAATTAAAATCAAACGATCCTCTTTTCAAAATTCGAGTAAACTCAAATATGAAAAAAAATAACAAAATTCCCAACTCTCTCCGTGGGTCCTTGAGTTGCGTAGAATTTCTAGGATATGATCTAATGTATAACATCCCAAATAGAAAATTTGGGATGTTACAAACCTACCCCCCTTAAGATGAATCTTGCCCTCGAGATTCGGGTTGGCTAGAAAATAGGTGAGGGTGATCTTTCCGTAAGTCTTCCTCTCGTTACCAGGTGGCTTCATCTTCGGTATGGTGGCTCCACTGAACTTTTCAGAACTTGATAACCTTACTGCGTGTAACTCGGCTGACAAACTCGAGAATCTTGACTGGTTTCTCCTCGTAAGTCAAGTCGCTATCCGACTGTATCGCTTCCAGTGGCACTGTATCTCTCAGAGGGATATCAGCCATCTCTGCGTGGCACTTCTTCAACTGAGAAACGTGGAACACATCGTGAACTCCTGACAATCCTTCGGGCAATTCCAACTTGTAAGCAACTTCTCCCATACGTTCCAAAACCTTGTATGGTCCCACGAAACGTGGTGCTAACTTTCCCTTAACTCCAAAGCGCTTCACTCCTCGAAGTGGTGATACACGAAGATACACTCTGTCTCCGACTTCGTAAACTGTCTCCTTGTGTTTAGAATCCGCATAACTCTTCTCGCTCGATCGGGCTACTTTGAGTCTATCGCGAATCGACAACCTTCTCTTGAGACTCTTTAATCAAATCCGGTCCAAACAACCGCCAGCCTCCAACTTCATCCCACAACAACGGTGTCCTGCACCTCCTTCGTACAATGCTTGAAAGGGCCATCTTCAAACCGGCTTGATAGGCTGTTGTTGTAAGAGAACTTCTGCGTAAGGCAAATTGTCGTCCCAACTAGATCCATAGTCTAGCGCACAAGCTCTCAACATGTCTTCCGAATCGATTGACTCTCTCGGTCATCCATCCGCTTATGGGTGAAAACTCTGTCTTTGAACTCTAGCATGGTTCCCAAAGTTTCATGCAACTGATTCCAAAACTTTGAGGTAAACTGGGTTCCTCTATCTGATACAATGGTCCTCGAAACTCCATGCAGACATACAATCCTGGTCATGTATATCTTTGCCAACTTAGCACTGGTGTAAGTGGTCTTCACTGGGATGAAATGAGCTACTTTCGTCAAACGATCGACTACAACCCATATCGAGTCATAGCCTGAACGAGTCATGGGAAATCCCGTGATAAAATCCATGCCCAGCTTGTTCCATTTACATTCGGGTATCGGCAATGGTTGTAGCAATCCTGCTGGCTTCTGATGCTCTGCCTTCACTCTCTGACATACATCACAAACTTCTACATACTCCGCAATATCCTTCTTCATTCCGGTCCACCAGAAACTATCCTTCAAATCCAGGTACATTTTAGTATTTCCTCGGTGAATCGAATATGGCGAATCATGTGCCTCCTGCAAAATCAGCTTCCTGATCTCCTGATCATTTGTCACATAAACGCGGTCCTCAAACCATAAGGTATCGTGCTTGTCCTCACGAAATCCTTTAGCCTTTCCTTTGCTCATCCTTTCCTTTATCTTGGCAATCTCCTTGTCCGTCTTATGAGCTTCTCTGATTTTATCCATCAAAGTAGATTGAATCTCCAAAGCTGCTACATAGCCTCTCGGAACTATCTCCAAGCATAGCTCGCGAAGATCCTCTGCTAACTCCTTGGGTAATTCTCCGGTCATGAGCGTATTGACATGACTCTTGCGGCTCAACGCATTGGCTACTACGTTAGCTTTTCCGGGATGATAATGCAACTTCATATCATAATCCTTAATGAGTTCCAACCATCTCCTCTGCCTGAGATTCAACTCCTTCTGCGTGAACATATACTTCAAACTCTTGTGATCCGTGTATACCTCACAATGGTTTCCGATGAGAAAATGTCTCCAAGTCTTCAACGCATACACTACGGCTGCTAACTCCAAATCATGCGTAGCATAATTTAACTCATGGGGTTTAAGTTGTCGTGAGGCATATGAAACAACTCTTCCCTCCTGCATAAGTACGGCTCCAAGTCCTCGATCAGAAGCGTCGCAATACACTTCGTAACCCTTGCGTTGATCTGGCAGAATCAACACTGGTGATGTAACCAAGCGTTTCTTCAACTCCTAAAAACCGGCCTCACATTCCTCAGTCCATTTGAACTTGGTGTCCTTCTTTAACAACTCCGTCATAGCCTTTGCAATCTTCGAGAAATTCTCAATGAACCTCCGATAGTATCCTGCGAGTCCAAGAAAACTCCGGATTTCTTCAACCGACGTGGGTGCCTCCCAATTTGTCACAGTGAAAACTTTGGTGGGGTCTACCGCTATTCCTTATCCGGATATAACATGTCCAAGGAATCCAACTTCCTTCAACCAAAACTCACACTTGCTGAACTTGGCATATAGCTGATGTTCTCTGAGCTTCCCAAGTACTAAATGCAAATGCTCTTTATGCTCCTCTTCATTCTTCGAGTAGACCAAAATATCATCAATGAACACCACGATAAACTTATCCAAAAACTCCATAAATACCTTGTTCATCATGTTCATAAAGTAGGCAGGTGCGTTAGTTAGGCCAAATGACATAACAGTATACTCATATAGCTCGTACCTCGTGGTAAAAGCTTTCTTAGGTACATCCTGCTCTCGAATATTCAGCTGGTGGTACCCTGATCGCAGATTGATCGTGGAAAACACCTTAGCTCCTTGCAGCTGGTCAAACAAATCATTGATCATCGGCAGTGGGTACTTGTTCTTGATCGTCACCTCATTCAATCCCCGATAATCAACAAC
The DNA here is from genome assembly GCA_021605145.1 of Aegilops bicornis. Lineage (NCBI taxonomy): Eukaryota > Viridiplantae > Streptophyta > Magnoliopsida > Poales > Poaceae > Aegilops > Aegilops bicornis. Next base: position 402,733,762 of record CM038675.1, on the reverse strand, counting down.
CATCCTCAATGATCCATCCTTCTTCTCCACTAGAAGCACTGGTGATCCCAAGGTGAAGAACTTGGGCGAATATAACCTTTATCCAGTAACTCCTTAATCTGCTTCTTAATTTCCTCCAAATCCTTTGCGGGCATTCTGTACGGTCTCTTAGATATTGGCCCAGTGCCTCGCAAAAGCTCAATAAAAAAACTCAATGTCTCTATCCGGTGGCATGCCTGGCAACTCTTCTGGAAATACATCCGGGAAGTCCTTCACCACTGGTACTTCCTCCTGTACAACTCCCGATAAGGAATTTACTTCCGTCCTATTCGGCACATGCCGGGATACATACTTGATCCTTCTTCCTTCTGGGGTGGTGAGCAAAATCGTCTTACTGGCGCAATCGATGTTTCCTCCATACATCGATAGCCAATCCATAACCAGAATCACGTCCAAACCTTGCGATTCCAAAATTATCAGATCTGAGGGGAAAACATGCCTACCTATGGTCAATGGCATCTGAAAACATCCTTGGCTTGCCATATACTCTTCCTGGCGAGCTCACTAACATAGGTGTACTAAGAACTTTGGTGGGCAGTTTATATTTATCCACAAATCCCCTTGATATGTATGAATGTGATGCACCAGTATCAAAAAGAACGACTGCAGTAAATGTCTTAACCAAAAACTTACCTATTACTGCATCTGGTTGGGCTTCAACCTCCTCCACGTTAACGTGGTTCACTTGTCCCCTCTTGAAAGGGTTGGGCTTCTTCCTAGAGCTTCCATTGTTGTTTCCATTCTTACCTTCAGGACATTCATTGGCGTAATGTCCGGTCTTCTGGCGCTTGTAGCAAGTAACGTGGCTTAGATCTTTCTTGGTGGGTGTTGCTGGGTTTGAACGGTTCTGTCTGTTGCTTCCTCCATTACCATTCCCATTCTTTGAGCCACTATGGTTGTGCGAACTCCCTCCAGTGTGATTGTGACCTCCATGGTTGTGGACAAGTCCTCCCGAGTTCGGGGTAAAACGGGGTCTCTACTGAGCTCCAGAATTATACTTCCCTTGTCCATACTTCCTCTTGTGGTTGTCAATCTGCTGCTTCCCTTCAATCATGAGAGCTCTATCTACCAACTCCTGGTAGTTATTGAAATTTGCCACCATCAATCGCATGCTCAGCTCATCATTCAGTCCTTCTAGAAACTTCTCACCTTAGTCGCATACATGGCGACGTCATCTGGGGCATAACGTGCTAGCTTACTAAAGTCATCCACATCTTGTGGCCAACTGTCGTCCTCCTTGGTGTAAGTTCTTGAAACTCGCGCTTCTTCATGGCCATAGCTCCTGTTGATACATGGGCAGTGCGAAAATCCTGCTGGAACTGGTCCCATGTAACAGTGTCGATGGGGTAAGTGGTTGTGAAATTCTCCCACCATGATGCGGTGGGTCCATCAAGCTGGTGTGTGGCAAAACGCACTCTCTCTGCATCTGTGCATCCTGCAGTGGTCAACTCCCTTCCAATCTTGTGGAGCCAATCATTTGCAACTATCGGCTCGGTGCTACTGGAGAACACCGACGGATTCAGCCTTAGAAAACGGGCTAAGTGATCAACAGGTGGTGGTGGTGGGTTGTTGTTGTTGTTGTTGGCGGTGTTGTTGTTCCCCTGATTCTGATTCTGGACTAGTATCTGCATTAATGCATTCTGCTGCTGGATCAACTGAGTGAGCTTCGGTGGGAAAGCAAATCCATTGTCGCGTCTCGGAGGCATCTGCTGGGTTTAGAAAAGGTGAGAAAACAGAGTAGAATGAGGTCTAGGGGGAAAACACTACCCATATGCACATGAGACACACACAAACATATCACTCAATCAATCAAGCAAGGGCATACAATCGGTCTATAACTATCGTTACAAAAGTGCTCGAACTATACTATATACATGGTGGAATACTACTACTGATATGGTGGTCGACTAGAAAAATTGATCGGTCGAAGACTCCATGATATCCGCTCCAGCTTCATCAACATAGTCATCATCGCTATCGTCGGGGTCCGAGTCGGTGTCGTCGATGATGATGTAGGTCTCCCATGAATACTCCCAGCTTCCTTGTCAGGTCGTCATTCTTCTCCACTAGTACGACGATTTCCTCCTCATAATCTTCGCGTGTAGCCTTGAGTTCTTCCTCCAGCTCCGTGATCCTTGTCATCGCCTTCTTCAAATCTGTCATGCCTGCGCACATCTGGTTCTCCTGGCTTCGAATGTGCTGGTTTAACTCCTGGACGAAAGCTACAATAGATCTATCCTTCCTGGTGCTGATCATCTCGGCGCCCACAAATCTGGTAGATAGTATCCTTGAGATCCTTGTGGTAAACATCTCCAATGCGTCCCATGGTGATGTGGGCCGCCATACTCTTTCCTAGACTCCAAGTTGGTGCATCAAAGGAAAACTCTATGGGCTCGATGGATAGCGTGAATGTCCTTCCCGAACTTGAACTTGAATCATCCAAAGACTCCTCTTACGGTAAAGTGGCGTTGTAAATCTGGGTGAAGCTTGGTATTTCGATGTTCAGGTACCTAGTGACTTCCTTCAAGTGGCGTCCAAAAGGGGTGTCTTCATCCGGTTGCGTGAACTTAATCCTTGCATCCGCCATCCTAAAGAGTAGAAAATGGAGAGGATTTAGAAATGAGAAGAGAGTAGTGATCTAGGGCTTTAGCTTAGTGGTCGTGTCCTCTGATCGGTGTGTGCTCTGATACCATCTTGTAGCAACCAGACCTCAAATAGTCTGATCTCTGTGCATTAGTGTCATCCCTGGATCGGTAATGATGACATGCACAGTACTTGAAGGATTTATAACATAGTAGCAATCACACACTTATTACATCGAATGTCTCAAGAGAGAACTTATTACAATAAATATGGCTTAAGGCCATCTAATACGATAACATCGGAAGGCTTGGAAGATAAAGTGAGTCCATCAACAACAACGACATAACTGAGTGAAAGACCACGACCTAAGCACCTTACTCGACGTCTGAAAAGTGTGCAACATGAACGTTGCAGCCCGAAAACGGGTCAGCACATGGAATATGCTAGCAATGTAACACAAGAGAGTAATGAACAGAATAAAGCTATCACTACATGCATATATGGCTGGTGGAGGTCAGATGGTTAATATGTTTTGCGAAAAGCCAATTTTCCCTACAACAAAGGAATAAATTTTATTTAACTATCATGGTAGTTGTTAAACATTGACAATATTCACCCAACTCAATCCCAATTAAGCATCATCATTAAACCCAATCAAATTATATTAAGAGTGATGAGATCCACATGATAATCCAAGAACTAGATACTCAAGATGTCCACAACCATGGACACGGCTAATCATGATTAGTTTGTACACTCTGCAGAGGTTTGCGCACTTTTCCCCACAAGACTCGATCTCCTCCGTTTGATTTCTCGCACTACATGATGTTTGAGAAACGGATGACCGAGACACGATCTTTCCAAGAGGTCCCCTTAACCGATAGATAGGCCTGTACACCTACAATCCCCTACATCTGCTAGCCCATCATGGAAAGGTTTCCCACAACTTACTCAACTATGCCCGAGACCATAATGGCATGTGGCTGCGCACGGAAGTTTCTAGCATGAATAATCTTATGATCCCTTTGAGCCTGGGTGGCAGTCCATAGGAGAATCACACGGTACCCCGAGATTTCCAAAAATACAGGCATCTCTGGTTTCCCCAGGTGCCTCAATCCAGCCAGATGTATATTAAAGTTGCCACCTTAAGTTAACCATTAATTAACAACACTCACATCTGTCATGGATACACTCACCCAAACCACATCTACGAGCATAGCATAGCAATATACGCAACGTAGAAGTAACTCCCAAAGGTTTGATAATAAACAGGTGAATAGGTACTACCTCAACAACTTCCCAACCCACAATTTAATCAGATCCTAACCATCCAATTTGTTTGAGGATTGTTCTAATGCAATAAAAACTGGGTAGTAAAGAGGTATGATCAAAGTGTTACTTGCCTTGCTGATGATCCGTGAGACCTAGAGACTCGTAGTAGCATGCTTCGCACTCCGGGTACTCTATCGCAAACAAACAAGCATACAATAAGAAATCAAGCAAGATGCACGGGTAAAACTCAAATAAGAAGATCTAACCAGAAAGTTCAACTTAAGAACTCCGGTTTGCAAAAAGAATTAAATCAAACGAAGCAACGGAACTCAAACTGCGAAAGAAACAAGCTTCGATTACTAATCTGGGCTAAAGTCAAAGTTTACAGTAGCAAAAACTTGTTTAAGTTGATTAAACAAAAATAGGGATTCGAGACGAAACTCTAGGCGCTTGAATCGCCTGATTCCGATAAACGAGCTAAAAGATAAACTAAAACGAAAACCGGATCAGAAATCACGATCGAAAATAATCGCTAAAAGATAAACTAAAACGAACGTTCGCTGTCTGCGGCTAAATGGTGAAAATCGTTCGTTAAAACGAATGAATGAACGGGCGTTCGCTAAATAAATAAACCAGGAAAAAAACCGATCTAAATACATAAATAAAAACAGGATCTAGGGTTTCGAAAAAGCCGAGGCGGCGATTACCTCCCGTGAGGTTCGCGAACGGCAGCGGCGCGGCTCCTCGGCGGTCGAGGCGGCAGCGACGAGGCGTCCGGTGGCGAGGCTCGACGGGCGGGCCGGCGGTGGTGATCTTCTTGACGGCTCGGCAATGGCCATGAGGCGGCTGACGAACTCCGGCTTGGCGAGTTGGCAGCTAGGGTTCTTGAGGAGCGTGGCTGCTCGGGCCTCCGCGGCTTATAAGGGCCGGCCTGGCTAGTGTCCAGGTCGGACACGGGCCGGTTAGGTCGGTAACTTAAAAAAAATTATTCCGCGCAGAAAAATGAGGAAAAGAAATACTAATCAGACTCCAAAAATCCTAAAATAAATTTTCCTCGTCCTCTAAAAATCTACCGAACAATGTGAACATTTATTTGAGACTCTAATGCAATTTTTAAAAACGCATATTTTCTCTAATTCAAATAAAATAGCGATAAAACTCCGAATAAAATTCTGATTTGATTTTAATATTAAATCTCCAATATTTCTTTATTTTGAGGAAGTCATTTTATCCTCTCTCTTTTGTTTTGATAAAAGAAATATACGAAGAGAAAATAATTAAAATCAAACGATCCTCTTTTCAAAATTCGAGTAAACTCAAATATGAAAAAAATAACGAAATTCCCAACTCTCTCCGTGGGTCCTTGAGTTGCGTAGAATTTCTAGGATCAAGCCAACATGCAATAAAATTTGGTATGCAATGATGATCTAATGTATAACATCCCAAATTGAAAATTTGGGATGTTTTAAAGGGGATGATGCAGAGTTTGTTGTAACAAAGCAACAAGCATCATGTCTCGGTTGGTCCCATTTTTGTTCACTACTTTATGGGAAAAGGCAACAATTCAATAGCTTCAATTCAACATTTATTTAAAAGAATACCAATACAAGTAGCACGACATCTCAAAGCACACTGCACGATCATGTGGATGAAGGCAGGTACCAACCTTCCATGATGCACACAAGATCACCTACGAATCTGCCAACACGAATAGGAAATCCAATCTCATTTTGTGCAGTTGCATTGAAATCAAGCAAAGTCACCGGTGTGACATTTAAGTTTGCTATAGCAACAAGTTGAATAGATATCCCTGTTTTAACAGAGGCAAAAAAGAAAACAATTACTGGCCAATAAAGGAGGATGAAACATACGGCGACAAAAAGAAGCATCTAACTTATCTTGATGGAAAACAAAGTAGGACAGTAGCATTTCTAAAACGGTTGCATTGATTCATATTAAGAGAGACATTCTCTTAAAACAACACTCGTTAAAAATGTAATTTACTTTTAACAGTGGCATTGCTTCAATTTTCCAGCGGCATTCTTAGATTAACAACAACAAAATAGTTGTATGGGACATGGGACATGGGACACGCCAGCACCATGTGCGTCCACACGTACAAATGGGTGATGCAGAGTATGTTGCCAAGCAGCATATCTGCGTTGGTCCCATATTTGTTCTCTTTGAACCTTTTTCCTATGTGAGGGCAGCAAATCTAGTCCTGCACAAACTACCCGACCCCTAGTTTCTTTCCTTTTTCAACAAAGAGATCGGTTCCTTAGAGATGTGTGTCTTGGTTACCCCTTTTCCTTTTCGACCAACAAAGCGGCTGGATAGCTAGTCTATACTACTTTCCCTCCCTCCTTTCCTCATTGAACCACATCCTAGATTCATGCTCCACCCCACCGCACCCTTCTTTCCTCTTTGAACCAAGACCTACATTCGACTACATAATCGAAAAAGATCTGCATGCAGCTAGAGCAATGACAGTTTCAAAGAAAGTTATACCTTAGGGTCGTCGGGATGTGGCTAAGCGTCTTGGCGGGACCTTGGATCCCCACACCACGTCTGGCGGCGAGGAAGAAGGGGCGGTGGCCCTCAGACAAAGGGTGAAAGAGAAACAGCGCATCCAAGCTGTGGATTGCCTCCCTCGTAGAAGGCGATAGAGTGAATCTGGCACCTCCTCCCTTCCCATTGGGGACGGATCCCATGACTCCTTCACCACTGGGCCAGAGGGGAGATAGAGGCCAATGCAGTCTTGTTTAGATCTGGTGAAGAGGGTGAGAGACTGTGAATATAGCAAACCCTAGCAAAGGAACGCTGAGCCTCTAGCGTGTATATATATGTAGTGCGGCGAGAGTATGGAGAGTGCAAACCCTAACGAACAAGCGCTGAGGGTCCAGCTTATATAGTACTACTTATATGGTACTCGTGTATACTACTAATATATAGTTGAGTGGTTTTCGTTTTCTCTCCATAACAATCATTTTAAATTGTGTAAGTACAAAACGGAACTCTTTATTTAACCTACCAGTGAAGAAAACTACTTACGATGAACTAACGATCCATACGTCCTGGTCGCACTTCCTGTCCTTCACGTGTGGTACACTACCCTCCATTAAGTGAACCACACATGCGCCAAATTATCGGAAACGTGTGAGAGTGTGTACAAATAAAGAATTTTAATTTCAATTATCGGAAAGGTTTGAGAGTATGTACAGTTTGCCCTCTCTCAATAATTATGATTTGTTGTGTTCGGCCTAAACTTGGTCAAACTTTACAAAGTTCGACTTCAGTCCAATCTAATATGCAGAGTAAATAAAAATGGAGGGCTACTACGTCCATCCGGGTTTTTAGTCCACACCATTTTTTAATCAAAGTCTGGCCACATATTTAAAACAAAAAAGAGGCTAGCCAACTCACCTCCATGAGGCTTCCCTGATTTCAGCCTTCGTTGGCCGTTGGATCGTGGTCAATCTGATCTTTGACTTAGTTTGGGCCTGTTGGCTGGGTGGATCGATCTCGGGTGGAAAAGGCTTTCGCCCAATCCCCGCGCGCGCTCCGCTCCCAATCCTGGTCGCCAGATTGCCGCGCCAGAGCCCACACCCGCACCAACCCTAGCCGTCACACGCCTCCTCCCTCCCTCCCTCGACAGCGCCGCACCTCCTTCCTCCTTCCTGCTTGTCCGGATAGCCGCCGGCCGCCGCATCCCTTCTCCCCAAGATAGGAAGATGAGATGGAGAGAAAGGGGAGAGGAGAGGAGAGGGAGGTCCGGCAGCGGATGGGAGAGGGTGACCGGCCGGCGTCGGCCTACACCGGCGAGGCGTCGGCCTGCGCCACCTGCCTCCCCAATCCCCACAGCAGCACGCCCGCACCCCTCCCTCCTCCCTCGTCTCAGCCGCCACCCCCACGAACCCTAGCCGCACCCTCCTGCATCTGCCCTCCTCCTCCCTCCCTGGTCCGCCCCAAGCCCCTCCTCCTCCCTGGCGGCGGGGAGAGGCGGCCACGGGCAGATTTTGGGGAGCAGCGCGAGCATCAAGCAATGGCTGATGCCAAGGTGAGCTTCCCCTTGGCTCCTCTCTCTCTCTCTCACCATCACACAATAATCTCCTCCTGATCTTGCTATTTGTGCATAATGCATCTCCATATGGCATTGATGTTCTTCCAATTTGCAGGCATGTCAAGATCAAGGATATTTAAACTTGTTTCTTTTATTGATGAAAGATTTCAGATGCTTCTGTAGATGAATTTCTGGTGTTAATTGTCCCAAAGATGGAACGATTTGTTCCACAGAATTTATCTCCTTAGTTGCATTCCATTTACAGGTAAAGTGAGATTGTTACCTCTGTTTGTTTTTCTGTTTAAACTTCACGATTGGAGAATGGATATTAGCTTAACTGATGTATGGAATTTTTCATTAGAGGGGCCCAGGCTGAGCCTTAATACTTAATTACTTTCTGTTGAACAAAAGAAAAAATGCACCTATGAATTGTAAAATGTGGAGTGCAAACCCGACATCCTCCAATATTACCTGATTTGGTGCTGATTTCTGTCTTCCAGTTCATGTTCATGGCCTTGCTGCGGTTGCACGGTGGTTCGTGGGGAACAGGAGCAAATACCTTTGCTACAACCAAGGTCTTGACAAACCAGTCAGGGAGAGATAGGTTCGGTGAGTCATTTTACCCTTTGTTTATCCCTTCAGATTAGCAGAGAAGAAGGATCTTTTTTTATTCCCTTTTGATTTCCTCTCTTGTTTGACTGGAACCTTTTTTCATAGTTTTGCAGGGGTTGTTATGTTCTGTCCCCCGTGGTAAGTTTGCTAGGCAGCGGCTTACTCCTCTCTTGTTTTTTTTAGTTTTGACCATGATATCGAAATTACATCTGGTCGATGGTGTCAAGTTTAGGCAGGTACCATCAGCATTTTGTGAAGATTGCCATCGTCTAAATTTTATTGCAGCATGATGCATATGTAATAAGGACTTTGGTGTTTGAGAAGCATCACCGGAAGTTGGTATGCTAATATCTCAATTGGCAAGATAAAATGACCACTATTTCTTACCTTCCAGTCATTTTAATATTATAGGAATGCAAGTGTGTACTAAGTAGAAAACATGGTTGAATTTGGTGCCCTGCATTTGCACGACTAGGTGTTATTCAGTTTATTTCCTTTGACGGCTCTGAGTACAAATTGGAGCTTGTTTGGTACAAAATGTTTCCAAGATTAGTTCAGGATCAGAATTGTTGTCATGTTGTCCAGATATTGCTCTAAGAGTTTCCTAGAATTAGTTTAGGATCAGAGTTATTGTCATGTTCTCTAGATATTGCTCTGAAGATTCCGAACGTACTTTTCTGGTTGCTTTTGGTTATAATTTTTGCCCCCCAAAGGGAAGCTTTGGCCAGCTTCTTGCTAGAAAATTATCATAAGGCTTGATTAATTTAGAACATACCTTTGTCTTTTCACTCTTATTTTATTTTAATAGTTATTTGACATGCTGTAAACTATTTCTTTTATTTTTCCAGGAAGAAATAGAAGTTGAGGGGAAGCTATTGCATGCTGGAAAATCAGTTGGTGTTGTCAATGTTGGTTTCAAGAAAAGGACTGGCAAATTGATGCTCAGGCACGTCATACAAAGTACTTGTATCTAGCCAATTGCGTGGATTCCCTTCTGTTGTAAGATAAAAGCCTGGTTATATGTTGCATCTCAAAATCAAGATGTTGATTCAAGAAGAGAAAGGAGCTGTCGGCGTGCCATGGTGAGCGACCTTGTCCCGGAGCATGCAGTTTATCAGTATAAAGTAATGGGTAACAATGTTTTCTCATACATATGATTCTGAAGTAATAGAGAGCAGGAAGTGGTAGGCTTAATTTCAGTTAGATAAATAGGTGTACTGCATCATCATATATTTAGGTAATCCCTTGTATTTTTCTTTCCAGGTTCATGCTTTATACATCGTGTATATATGCCAGCCAGGGAGGTGGATGGGCTTGTCTCCGCTGCGTCGTGAGCGCCATCGCCGCCTCTGCGACCAACTTGCTCCGCATAGTAGCATGTGTGAGGAATCGGGGACAAGCGACCACGGGCAGATGGCGTCGGCGGCAACGGCAATATGCATGTTGCGCGAAGCCTGGTAAGATGGGCGCGGCCTCTCCGCAGGCATTTCAGGATGGCGTGCCCGACGGCTTGGAACGCGCGCGCCCGGCGCACACGAGGTGTGTCTTGGAGCACGCCGGCGGCAATGTGCACCGTGAGGTCCCGGGGCAGCCCAACCAGTATAGGAGGAACCCTGCCATTCCATCCTCACCTCTGCTCACAGGTAATCCCCTTCCCCCTCCGCGCCCTCTCTTTCCTCTGAACTATCTTTCTTTTCAGACCCTCTCTCGGTTACACATTTGCATGAAAAAACAAAAGTAAAAGGGAAAACTTACTTTGGGTTCATATGGTGCAGACCAACAACAAAACGATTGCTAATGAAAGGTTAAGTGCAGGTATACTCAAATCAAGGTCTTTTATCTAATTGGTTGGATAACTACTTTTCAGGTCTATGCCTTTAAGTAGAACTTAAAACTATTGTTCTATTGTGTTATTGATTTAATTATTGTTCTATTATGTTATTGATTTCACCGGCTTTATGCCAGCCGATTAGTTCTGAAGGATTCCACATCGGCTAATTTGGATTATGCTACTTTCGAACAAAAATAATTATTGACATGTATATTTATCAAGATCAATGTCGTGTATTTTACTTTTAAGTATAAACGAACAATAAAAGATGAGATAGGGGGCTACCGCTAGGATAATAACAACAAAAAAACTCAATGCACATATCTGAGGATTTTTATTTGCAGGCTGAGATTCTGTACATTGATATGATGTATAAGAGAGAAATAATTTATTTACTTATTTGGAGATTAGCCTTTTAGTATAGGAGTGTGATTGCAGCAAAAATAAAATATAGGACTGTGATACTTCAAGATATACATGAAAACAAGTATTTGATATGTTCACATCTATATAACTACATGCTCATGTGTTTTTCATCCTTTTTCATGTTCAAATAAAGATATATGTGTGGTTTTTGCTCTGTGCCGATCATGTTTTGGAAGGTTATTTTCTATGGTAATGTTGAAATAAAGATACATTGCTTTTAAGAAAGGGGCACTATAAAGTATTGAAGCGCGCTGAATAATGTAAAAAATGTCACAGAATGAAACATTAGCTGGTGCTATCCAAACACGATTCTGTACCTTCAGCAGTAATGGGTCATTCGCTTTGCTTGGTCAACCTTGCAACTAAATCTATAAGATAAATTTGAAGTTCACTTTGCACCTAACGAAAAAAGTTGTCCATTTTTTAATTGATCAGACAACAATTGTTTTATGTCTACGTGCCTTTTTTTGGTACTCAAATATGTTGATTGGTGTATCCTCTTTTTCAGCTTCAACATTTTGCTCATTCTGGTTTTTGGTAATGCTTTCTTGACAGTGGAGCAGTCATGGGCCTTTTATAGAGACCTTGGTGAAGAACTTGTCAGTTGTCACTGCAATTTAGTCAAATGGGCGTTGAGATTGAAGTTTCTGCTTTTGTTGACTTTCTGATAAATTACAACAACATCGACAAGGTAAAGTTATGCTACCTTGCTGTCCGATGTATCATGTTTTTCATTGTAAAGGAATAACAATTTATATGTGTGTAGGTTATGTGGGAGCCTTTTATAGAGCCCTCATGTTTTCATTTAAATATACTTCAAAAATGTAGATTGGCAATAAAGGTCACGAGGTCCATTGCTAAAGAATAAGTAGTCTTGCTGAAGGTGATAAATCTCCAAACTGATGGATAAGCCGAAGGTGATATTCAAGAGATCCATTTCTAATGAATAAGTAGTCTTGCTGAAGGTGATAAATATCCATACTGATGGATAGGCCGAAGGTGATATTCAACCTTTTTTATACTGTAGTCGTGTTGAAGTGAAAGCATCTGTGGATGCATGTATACATGTTTTTCAATCTTCCTTCGTTCTCAAACTATGGCATGTAAAGTATGGGAGGACCAAATGATTATAAACTGTGTCAAACCCATGTCTTTACGTGATTTTTCTAACATGGAAGTAGTCACTCCCTGGATACCGGAGTATGTACATAGAGCTGGAACGCTTATCGCCTCATGATTTGCTAGAGAAAAATCAAGCACGAGACATGTATTAGGATGATGGATTTCATTATTAAAAAGAAGGATGTAATATAAGAGCACTTGGAATGTACTGTAATGGTAGGATTCCTGATTTGTGGTGCATAGACCACCTGCATTAATTAGTTTTTGTAGTTCCTGTATTTTATTTCTTACTGCATTATTCTGGGTCGTGTCAAAATTTCTGCTCTACACAGAATCTTAAGAAGTTTGGGTATGCACACATGTCCTAATAATATGAGCTGTTTAGTGCAATGCATGTGGCCTGATTACTTCTTTTCTTTTGTACGTTGTACGTTCTTGGAGGTCGCTTTTTCTCTCATGTTGATCAAGTTTTCTTCTTCTTTCTTCTGCTTATCAAGGTTTCATCCTTTCCTTTTTTGTAGGAATTGCATTTATTGTGTGACCTATGTATTGTCATTATTCTTGCTTCATTGGTCGTGTTGATATTCCGGGTTTGGCCAGACATTGTGTTTTCTTTTGCCTATGTACATTCATATCATTATACACAATATTCTCTTCCGTGTACATTCATATCATTATACACATTATACACAAACTATTGTACTAAAAAGTGATGCTCTAATGTTCATCTATGTTATGGAGTTGGTTTTTTTTTTGAAGTTAAAGCAGTATGCGTTTGTGCGATGCTCTTCTCAGGTTTTAAGCTTCATCTACAAACATACATGCCACCCACTAAATTCAGATTTCAGTGTAGGCTTAGAATAGGGGGTGGATCATTCATTGTGCCGTGTTCAGGTTTTAAGCTTCATCTACAAACATACATGCCACCCACTAAATTCAGATTTCAGTGTAGGCTTAGAATAGGGGGTGGATCATTCATAGTGCCGTGTTCAGAATTAGAGCTTGAGAGAAAAAGGGAAATAATTAAATACCAGGTTGTATAGAGTTGCTATCATTTTGAATAATAATGATGCTCTTAATGACCTTTATTGCTTATATTTTGTGCTCATCGGAAGAAAAATGTGCAAACACTGCTAAAAAATACTTCTTTAACTGGTCTATATATCTTATAGAAATATATTGTTTTCAAACTCAGATTTCTCATAGTGATAACTATAATTTCAACTAAAACAATGCTTTCTTAGCTGGCTTGTATATGTTGTACATATTTTTTTCAAATTCAACATATACATTTTTTTTTCAAATTCGGATTTTGTAGCGTAACAAACACATTTTCATTATAGCATGGTTTAACGCACGGGCTTTCTACTATCAATATCGAATAAGTCCTTGCAAAATGAAACTATTTTCATCGACAACATGGCTTTAGCGGGTCTCTGCGCCATTTGGCACAACGGGTCAACTAATTTAGTTAATAGCTGGACAAATCAAAATACAGGGGAGCTGAAGACAAAGTTGTGAGAAGGCTTAGAAATCAATGCAAAACTTATGCTCTTAGTACCAACATCAATCCTTCTTCGAGGAAACAATTGGTTCATAGCCAATTGTGTGATAAAATTGCACCAACGTGAAAGACGACTGCGTCTCCAACGCAACGAAGGTGAACTGATGAAGGATATCATCTTTGTGGGTAACAAGCAAAGAGCACTGATAGAAGACAACCTTTTTTTTCCGTTGAAAATCGATCAGCTTCACCAGCCGATGCAAACAGGAGGCGCAACCATGAGCATTGATAGGTCATAGTGGTGATGCATCATCCATTTGGCATCAAGTTTGGGTGAGGCACCAATGAAGTTCAACAAATCCTCACTGTAGTCTGTTTCTTCTCAGTAATCAAGCTCGAGGAAGGAAGAACCATGTGGCAGAGGACAGTGAGGCGGAACAACAATGGCCATCCAATTTTGTGCAGTTCCACTAAAATTGAGGAAGACACGCCCAGGTATGGAGAAACACATCGCTGTTTGCAAAAATATAAAAAATGATATAATGTTGTTACTTTGTTTTGGTAGTGGTACAAGATTAACATCGACATCTCAATTATCAATAAGAATTCATGAAAAGTACACCAACAAACAGAAGCATCATGATTATCTTGATGGGAACTAAACCAGGATACCCGAGAAAAATAAGCATTTCTTCATTTAACCAGTGATAGTATTAGATTAGCACCAGCAATAGGAGCATATGGACAATGACCGCACAACCACCATGAACTTTTTGTCGAAACAACATTTATACCTCCACCGAGGCATAAACCAAGACAACTTTTCGAGTGGCATTTCCTCTATAATAGTAAAAAATAGGTGATGTTGGACCATCTGACGAACCCTAGCTACTTGTACATGGGGAGCTGGGGAGTAGTGGCATAGAAGAAAACCCGCATGCAGCAACCTGGGGAGATGGACCAGTACAAGATGTTATACCTCATGTGGGCGAGATGTCGCTTAGGCGGGTGGACGGGACCTGCCCACACGAGACAGTGAACAAGGGCGCGGAGGACCTTCGTCCACGCCAGCACCGGCTCCGAGAGGACGTTGCACATCGGCTTCCTCCATCGCCGACAGCGACAACGTCAACGCTGCACCTCCTCACCTCCCACAGTGGACGGGATTCGACCGGATCTGTGACCACCGGTAAGGAGAGAGATAGAGTGGACACTGTCATCTTGTTTTGATATGGAGAGGGTGAGAGAGCGAGACGCGAGAAACCCTATTAAACAAGAGGCTATATATACAATGGAGTAAACAAATCTCTCCATAGCTGTGGTTTTAAATAGAATACATGTGTTCCCGGAAAAAAGAAACGAAAACTGGCGCATAATTTTTTTAACGTACCAAGAAAGAAAACTCGATAAAAACACGCCCCCGCTTCCAGGTCACGAGAGTCGTCGCGCACAAACACACTGTAGCGACCCGACCTCAGACGGTCAAGCCTCTGTGCTTCAGTGTCATCCCTAGATCTGTAATGCTGACACACACAGTACTCGAAGGATTTATAACAAAGTAGCAATCACACACTTACTACATCGCTAGTTTCCCAAGAGGACTTATTACAATAAATATGGCTTAAGGCCCTCTAAATAAGATAACAACGGAAGGCTTGGAAGATAAAGTGAGTCCATCAACTCCAACGGCATAGCTGAGTGCACGACAACGGCCTAGCGAACCTTACTCCTCGTCTGAAAAGTCTGCAACATGATACGTTGTAGCCCGAAAACGGGTGCACATGGAATATGCTGGCAATGTAACACAGTAGAGTAATGAACAGATAAATGCTATCACTATATTCATATATGGCTGGTGGAGGCTCTATGATTAATATGTTTTTGCGAAAAGCCAATTTTTTCCTACAACAAAGGAATAGATTTTATTTAACTATCATGGTGGTTGAAAGATCATTGAGAAGGTTCCTCTAACTCAATCCCAATTAAAGTAATCATTATCAACCCAACATATTAATTTAGAGTGATGAGATCAAACCAATAATTTAAGTACCAGATACTCAAGATGTTCATAATAGGGGACACGGCTAACCATGATTAGTTTGTACACTCTGCAGAGGTTTGCGCACTTTTCCCCACAAGACTCGATCACCTCCGCTGGATTTCTCGCACTACATGGTGTTTGAGAAACGGATGACCGAGACACAGTATTTCAGAAACAATAACTCTTTACTCTGGGTGGACAGTTACACCTACTTTTCCTCTACATCTGCTAGCCCACCACTGAAAGAGGTCATGCAACATACTCAATTATGCTAGAGCCCATAATAGCTTGTGGCTGCACGCGGAAGTTTCTAGCATGAATAATCTTATGATCCCTTTGAGCCTGGGTGGTGGACCGTAGGATGATCACACGGGTACTTTGGGATATCCTAGGACAACACTGGATTCTCCAGGTGCCCACAAGCAATCCACCCAGATGTGTATTAAAGTTGCCACCTTAAGTTGAACCATTAATTAACAACTCACATCTATCATGGATCTCTCAAACCAAACCACATCTACGAGCATAGCATAGCAATATAAGCATAACGTAGAAGTAACTCCCAAGGTTTGATAATAAACATGGCAATAGGTTCTACCTCATCATCTACTTCCCAAATACCCACAAGTTAGACACATCCTAATCATGCAATGTTTGAGGATTGGAACTAATGCATAAAAACTGGGTATGAAAAGAGTATGATCAATGTGTTACTTTCCTTGCTGACGATCCGCAAAACCTAGTGACTCGTAGTAGCACGCTTCGAGCTCCGGGAATTCTATCGCAAACAAACAATAGCATACATAAGCATTCAAGCAATCATGCACGGGTAAAACTCAAATAAGAAGATCTAACCAGAAAGTTCAGCTGAAGAACTCCGGTTTGCAAAAAGAATCAAATCAAACGGAGCAATGAAACTCAAACTACGAAAGAAACAAGATCTGGTTACTAATCTGGACTAAAGTCAAATTTTACTGTATCACCATCTTGTTCAAGTTGGTTAAACAGAGAGAGAACTTCCAGACGAAGATCTAGGCGCTTGTTTCACCTGATTTGGATAAACGAGCGAAACGATAAACTAGTTCGAAGATCAGGGCAGGAATCGCGATCGAAAATAATCGCGGAAAAACCCTGAAAAAAGAAAAAACTGACGAATAGGCTAACGAACGAACGTTCGCTGTCTGTGATTAACTGGTGATAACGTTCATTAAAACGAACGTACGGACGAACGTCCGCTGACTAATGAAACCGAAGAAAATCGAACCGGTCTATTTAAAAAAATGGATCTAGGGTTTCGAAAAAACCGAACGGTTAACTGGAAAAAAACGACGAACGGCGGCGGCGGCGCCGGCTACCTCCGGTGAGGCTCCGGCGGGGCGGCGCTGCCGGGCGGTGGTAGAAGGCGGCGGCGACGGCTGGTGGCGTGGGCGGGCGAAGCGGCGGCGGCAGAGAGCGGCGGCTCGGGTATGGGGCGGGCCGGTGGCGCGGCGAGTGAGGCGGCGGGCGGCGACGGCTTAAATGGGGCCCCGGGGCCTCGGCTTGCTGAGGCGGCGAGCCGACCCGACTCCTCCGCCGGGATTCCAAGGCCCCAGACGGAGGCGAGGCGCGCGAAGGATGGGTTTGGCTCAAGCGCCCAAATATGTCCGAAAGAATTTATTTAAACAAATTTCCCAGGAAAAATCCTAATAAATAAAAATAAAATCTAAAAATGCCAAAACAAATTTTCACCGTCTAAATAAAATATTTAGAACAAGATGAATATTTTCTTGGCCCTAAAATGCAATTTTGAATAATGCATATTTTTCTAATTCAAATAAAATAACAATAAAATCCAAAATAAAATATTTATTTGATTTTAATATTTTTCGTCCAAATTTCATTTAAGTTGGAGAAGTCATGTTATCTCCTCTCATAAATTATTTAATATGAAATATTCGGAGAGAAAAATTAATTAAAACCAAAGTGATCCTTGTTTCGATATTTGTGAAAATTCAAATATGAGAACTATGAAATCCCCAACTCTCTCCGAGGGTCCTTGAGTTGCTTAGAATTTCGAGGATCGCAAAACGAAATGCAATAAAATATGATACGCATGAATGACCTATGTATAACATTCCAAATTGAAAATTTGGGATGTTACAAACCTACCCCCCTTAAGATGAATCTCGCCCTCGAGATTCGGGTTGGCTAGAAAACATGTGTGGGTGATCTTTCCGTAGATCATCCTCCCTTTCCCAGGTGGCTTCATCCTCGGTATGGTGGCTCCACTGAACTTTGCAAAACTTGATAACCTTGCTACGACTAACTCGGCTAGAAAACTCGAGAATCTTGACAGGTTTCTCTTCATAGGTCAAATCACTATCCAACTGAATTGCTTCCAGGGGCACTGTATCTCTCAGAGGAATATCGGCCATCTCTGCAATTCACTTCTTCAACTGGGAAACGTGAAACACAACATGAACTCCTGATAGTCCTTCGGGTAACTCCAACTTGTAGGCAATCTCTCCCATACGTTCCAAAACTCGGTATGGTCCTACAAATCTCGGGGCTAACTTTCCCTTAACTCCAAAACACTTAACTCCTCGCAGAGGCGACACTCGTAGATATGCTCTGTCTCCGATTTCATAGACTACCTTCTCGCATTTTGAATCTGCATAACTCTTCTGCCTGGACTGAGCTACCTTCAGTCTATCTTGAATCAGCTTAACCTTCTCTTCGGACTCCTTAATCAAATCCGGTCCAAACAACTGACGGTCTCCAACTGCAGCCCACATCAACGGTGTTCTGCACCTTCTTCCATACAGGGCTTCGAATGGTGCAATCTTCAAACTGGCCTGGTAATTGTTGTTGTATGAGAACTCTGCGTAGGGCAAGTTGTCATCCCAACTAGATCCATAATCTAGCGCACAAGCTCTCAACATGTCCTCCAAAATCTGATTGACTCTCTCTCAGTCTGTCCATCTGTCTATGGATGAAAAGTTGTACTGAACTCTAGCTTGGTTCCCAAAGTCTGGTGCAACTGATGCCAAAACTTTGAAGTAAACTGTGTTCCTCTATCTGATACGATGGTCCTCGGAACTCCGTGCAAACATACGATCCTGGTCATGTATATCTTGGCCAACTTTGCACTTGTATACGTGGTTTTCACTGGGATAAAGTGAGCTACCTTGGTCAACCAATCCACTACTACCTAGATAGAATCGTATCCCGATCGGGTCCTGGGTAATCCAGTGATAAAATCCATGTCAAGCTTATCCCACTTCCATTCGGGTATCGACATAGGCTGCAGTAATCCTGCTGGCTTCTGATGTTCTGCCTTCACTCTCTGACATACATCACATACGGCTACATACTCGGCAATATCCTTCTTCATTCCAGTCCACCAAAAACGTTCCTTCAAATACAAATACATCTTGGTGTTTCCAGGGTGTATCGAGTATGGTGAGTCATGAGCTTCCTATAGTATCAACTTCCTGATCTCTGCATTATTGGGCACATAAATGCGGTCCTCAAACCACAAGGTGTCGTGCTCATCCTCACGAAAACCTTTGGCCTTTCCTTTGCTCATTCTCTCCTTTATCTCGGCAATTTCCTTGTCATCCTTCTGAGCCTCCCGAATCTTTCCCAACAATGTAGACTGAACTTCCATCGCTGCAACAAAACCTCTAGGAACAATCTCCAAACGAAGTTCCTTGAGATCCTTGGCTAACTCCTTTGGCATCCCTCCCATTAAGAGAGTATTGACATAACTCTTCCGGGTCAAAGCGTTTGCTACGACATTGGCCTTTCCTGGATGATAATGCAGCTTCATGTCATAATCCTTTATAAGCTCCAACCATATCCTGTGCTTGAGGTTCAGCTCCTTCTGGGTGAATATGTACTTCAAACTCTTATGATATGTGTAGACATCACAACGGTTTCCAATAAGAAAATGTCTCTAGGTCTTGAGTGCATGCACTACGACTGCTAACTCCAAATCATGAGTGGCATAATTTAACTCATGTGGTCGAAGTTGTCGTGAGGCATATGAAACAACTCTTCCATCTTGCATAAGTACTCCTCCAAGTCCTAAGCGAGATGCTTCGCAATGCACGTGGAAATCCTTGCGTATATCTGGCAGAATTAGCACTGGGGCTGTAGTCAGACGTTTCTTCAACTCCTAAAAACTGGCCTCACATTCTTCTGTCCATTTGAACTTGGTGTCCTTCTTCAGTAACTCCGTCATGGGCTTCGCAATTTTAGAGAAATTCTCAATAAATCTCCGATAATATCCTGCGAGTCCAAGAAAATCATGGATTTCTCCAAGCTGTGGTGGGTGATAGCCACCAAGGATCGACTTAACCTTGGTGGGGTCTATTGCTATACCTTCTCCTGCAGTAACATGTCCAAGGAATCCAACTCCCTTCAACCAAAACTCACATTTCCTGAACTTGGCATACAACTGATGCTCCCTGAGCTTCTCGAGAACTAAACGCAAATGTTCCTTGTGTTCCTCTTCATTCTTTGAGTATACCAAGATATCATCAATGATCACCACTACAAACTTATCCAAGAACTCCATGAACACCTTGTTCATCATAATCATGAAATAGGCAGGGGCGTTAGTTAGTCCAAATTACATAACCGTATACTCATATAACCCATACCTCGTGGTGAATGCTGTTTTAGGTATATCCTTCTCTTGAATCTTCAACTGGTGGTATTCTGATCGCAGATCGATCTTCGAAAACACTTTAGCTCCTTGCAGCTGGTCAAACAAATCATTAATCATCAGCAATGGGTACTTGTTCTTGATCGTCACTTCATTTAGCGCACGATAGTCAACAACCATTCTCAACGATCCATCCTTCTTCTCAACCAAGAGTACTGGGGCTCCCCATGGTGATGAACTTCGTCGAATGTAACCCTTCTCCAGTAACTCCTTAATCTGTTTCTTGATCTCCTCCAGATCATTCACGGGCATCCGGTATGGTCTCTTCGATATAGGCCCGGTGCCTGGCAACAGCTCTATCAAAAACTCGATGTCTCGATCTGGCGGCATGCCTGGTAACTCCTCTGGAAATACATCTGGGTAATCCTTCACAACAGGCACTTCCTCCTGAACAACTCCCGTGAGAGAATTCACTTGGGTTCTCCTTGGTGCATGTCTGGATACATACTTTATCCTTTTTCCCTCTGGGGTGGTAAGCAGAATTGACTTACTGGCACAATCGATGTTTCCTCCATACATCGATAGCCAATCCATTCGTAGTATCACATCCAAACCTTGCGACTCCAGAATTATCAAGTCGGATGGGAAAACATGACTACCTATGGTTAATGGCATATGAAAACATCCACTGCTTTCCATATACTCAGCTCCGGGTGAGGTTACTAGCATAGGTGTCCTAAGAACTTTAGTGGGCAACTTATACTTATCCACAAATCCCCTTGATATGTATGAATGCGATGCACCAATATCAAAAAGAACGATTGCAGTAAATGACTTAACCAAAAACTTACTGATAACTGCATCTGGCTACTCTTCAACCTCCTCCACGTTCACGTGGTTCACTTGTCCTTTATTAAATGGATTGGGCTTCTTCCCAGAGCTCCCATTACCATTTCCGTTCTTCGCTTTAGGGCACTCAGTGGCATAGTGTCCAATCTTCCCGCACTTGAAACAAGTAATGTGACTTAGGTCCCTCTTGGCGGGTGTGGCTGGATTGGAGCGGTTCTGGTTGCTGCTTGCTCCATTTTCATTCCCGTTCTTTGGGGCATTATGATTATGAGAACTTCCTCCATTGTGAGTGTGGCCTCCATGGTTGTTGGTAAGTCCTCCCGAGTTCGGGGTAAAGCGGGGCTTCTGCTGAGCTCCTGAATTGTACTTCCCTTGTCCATACTTCCTCTTGCGGCTCTCTGTCTGCTGTTGCTTCCCTTCGATCATGAGAGCTTTATCTACCAACTCCTGGTAGTTGTTAAATGTTTCCACCATTAACTGCATACTCATCTAATCATTCAGCCCTTCCATAAACTTCTCCTGCTTTGCGGCATCTGTGGCCACATCATCTGGGGCATAGCGGGATAACTTGCTAAACTCATCCACGACGCCCCACAAGACGGTTCCTGGCGTAAGTTGCGTAAACTCACGCTTCTTCATGCTCATAGCTCCGGTTGAGACATGGGCGGTGCGGAATGCTTGTCAAACTGCTCCCAAGTGACATTGGCTATAGGAAAAGTGGTCATGTAATTCTCCCACCATGAGGCTGCTGGTCCATCCAATTGGTGTGCGGCAAAATGCACCTTCTCAAGATCTGTGCAACCTGCGGTGGTCAATTCCTTCCAATCTGCGTAGAGCGCCATCAAGAATCGCTGGCTCGATTACTCTTTGAAAACACAAAGCGGCTGCAACCTCAGAAAACGGGCTAAGTTGTCAACTTGAGGTGGTGGCGGTGGGTTATGGTTGTTGTTTTTGTTGCCTTGGTTCTGAACTAAAACTGCATCAAGGCATTCTGCTGCTGGATCAACTGAGTGAGCTCCGGTGGGAAGACAAATCTGTATCACGTCTCGGAGGCATCTGATGGGTTTATAGGGAAGAGATTAGAATAGAATGAGGTCTAGTGAGAAAGCACTACCCATATGCACATGAGGCAAACACAATCATATCATATCACTCAATCAATCAAGCAAGGGCATACAATCGATCTAGCTATCGTACAGTGCTCAGACTATAGTATATACATGGGGGAAATACTACTTGATCATATGGTGGTCTACTAGAAATTTTGATCGGTGGAAGACTCCATGATATCCACTCCAGCTGCGTCTTCATAGTCATCATCACTGCTGTCGGGGTCGGAGTCGGTGTTGTCGATGATGATGTAGTCTTCAGAACGAATGTCTTTGGATTGATCGTCATCTCCTCCTGGCGCGGGATCTCCCATGAATACTCCGATCTTCTTTATCTGGTCGTCATTCTTCTCCAATAGTATTGCGATTTCCTCCTCGTATCCGTCACGCGTAGACTTGAGTTCCTCTTCTAGCTCCATGTTCCTGGTCATCGCCTTCTACAAATTTATCATGCTTGCACACATCTGGTTCTCTTGGCGTCGAATGTGCTGGTTTAACTCCTGGATGAATGCTGCAATGGACCTGTCTTTTGGTATTGATCATCTCCCATTGCTCGTCTCGGCGCCCACATATCTGGTAGATAGTGTCATTCAGCTCCTGTTTGTAGACCTCTCCAATACGTCCCATAGCAATGTGGGCTGCCATACTCTTGCCTAGACTCCAGGTTGGTGCATCAAAGGAAAACTCTATGGGCTCAGTGACTGGCGTGAATGTCCTTCCTGGAACTTGAACTCGAATCATCCAGTGCTCCTCTTCTGGTAAAGTGGCGGTGTAGGTCCCGGTGAAGCTTGGTATTCCGATGTTCAGGTACCTAGTGACTTCTTTCAAGTGTCGTCCAAAGGGTGTGTCTTCATCCAGTTGTGCAAACTTGTTCCTTGAGTCCGCCATCCCATAGAGTAGAAAGTGGACATGAGTCAGAAATGAGTAGAGAAGAGTGACGAATGGCTCATCTTAGTGTCCGTATCCTACATTCAACGTATGCTCTGATACCATCCTGTAGCGACCCGACCATAGACGGTCAAATCTCTGTGCTTCAGTGTCATCCCTAGATCGGTAATGCTGACACACACAGTACTCGAAGGATTTATAACAGAGTAGCAATCTCACACTTATTACATTGATAGTCTCCAAAGTGGACTTACTACAATAAATATGGCTTAAGGCCATCTAAATAAGATAACAACGAAAGGCTTGGAAGATAAAGTGAGTCCATCAACTCCAACGGCATAGCTGAGTGCACGGCAACGGCCTAGCTTACCTTACTCCTCGTCTGAAAAGTCTGCAACATGATACGTTGCAGCCCAAAAACGGGTCAGCACATGGAATATGCTGGCAATGTAACACAGTAGAGTAATGAACAGATAAATGCTATTACTATATGCATATATGGCTGGTGGAGGCTCTATGGTTAATATGTTTTTGCGAAAAGCCAATTTTTCCCTACAACAAAGGAATATATTTTACGTAACTATCATAGTGGTTGAAACATCATTGAGAAGGTTCCTCCAACTCAATCCCAATCAAAGTAATCATTATCAACCCAACAAATTAATTTAGAGTGATGAGATCAAACCAATAATTCTAGTACCAGATACTCAAGATGTCCATAACCGGGGAAGCAGCTAACCATGATTAGTTTGTACACTCTGCAGAGGTTTGCACACTTCTCCCCACAAGACTCGATCGCCTCTGTTGGATTTCTCGCACTACATGGTGTTTGAGAAACGGATGACCAAGACACAGTCTTTCAAAAACACTAACTCTTTACTCTGGGTGGACAGTTACACCTACTTTCCCTCTACATCTTCTAGCCCACCACTGAAAGAGGTCATGCAACATACTCAACTATGCTAGAGCCCATAATATCTTGTGGCTCCACATGGAAGTTTCTAGCATGAATAATCTTATGATCCCTTTGAGCCTGGGTGGGTACTCCGGGATATCCTAGGACAACACTGGATTCTCCTGGTGCCCACAAGCAATCCACCCAGATGTGTATTAAAGTTGCCACCTTAAGTTGAACCATTAATTAACAACTCACATCTGTCATGGATCTCTCAAACCAAACCACGTCTATGAGCATAGCATAGCAATATAAGCATAACGTAGAAGTAACTCCCAAGGTTTGATAATAAACAGGGCAATATGTTCTACCTCATCATCTACTTCCCAAATACCCACAAGTTAAACACATCCTAATCATGCAATGTTTGAGGATTGGAACTAATGCATAAAACTGGGTATGAAAAGAGTATGGTCAGTGTGTTACTTGCCTTGCTGACGATCCGCAAAACCTAGTGACTCGTAGTAGCACGCTTCGCACTCCGGGAATTCTATCACAAACAAACAATAGCATACATAAGAACTCAAGAAATCATGCACGGGTAAAACTCAAATAAGAAGATCTAACCAGAAAGTTCAGCTGAAGAACTCCGGTTTGCAAAAAGAATCAAATATAAACACAACAACGAAACTCAAACTACGTAAGAAACAAGATCCGATTACTAATCTGGACTAAAGTCAAATTTTACTGTATCAACATCTTTTTCAAGTTAGTTAAACAGAAAGGGAACTTTGAGACAAAGATCTAGGCGCTTGTTTCACCTGATTTGGATAAATGAGCGAAAAGATAAACTAGTTCGAAGATCAGGGCAGGAATCGCGATCGAAAATAATCGCGGAAAACCCCTGAAAGAAGAAAAAAACTGACGAACAGGCTAACGAAGCGAGCGTTCATATGCGTGATTAATCACGATCAACGTTCATTAAAAGCGAGCGTCTGCAGACGAGCGTCTTGACTAACGACATCCAAAAAAAACCAAACCGATCTAGTTACAAAAATATATCTAGGGTTTCAAAAAAACCTAACGGTTAACAGAAAAAAAACGACGAACGGCGGCGGCGGCATCGGCTACCTCCGGCAAGGCTCCGGCGGCACGGCCGTAGGCGGTGGCGACGGCGACAATGACGACGGAGCGCGGAATGGCGGCGGGCGGGCGCTGGTGGCAGCAAGGCGGCTCGAGTGGGGCGGGTCAAGGCGCTGGGTGAGGAGGCGAGGCGGTGGTGGCTAAAAGGGGCCTCAGGGCCTCGGCTATGAAGGGCGGCGAGGCCGACCAGACTCCTCCGCCGAGTCCCACGCCCAAGACGGGAGGGCGAGGCAAGTGGATGGGCCTACTGGGCTGCCCGCACGGTTCAAAAGATTTTTTAAGTAAATTTTGCCGGAAAATCCTAATAAATAAAAATAAAAATCTAAAGTGCCAATACAAATTTTCGCCGTCTAAATAAAATATTTAGAACAAGATGAACATTTTCTTGGCCCTAAAATGCAATTTTTAAAAATGCATATTTTTCTAATTCAAATAAAATAACGATAAAATCCAAAATAAAATATTTATTTTATTTTAATATTTTCCCTCCAAATTTCATTTATGTTGGAGAAGTCATATTATCTCCTCTCATAAATTATTTAAATGAAATATTTCGGAGAGAAAAATTAATTAAAACCAAAGTGAACCTTGTTTCGATATTTGAGAAAATTCAAATATGAGAACTATGAAATCCCCAACTCTCTCCGAGGGTCTTTGAGTTGCTTAGAATTTTGAGGATCGCAAAACGAAATGCAATAAAATATGATATGCATGAATGACCTATGTATAACATTCGAAATTGAAAATTTGGGATGTTACACACACACACATAGACATGCATATCCGTGTTTACGTAAAATTCCATCTCCATCTCCATCTCCAATCATATTTTTCCAACTGGTACATTATTTACGCAGCAATATTAATATACATCATCTCTTTTTTGCGGGCGTCCGGACCGCTGCCACGCCCGCTCCTGACCAAACCGAACCCTCTTCATCACCCGCGCGTGCTTCCCGCCCGAAGTTATCAGTGCCGCATTCATGCTCGGCCAGAGTAGATGCGACCTCACACTGGCACCGGCATTGAAGTGGCGCGCCGGCCGAGATAGTGTCGCCCGCACCGCTTCCCGATGCACGCGACTGCTCCGCGTTCAAAGGTCGCA
The DNA here is from genome assembly GCA_021605145.1 of Aegilops bicornis. Classification (NCBI taxonomy): domain Eukaryota; kingdom Viridiplantae; phylum Streptophyta; class Magnoliopsida; order Poales; family Poaceae; genus Aegilops; species Aegilops bicornis. Next base: position 402,707,632 of record CM038675.1, on the reverse strand, counting down.
ATAGCCGGCCACAACATGCATGTAAAAATTTATTGGGAGTCCGTGCTACAGCTAGTTGTCCTACCCCTCCTCGTAAATCTCTTCCGGTAGTGCTAGTACTACTCCACGGCGCGATCCATCGACAAGCAGGCGGGAAAGTTATCGTATACTCGGTTTGCGGTGAGTGGCATGCCGAGCGACCGTGTGGGGTGGAGCCGTGGAGGAGGGTGAGACACGAACGCGACAGACGTGATTTAAACATTGGTTTTTCTCGATGGCGCGATCCAACGAAATGAAATGTTGGTTTCTCTCCGTTTCCATTTTTCTCCGGGAAAACGGAAACTTTCCACTCCATTTTCATTCCTACTCCAAGGTTGCCCCGTTACAACATTCTATCAAATACAAAGGAAAACTAACACGCATGCTGATGCATCTCAATGATTCACAGATCATAGCCAATATTTACTTCACAACTAAATACAAAAGTTGTGAGAGTGTGTACAAAAGAAAAACTACTGATGGCGTCACTACGACTTAAACCCTAAACCCTAAACTTGATTTAATTTCCTGGCTAGGTAGAACCTGTCGAAGGAAAGACGGCTGGCACCCTCGGATCTTACGATGCTTTTGTGCAGTTCCAATTAAATCGAGCTGAGCATCCCTGATGGCAAAGATATTGAATAAGTGTGATTAGAATAATAGTACTCGCACTAGTTCATGAGACATAAACTCATGACAAATAGAAGCCAATAGAAGTAGAGAAAGATCGACATGGAGATGGAGCTACGTGGGGAGCTGCGGCAGTGGAGCAAGCCGGCTCCAAAAGGAAGTTGTTCCTGGTACGTCGGGCTGCAGCTAGAAGGGTGGTTGGGAGGCTGCATCAGCCCATACCGCGGGGACCCCCGATTGGGACGCGCCGACAGTGGGTTTTCTCCCTCGCCGATGTCGACCGCGTCTACGCAGAACATCGTCCCCTTCCCCCAGCGGCGGGATCAAGCCGGATCTGTGACCAGCGGTGTGGCCACTGTCGTTCTATGCTTGTGAAGAGAGCAACCTAAGCAAGCAGGCTTGTAGCTTAGGCTCCTGCTAGTGTATATATAGTGGTTTTATTTTTCTCTCCACATCAACCATTTTATATTGCGTACGTGTCATTGAAGAGTGAAATGATGGTTGCTTTTTCTGACTAACTTACTGTGTGATCTGACTACTCATTAGTGGCCCCTACACGTACGCCCCCTATGTGTATGACCGTTCCTAAGTCTCATTTGTACTTATCTCTATTTTCTTGCATGACACATAGACAGGATGCGCATAGAGGAATTTTGTTACTACACATTGGTACGTAGTACTACTAGTACCTACCCCCTCCTTCCGGTTCACTACTAGTACTCCCTCTGTCCTGGCTTATTGGTCCCCTTTGTACTCAATTCATGGGCTCATTTTCCTCAAGAAATTGTCTTTGCCAACGATAATATCGGTAATTCATGCGTGAACAATGAATGATTAAACCTTGCATGCAACGTTTTGACAAAGCATTGACTTATGAACATGTGAATGTGAGGGACTACAACCTCGTGCATGCATGCAATAGTCACACGTACACATGGACACAAAAACGCGCGCGACACCCTAATACATGCATGTCCGAGCACACAACGGAACACACACGGTCACACTCAAGTGCTCAACCTACACGTGCATGCACACACATACTCAGCCAGGGTGAGCTAGTGACTGTATAAACACCAGAAAATGTATATATTGAGCGCAATGAGCGTACTGTGAAGTCCATCGACCGTATTTTTACAAATATACAAAGGATGACATGCTGTATTTATCTCATTTGAAATTAAGCCATATTAACCGGAAAGGAGGCAGTATAGACTAGCATTACTTTGCCGTGTCCCGTCAACTTACCGAAAGAGGAGAAGCTTGCAGGACGGGATAAGCTTGCGCGTGGTGGCTCACAGGACAAGGAGAAACTTTTGACTAATGCAAGCTCTCCCTCGCTCAGGCGGTGAACGTGCAACAGTTAATTTGGTGTCAGATTGCTAGAAGCATACACTGTACTAGTACCATTATTGTTCGACTTCCCGAAGAGGCGAACAGCCAAGAGCAAAGTTTACTAGTGCTACTACTATAGAGGTATGTACTACTACTAGGAACCGGATGGAGGAGCGTCTACACTCTTATTTTATTTTAAAATGTGATAAAGCAATCTTCAACATATTTGGTTCTCTTCGAGGGTTCTCGCATGTGATAATGGAAGTTGATTGCATGGAACACTCGCCACAATTCTCGCTTAATTCTGGCTCATATGCTGTTACAAATAGGAGCGCTCGGTAATATTTTCTCTTTTTTTTGTTATTCAGCATGTAAACAGGTCAGCAAACCGCATCTTTGTGCGAACCGTGCTTGCTGCACTTTGAATGTGACCGAGAGCTGGCTTGATGAAACACCTCGCTTCTTTCTTCTTTTTTGCGGGGTACCTCGCTTCCTAGTGACCAGTATCTTGGTTGATTGTCCTAAGAATGCTTATATATGAATAAAGCTATCTCATTTACCCGCAAAAAAGATTAAGCCATATTAACCAAAAAGAAGGGAGTATGGACTAGCACTACTTTTTGGTGTGTCCCGTCAACTCGCAGAACGAGGAGAAGCTTGCAGGACAAGGTGAAGCTCGCTTACTCCCAGTCCGTCTACCCCAAGCCTGGTGGCTCACAGGACGAGGAGAAGCTTTTGACTAATGCAACCTACCCTCGCCCAGGCGATGGACATGCAGCAGTCCGTTCGGTGTCAGATTGCTAGAGGCATACACTGTAATACCATCATTGTTCGACTTCACGAAGAGGCGAAGAGCCAAGCGCAAGGTTTAGTAGTACGAGTAGTACTACTACTAGAACCGCATGGTGGAGCGTCTGTACTCTTATTTTATTTTAATCTGTGATAAAGTACACATTTATTCGGGAGAAGTACGGAAAACGGCAGCCCAATAGTAGTATTAAAAAACATCGAACATGTAATGATGATATCGATCAACCATGCTCGAATATATCTTGGCCTCTGTGCGAGCCTGTCTGTGTGTTCTCGCTCCTCGTCTCTCCCAGGGAACGGCAGGTTGGCCATTTTGCCGTCAATTGAGATCGGTTTGCTCACACTCCGGTCCCACATGTCAGTGATATGCCAAGAGGGAGTGCGTTGACCGACTGGCTGTACGCGTACTTAGTTTTGCACCTTCATACTACTCCTCCCTCCGTCACCATTTACAGGGCGCTCTTCATTCTCATGCATTTCTCTCCATGCATTTCCATCACCAGAGAGACTTTAGACACGTTTGGTTCAATGCTCAATTAGTTAGGGCGTGGTAACCGCAATCAAGTCCACAATTTTCTCTCAATGTACTACGTGTGTACGCGGAGTGGAGTAAGTGTATGCATGTGAGTACCCGGGGTGGAAGCACTGCATGCATGTGTGTACGCATTATTTCCTCTAGTAATAGACGTCGTGCTATAACTATCAATGCTATTTTTCAGGCTGATCGCTAGTCGCCTTGGTCCCAGAGATTGTTTTTCTTTAAGCGCGCTCTATAAACAGTGACGGAGGGAGTAGTATGAGTGGATTCAAAGAAGAGCGTATTGATGGTTGCTTCTTCCGAGCAACTTACAGTGGGAAAGGTGGGGCTTATGATTTGACTACTCATTACTCACTATTAGTGCGGCGCAACGACCAGGCTGAGTCTCCCATGCGGTTGTGCACTACTCCCTCCATTCTTAAATAAACTACGGAGAATTTGTATTTCTAGAGATTTCAACGAGTGACTACATACGAAGAAAAATGAGTGAATCTACACTCTAAAATATGTCCATTTAAAATTTGTAAAAAAACAAATATTTAGGATGGAGGGAGTATAATTTTGTGCATGGCACAGGGACCCGGATACTGAAGAGGCTTCTCGCAATGTTATCAAGCTTCCAGCATTTGTTTACATAATTGACGTACTATACAAATAATTTTTCAGCGACATGAAATTGTACAATGCTCTGAGCTTTCAGCTTTCGTTTTGTGTGTCTTGCCATCCATGCTCTTTCGATAAAAATGGAAAACTAACTTCCTTGCTAATGCATCTCAATGATTAGCAGATCAGAGCTAATATTTACATCACAACTGAAGACAAAGTTGTGAGAAGGTGTTAAATTAAAATTTATCCATGCTTTCATTTGCAGCAACTTCCCCCCAGCTCTGTCTAAATCAACAAGGCATGTTTGGAAAAGTAGCTGTCTGGAGCATGCAACATTATGATCATTTTGCACAGTTCCACTAAAATAGAGCTGAGCGTCTCTATTCCAAAGATATTAAGTGTGATTACAATAATAGAGGACTGTTGATGAAACAATAAACACACAAATAGAAGCCGGTCACCTTTGCAGTCTCTCTTAAGACTAACTAGTTGGAGAAGATTAAGCAAATAGTTGGAGAAGATTAGGCTCGGAGTTGGATGAGAAGGATAGAGCAAAACCAATCTCCCTTTGTGCAACAAGACTGAAATGTAGAGACGTTGCCCGTGTGACATTTTAGTACAACTGCACAAAACACTCTTAAGAAAAAAGTGATTTGTGCAGTTCACCAAAAGGTCGCAATTGCAACGAGGTGAAATGGATAGCCCTTTGCAAAAAAGAGGTAGAAAGGAAACAATTACTGGCCAATAACAGTTGATGACACATACGACAACGAAAAAGAAGCATATTCCTTGTCCTAAGGGAAGATAACAACATGGTTGTGTTTGTCTAAAATGGTGTGAGGACGAGATTGCAATATGGAAAGTACGCCGGACGAGCTACGTTTTGGGCAAAGAGCTATGGAAGATCCACATGCAGCGATGTGGGAAGACAGGCAGTGGAGCAAGGCCGGAGGGGATACCTGGGGGTCGTCGGGATGTAACTAAGAGAGCGCCGATCGGCGGGATCTGCCCATACTACAGCAGCGAGCAGGTGGAGTAGGCCCTACCATGCCAGAGCTTGGTCAAAGAGAGCGGCGGGTATCGCAGATCGGGACGTGCTGCCTCGGCACTGTCGAACGGAGAAACGATGCACATCCTCCCTTTCCGCTGGCGGACGGGATGCGGCCGGATCAGACCAATGGTGAGAGAGAGAGAGAGAGAGGCCACCGCCTCCTTGTGTGAGATACTCTTAATAGAGACAAACCCCGGCAGGCAGGCTCCATTGTATATAGTGGAGCGAACTACCTTTTTCTCCATAAAAATCATTTTATATTCTGTGTATGTGCCATTGAGCGATATAACTTTATTTAAAAATAATGCGCCAATGCATCAAGTCGAACTTTGTTTCGTGCACACGTTGTACACGACCTCCGTAGGTAAACAACCGCTACACGCGCTCAAATTAGCATGTGGGCTACCATTTTGTACATAAATGAGCTCCACCGTGTACCTGCACGGGTGTGGCTCTGCACGAAGCGTGAGTACGTGCGCCTATTCTCTTCGTGTATGTACACCACCTACATGGGGCTGTGTGAGAGAGATACAAACATAGAGAGATATAGTGTGTGGGTTCATGAGTGTTTTTTTTGGGTGGGGGCGTGAGAGTTAGACAGGGAATATGTGTCGATGATATTTCAATCAAGAAATGTTGGCCTGGATATATCATATATATAGAGGGGGCAATCCACGAGAAGAGAGTGGAGGTATCATTGGCGTGAGGTATCCATAGAATCGAAGAGAGGGATGATGTGTGTGTGTGTGTGTGATCGATAAAGAGTGCAATCAATTTGTGTGTGCCCACGTCATGTATGTAGGGTGGCTGGCCCTCTTGGAACGTGAGAGGGGACAGGTGCAGTTTGTCTCTGTGGCATGGATACCTACCTACAGCGCTCGACTATCGGTGTGTGGTGGGGGTGGGGGGGGGGGAGAGACCTAGTTAACTATAGAGGTACAATGGCTGTTATATGTGTGGAGGAGGAGAGAGACCTACCTTATGTACTGAGGGAGATCGATCGGCGTCCATGCATATGTGTAGGAGAGTAATAAGGTTGGGAGAGAGACAGAGCTAGAGTGTCAGAGGGGTTGGTGGTGGAGTTGCGTCTAACAAATGGTGGGAGAGCCTTGCTAGACAAACGGAGGGCACGACTGCAATATCAATAAGAGAGGGGATGCCTGCCTGTCTGTGCACGTGCGTGCGAGAGACGGGTCAGGAGGCATGCATGAATGATGAGGGGGGGCGATATGGCTGTGGTAAGCAGACGTAACTACATAGGAAGATCAATCGTCCTTTGTCGAAGAAAGGAGAGACATAACTTGTGAGGTACGTCGATCGATGGGTGGGGGAAAATAGTTATAGTCGACCTAGGTATATGTAGGGAGATCGATCGGTATACATGCATGTATGTGTTAGAAGAAAATAAGGTCCGGAAAGAAGGATAGAGAGAGAGGGATGCAGCTAGGAGGTGGTGCGAGAGGCATACTATATCGAGGGGAAGGAGCAAAGTAGTACGAGATCGATGAAAAGAGGGGTGGGAGTGAGGCATGGACGGTGAGAAGAGAAGAGGGAAAGCTTGTGTTTGTGGTAGGCACACCTGGCTAGAGAGGCATATCGATCGATGTGCCGTAAAGAAGGAGCTGGGGGGCCTACACACACCGTGGGTGAACAAGCTAAAGTGAAAAGACAAATTTGCGCGATGGAGCTAGGGAATGTTGAGGGAGGGTGAGAGGGATGCGGGTGTGTGCATGCACGAGAGAAAGTTAGCGCTAGCTAAAAAGATAAGAGGATTGTGTGGGTGTAAAAGACGAATAGAGATCATAATTCATTATAAATAGTGCATTTGAATATTTGAAGAATTTATCATAGTGTTTTAAACCAACGCATGCGTGAATATATATATTGGTGATACACATCATGTGGTTATGAACATGTTATACTACATATAATATATTTTATCTCTACTCTTATAAAAAATAGAGTTCATCTGATGGTGTGCCTGCCATCCTGCAATATAGGCCATCTGATTTATATCTGACAGATAGGAAGGAAACTATGGCAATTTTGAAAAAAGATACCCACACCCTCTCCACATTTGCAAATAAGGCCTCCCTTCGATCATCTTGATGTTTTGTGGAACACATGGGCATATTGCTAGTACTACATATAATATACATAGAACATTGATTATAATTTGGGATAATGTGTGGCTTTTGGAGCTCGGGGCTAAATACTTGTCATAATGTAGGGGCAGGGCACTATACTTTGTGTGATAAACACGGTGTACGTATGGAACATGGTTTAGATTATGAATATATAGTTAGTACATCAAATGTACTATTATTTGGAATCAACATCAAGTGTATTCAAAAAATTGAATTCGAGTTCATATAGTACATGCTACCTCTTGATCTTGCATTAGTTTTTCCCTTGAAGAGGAAAGGGTGATGCAGCAAAGTAGCGTAAGTATTTCCCTCAGTTTTGAGAACCAAGGTATCAATCCAATAGGAGACAATGCAAGAAGCCACCGAATACCTGCACAAACAAACACCAACTTGCAACCAACGTGACAAAGGGGTTGTCAATCCCTTCACGGTTATTCGCAAAGTGAGATCTGATAGAGATGGATAAATGGAAAAGTAATATTTTTGGTTTATGGAACGGAAAGTAAAAGATTGCAAAGAAAGTAAATAGGAAACTAGAATTATAGATCAGAAACTTATATGATGGAAAATAGACCAGGGGGCATAGGTTTCACTAGAGGTTTCTCTCAAGAAAGGAATTATTACGATGGGTGAACAAATTACTGCCGAGCAATTGATAGAAAAGTGCAAAGTTATGACGATATCTAAGGCAATGATCATGAATATAGGCATCACTTCCATGTCAAGTAGACTGAAACGATTCTGCATCTACTACTATTACTCCACACATCGACCGCTATCCAGCATGCATCTAGAGTATTAAGTTCATAAAGAACAGAGTAACGCTTTAAGCAAGATGACATGATATAGAGGAATTAACTCAAGCAATATGATGAAAACCCCATCTTTTTATCCTCGATGGCAACAATACAATACGTGCCTTGCTGCCCCTACTGTCACTGGGAAAGGACACAGCAAGATTGAACCCAAAGCTAAGCACTTCTCCCATTGGAAGAAAACCAATCTAGTTGGCCAAACCAAATCGATAGTTCGAAGAGACTTGCAAATATATCAAATCATGCATAAAAGAATTCAGAGGAGATTCAAATAATATTCATAGATAAGCTGATCATAAATTCACAATTCATCGGATCTCTAAACGCACTGCAAAAGAGTATTACATCAAAATGATCTCCAAGAACATCGAGGAGAACTTTGTATTGAGAATGAAAGAGAGAGAAGAAGCCATCTAGCTACTAGCTATGGACCTGTAGGTCTGAGGTAAAATACTCATGCTTCATCAGAGAGGCAATGGTGTAGATGTAGAAGCCCTCCGTGATCAAATCCGCACCGGCAGGATGCCGGAAAAGGCCCCAAGATGGGATCTCACGGGTACAGAAGGTTGCAGCGGTGGAAAAGTGGTTTCGTGGATCCCCTGGATGTTTTGGGGTATAAGAGTATATATAGGAGGAAGATCTTGGTCAAGAGGTGTTGGTGTAAAAAAGGAAGGGCATGCTTTTGTACCCCTTTACCTGTGCACGGGCAGTCAGAGCCGCGCCCACGACCACACCAAGCAGAGTAGGGGAGGTGAGCCAAGGTAAGGCCGAAGCCCAAGATGATCAGAGCAACGCCAAGGCCAAGACCACAAAGAGCAAAGGGATGAAGTAGGTTCCCCCGGCAAGACCCTTGCCGGGGCAACCTCAGCGGCCCCGACAAGATCCTTGCCGGGACAGCTCGCCCCACACCAATAGAGCGAGCCACCCTTGAGCCTATGGCCGCCAACACCGTCATCAACATGGGGCCAGGGCTCGGGAAGGCACCTCTGTGGTGGCATGCAGATCTTTGTGAAGACATATTCAAGATCATATGAGGAAGGCTACCAGACCCCCGGCAAGACCCTTGCCGGGGACGACAGCGCGCCACGGCAAGACCCTTGCCGAGCCACCCGGCAAGGCCCTCACCAAAGACGCCGGCGGGACCACCGCCAGGCCCGTGACAACCACGCTTCCACCGCCGTTCCCATACAGCTGCCAGCCCAACCAGCTGGGCGGGCACCTGCATGGCAACATGCAGCTCCCAAGCCAACTCATCAAGCGCGTGCATGGCGGGATGCAGATCTTCGTGAAGGCTCCACCACCGCGCCACCTCAGCTGCCTGCCTGCCTACATGGCACCACACGCATCATCGGGTCGGGCGCGGTCGGGCGAGGAGGAGCGGCGACGGACGGACGGGCCTCGCCCGCCCCCGATAAAGCAGGACACCTAAGCGATGCATTAAATGCATCTTGTCCTATAATACGAGGGATAACCTCGCAACACTGCATACATTTCCACCTCTTGTGTGCCATCGTGGCAACCCTTTTCCTATAAAAAGGAGGCCCGAGGCGACCGGAGAAGGATTCGGCTCTTTCGAACCACACGCTGACCACAGCTAGTTCGAGAGCTCAAGAACTCTCAGAAATACATCCACCAAAGCAGAACTAGGGTTTTACGCATCCTCGCGGCCCGAACCTGGGTAAACGATCCTTGTGCTGTCTACTAGCCCTGCTCTCCTCGCAACCCTGCGCCCCGGCATCCGTAGTAGGGATTCTTGTGATCCTATAGGTGTCGTTCCACACCGACATCTTTGGCGCGCCAGGTAGGGGGCGCAATGGTGAGAATCTGGTCTGGTAGTTAGCCTAGCAGTTCTTCGTCGCTTTCGGTTTCTGAGAAGAAGGCGGCTGGACAAACGACGCCGGTTCGGGAACAGAAAAGCTAAGTCATTCAGAGCCTTGGATTATTTCCTTTTACACTTGAGGTTATCGTGCTCGGAGATCTGGCCTATGTATGGGAAACCTACACGCAAAGGGGCCCTCCCGCAATTGGCAACGCCCTTGTTCTGTTTCGAGTCCGCTCAATAGCTCAAAGCGGCCGCGTCGAGAGCGGCGGGGTAGCCTTCCGCACCTGGCGACGCTCCTGATTCTGGCTCGAGTCAAACTCGACAATTCGGGCGGCCGCGCTCAGGGCGGCAAGGTGGTCCGCCCAGCAGCAAGCACACCCGGCAGGCCAATGGGGATCCGTCCCCAAGACGCTGCCTTGGGTTTACGCGCCGGCGAGCCTACCCAGTAACGTAGGGTGGACATACAAAGGAAAATCAAACAGGAAAATAACATGCACAATACTAAAAGTGATGCAGAGTTATATTACATCAAATTGTTGCTGCGGTTCTAACTAGAGATAGCCATTGTCTTGGTTGTGAACCTCCAGCGGCGATAATAAACGGGAGGCCTAATCCCGGCGCTGGCCCTCCACCCTCAGAATTCCGCCGACACGGCTGATGATGGGCTTGATGCGCTCCCTGAGCGTCGCGAGGTCAGTACCCTCTGGCAAGCTCTCTAGCGCAGCGTCGAAGTCGAGGTCGGGGTACCAGTGTGCCACCTTGGTGAGAACCTTGGTCATGGCACCCTGGCAAAGCCTCCGGGACTCCTCGGCCAGCGAGGCCGCCCGGTTGGCGTGGAGCCGCTCTAGAGCGCTGACAACCTTCTCAAAGAACAAGGTCAGGCTGCAGTTGGCGCTCACGCTCCACTCCGGGACGTACCTCACGTCTGGCATCCCCATGATGGCCAGCTGCGCGGCGGCTTGGTTCACGACGGTGGCGAGCCGATCGAGCCAACGTTTCTCGCCCGCCACGTGATCCACGAAGTTGAGGCCCTCGTTCGTCCACAACTCCTTCTCGGCCTCCAGCTCCTTGGCCAGGGTCCCCTCTCGGGTCTTGGCCTCCTCCAGCACCTTCTTGAGACCCTCCAGCTTCAGCTTGAGATCTTTGATGGAGTTGTTGGCCTCGGAGAGCTCCCGAACCTTGCTTACGACCACACTCTGTGCCTCTGTTAGAGCACTGTTAAGCGTGTCCCTCTCTTGGGACAGCTTCAGCGCCTGCTCCTTCAGCCTGTCGCGCTCCGCCTCCAGCTCCTCCACCTTGCCGGCGTGAACCTGGGCCTGGCATTGTGTGCCTCTTTGTGCCTCTGCTCCAGCTCACTGGTCCGCCGCAGGACAAGCTTCTCCACCTCTGCATCCTTGCCGTGAAGCGTGGCGGCAAGCTTCTCCTCACGCGTAGCAAGGTCCTCCTCCCGGGAGTGCAGCGCGGCCTCGTGCTGAGTGCGAGCGGCTTCGGCAGCCGCGGCCAAGTTCTTCGCCGTCTCCTGAGCTTTCTCTACATCGGCGAGCTTCATGGTGAGCTCCACGTCGCGCTTGGCCAGCTCGGCCTGAGCAGCCTTGAGCTCCTTGTGGGCCTCGTGGAACCAGTCCTGCGTCTTGGCAACGCGCTCCTGGAGGTTCGCCTCCGCCTTCTCCACCACCGCCGTCCTGGACTTAACCTTGTCCAGGCGGGCGCGGTGGAGCGCCTGGATCTTCCGGAAGCTGGCGCCCATGACGTGGAGGAGCCGCTCTTCGTATGAACCGTCGCCGCCAACAATCGGCTCGTCGACGACTTCAAGCCCGGCAGAGGCAAGCACCTCGTTGTCGAACACCTCTCCCTCAACGAGTGTCCTGGTGCTCGACGCGCCTGGAAGATGGCCGAACAAGTCGTCACTCACCCTCAGGTACTTACCGGAGCCGGAAGCAGCAGAGGAGGAAGGCCGGTCACCAGCCTCCTCCTCCTCCTCGGCAGCGGCCCCGCCGGCTTCCCCGGCAGGACCCTTGCCGGCCTCCTCAGCAACAGCTTTGTCGGCCTCCCCGATAGGCCCCTCGGCGGCGTCTTCGGCAGCGTCCTTGGCGGCCTCCTCGGCAGCGATCCTCTCGGCGTCCGCCTCGGCGGCCTTGGCGACGCCCTCGATGACAGCGTCCACGTCCTCTAGGTTCACCGAGGAGAAATCTGGGCGCCGAAGAAGGGGGTGAGGCAATGCCAGGACCAAGAGCCGGAAAGAAAAAGAAGCAGGTATGAACGGCGAACGACTTACCGGTGCCAGCGCCCGGCTGGGAAATGGAAGTCCCCTCCCCGCCAACATTTGGCGTCGAGGCAAAGCCGCCGGCGCCCAAGTTCTCTTCCTCCTCCTCCATGTGTGTGGGCTCGGTGGTCGGCGCCCTTTCCGGGGACGTCCCTCGGGGCGGCGTGGTCGATGAGGGCGGCGTGTTGGGAGTAGCCCTCTGTGGCTCCTACTGCTGCTGCTCTCCTCCTGCGTACCTGGCAAGGTCAGCACCAAAGTGTCGTGCCCCTGGCACATGTCAAAGAGGGAAGAATGATGAACTTAAGCTGGGGGCTGTGCCGTGGGCTGCTGTCCGGGCTGCTCAATACCACCAGGGGCGCCCTCGAAGTGCCAGCCGGGAGCTGGCCACCCGCCGAGACCCTGGCCCTCTTCACTCTCTGGGCCAGTGTCTCCACGTCCCTGCAAGGATTACGACAAGTCAAGGCAAGCAACACAAAGTGAGGAGGCAGAGATAACGAAAAGGAACTAGATGCATACTCGTCGTCCGCCTCCTCCTCTGCTGTCTTCCTCTTCCTCCTCGGGCTGAGGGGTCCATAATCGAAGGTGACCTCTGTGTCAACATCCGTCGGAGGAGGGGAAGGAGGCGGCGTTTGGGCACGCTTGGATGAAGAAGGGGCGGCTGTCTTCTTCTTCACCGTGACCTTCGCGGGCTTCTTCGCTGCCGCGGCCCTCGTGTGGGGCCGGGACCCCTCCAAGGTCAGATGCGGCTGCGCAGCCCTGCCGGGCTGGACCGGCTCGCCAGAACTAGCCCGCCGCAAGACTCGCCCTCTCCCCAAAGCCGGCGTCGGGCCTGCGGTCTCGGCCTCCTCCGACGACGACTCGCCGGTCACATGCTCAACCAGAGGAGCCTCGGTGCCGGCGCTGCTGGCTCCCCCGGCGGCGGCCGCCCACCAGGCGAGATCCTCCTCCTCCGTGGCCGTCGCGGCCTTGTCCTCCACACCGCCGGCGCTGCCAGCCTCCCTGGCAAGCTGTGCCTCCCTCGCCCTAGTGGCGATGTAGTCCAGCTCCGCCTGGGTGGTGTCCTGGACAAGCAGCCGCTCGGCATCGGTGTTGACGTACCCCTCGTGCAGGTTGTCGAAGAACTGCTGCACTTCGGCGTCCTCCGGCTCCTTCCAGCTCGGGTCGGGGCCTTGCGTGTTGTAGTCCGGCATCAAGGCAATGATCTCGGACCGACGCGAATTGTTGCACAACGAGACCACCCCCGTTGGCAGCTTGAACAAAGGCCCCTTGAGGACCTTGCTGGCCTTCGCGGCGGCCCGTGCGACCTTGCCGGTCCGCTCGACCTCGCCGTCGCGGCCCACTTCAAGCTGGAAGAGCCGCTGGCAGAAATGGGCATGCGCCATCATCGTGAAGTTGTGGTCGAGGCCGGGGCGGAGCCGCATGATGTCGGAGGGGTTCGTGAAGAGCCAGGCTGGCCTCCCCTTGTTATGCAGAGGGGCGATCCGGCGACGGATGAAGTCCGCCCCGATCATTTCAAGGGTGAGCCCAGCCTGGGTAAGCCGGAGGATCCTGGTGGTGGCAACCGTGAGCTTTCCGTCATCGGCGTCGACGTCGCTCCAATCACTACCGCGAACCGGCAGCGCCTAGTGAACTCTGCAGAACGCCAGTGGATCCTTCTCTTCCTTCCAGCACCACTGGCCCCGCCATTCCTCCCACCTCTCCTTCATGGCGCCGTCCGGGTACACTCCCTTGGATTTTGGGATCCAGGAGATGCACCCCGAGATGGCACCTCCCACCTGGATCCGAGGGAAGAAGTAATGGCGGAAGAGTGCCGTGTTTGGGTGCACCCCGACGAAGCCTTCGCAGAGGTGCGCAAAAAGAGCCATGCACACCATCGCATTCGGAGTAAAATCCAGGAGGCGGAAGCCGAAAGTGTGCATGATATCGCTGAAGAAATCGGAGAAGGGAAGATAGAGCCCACAAGAAAAATAATCAACAAAGAAGGGGTACCGATTTGGGGCAGCCTCGGTGCAGTCGGCGGGGATGACGCGCGTGGCTGGGTGCCCCAAATTCTCCCCCCCCTTCTTCACTCCCACAGGGGCCTGAAGGAGTCCCGAAGCTCGAACACGTCAACCGTCGAGGGGGAGAAGAAGGGCGTTGCCAATTGCGGGAGGGCCCCTTTGCGTGCAGGTTTCCCATACATAGGCCAGATCTCCGAGGATGATAACCTCAAGTGTAAAAGGAAATAATCCAAGGCTCTGAATGACTTAGCTTTTCTGTTGCCGAACCGGCGTCGTTTGTCCAGCCGCCTTCTTCTCAAAAACCGAAAGCGACGAAGAACTGCTACGCTAACTACCAGACCAGATTCTCACAATTGTGCCCCCTACCTGGCGCGCCAAAGATGTCGGTGTGGAACGACACCTATGGGATCACAAGAATCCCTACTACGGTTGCTGGGGCACAGGGTTGCGAGGAGAGCAGGGCTAGTAGACAGCATAAGGATCGTATACCCAGGTTCGGGCCGCGAGGATGCGTAAAACCCTAGTTCTGCTTTGGTGGGTGTATTTCTGAGAGTTCTTGAGCTCTCGAACTAGCTGTGGTCAGCGTGTGGTTTGAAAGAGCGAATCCTTCTCACAGTCGCTGGGCCTCCTTTTATAGGAAAAGGAGTTGCCACAATGGCACATGGAGGTGGAAAGGTGTCTGATGTTGCGAGGTTATCCCTCATATTACAGGACAAGATGCATTTAATGCATCGCTTAGGTGTCCCATTGCTTTATCGGGGACGAGGGCGAGTCCCGTCCCGTCCGTCGCCGCTCCTCCTTGCTTTGACACGCGCCTCTTCCAGTGATGCGTGCGGTGCCATGTAGGCAGGCAGGCAGCTGAGGTGGCACGGTGGTGGAGCCTTCACGAAGATCTGCATGCCGCCACGCAGGCGCTTGATGAGTTGGCCTGGGAGCTGCATGTTGCCACGCAGGTGCCCGCCCAGCTGGTTGGGCTGGCACCTGTATGGGAACGGTGGTGGAAGCTTGGTTGTCGCGGGCCTGGCGGTGGTCCTGCCGGCGTCTTTGATGAGGGCCTTGCTGGGTGGCCCGGCAAGGGTCTTCTTGGTGGCGTATGTAAATCCCGACAAAGGGTCTTGCCGAAGTGCAGTAGCCTTCCTCGGCAAGGATCTTGCCGAGGATCATCGTCTTCTAATCCTCATCGATCTTGAATATGTCTTCACAAAGATCTGCATGCCACCACAGAGGTGCCTTCCGAGCCCCGCCCCACGTTGATGACGGTGTTGGCGGCCCGCAGCTCAAGGGTGGCTCGCTCTGTTGGTGTGGGAGCTGTCCGGCAAGGATCTTGCTTAGGGTCATTGAGGTTGCCCCAGCAAGGGTCTTTTCTGGGGGAACCTACTTTGTCCCTCTGCTCTTTGTGGTCTTGGCCTTCGCGTTGCTCTGATCGTCTTGGGCTTCGGCCTTACCTTGGCTCACCTCCCTTGCTCTGCTTGGTGTGGTCGTGGGCGCGGCTCTGACTGCCCGTGCATAGGTAAAGGGGTACAAAAGCGTGCCCTTCCTTTTGTACACCGACAGGAGGTCAACGAGGGACCCACAAGGTTGGGGGCGCACCCTACCCCCCTCGGCACGCCCTCCACCCTTGTGGCCGCCTCGTGGCTCTTCTGACTTGCACTCCAGGTCTCCTGGGTGTCTTCTTCTCCAAGAAAAATCATCACGAAAGTTTTATTCCGCTTGGACTCCATTTGGTATTCCTTTTCTGCGAAACTCTAAAACAAGGAAAAAAATTGACACTGGGCTCTAGGTTAATAGGTTAGTCCCAAAAGTCATATAAAATAGCATATTAATGCATATAAAACATCCAAGATAGATAATATAATAGCATGGAGCAATCAAAAATTATAGATACGTTGGAGACGTATCAAGCATCCCCAAGCTCAATTCCTGCTCGTCCTCGAGTAGGTAAATGATAAAAACAGAATTTTTGATGTGGAATGCTACCTAACATATTTATCCAGGTAATTCTCTTTATTGTGGCATGAATGTTCAAATCTATAAGATTCAAAACAAAAGTTTAATATTGACATAAAAACAATAATACTTCAAGCATACTAACAAAATAATTATGTCTTCTCAAAATAGCATGGCCAAAGAAAGCTTATCCCTACAAAATCATATAGTCTAGCTATGCTCCATCTTCATCCCACAAAATATTCAAATCATGCACAACCCCGATGACAAGCCAAGCAATTGTTTCATACTTTTGATGTTATCAAACCTTTCCAACTTTCACCCAATACATGAGCGTGAGCCATGGACATAGCAATATAGGTGGAATAGACGGTGGTTGTGGGGAAGATAAAAAGAAGGAGATAGTCTCACATCAAATAGGCGTATCAACGGGCTATGGAGATGCCCATTAATAGATATCAATGTGAGTGAGTAGGGATTGCTATGCAACGGATGCACTAGAGCTATAAGTTTAAGAATTCTCAAAAAGAAAACTAAGTGGGTGTGCATCCAACTCGATTGCTCACGAAGACCTAGGGCAATTTGAGGAAGCCCATCATTGGAATATACAAGCCTATAATGAAAAATTCCCACTAGTATATGAAGGTGATATGATAGGAGACTCTCTATCTTGAAGATCATGGTGCTACTTTGAAGCACAAGTGTGGCAAAAAGGATAGTAACATTGTCCCTTCTCTCTTTTCTCTCATTTTTTTATTTGGGCCTTCTCTCATTTTGGCCTCTTTTTCTCTTTTTCTTATTTTTCGTCCGGAGTCTCATCCCGATTTGTGGGGAAATTATAGTCTCCATCATCCTTTCTCACATGGGACAATGCTCTAATAATAAAGATCATCACACTTTATTTACTTACACTCAAAAATTACAACTCGATACTTAGAACAAAATATGACTCTATATGAATGCCTCCGGCGGTATACCAGGATATGCAATGAATCAAGAGTGACATGTATAAAAAATGATGAACGGTGGCTTTGCCACAAATACGATGTCAACTACATGATCATGCAAAGCAATATGACAATGATGATGTATGTCATAATAAACAGAACGGTGGAAAGTTGCATGGCAATATATCTTGGAATGGCTATGGAAATACCATAATAGGTAGGTATGGTGGCTGTTTTGAGGAAGGATATCTGGTGGGTTTATGGTACCGTGAAAGTTATGCAGCGGTACTAGAGAGGCTACCAATGGCGGAAAGGTGAGAGTGCGTATGATCCATGGACTCATCATTAGTCATAAAGAACTCAGATACTTATTGCAAAAATCTATTAGTCACCGAAACAAAGTACTACGCGCATGCTCCTAGGGGGATAGATTGGTAGGAAAAGACCATCGCTTTTCCCCGACCGCCACTCGTAAGGAAGACAATCAATAAATAAATCATGCTCCGACTTCATCACATAACGGTTCACCATACGTGCATGCTACGGGACTCACAAACCTTAACACAAGTATTTCTCAAATTCACAACTACTTACTAGCATGAATCTAATATCACCATCTTCATATCTCAAAGCAATCATAAGGAATCAAACTTCTCATAGTATTCAATGCACTTTATATGAAAGTTTTTATTATATCCCTCTTGGATGCCTGTCATATTAGGACTAATTTTATAACCAAAGCAAATTACCATGTTGTTTAGAGACTCTCAAAATAATATAAGTGAAGTACGAGAGTTCATCAATTTCTATAAAATAAAACCACCGCCGTGCTCTAAAAAGATATAAGTGAAGCACTAGGGCAAAATTGCCTAGCTCAAAAGATATAAGTGAAGCACATAGAGTATTCTAATAAATCATGATTCATGCGTGTCTCTCCCAAAAGGTGTGTACAACAAGGATGAAAGTTTCAAACTAAAAATAAAAGACTCAAATCATACAAGACACTCCAAGGAAACACATATCATGTGCTGAATAAAAATATAGCCTCAAGTAAAGTTACCTATAGACAAAGACGAAAGAGGGGATGCCTTCCCGGGGCATCCCCAAGCTTAGGCTTTTTCACATCCTTGAATATTACCTTGGGGTTCCTTGGGAATCCCCAATCTTAGGCTCTTGCCACTCCTTATTCCATAGTCCATCAAATCCTTACCCAAAACTTGAAAACTTCACAACACAAAACTCCAACAGAAAATCTCGTAAGCTCCGTTAGTATAAGAAAATAAATCACCACTTCTGGTACTATTGTAAACTAATTATTTATTTATATTGGTGTAATATCTACTTTATTCCAACTTTTCCATGGTTCATACCCCCCAATACTAGCTATAGATGCATCAAAATAAGTAAACAACACGCGAAAAACAGAATCTGTCAAAAACAGAAAAGTCTGTAGCAATCTGGATATTTCGAATACTTCTGAAACTCTAAAACTCCTGAGAAATTGGGAAGTCATAGATAATTTGTCTATTAATCTTCTGCAAAAAGAATCAACTAAAAATCTCTCTCCAGCTAGAAATAAGAATTGTTTTCGTGAGTGCAAAAGTTTCTGTTTTTCAGCAAGATCAAATTAACTATCATCGTAGGTTATCCCATAGGTCTTACTTGGCACAAACACTAATTAAAACACAAAACCAGATCTAACCAGAGTATAGATGAAATATTTATAGAAAAACAAAAAGGAAATATTTTGGGTTGTCTCCCAACAAGCGCTTTTCTTTACAGCCTTTTAGCTAGGCATTGATAATTTCAATGATGCTCACATGAAAGATAAGAATTGAAGCACAAAGAGCGCATCATAAAGCATGTGAAAAACACATATAAGTCTAACATACTTCCTATGGATAGGAATCTTATAGGCAAACAAATCATCAAGGAAAGCAAAAACTAGCATATGCACAGAAGAAGAAAGAAACAAAAGCAATCTCAACATAATGAGAGGTAATTTTGTAACATGAAAATTTCTACAACCATATTTCCCTATCTCATAATAATTACATGTAGGATCATAATCAAATTCAATAATATATCTATCTCATAACATATTCTCAACACGATCCACATGCATGCAAAGTTGACACTCTTCCAAAATAGTGGGGTTAACATTAACTGAAGTCATGACCTCTCCAAATCCACTTTTATCAAAAAAAAATCATAAGATTGAACATTCTCCAAATATGTGGGATATAAAGTTGACACTCTTCCAAACCCACTTTCAATATTATTGCAAACACTATTATCAATCTCATATTCATCATGGGGCTTAAATAAATTTTCAAGATCATAAGAAGAATCACCCCAATCATGATCATTGCAACAAGTAGTGGACATAGCAAAACTAGCATCCCCAAGCTTAGGGTTTTGCATATTATTAGCACAATTGACATTAATAGAATTTATAATAACATCATTGCAATCATGCTTTTCATTCAAAGATCTATCGTGAATCACTTCATAAATTACTTCATCATAATTTTCTGATTCACGAATTTCAAGCAAAACTTCATAAAGATAATCTAGTGCACAAAACTCACTAGCAATTGGTTCATCATAATTGGATCTCTTAAAAAGATTAGCAAGCGGATGAGGATCCATAAATCTTAGGTTCTCTTATTTGCAATAAATACACGATTATTCCAACCAAACGAGCAAACGAGCCAAATAAGACATCAAGGCAAACGAAAAGACGAACGAAAGAGGGGCAAAGAAAAGGAAAATCTTTTCGAAAATCATTTTAGAAGTGGGGGAGAGGAAAATGAGAGGCGAATGGCAAACAATGTAATGCGAGGGATGAGAGTTATGATGGGTACTTGGTATGTCTCAGCTTGGCGTAGATCTCCTCGGCAACGGCGCCAGACATCCTTCTTGCTAACTCTTGAGCTTGCGTTGGTTTTTCCCTTGAAGAGGAAAGGGTGATGCAGCAAAGTAGCGTAAGTATTTCCCTCAGTTTTGAGAACCAAGGTTTCAATCCAGCAGGAGACAACGCAACAAGCCACCAAATACCTGCACAAACAAACACCAACTTGCAACCAACGCGACAAAGGGGTTGTCAATCCCTTCACGATTATCACTACAAAAAAATACACTTCCGTGATGATACGTGTTTGTCACAGTAGGTCGCGTTTTTTTTCATGCATGTACATCCATGACAAATTTATGACAGAATCAAGATATTCATACCGTCTTTGTCGTAGAAGTGTTCCATGACATTACCAAAATTATCATCACGGAAGTGTCCACTTCCATGACGATAAATCGCGCGTCACAGAAGTGCTTTCGTCAAGGGTGACCGACACGTGGCATCCACCGTAACGGAACGCCGTTAAGCTATCTGGTCGGGTTTTGGATCCGATAACCCGTTAACAGCCCCGACCAATGGGGATTTTCCACGTGTAAAATCATCATTGGCTGGAGGAAACACGTGTCGGCTCACCGTTGGGGATGATGTCATCCACTCATTGGACAGAAGGCGCCTATGATACGTCGACACGTGGCACGGCCCAACAGAGGCCCATTCCTGTGAAAAGGCCGACCCGTTTGACTTGGTCAAAAGGTGGCGGGCCTGCCCATGTAAAGCCTATTAACAGCGTGTTCCCATATAGCCCATTTACAGCCCACTAACCCAAGGCCCGTTACGCCCTATCCGAATTAGGCCCAGTAGCGTCGTCTGGGCCACCCAATATGATTCGGCCCGTTTTCGCCGGCCCATGTATGGCCCATGACGTCTTCGGCCCATATGAGGCCCTATGTAACTCTTGGCCTATTAACGACCCGTGGTGAAACTGGCCCGTAATGAACAGTGTATTACTTTACACCCATTAACGGCCCGTGGTGAAACTGGCCCGTAATGAACAGTGTATTACTTTATACCCATTAAGGGCCCGTTATTCCATTGGGCCGTTTCTAGCCCATGTTATCTTTTGGCCTTCTCAGAGCCCATTTATTCTTGGGCTCATTTCCAGCATTCGTTTACTTACGGCCCGTTACTGTCATTTTCTGCTTATGGGCCAAATTCAGCCCGTGGTTCTGATCGGCCCGTTTGTGGTCCGTTAACATGTTGGGCCGCTTTCATAGCGTCATGAAATACGGCCTATTAACGATGGCCCGTTATGGTCGGCCCATGAACGGGCGATTCCAACTCTAGCCCGTTCTGACCATAATGCAACTCGTTATTGGCCCATGTTTGTGCCAATCGATCATCTTGCCCGTATAAGGCCCATTGATGATACGGCCCGTAGAAGGCCCATTGTTTCTACTGACGTAAAAGGCCTTGTTTCTCGACCCGTAGAAGGCCCATCTGTTTCTCTGACCCGTAGGGAGGCCCAAAGGTCACTATAGTAAATATTAGCCCATGGTTATTGTGGCCTAGTTTTAAAAATAGGTTATTGCATCCACTAGCAAACCGCGGAAAAGAACCGCAATGAGTACAAGCAAACAAATAAACAAGACAACAAGGAAATAAATAAGCAAGCAACTTACGCTAGGCTATCACGGCTATCACACATATTACATCCACTTTGGGCATCAAAGTTCACCACCGATTGCAAATAATAAGCGGACAAAAGAATATACAAAAGCGAGAGCACTTGTAAGGCACTAGGCACGGCCAGTCGGGCCCCCAAACAGTGAAGAAGAAGCCGAGTAGACATCGATTCACAACGATAGATGCATCAACACTAGATTTAAGGCATGATGGTGTGCACGGCAGTCCTCGACATCTTCATTGCATCTTTAACTTCAAGTCGAGCTGAGCTGAAGCAAGCCTTTCCGCTTTAAGTTGAGACCCAAGAAGTCGAATCGATTATGTAGCGATCGCACGTAGGTTGTCTCACACCTGCCGTGAGTAGCTTCAACTCCTTTGTCTTCATTAAGGCTGGACCTTGGGGTCATCTCGCTGTCCTCAAGATGGTTTGGCTCACTATCTTCCCTAAAGTTCTGCCTGGCGTAAGAGATACGACTCTGAAAGAGAAACAAGGAGACACGTAACAGGTTTCACAATTATATAAGCAAATAAATGGATCTATTCTGAATAAGGAACATGTTTTTACAACTACAATTTGAAACTGGTAGTTGTTGCAAACATCCTATCAGATGTAAACAGCAAAGCAAACAACAGTGGAGGCAATGATGCCTATCCAAATCTATACTAGAACAAAGTTTGAAGGCTTGAGAAGGATGAACTTACATCACATGTTAACACGGGCTGGACAAAGCCCTTCTCCATGTTGATGGAAGGATAATTCAATAAATTCCCCAAAGAAAATTCTTTATAAGCGTTGCCATTATTCTACATTTTGCAAAAGAGTAAATATAGATCAAATAATATTGGAAGAAAGCAGAGGATAATGAAGCTCAGTGCATCGATGATACATAATCAAATAGCAATTAATTAAGTATAGCGTTACAAGGCAAAATGGAGAGAGGTAATCGACAAGAGCAATGCAGAGCCCATTATTGTTTTGAGATCGTATGATCCTTTGAGCAAGGAGATTCATCTGAAATTAGTTTTCATACAAGAGAGAAGGTAAGGCACAAGCAGAAATTTAGGAGTTCAAATTTTGAATTGATATCATAGGCGATTACTGACTGGGCTCCCAACAGTTCTAATAGGGGTTTGGCCACTTTGGAGTAGGGGTAAAGTGTGGTACATTTGGGCTGTGTTTTACGTGGCTCTTGATCTATCTGATTTAACAGGTACCACTACCTTTTCCAAATACCTAGTTTGTACTCCTTGAGGTCTGCACTCACCCTCTTCCTTTTGGACATCTATCACGAAAGAACAACATTTGACTGGAAAAACATAGTGTGATGACACATGGAATAGGTACGAAAATGGATAGTTATGGCATATACTCATATATGATGCTTAAACTAAGCGAGATGGTGTAACAAAGTAGAAGAAATGCAAGAGGTCAGATGCAAAATATGTGCGACCAATACAACTTTGCAAAGTTAGAGCAAGCACCTTGATGGGTGAATAAGACATGCCATCCTCCACCATGCCAAGTTTGTTAGCCAGTGGATCGTTCCGCAATATTCCTCTCGTGCGCCCATTCTCATATTCATTTTGATAATGTTCAATATGTGACATGCATGAAAACATAAAAACAAGTGAGATTTTCTTTGTAATGCGTAGTGATTCTAATCCAATCTTGCCTCCTGTAAACCCCTTTGTGCTATCTCTACAATTCTTTTAAAAGATGCCATGCATGCTGTAATTTGTTGTGTGCATTAATATAATGTGGCCTACTACTCAAAATATGAGAGCTCCGAGTGATGACACTTCGCAGATGATAGCTTCAACATATAGTAAAGAAGAACAAGTCGACCTGACCTGATGGATTCAAAATATACTAAGGGAGAACAACTCGACTTGACCAGTCGACCGCAAGAGAAGAGTATCATCTTAAAGAAGAGCAGAAGAGCAAGCAGATTGAAGATATTACAAGTGTTTCAATACAATGTCGGTTGGCCACCCATGATGAACCAGAGCGCAGATAAATACTATTATTTCCGGTCTCTCCATATGTGGCTCACATGCATTTCAAACTAAAGTAGGAACATTTAGCTAACCAATTAAACATCTCTCGGTTTACTAATATCGGCAATAATATCGGATATGAATTTGACCAACTAAGCTTGTTTAGCTCGATGGGTGGAAGCGTGCTATTACGACCACGAACCACGTAGGCTGATTGTGGTCATCATAAAATGGGAAAACATAAGCATGATCGATGCAGTGTTGACCGTGGCGGTGGGATGGCAGATCTGAAGCTGCAAACCCGCAAGAAGGTAGTTAGCAACCAATGTTTGCTTTGAAATAACAACTAAGATTTGGTATGGACAAGAAAGTACAGTCAACAAGTGACAAAGAAATGCAATTATGATGTCTATCTATATGTCGCGACATGCATTTGGAAACTCAAGTGGGACCTTTAGCTAACCAATTAAATGTGTCGGTTAACTAATATCAGTATCATATCACAATCATATTTGAACAACTAAGCTTTCGAATTCTGAGTGTTGTGTTGTTTAGCTTGAAGGGTGGAGTAATGCTAGTCTGACGAAAGCACCTCTACGGAGATCATAGTAGAGTAGATAAAAGGGAAAACCCTAAGCATCAAGAGAAAAATCAGGAAAGTGAAACTAGCTGGACCAGTGGGTGGCGCACATGCTTTTCGAAACGAATATAGGAACATTAGGTGACCAATTAAACGTTCTCTGTTTTAGTTATATGAGCATCATATCGGATTCGTATTTGAACATGTAAGCTTTGGGTTGAGGTCTTGAGGAGCCGTGCTAGCACGACACGAAGCACCTACGATGATGGTAGTGAATATAAAGGGGGGAAACCATAAGCTTTACGAGTATAGTGCCCGTGCCATGGCGGATCTGAAGGTGCAAACCGGACAAAGCTACTTCGCAACCAATGTTTGCTTTCAACTAGCCACTACGATTTGGTACGGACAAGAAAGAAAATCTGATAAACAAATTACGATCTATTTTCCGGGTGAGATCAATAACTTAAGCACATATGGAAGAGTACCACCTCTCTTGCGACGCCGTGTAGGCCTATGCTGATACGTTGAGGGTGATGCGGGTGTGATGGCTGTCGGCGGCGGGGAAGAAGACTTTTGACGGCAGACGGCCGGGTCGGGGGATATATCCTGTTGCCGTGGACGAAGCGGTCGTAGGAGCGGCAACGGCAAGGTGGACGATGGCTCCGATGAAGCGAGAGGAGGCGATGAAAGGATCATGCTCTAGCACCGTTGAGGAGAGACGTCCATCTCTTGCAGTGGACGACGGGGTAGGGGTAGCGGCTCCGGCAAGGTGGAGGATGGGGTGGCGGACGGAGGAGGCTGGCCGTAGTGCGGAGGTTGTCGTGCCGCCGACGGTGTATGAATGGGGAAATGGAGGGGTGGGGGATCTCAAACTTTGGGGACGCCGCTTCTACGAAATGGGGAAAGTTCTGAACTTATCCCCTGTTTAAAATATCAGACATCGCATCGGTTGGGGATAGGACGGTAATCTCGCATCTCCCAAATATTTGCCGGTTACTATTTCGGGCGAGGAGAGGGTGTTTTGCCGCCCACGGTGTAGGAACGGGGCTGACAGGTAGGGCGGTTATGTCACGTCTGATGTAAGTTACACATCTGCCCCTATTTAAAATATTAGCCTACATCTATTTCGGACGAGGAGAGTTTGTTTTGCTGCCCACCGTGTATGAGGGGAAATGGAGGAAGAGACACATGTCTTTTGGACGAGCTTGAATCAAATGGGTTTTACCGCCCATGTTTGGCGCCCATCGTGTCTGAATGGGCTCAGAGGCTGTCGTGTCACGTCTGATTGAAGTTACTAGCCTACCCCTATCGACAGCAGTGTAAATCCGGTCGATAAGGATGTCAAGTGTCAGGGGTAGACAGTAATTTCCATCTCGCAAACACTTGCTTCGGGCAGCCCACAAATTATAGTGGGTGTTTAGCCGCTTCGTTCAAAAATTTGGAGAATTAGCATTCACGTTTGCCCTAGGACCTGGCAAACTAAATTCAAATCCAGTTTGTATTCGATTACGAATATCCACAGATAATTATACGTTTTGTTATTTATTTCTTCAAAACCACAACAAAGATTTATTCCACCTTTATATATGATTATGATTTAGAAATGCCATGATCTTCGAATTCAGTAGGTTGGATACACTCTGATTTAAACAGTTATTTCATCCAATACAATATGCTCACACGAAAAACAGTTCACCTTATGTCAATCATACAAGTACTGAGGATTACCTCGCCTAAAAAATTCAGATCATTACAACACATGGACAACATGGAATTCCGGACAACATAGGGGGTCTTGCAACATAATCCATTCGGAGACATGACACAACATGCAAGTACAATAATCTAATGACAATTTCAAGCGGTATCTAAAGAAGAACCGGGATTACCTTGGGCTTGGATAGCGAAACAAGCGAGACCTCCTCCGTTTTCAAATGCAACATTCTTACTTCCTCCAATTCTTGGGTTGCTTGCATAATGCGTGCCGCTAATTCCGTAATTTCCAGCCTCAAGATAAAGATTACCTCATTCATGGCAGCCACGCCATCTCTTTCTGCCTCTAGTAGAGCCTCAAGCACTATAATATCTGTGCTCAGAGTGCTCTCCGGTGGTGTTGCCTCTGAACTGCTACCATCTGGTAACATGGATGGCGCACTGCTTCCACAAATAGATTCTAGGGTTGTACATTGTGTCCTAGTGTGAACGACATCCTGAAAGGTTTCCGCTGGACATAAGTAAGAGATAGTTATTATATGATCCAGGCAGTAAGCTTACATGGTAAATGACGGATGAATTATTGCCGAGCATGGCAAACTATATTTAAATGGTTCGAAGCAGCATCAGCCGAAAAGAAATTAAAATGGTAAGATGAAAGTTGAAAGGGAATGTACAACCGCTATATTTAAGTTGCCAAGGCATCTAAGCAGTTGAAATAATCTGAGAAAGCACTTAACAGTGTGGCCTCATATAAATTACGAAGACAGTCTTGTGATGAAGTTGAGAGGAAAAGTTAAGGACTCACATGAAATAGGCATGCATTTCTTTACGATAGTACAACATGCACTGCTGACATATTGGCCAACTCGGGTATAACGTAACAACAAACAAGCATTCGAATCAAGCAATACAGCAAAGCAGACAACTGAACTATTTGTAATTCGGTAGGATTACACGTTGAGGGCACAAGCCAAGAAAGCAGCCCACTCGCATTACATTTAACATGAACACACTGGCTTACCATATGTTGCCGTGAAGCCTAGCTACTGTTGCAATGTTCTTTGAAGATATCGTCGGCATCCCGTGGTTGCAAATCTAGTTGTTGTAGTTTATTCTGCACCATCTATTTAGGTAAAATTAATTTTAATCGCATGCACTGGTCCGAATTGATCATCAATGGTTCATCTAAACTAATGAAAGAAGGGTGTGTGTATACACAACAATATATCTGCTTCCCTCTATTTTTATGCTTGTTCGAGGTGCCAGCACCAAAAGAACAAATATTTTGCTTGATGGGGTTGGCAGCTCCATAATTAATAGAAACATCAAATTAGTCATGCAACTTGGGAAGATCAAGAACACACAAACAAGTAACGAACAGAGGCTCGGAAGCGGTGATGTAATAGCTAGCATCGAGACAATGTAGGGTAAAAGCGAACAAAAAGCGGCGGAACCACATGCTAGTTTGCTGATGTGTAATTAAGCATAGAGAACATTAAGCGATGCGATGGAACCAACGGGTGACATTAGAACAAAACTAAAGCATATTAACTATATGTACACTTTGGTATGTAATTTAACACATGTAACATGTTCACCGCCGTAAGTATGGCCCTCTGGTGCAAGCAGAATAACGCGTCTCATGAAAAACTGAATGATGCCCTGAAGAAATTCAAAGGTGCGGTGCTTATGCTAGGAAAGTGAACGTAGGCGCCGGCCGTTGGATAATAGTACCTGATTCTCGACGGCGTATGGGTATCATTGTCATACTTGACAGCTAAGGATCGTTGATGGTGCTCGTGTTGCGGTTGAGTTTGGGCCGGCTGTCATCGTCGCTGAAGCTGCTCCGGTGCTACGGTTGCGGCGCCTGTCGACATACAAGAAAGCTCATCTGTGGTAAGTGAACAGTTGCACGATAAAGAGAAAAACCAAAGGAGTACAAATCGAAATTACCTGATGAGGCTGCGGCGTCAGTAAAGCAGGGGTAGTGGAGTTGAATATGGCGCCCGTGGAGCGGGTCCGGTGCAGTGGACGAAGGCTTCGGCGGGCGCGGTGTATAGTGCTTTCGGTGAGGCAGATCTGTTGCGGCGGACGAGGGCTTGTATGAAGGGCCAGCGAAGGGGCGGACGAGGGAGTCACTGAAGGGCCTACGCTGTGGTGGAGGGCGCCAATTAAGCAGATCCGGTGCGGTGGACCATGATGGCGGTCAAGGAGATCTGGAGCGGTGGACAAGCCAGTCGCTGAAGCAACTCCGGTGAAGTGGTGAGTTGGCAGTTGGGGGTTCCAAGGTGCGGAAGGTAGATCCGCGTGGTGTTAGGTCCACCGCTGCGGCGGAGGACTAGATTCAGCGACTTGCCGTGGTTAGAAGCGTCGGGGAGGAAGGGAGGGCTCTGGGGAAGAATGTTGGGGGCAAAGAGGGAAAACAATGGAGTTACCAAAGCAGCACTTTTCCGTTCATGTGGCAGGGGTAAAACAGGAATATCGCAGGGCTAAACTTTCGGGCGCGTGATATTTTGATGTGAGCGGGAAGTTTGAAAGCTTTTGGCGCCGAAAATTATAAGTATTCTTCTCTCGTACGGATATCATGGCCGACAATTTATTTGTTTTGCACGCAAAAAGAATGTGCAAGTTTTGAAAATCAATGTCTCCAACTCGAAACTTAGATTGTCCATTCAATTCAAATATGGATCATTGAGCTACTACAAGCAAATACCATCATACGGTCCAATTCAAATGAAATTCCAAATGTGTTTATCCTAAATATGATGACAAAAGCAAAAATGTGTATGTGTATGAATAAAGTGGATGATTATAAAGTTTGAACATGCCCGTATGTGTATATCTCTAGGTTTGATATATGAATTTGAAATCATGAAATCCCGGCTTAAACAATGTACCTCCGTTTAAATGAATTACAAAAGCTAATGATGGAGTCAAATTCCAAAATTCCAATCTTAGTTTTGTAATTCGGGTACATCAAGGTATATCAAGCATGTTCAAAAGTATCGTTATCTCATAGTACAAACTGTGAAACAAATGGATCAACCATGAGTGCACAATATCTCAATTACGCTAAAGTCCCTCAAATATAGACACCTCACTCTTTATCTGAAGTCAACCCCCCCCCACCACCACCACACACACACACACACACACATAGAGAAGTCGTTCTCTCCCCCAAACACCAACACACGAGCACATTAACACCCCTCTCTCTTGTAAAGTCCGGACCCCAACATAGGTCTCTAACACTTTGTCTCTCGGGCATGCACACATCTCTTCCCTTACTCTCTAGGTCTCCCGCTATCTCTCTTACCCAAGCACACGCACTATGTATAGTGTATATTTCCCATACACACAAAACGTAGCCCCCAAACGTCTATCTCCCTAGTTATGTGGTTCTCGCGCACTCACCTCACACACCACCCCCACTGCAAACAAGCACACTTTGTCTCCTTGTGCACCACTCTCCTCTTTCTATCTCTCCCACATGCGGACCCACCCCAGCTCCTTCCCTGCATACATATATGCCGTGACTCTTTGCATAGCTCCCTAATGTATTATCGTTCTCGATTTTGCACATTGTTCTCTACACCATCTATTCTAGATCTCTCATGAAGTCCCTATTACAGACACGATGACTCGCTTCCCTTGCGTCTCCGTTCATAGGCCAATTTCGGACAACATCAACATTGTCTCCCTATCTATACGCCATTTATGGACACAAACGACCCCTCTCGCCCCCTGTCTTCCTCTCTCTCTCTCTCTTCATCGCTAGCTCTCTCTTTCTCTCGCTCTCACACCCCTCTCCCACACACACACTCGATGTCTCTTCCAAATAGTCTGCTTCCCCAGCCCGCACCCATGCTATCCCGCTACTACACATGTCACACCATTCCCCCTTCCCTTATACTAGGTTTACATCATTAGTGGTCTCTCTATTCCACGTACACTCTCTCCCTCTCACACACAAACACGTGCACAAACACACACAAACACGCACAAACACCCATTTATCTGGATCCTCATCTCTCACCATGTCCGCATGTGTATCTCACACACTCACTCTCTAATTATGTATATGTGTCTCCACGTTACACAACACAAAGCCCCATGTACATGTCTCTCTCTATCCTCCACACACATAGACACAAAGAATCTGTTATCATTGCCTGAGTCTCTAACATATCACACACGCACATTGTCTCTCTCTCTCTCTCTCTCTCTCTCTCTCTCTCTCTCTCTCGCAAACACGCTCATCAAGGGTTTCCCCGTGAATAACTTACCGTCTATTCATCAACAGTCGTGGCAGTACAACGAACACGAGACGTGAAAAAGAATAAATCTACACGTGCTTAGACCACCTAGTATGACTACTAGGACTAGAGCAAGCCAAAAAGCGCGCCGCCGTCACCCCCTCCTTGTTGGCGATGGGAAAATCTTTGTTTTACACATTCGAGAAGTCATTGTGCTAAGGCCCCACATGCTGAGGCATTGAATATAATGTAGATGCTAGTTTACGAAAGCAGGTATCGATAATACATTTGTATCTCCATACTCATATTTCTTCTCTTATAAAAAAACCGAGGTGGTGATGATGGTACGTGTGCCATCTTGCAATATAGACCGTTCGATCTATATCTGACGGATGGAAATTAAACTAAAAGATACCCGCACCCCTCTCCACATTTGCAGACAAGGCCTTCCCTTGTTCATCCCTATCTCCAACAAACCTCATTGTTGAGCAATTAAGAAAGGAAGCCTCTGGAACAAAGCTGGCGTGGTGACCCATTTGCCGGCGTCGTCAATCCCCATGCCTCCGCTCGATCCGACCACCAACCACCACTGCACCCACTCCTCTTCACCTTATCTCATATTTCTCGAGATATCATTAGTTTTTACACATGGGATTACTCCTGCAAGGGTCAATCACAACAAGTGTTTATAAAAAATGCATCTTGAGGTTCCATGCAATGCTTGATCTTGCTAGTACTCCTACACAAGACTAAGTTGGTGATGCTTTGGTGTATACGCCATCCGTTGTTTCGACCATTAGATCTACATCTAACGATTGTGAGGTAAGTTGTTGCCTTTTCTCACCAACATCCCACTTGTCTACCAATTTGCAGAAAAACCCATAATTAGTATCTTAAAACCAACCACATCCCTCCCTGACCTCACCAAAGCAGCCCAAGGAATATATTCCAATTGAAACATATGTATATCAAAATTAGAGTGTTTTGTACCAAGTTTGTGAATAAGTATTATTCTAATTATGATTAGATTTACAACGGACATGAACATTGCTAGTATTTCCAAGCATGCATTTCTTCCTAGTATTCCATAGTTTCGAGTTTTCCATCAAGATATTAGTCACTCATGGTTGATATTTACTTTCAATCATGTACACATATGCACTATGTAACTAGCCTTTCTTATTGGTTTCCAAAGCTTAACTTCCACTCCTACTTACAATATGTAGAGTATTTAACAAAAAACTACCACTTTCAACCAGCCCTAGGAAGAATCTATTGTACAAAAAATAGCAAAAACATACCCAAAATTTCTTAATCCACGCCAAAAACTACTACCTAGTACTCCTACCGATTAGGTTCGTTTAAACCTATTTATGACAGGGTTGGCCCACACGTCCGTGCTGACGAGGCGGCTTAAACCAACACATTTTGTTTGACCGTTGACACGAGGGACCCACATCTGACCTTCTATCCTGTTATTCCCCCTCAAATCATTATTTTTCCTGAACATTACTTCAAGCAATCTTGATCGTGTTAAATCGGTGGCGCCCGGTGATGAGCGAGTTGGCCGCCCGCTCAGCCCGGACGGGCAGACCTTGGCCTCCTGCGGGTTGGCGGCTGGCCCGGCGTGACTCATGAGCGAGCAAGCCGCCCGCCTTCGCCGAGCAGATGGCTGTCTGAGCAAAAGGCAGCGAGCAAGCCGTCAGCGCTACCGTGACAATCTAGCTAGCAAACCTTGCAGACAAGCGGTGGGCCGGAGCTATCTTGGCTAGCTAGCGGCATGGCGCCGGGACGGAGTCAGCATCCGGGCTGCCGCAACATGGGCTCCGCACCGGCGGCGGTTTTGACCTCGCCTTCTGCCGGCGGCGGTAGTATACTTAGTAGTACTAGTAGGAGTACTTTTTACCTTGGAGGACATGTATAGCTAGCTCCCTTGAAGACTTGAACCTACTAGCTGCCACCATTTTTGTTTTTCCATGTCTTACTATCTCATCCATGTAGCCAAGAGTGGCTATATATAATAAGCCGGTTATTTTACTTCCTCTATACCGGAGTAGTACTATTTGCTGCATAGTATTACTGACCGCCATATTTGAGCACAACATTATTTTGCATGGACCTTGACTATGTACGTCACCATGTGTCCAAATCTGGGATGCCGCGTGTACCAGATGAACGGCGCCGAGTTCGACCCCCATGATGCTACGTGGGTGCCGAGGAACACTCTTGGATAGTACTCGCTTTTCATCGGGGACAGCTACCCCATTGTGAAGCGGATGCCACCTTCCGTGCATGACACGGAAGGCCTGCCATTCATGAAGCATGGTTGTGTCTTCATTGCGCACCGCCGGATGAGCGACATCTTTGGGACACGCTTATCCACGATTTATGCCGCTTCAGCTTGGATGAGTCTCCATCGTGTGGAACCGGACTACAAAGCTACAACAATGATTCCCATTGCCCACCACTATGGACCGTGCCATCCATGAAGAACACCTGGGACTGGAACCTGGAGGAGGACATGCATGTAGTCCATCTATAACGTGTAAGTGGAGTACGGTAATTGTGAACGGTAGCACTATGAATATATGTAGACTAGTCATGCACAAATTTATCACATGAATTGGAGATGAACTTGTGTGGCATCGGCATTTGTCCTTTAGAATTTATTACTAGTAAATGTGTTATGTGTACGTGCAACTTGTGTGGTTGTTGCACGGGCTCCAACACGCTCTTTGAGAAAAAAAGGTGGCACAGCTTTGAATATACGTGACGTGGCGACATCATACAGTAGCATCGTTTGCTATAGTTGTAGTACACTCCTACTAGGACGACAACTCCTATAAAACCTTGCACTTGGCTCTTTGCCTCTTCAGGAGGTTCAACAGTTCATACTCGTGTGAACCGTGCACTTGGCTCTTCGCCTCTTCGGAAGGTCCAACAATGATGATACTACAGTACAATATGCTTCTGGCAATCTGACACCGATTGAACTACTGCACGTCCACCGCGAGGGCGAGGGCGAGGGAGAGGGAGAGGGAGGGAGAGGGCGCTGTAGTCAAAACCCTCTCCTCATCCTACGAACCACCGTGCACGTGGGCGAGGAAGAGGCATAGTAAGCAAGCTTCTCCTCGTTCGGCGAGTTGACGGGACACATCAAAGGAGTACTAGTGCTAGTAGTAGTCCATAGTGCGTCCTTTCCGGTTAATATGGCTTAATTTGAAACGAGAAAAATACACTGGCGGTCAACGTATGTAACAATACACTCTTTACGGTCACTATATATAGTTTTGCGGCGATTATACGATCACTAGCTCATCATAGAGCACCGTATTGCACCCTACTGACCGGCCACATAGTCGACGTGGCACTTTGTTGACTATTTAAATTGCCACCTGGTTTCTGGGTCCCACCTGTTAGTTGGCAGAGCAAAGAAATCAGTTAAACAAAACTTTACGCAGGCGCGACACGAGTCCAACCCTTGCGCGCGAACCGCCCTGGCTGTGTATGTGAGTGCATGCACGTGTCCTCCCTCGGTCTTCCAACAAAGAGTGTACATCGGCTACAAAACAAAGAGTGTGGTACATAATGTACATCTACACTTCCAATGCATTTAGCCTTTAATCTAAGTCGATATTGATTGACTAATGCACCAACTTGTGCTGTAGGTATAGGCTACATGTCTATCCTTAATTACATCATCCAACGGCCTTCATTTAATCTTCTTATCTCAATGGTCGCATGCACACATAAGTCTGCTACTTTTGGGCGTTAATTATGCCCTTGTCAATGTGTAAATCTCTAAATGTACAGTCTTTCACGGACGTAGGGAGTAGGTTGAGCACTTGAGCGTGAGCTGTGTGTGTAGCGTCGTGTCTTGTGTGCCGCATGGGTGCGTGAGTGTTGCGTGCGTCCATGTGTACGTGTGAGTGTTGCATGTTGCATGCATGCATGGGGCTTACTCCCTGCCATTGACATGTTCATATTTCAAGCTTCCTCTGTTCCCTCCATATGGTGATACTCTATCTGTTCCCAAATAGTACGGAGTAAAAGCCTCCCTCTGTTCCCAAATACGGAGTATTTGTCTTTCTACAGATTTCAACGAGTGACTAGGTATGAAGCAAAATGAGTGAAGTGAGCGTAGAGGCATAGGGATACTGTAGAAAGGAAGTCCTCGCGATCCATTATTCCCCATCTCGGTCAAAGAGAACTATTCAACTAGTCTTCGCGGTGAAGTGACAATACCGCAGCTGCGGCCGAGATGGGACACGTAATTAATAAGCTGAACCAGCATGTTGTTGTTACTAAATCAGCCTTACCCAATACTGCCATCATGTTTGCCAAGAGAGAACGCTTCCGCATAAATCGCCTCGCACCTCTCATCCTCCATTAAGCGACATATGGGCCCTCTTGTGGTAGACCCACATGTCATCAGTGTAACTATTTACACTCCGAAGGACGGTATATCCTGGTAGTAGTACTAGTAGAATTGAGATTTAATGCACTTTCTTCCCGTCTTCCACTCTTCTTCCTCCTCTCTTCTTCTTCCTCCTGTCTTCCCCATCGTCGGCCGCACACCATTTACCCCCGCTCCTTTGCTCGCTTGCCAGCGCCATCTTCCTTGGTAGCTCACGCGTACCATATCCCCGCTCCTTTGCTTTCGGCCACATGAGGAGAAGCTTCTTCGTTCGCCCTTGAATCCACTTCCTGCTGGCTCATGAGCACCGAAAACCCCAATGGCAGAACCGGCCCGACACTTGAGCCGCGATTGGAATTCCCTCCCGATGTTCTCTTGGAGCAGATCTGTAGTCGTATGGACCTACTCAAAGACCGTCCGTCTGCTGTATGGTCGGTGTCTTTGTACCGTCTACTAAATGCGCAACCAGCCGGCTCTTTTCAAGACACCACCTTTGATGCACGATCCTCGCAGTGGCCCGGACACCGACTTGACAATCCTACGGAGGTTGCCGTGGTGCCCTCGACATGCTACCACTACCCGTCCACACTGTCCTTCACGCTGCGACCACTCTTTGGCGGGCATGAAGGCCAACTGGATCGTCCTCATCCACCACACTGGTAGTCCGTGGTGTCTCGTGGATATCTACACCCAGCGAGAGATCACCCTTCCATCGTTGGATACCGCCGACATCGAGCCTTGCGGCCCGCCGGACACTCCTGCCTACTACACACGAGACACGTCAAGCTTTTGGCTCGACCTCTGTTTGCAGAAAGTTGTAATCTGCGAAGTGCCCACACCATCAGAAGACTACATGGATTACAAGCTCATTGCCTTGTTCAACATGGGATTAGTCTATCTGGAATCCGATCGCCATACATGGTTATGCCTCATCATCAATCCTGTTGAGGCAACATTTACATACGATGCTATAGTGCACGATGGCATCGTTTACGCGGTCGACGCACAGATTGGCTGCCTATACTGGTGGAATCTATCGTCGTGTAATTGTTCTATCTCATCTCATCTTTACCTTATCAATACGACTTCCTGTTCATTTGTTACAAATTTAGAATGCATAGCATGTCTATAACCACATCATTGCTATGTGTTCCTCTCATTTCCTAGATTTTTATGACCACACATGTTATTGTTAGAGTTGATATGAGAACAATTGGCATCTAATGATTGTTAGAATACATATTATGAGCATAACATCATGATTGCTATATGTTACTCTCGTTTACAAGATTTTTATAACAACGCATGTTATTGCTTAGAGTTGATATGAGAACAGTAGTAGTAAGTGCTATGGTAGAATATGAGTAAGTATTTGTCATAGCTGTTTTCCTCTCATTGTTACATGATGTTTGAACCATGACATGTTGCTAGAATATGAAAGCCATTAACTTATTTTTTAACTTGGGGTATGACTATGACCACGACATTGCAATTTTCTGTCTATGATATGTGTCACTGTTATAATAATCTTAATTCCACACATACTCTGAACATGATTGTTTATTTTTGTCCTTTTGGTCTCCAATTTGAATTGTTGCAGCAGACACAAATGCGCTGGCCTTCATGATTCCAGGACATGGAATCATACCAGTCGATGGGTGGTGGTTTATCGCTCGTTTAGCTGACGGCGGTCATTTGATGCTCATTCGCACGTACCAAATTCACCAAACCATTACATCAAACCACATGCAGTACAATGCGTGGGGCGTTCGTGACATTGATGGCTATGGCTGCTTCGTGTTCTAGAAAGATCCCAGCTCCGTTGGGCCAGGCGTATTCAACTGGAGGCGGGTTTACAGCCTCGGCAACCACTCCTTGTTCCTCGGGCTCAATTATCCGATCATCCAACCAATCATCAATCATATCACCGGCGATGATTACTATGCTACGCAACTTCCATTCGCGAGGGGGGGCTGTGTTTACACATCATACCATGGGTTTCATGAATCACCATATCCAGAGATTCTTCGACACAGCTTGTTGCCATGTAATCTTCAGTGTGTGAAAGGCATCAAGCTTCCATGCGATGGATGGCTTTTGCAAACCCGACAAGCGGCGATGTGGTTCATGCCAACAGCAAATATGCACAACTTGATTCGTCTTTGATATCTAGGCTGAGCCATGTATTCTGCCATCGTAGTACGACCCTCTTTTGTTGGATATTATGTCTTGTTGTTAGTTTGAAGCACTCCTCTGGTTTGAAGGATAGATACCTTCACGGGATCAAGTGCATCCTAACTCACCTGCGTAGGATGTACTGATAATGATGATGGAGATGTTGTGCAGAAGCCATATATATATATCAGTTAGGCTTCATGTGTGTACTTGTTAGTTAAACCTATGTATAAATTGTGACACTAAATACGACTAGTAAGTAGTACAGTAGCAGTACTAGTATACGTCGGTCAAATTATTCATCATGTCCACACGTTGAATTGATGTGACAACACGCTGCACGTGAGGTGACACAAGAATCCCGGCGGCGTGTTCGGGTATTCTGGACTTCAGATTTGGAGTACCACTTATCTGTCGAAATATTTCATCATTCACTTAAAACAGTCGATTGATCATACATTGAGTACCATATAACTAGAATTATCGATGCAAGTCGAAGAAGGATTGGCGGTCTTGCCGGCTGGCGTCAAGTTCGATCCCACGGATCAGGAGCTGATCGAGCACCTTGAGGCCAAAGTGAGTGCTGACAGCGCGAGATTTCACTCTCTCATTGATTTGTTCATACCAACCACCGACAGCGAGCACAACATATGCTACACCCAACCTGAGAAACTTCTAGGTAAGACACCGATCGGCCGTCTACTTGCACAAACATATTCCTTTGTTTATAGCTCTATTTTTCTTTTTAGACGCAGACCTGGTG
Source organism: Aegilops bicornis (assembly GCA_021605145.1). NCBI lineage: Eukaryota > Viridiplantae > Streptophyta > Magnoliopsida > Poales > Poaceae > Aegilops > Aegilops bicornis. The sequence goes on along the minus strand of CM038675.1, from coordinate 402,670,258 downwards.
AAGCAATTACAATTTGACAGTTAATAAAAAGTGAAACAAGTGACTGCAACATGCCAAAGATGTTATGAAAATGCCAACTAGTTACACTAAAACCTGTATTCCACAATACTGCAGGTATCACACTGAGTGGCCTAAGGAAGCAATTCTTCCAGCACAATTCCAGGGCGTTCAAAAGGGGCACGTGGATGCGTCGCAAGATACAGTCGGAGTGCGACATGCACGCGATGTGGCACAAGACCGGCAATACCTTGCCGGTGATGGTTAATGGCCGACAGACGGGCAGCAAAAAAGGTTCTGGTGCTGCACACCAACAACGACCAGCAGAGGACCAACTGGGTGATGCACCAGTACCACCTCGGGGACCTGGAGCAAGAGAAGGAGCGGGAACTGGTCCTCTGCAAGATTTTCTACCAGACGAACACTAGGGCCAGTAGTCAAAAGATTATAAGTTAGTTAGGTATTGGTAGTTGTACTACCTTGTCGTCCCATAAGTTGGTATTGTTGTTAACGATCTTTTGGTATGAACTTGCATTTGCTTCCAACCATCATGCCGAGGGTCGGCGTGGATATAAAGCTGAATCATTTGTTTGAAACGAATTTTCGTGCACCTGATTTTTTATTTGATGGGTAGCATAAGCACCCGCCGTTCAATTCAGTTCTCCAATTTTTTGAAACAAGTGCATGCACTTATTATCACGATAAAAAAACAATATCCGTGTTGCATCCCGGTTATCATTACGTACTTGCGAAATTCTCTCGTTTATTGAGCACATATATTGTTTTTTCAGGTCGAGCAAGTTTCAAGCTGGGCTGTAGACATCCCAGGTTGGTTTTGTTTTAACGGGCCCAACACATGATGACAATGGGGCACAAAGATCCAGCGGTATCTCTTGGCCTCGCCCGCCCGGCGTTAGTTATTTTGTCTCACAGCATCTGCAGGTAGTTTTTTTACTGGATCAAACACACAGCCCAGTTCTATTTTCCTCTTGAAACGCATGTCCTACATCCGTTTTCTAATCTCTACCTATAGTTCTACTAGTTCATATACATGTATCGTTATATTGAAAACACATGAAATTCCCTTTTCATATTTACATCCTTATTTTTGTTGTTTTTTCCCACCCAGCGCTGATTTTTTTACCACTGGTTTTCCCATAAACCAACTCAATTGTCCCACGTCTTATTTGCTCACAAAAACAAAACGATTTTTTTGGCAAATCAATAAGTTCTTAAAAAATGTTTATCATTTCGGGATTACAACAGTTCGGACTCCACCGAAATATGCAAAATAAGGTTGAACTTTTTGACCATGGTCCTGGGCAGAAAATGGGTTGTAATAAATTACTTAAGAATTAGCAAATGGGCTACAAATTATAAAAAATAGCAAATGGGCTTTATGTTGTCTGCCAAAGATTTGGAGGCTGACTTGTGGCCTACCAAGTTCATGCGTACACAAGGTTTCGCAAAAAAGAAACTTAGTCAACAATCGACTCTACCAGCGTCAGACCGTTAGATGTCAATCTAACGACAATCGTCTTCTTCGATCTCTGATCTTCCCGACCGCCCAAACCAGCACCGTCAGAACCGCCTGCTCCTGCCTTCCGTCGCCGGCAGTGCTGCCGGGCAGGCCTCACGGCCCCATCACACTCGCATCCCTGACATGTCTATCCCTCTACTCACCCACACCTCCTGTTATTTTCCGGCGGCGGCAGCCGAACCAGTCAACCCTCGTACTCTGCACCGCGTGGGCAACCACTGCCCTGTCTTCCCCGGCTCCGTGTTGTTCCCTTCATAGCCCTCGCCGTCGTCCACCGCCCTGGTGCTCTCAGCGCGGCGTGGTCAATGATGTCCATCCAACGGCTGTAGTGCTTTTTCAACCTCTCGTCTTCTTGCCCCAGCCGCCCAAAGCAGCGCCGCTCGTGCCGCATGCTCCTGCCTCCCATGGCCGGCTGTGCTGCCGCAGAGGCCTCACCGTCCCCATACTACTCCCTCCGCTGGCCAGGCCATCCCTCCACTCACCCACTCCCCCTGTTATTCTGCGGCGACGGCAGCCTCGACCCATCAAGCCCAACGGTGAACCCTCGTGCTCCTCTCCGCGTGGGCACCCACTGCCGCGTCTTCCCCGGCTCCGCATCATCCCCTTCCTAGGCCTCGCCGTCGTCCACCGCCGTGGTGCTCTCGGCGCAGCGTGGTCAATGTGGTCAACGACCGACTTCCATCGGAAGAGTACTGTACGTGGAGAGGCTGACAGCTGGGTCCACGACAGCCGCAAGGAAGTGCCTCCTTATTATGCACAAAATAATTATTCCTCCACCTGACAGCAGGGACCCACCAGATGGGCCACCAGTATTTCATGGAAAAGACGTTTCCCCCCTAACTGCTGGGACCCATCGGACGGGCCATCGTATTTCGCGAAAAAAACGTTTGCCCCTGACTGCTGGGACCCACCGGGCGGACCACCGTAATTCGCGAAAAAATGTTCCCCCCGCTGTCAGCTCAGACCCACCAGAAGTGCCTCCTTATTATGCACAGAAAAATGAATACTCCCCCTGCTAGCTGGGACCCACCATGGTGGGAGGCTGACTTGTGGGCATACTAAGTTGACGGGGACGGAGGGCTTTGTCAACTTAGTCAATATGAATGATTCTAGCTCCGGTGGCCGTGCGATGTCCATCCAACGGCCGTCGTGCTTCTTCAATCTCTGCTCTTCCTGCTCCGGCCGCTCAAACAAGCGCCCGTGGGACTGCCGCTTCCCTCCTCCCAGCGGTCGGGTGTCTTTGCCAGCGCAGGCCTCACCGCCCCATCGTACTCCCATCGCTGGCCTAGCCATCCCTCTACTCACCCACACCTGCTGTTATTCTCCGGCGACGGCAGATGAACCAGTAAACCCTCGTATAGTCATACTCCCCTCCGTGTGGGAAACAACTACCGAGTCTTCCCTGCCTCCGCGTCGTCCCCTTCCTAGGCCTCGGCATTGCGTCCATCGCCATACAGTGCTCTTGGCGCGGCACTGGTCAACATGGTCAACAACCGACATGCATCTGAAGTCGATTTGACGTGGAGAGGCTGACAGCTGGGTCCACGGCCGCACGCAAGGAAATGCCTCCTTATTACGCGCAAAATAATGATTCCTCCACCTGACATCTGGGACCCACCGAAAGGGCCTCTGTATTTCACGAAAAAAATGTTACCGCCGCTGACAGCTCGGACCCACCAGCTATATCTTCGCACGCAAGGAAGTGCCTCCTTATTACGCACAAAAAAATGAATACTCCCCCTGTTAGCTGGGACCCAGTATAGTGGCAGACTGACTTGTGGGCCTACTAAGTTGACGGGGACGGAGGGCTTTTTCAACTTAGTCAATATGCACGATTCTAGCTCCAGTGATTGTACGATGTCCATCCAACGGCCGTAGTGCTTCTTCAACCTCTGGTCTTCTTGCTCCAGCCGCCCAAACCAGCGTCGGTCGTGCCTCGTGCTCCTGCCTCCTGTGGCCGTCTGCGATGCGGCGGAGGCGTCACCACCCCCTACTACTCCCACCATCGCCGTGCCATCCCTCTACTCACCCACACACCCTGTTATTCTGCGGCGACGGCAGCCTCACACCGCAGTCGAACCAGTCAACCCTCGTACTCCTCTCCGCATGTGCATCCACTATCGCGTCTTCCCCGGCTCCGCGTCGTCCCCTTCCTAGGCCTGCGCCGTTGTCCACCGCCACAGTGCTCTCGGCGCGGCGTGGTCAACGTGGTCAAGGAACGGCTTCCATCGGACGTGGACTGCGTGGAGAGGCCGGCAATTTGGGTCCATGGCCTGAAGGAAGTGCCTCCTTATTACGTGCAAAATAATTATTCCTCCACGACAGCGGGGACCCACCGGACGGGCCACCGTATTTCGTGAAAAACGTTTCCCCACATTGCTGGGACCCACCAGCTACATCTTCGCCGCAAGGAAGTGTGTCCGGCAACAAAAATGATTCGTCCCACGACTCACAGGACCCACCAGCTACATCTTCGCATGCAAGGAAGTGCGTCCGGGCAAAAAAAAAGCGATTAAGCCTGACTGCTGGGACCCACCAGCTACATCTTCGCAGGCAAGGAAGTGCCTGACAGTCGGGACCCACCTGGTCGAAGCGTACGTAGCGTTGTCATTCTGGTCGACATGTACGTACATACTGGTCGATGTAGAGGCGCGCACGTGTCGTAGTAGAGGCGCGCACGTGTCGTAGTAGAGGCGCGCACGTGTCGTAGTAGAGGCGCACACGTAGCATGTACACGTACGTACAACGGCGAGGGTGCAAGAAAGGAAAATACGGCCACACACGTACATACGGGCAGGGTCTCGAACGCCTACTCGCGCATACATACATGGCTGGGTCAAAACGGAGAAACAGCGTCGTCATCGTGTTCATGGGGAGCCAACCGGCTGGGTCAGAACGGAATGCGTGGTCGTGTTCATCGGGAGGGCTTGGACGGAACAGACGATGGAAACGAGGCCTGGCGTACCGCACAATGGAGGAAACGGACATCCTACGTTCGGAACAGGGTCCTGTTGATCGGGAGAGGTGTGGCGTACCGCAAAACGGAAGAAACGGACGTCCTACGGTCGAAACGGGGGTCCTGTTGATCGGGAGGGGTGTGGCGTACCGCAAAACGGACGAAACGGACCTCCTACGGTCAAAACGGGGGTCCTGTTGATCAGGAGGGGTGTGGCGTACCGCAAACGGACGAAACAGACTTGTGTTGGAGCGCTACGGTCGAAACACGGGTCCTGTTCATCGGGAGGGGTGTGGCGTACCGCAAAACGGGACTCCACGGGATGCTGTTCATCTCCCCCGTCGACCTCCTCCAGCCTCCACGGGCTCCTGTTCATCCAGCCTCCACCGTGCGCTACTCCACCGGCTACTGTTCAACCACCCCTCCACGGGAAACCCCTACACCGTCTAATGTTCATCCAGCCCTCCACACCACGGGGTCCTGTTCAACCACCCCTCCACGGCCACCCCTCCATCGTCTACTGTTCATCCAGCCCTCCACACCACGAGGTCCTTTTCATCCAGAGGCAACGCCACCGCTCCCTGTTCATCCACCCCCCATAATGCTCATTGTTCATCCAATCGATCGGCTTGATTAGCGGCAGCAGCGAAGGAATCGCTCCATCGGGTTCGATTAATAGCCATTGATCGATCGCTCGGGTTCGATGTACGCGTAACTGCGGTGCAATCGCTCGGTTTCGATTAGAGCCCAACGCCTCGCTTCGGGTTCGATTAGAGCCAACGCCTGCACACACGCACGCGTCGTGTCACGAGAGAAAGCAGCGCATCACTCGACCCCGACCTCCCACCGTAACCGGCAACTCCCGAAATTTTCCTCCCCTCGCTTCTACCACGGTTTTTTCCGTCATGGGACGGCCCAAAGAATGTCATGCAGCTGCGTCTCCGGCCCGCCCGGGATGAAAAGCCCATTTTATATCATGATTTTTTGTCATAGAAGTAGGAGCCCACCACATCTATGATGATACCGGGTTTTGTCACAATTATCGTCATAGAAGTGTCATATGTATGACAGGAAAAAAATTCGTTCGGCCCAAAATGTCACGGATGTGTCTTTTTTTTGTAGTGTATTCACAAAGTGAGATCTGATAGAAATGGATAAACGGTAAAGTAATATTTTTGCTACTTTTGCTTTATGGAACGGAAAGTAAAATATTTCAAAGAAAGTAAATAGGAAACTAGAATTATAGATCGGAAACTTATATGATGGAAAATAGACCCAGGGGGCATAGGTTTCACTAGAGGCTTCTCTCAAGAAAGGAATTATTACGGTGGGTGAACAAATTACTGCCGAGCAATTGATAAAAAAGCGCAAAGTTATGACGATATCTAAGGCAAGATCATGAATATAGGCATCACGTTCGTGTCAAGTAGAACGAAACGATTCTGCATCTACTACTATTACTCCACACACCGACCGTTATCCAGCATGCATATAGAGTATTAAGTTCATAAAGAACGGAGTAATGCTTTAAGCAAGATGACATGATATAGAGGAATTAACCCAAGCAATATGATGAAAACCCCATCTTTTTATCCTCGATGGCAAAAATACAATACGTGTCTTGCTGCCCCTACAGTCACTGGGAAAGGACACTGCAAGATTGAACCCAAAGCTAAGCACTTCTCCCATTGCAAGAAAAACCAATCTAGTTGGCCGAACCAAATCGATAGTTTGAAGAGACTTGCAAAGATATCAAATCATGCATAAAAGAATTCAGATGAGATTCAAATAATATAAATAGATAAGCTGATCATAAATCCACTTCATCGAATCTCGGCAAACACACCGCAAAAGAGTATTACATTGAATAGATCTCCAAGAACATCGAGGAGAACTTTGTATTGAGAATCAAAGAGAGAGAAGAAGCCATCTAGCTACTAGCTGTGGACCCGTAGGTCTGAGGTAAACTACTCACGCTTCACCGAAGAGGCAATGGTGTTGATGTAGAAGCCCTCCATGATCGATTCCCCCTCCGGCAGGATGCTGGAAAAGGCCCCAAGATGGGATCTCACGGGTACAGAAGGTTGCGGCGGTGAAAAGCGGTTTCTTGGCTCCATGGATGTTTTTTGGGTATAAGAGTATATATAGGAGGAAGATCTAGGCCAGGAGGTCAACAAGGGGCCCACAAGGTTGGGGGGCGCGCCCTGCCCCCCTGAGCGCGCCCTCCAGCCTTATGGCCGCCTCGTGGCTCTTCTGACTTGCACTCCAAGTCTCCTGGGTGTCTTCTGGTCCAAGAAAAATTATCGCAAAAGTTTTATTCCGTTTGGACTCCGCTTGGTATTCTTTTCTGCGAAACTCTAAAACAACGAAAAAAACAAAAACTGGCACTGGGCTATGGGTTAATAGGTTAGTCCCAAAAATCATATAAAATAGCATATTAATGCATATAAAACATCCAAAACAGATAATATAATAGCATGGAACAATAAAAAATTATAGATACGTTGTAGACGTATCAGTACACATAGTTCATATCTACCTCTATAGTAATCATATGGTGTGTTGTTAAGGTAATACACGAATCATGGTTGAAGTTGGCAACAATCATGATTGTAGATTCTTATTCAAATTGAGAAACAAATTCAAATTTAGTTCGAATTGCAGCAGTAGTATAGACATTTGGAGTGCACTAAAATGTTGGTATGAGTAGGTTACATGCATTATACAACCAGCGAAAATATCTAATTGGACATAACATGGATTCATAGCTTTGAATAGCATTTGTATAGTAAAACGGGACAAGACTCTCTCTTTGTGTGGTGTGAATAGTTTTAATTTTTTTGTTTTTTTCGTTGAGGGAAGTGCGAATTGATTTAGTGCATTACAAGTACAATATTACACGTTAGACTTGTCCCTACAATTCAACCCGCACCTTGTTATATCCCAAAAATTCAGATATTGTGCTGCCAAACTCGGGCCTTCACAACCCGCGCCTTGCTATCCCGAAATTACAACGCGTACGAAAACTCCCTCCAGCTACCAATCCCGACACGCGAAATCCCCCTTCTTCTAACCCTGAGCCGAAAGGGCCGCTAGTTCAAATCGGTGGGGGTACTTTTGTAACACACCCTACATTTTGGACAAGCGCGTCCCTAAGTCATGGTTCCCCCCTCCCATCACCTCATTTTCGCCATTCGAAATCCTAGGCCGCCATAACTTCTTCGCTCCATCCGCGAAACCCCACCCTCCTCCGTCCGCCACCTCTCCGCTGCCCAACCGGAGCCTCTTCCCTGATGACATCGTCCACCACAACAGCTCCACGTCCCTCATCCACCTCCCCGGATGAGGATCCGTCGTCCTGCCTATTCAGCCGCCCCGTCCTCCACCTCCAAGGAGCTGCTCCAATGATCGCCTCGTCTATCGCGGCTGCTCCATCCCCATAGCCGCCTTAACCTGCTCCATCGAAACTGCAACATCCTCACCGACTCCTCGGACGAAGCCGAGGCCTACTCGGCGCCACTAAAGAGGTTGTACACTCATCGCATCGCACCTTGTCCTTAAATCGACCTCCCGGCGCTGACGGTGCTCCATCCCGCACCCCCATGGTGCGGCTACCTCAAAGTCGGCGCCGTGGGCGACATCTCCACGGAGGCTCTCCCCCAGTGCGAGGCCCCTTCGGCGGCGGAGTCCATACTAGCCGGATCTGCTGCTGCTGCTCCGGCTCTCGCTCGCTCGCTCTCGCTGCTGCTGTGCTGCTCTCCCCCTCGCTCGTGCTATTGCTCTGCTCCGATTTAGCTACACTTCAGTCGACTGAATTGACTTTTGGGTCAGTCGATTTTCAGGTGGGGGGAGGGGGCTCGCCAGAGTTAAGGAAGAACCACCCGCAGCGGGGAGGGGGCTCGCCCGAGAGGTGCCCACTATCTATCTTAGGGTTCAGGGTGGGGGCAGTGGTCGCCGGCGGTGGGGGCACAGTGGTGGGCCGGTGGCGTGGGGATCGTCAGAGAAAAAGCTCGGCACAGGGGGGCTAGAGGGCTGGCCGGGCCGGAGGCGGACCGGCGGTGGGGAGTTGTTTTGGGGTGGCGAGGCGGTGCCCCGGCGGGGGCCGCCGGTCCTATCAGTGGTGGCTGGCGGCTCAGGGCGTGCAAGTTGAAGATGAAATGCAGGCCCTCCCTAAACTACATGTGAAGTGCCTCTCTGCTACCATTGCATTCAGTTTCGACAATAACATTCAGAGTCCACAGTAAATTTCAGTTTCGAGAGTTAAGTTCAGAGTCAACAGTTTTTACTTCATCTGTTGTAGTCAGGTGTTTTTAGGTGATGTAAATTTTATATATATCACTTTTTGGTACTGTATTTTACATCATCTATTAGAGATGCTATTAGAATCCCACATGATATTAACGATGTATGTCTTGTACTGCTTCAGCCTTGACGTCTTACGGCTCGCCGGAGCCGCTCCAACGACGGAACCATCCATCACAACGGAGCAGTGCCCTGGACGCCGTCTATAGATTCCTCACATCTTCCTCCACACCTCCGATAGCCACCTCTCAACTTCTTCAGCGACCAACCCAATGATGTTGAGGTCGACACGGCTACAGCAGAAAGGTTGTACACTTGTCGCATCACTTATTACTCTACATTCATGTCTGTCCATTAGGGCTATTTTGGTTCAAAGGAAAAACATAGCAATACGAAATTTTCCTATGGCACTCTACTATTCAATTATTCATGCATTTTGTTAAAAGGAATGGAGCAAAACATCCACCTGGACCTACTTTTCAAAATCCTATGCATGAAAACAAGACCAAGTGCATTAGTGGCAGAATAACATTCTAACTGTACACGCTTTCATATGGTTTCACTTTAATTTTGCCATGTTTCTTTGCATTCCTCTGCTCTTCCAATTCCTGAGAACCAAACACCCAAGTTGACAGAAATCCTGTGTTTATAAGTGCTCTGTTTTCCATGTGCATTCCTATCCTATTCCGGTGTTTTTCCTATCCCTGCGTTCTTAGAATCATGCAAGCCAAAGGAGCCATTACGGAATTACTTCAGTTACAGGTAGGTGTCGAAGAAAACTTTGTGTGGTTTGTCCTGCTCCTGCCGCGACGTCGTCCACCTCACCTGAGCTGCTCCATCGATAGAAGCATCCACCAAACGAGACATCACCACTCCTGACCGTCTTTCGCCTCCTTAGATCTCCTTCCCTGTCGCCGGCACCCCCCGCAACGGCATCGCCATCATCGACTCAGCAGATGAACCTGAGGAGTAGATGGGTCCTCAAGAGAGGTCGCACTCTTTTCTTTCTGCTTATGTTATGCATTGCTTAATATTACCTGCTACTTTATCATTCTATTCACCTCTTAGACTCCAAGTCAGGTCCAAATTAATGTTCAAATTTGAGTTCTAAATTAGTTGTGGGGCAAATATCGAGGCATCAATGAATAGTATCTCTATCTAATATTTGGTTCACCTAGGGGATGCCTATGTTCTTCATCTTGGGTGGGAAACAAATAGTAAAGAAATCATCATCTGTCTTTTTATTAAATTAAAGCAATCATCAGCCTGCTATCATTATATTTGGATCCATCCACTAGTTGTTACCATCACTCTAGATTTCTGCATGCTCTCCTTACATAATCTCACTATATTTTTTTCGTATGCATGTCAGATATTGTACACAGTCATGTTGAACATGTAGAGAAAAAGAGAAGAGTTTCACATGTGGCAATACAATGTCATGCGTACATTGCTCTATGGTGGGTTCAATGGCAAACCCTCCCTCTCCAGATTGTAATCCAGAGGAAGATATCTGTTCTGAGGCGGATTCGGACGCAGCTGACCACTCCTATTTACCCCCCAAGGTGTTTGCACTAACTTGGCATGATGATGTTAGTCATAGAATGTGGTAAGGTCTATGAGCTCATTTTTTTAAGTACTATATGCTTGCATCTTACTATACTCTGTTCATGTAGAACAAGTGCTTAAACCTGAAGAACAACTTTTCTCATTTAAGATTCCATTGCTATCGTGCATACTGTTTGCTCTTATATCACTGTATTTACTCATACAAACTTATTTTTAAATTGAACGATCCAATCGAAACTCCAATGGCACAACAGGTATGTTTACGCATGTTTCTTTAACATGTTTTCTCTTATAAATAGCTTTGTTGATTTCAATTTCAATTGTGTATACAGTTGACTTCTCATATCATGCACATTTCTAGCATCACAACAGAGCCAATAGTGTTGTTGTACATGTAGACCCGTGGTACCCATTTGAAATCTTGTTGTGCCGTGTAGTTTCCCACGCTTTGTATTCTTTCAGTGCTGCTTTCTCTTGAACTGATATGATTTGAACCGTGTCTCTATTTTGATTTGGCAAGACAATGCAGTGACCATAGGACATAGATATATGTTTGTTTGATGCATTCATAATGTACTACTTGGCAATAGAAGACTTGGTAGTTTAATCTTGTCCACCTTACTAATGAACTAGTTCACCGGAATTAGTTTCATATACTAGTACATGCTAAACCTATTATGTGTCTGCTTGTTTCTTGTTTTAGAATGCTAACAGAATATTGGGGAAGAGTGCCTTATTAAGCAATGGTAAAGGAAGTAATGCAGATAAGGTTCAGGATAGTGAGACATCCTTGTTGGTCTCCAACAAAGCTGATAAAACAGCTAAGGAAAACTATCTTGAAGACAGTGAGACAACCCCAAAGTCCTGTCTTGGTTTAGTGTTTGAGTTAGTGGCCACTACCGCTGGCACAAGCTATTCAAATTCACTGTCTGAATTAGTTCGATTTCTTGAGTCTCAACTACAAGCTAAAAGACATCGATCAGTTGTGCTGCAACAAGAAGCGGAAGTCCCTGGAGCATTCAGATGCATACTTTCTGGTGCAATAGCAAGCGTTGGAGGATTTTAGTGCCAAACAGGACAAAGCTAATAAGCTTGCTAAGCTTATTGCCAGCATGGTGGATACCCAGGATAATGTTTCTTGAGCTCTTCCGAAGTTGTTTCAGTTATGGACTTGTTTTTCTCGCCGCGTTTATTTGCACGGTGGCCAATTTAGACGGCCGATGTATGTAATATGCTGCTTTGTTCCCTATATTTGCACTGGTGGCGAACTTTGATGCCCAGTGGATGTAATATGTGTAACAGCCGTAATAGCCTAGCGTTAGTTGCTTGCTTATTTATTTCTTTATTGTCTTGTTTAGTTGTTTGCTTGTAGTCACTTCAATTATTTTTCCGCGTTTTTCTAGTGGCCACAATAACCTATTTTTGGTAACTAGGCCACAATAACCATGGCAACACACTGACTGTTGTAACCATGGGCCTCCTGCAGGCCGTAGGATCCATGGGCCTTCTACTGGTCGTAGGATCCATGGGCCTTCTACGGGCCATAGGATCCATGGGCTTTCTATGGGCCGTATGATCCATGGGCCTTCTATGGGCCGTAGGATCCATTGGCCTTCTACGGGCCGTAGGATCCATGGGCCTTCTACGGGGCATAAAATCATTTCTCCAAACATGGGCCGTACTATTCATGGACCATAATGGGCCATTAATAGGACGTATTTGATAACGCTATGAAAACAGCCCAACGGGTTAACGGGCCGAATGTAACCACAGGCTGAATTTGGCCCACAAATGGAACATGCCGGTAATGGACCGTAACTAACCGAATTCTAGAAATGAGCCCAAGAATAAATGGGCCCTTAGAAGGCCGAAAGTTAACATGGGCTGGAAACAGCCGACGGAATAATGGGTCGTTAATGGGTATAAAGTGATACACTGTTCATTATGGGTCAGTTTCATCTCGGGCCTTTAATGGGCCCAGAGTTACAAAGGGCTTCCTATGGGCTGAAAGACGTCATGGGGCATACATGGGCCGGAATTTACAACAGGCTGGTATCATATTGGACGGCCCATATGACTCTACTGGGCCAAATTCCGGTAGGCTGTGAGTTAGCGGGCTGTAAATGGGCTATATGCAAACAGGCCGTTAACGGGCTTTCCGTGGGCCGACCGCTTCTGCTGACCAAGTCAAACGGGCCGGCCTTTTCACTGGAATGGGCCTCTGTTGGGCCGTGCCACATGTCAATGACTCATAGGCGTCTTCGGTCCAATGAGTGGATGACATCTATCCCAAAAGTGAGCCGACACATGGTTACTCTGGCCATTGAGAATTTTACACGTGGAAAATCCCCATTGGTCCGGGCTGCTAATGGGTTATCGGATACAAACTGGAACCCGATAGCTTAACGGCGACCCGTTACGGTGGATGCCACGTGTCGGTCACCCTTGACGAAAGCACTTCTGTGACGCGTGATTTATCGTCATGGAAGTGGACACTTCCATGATGATAATTTTGGTAATGTCATGGAACACTTCTAGGACAACACAGGTATGACTATATTGATTCTGTCATAAAATCGTCGTGGATGTACATGCATGACAGAAAACGTGACCTACTGTGACAAACACGTATCATCACAGAAGTTTACTTTTTTGTAGTGTATTGTTGATTGGAAATGATATAGAATTTCTGGATAGCATAAAAGGATACTCGAATAAAAAAAATTCAATGAAAGACCTCGGTGAAGCTTCTTATATATTGGGTATCAAGATCAATAGGGATAGATCGAGACACTTAATAGGACTTTCATAAAACACATACCTCGACAAAAGGTTTGAAGAAGTTCAAAATGGATCAGTCAAAGAAGGAGTTCTAGCCTGTATTGTAAGGTGTGAAGTTGGGTAAGACTCAAAGCCCGACCACGGCAGAAGATAGAGAAAGAATGAAAGTCATTCCCTATGCCTCAGCCATAGGTTCTTTAAAGTATGCCATACTGTGTACCAGACCTATTTTGTACCTTGCCATGAGTTTGGCAAGGGGGTCCAATAGTGATCCAGGAGTAGATCACTGGATAGCGGTCAAAATTATCCTTAGCTTCCTAAGAGGACTAAGGAAATATTTCTGAGTTATGGAAGTGATAAAGAGTTCGTCATAACGAGTTACGTCGATGCAAGATTTAACACCGATTCAGATGACTCTGAGTCTCAATCTGTATACATATTGAAAGTGGGAGAAATTAGTTAGAGTAGCTCCATGCATAGAATTGTAGACACAGAAACTTGCAAAATACATACGGATCTGAATGTGGCAGACCTGTTGACTAAGCCTCTCTCAGAAGCAAAACATGATCATACCTTAGTACTCTTTGGGTATTAATCACATTGCAATGTGAACTAGATTATTGACTCTAGTAAACTCTTCGGGTATTAGTCACATGGCGATGTGAACTATAGGTGTTAATCACATGGTGATGTGAAGTAGATTATTGACTCTAGTGCAAGTGGGAGACTGAAGGAAATATGGCCTAGAGGCAATAATAAAGTTGTTATTTTATATTTCCTTATTCATGATAAAGGTTTATTATTCATGCTAGAATTGTATTGCTCGGAAACTTAAATACATGTGTGAATACATAAACAAATACAGTGTCCCTAGTAAGCCTCTACTAGACTAGCTCGTTGATCAAAGGTCGTTAAGGTTTCCTAACCATATACATGTGTTGTCATTTGATAATGGGGTCACATCATTAGGAGAATGATGTAATGGACAAGACCCATCCGTTAGCTTAGCATAATGATCGTTTAGTTTATTGCTATTGCTTTCTTCATGTCAAATACATATTCCTTCGATTATGAGAGCATGCAACTCCCGAATACCGCAGGAATACCTTATGTGCTATCAAACGTCACAATGTAACTGGGTGATCATAAAGATGCTCTACAGGTATCTCCGAAAGTGTTTGTTGAGTTGGCATAGATCGAGATTAGGATTTTTTACTCCGAGTATCGCAGATGTATCTCTGGGCCCTCTCGGTAATACACATCATAAGAAGCCTTGCAAGCAAAGTGACTAATGAGTTAGTTACAGGATGATGTATTACGGAACGAGTAAAGATACTTGTTGGTAATAAGATTGAACTAGGTATGAAGATACCGACGATCAATCTCAGGCTAGTAACATACCGACAGACAAAGGGAATTACGCATGTTGTCATAACGGTTCGACCTATAAAGATCTTCGTAGGATATGTAGGAGCCAATATGGGCATCTAGGTTCCACTATTGTTTATTGACCGGAGAGGTGTCTCAGTCATGTCTACATAGTTCTCGAACCCGTAGGGTCCGCACGCTTAACGTTCGTTGATGATATAGTGTTATACTCCCTCCGTTCCAGAATATAAAGTGTATCGATTTCCATGCAAGTCAATCATATAAATGCTTGACCAGGATTATAGGATAAAATAACAACATTTGTGATACCTAATAGATAAAATATGAAGCTACTTTTCATGATGGAGATTTAAATTTTGTATTTTGGATATTGATACATTTTTCGAAAAACTCAGTCAAACATGCACTCGTTTAACTTTTGAAAAAAAATACACCTTATATAAAGGAACAGAGGGAGTATGAGTTATATGTTTTGGTGACCGAATGTTGTTCGGAGTCGTGGATGAGATCACGGACATGACGAGGAGTCTCAAAATGGTCGAGACGTAAATATTGATATATAGGACGATGGTATTTGGACACCGGAAGTGTTTCGGGACTTACCAGGAAGGAATCGGGTCACTGGAAAGGGTTCCGGGCACCCCCCGGCAAGATATGGGCCTTATGGGCCAAAGGAGGGGCAGACCAGCCCACAAGGGGGCTGGTGCGCCCCTCCCTTGTTTGGCTAGCCCTAGGGAAGGAAAAGGGGGAGGGCTAGCCCATCCTGCCTTTCCCTCTCATGGGAGAAAGGAAAGTGGGCCGCCGCCCTCCCCTGCCTGTCCCCGCACTCCAAATAAGGAAAGGGGGCGCGGCTGGCGAGGGACCCCAAGTAGGATTCCTCCTGCTTGGGCGCCTCTTTTGGCTGCTCCTCCCTCCCTCCCACCTATATATATGTGGGAGGGGGCGCCTAGCACATAACAGCCAATTGCCTAGCCGTGTGCGGCGCCCCCTCCATCGTTTACATCCCCGATCATATTTTCGTAGTGCTTAGGCGAAGCCCTGCGGAGATCACTTCACCATCACCGTCACCATGCCTTCGTGCTGCCAGAACTCATCTACTACCTCGCTGTCTTGCTGGATCAAGAAGGCGGAGGACGTCACCGAGTTGAATGTGTGCAGAACGCGGAGGTGTCGTACGTTCGGTACTTGGTTGGAGCGCGAAGAAGTTCGACTACATTAACCGCGTTGTTAAACGCTTTAAACTTCTGGTCTACGAGTGGTACGACACACTCTTCCCTCTCGTTGCTATGCATCTCCATGGATAGATCATTGCATGCGCATAGAATTTTTTTTGTTTTCCATGCAACAATTCCCAACTGTTGGCGATAAGAGCGCGGTCGCGGGTGCCTTGGAAGTTGGCGATGAACTGCTCGCAGAGCTCATCCCACTAAGAAATCGACCCCTCCGGGAGGTGCATGAGCCACGAGCGCAAGTCCTCCTTGAGAACCATGGGGAAAAAATTTGCCATGACCTTGTCATCGCCATTCGCCGCATCGATGCTCAACGCGTAGAGCTGGAGGAACTCCGTCGGGTCGGGGACGCCGTCATAGCGCGGGGGCAACTTTGGCTTGAACTTGACTGGCCAGACCACCTGGCGCAGCTCACGGTTGAAAGCACGGCAGCCCGCGGTGCTCACGGGCACGCGCATGCAGGAGGAGCGCGGTCCTGGCGCCCACGCGTCGTAGCTTCCTGAACGGCCCAGTCTTAGTGCTGGCGCGGCGGTGCGAGGAGCGCACACGCGTCGTGTTGTGTCCGCTGCACCACCTGGCAGCTGGCCTCATCCCACGTCGGGTCGCCGGGCCGTGCTTCATGCCGGGGTTCGGCATCGTTGCTGCGCAAGGGAGGAGGTAGAGACACACCG
The DNA here is from genome assembly GCA_021605145.1 of Aegilops bicornis. Classification (NCBI taxonomy): domain Eukaryota; kingdom Viridiplantae; phylum Streptophyta; class Magnoliopsida; order Poales; family Poaceae; genus Aegilops; species Aegilops bicornis. The sequence goes on along the minus strand of CM038675.1, from coordinate 402,653,824 downwards.
TGCGCCACGTCGCCCGCTCGAGGAGGCGGGGGACAGAGCGAGTGGGAGAGTGCCGGGGCCTCGCCCGCGGCGTTGACGAGCTCGGTGATGCGGCCAAGCCAGGCATCGTAGCCTTTGTTGGCGGGGCGATAGCGCAATAGCTCCCACACCATGAGCAGCGCTGCCTGCACATTTGCTGGCCTGCGGCGAGCATGGGAAGATGAAGCCATAGCCGGAGTAAGAGAAGGCGTGGCGGTGTGGCCTTCGCGCTGCACGGACGGCGACAGAGAAGAATCCTGCTGCTCGTGAGCGGTAGGGTCAGTGGCAGCGTTGGCCGCGGCAGAAGCGGAGTTGCGGGGGCGGAGCGGCCCGCCGGTGCCGTTTGGGCGAAACAAGCAGCCCAACGCTCGGCACGAACACGGCGACTGTCGGCCATGGGGACGATGGAGCTGGAGCGAAACGAAGCGAAGGAGCTGCGGCACACCCCTACCTGGCACGCCCAATGTCGGAATCGGAGCTCCGTGGACCCTGGGAATGGTTCGAACTCCGGGGTGTGCACGAAGAACTTCGCTAAGCCTCTGCTTGCCGCTCACTATCTCACAGTGATGCTCCGTCGTGCTCGAGTGAGAAGGGAGAGGAATGGGACACCGAGATTTACCCAGGTTCGGGCCACCTTGCGGTGTAAAACCCTACTCCTGCTTTGTGGTGGATTGCCTCATGAGGAGGATGAGTATGAGAGTACAAGGTAGAACTGCCTTGGGAGGGCCCAAGGATCGATCAGATCCCTCTGTACGGCAGAGACTAACCTATATTTATACTGGCCCCGGTCCTCTTCCTCTAAGGCTTTAGGCGGGAAGGGATACCACAATGGCCAAATTAGAAGGGGGACAAGAGTGCACCCTATCCTGACTAAAGGTGGTCTTCGTCTGGAAAGCTTCGAGTCGTGACGCGCTAGTGGGCTCGGTGATGACCTCCGTCTTGCGGAGCCCGTGGTATTGGTCTTGTTGCACCAAAGAGGTAAGCTTTCGGGATTCCTTGGGAACCCACGCGCTGGCTTTGTCCCTCTAGCACCAAAGAGAAAATTGTCCTTTCCTGTGCCCGCTGGCACCCTCCTGACTCCATTAGTCATGGCTCACGTCACCGCGCGCCTCGTGAGGTGGGTGCGAGCCTACAGATGTCCGCTCCTCAGGAGACAACCTCGGGGGGGGGGGGGGCGCTCCTCAGGAGGCCTTGATGTAGTTCGCTTCACGAGGGACTTGTTCGTGAATTCTTGATGCTGGGTCGCGCAGGGCCGTTGGTGGAACCATATGTTGGGCCGTAGGCAAACGGGTCTGGGTATTGCCGGTGTCAAAACTGGCGGATCATGGGTAGGGGGTCCCGAACTGTGCATCTAGGATCGATGGTAACATGAGACGGGGGAAACGATGTTTACCCAGGTTCGGGCCCTCTCTATGGAGGTAATACCCTACTTCCTGCTTGATTGATCTTGATGAATATGAGTGTTACAAGAGTTGATCTACCACGAGATCGTAATGGCTAAACCCTAGAAGCCTAGCCTATGTGAATATGGTAATGAATGTATCTGTCCTTTCCAGACTATCCCCTTCGGTTTATATAGACACCGAGGGGATCTGGGGTTTACATGGAGTCAGTTACATAAGAAGGAATCTTCGGCCGCCAAGCTTGCCTTCCACGCCAAGTAGAGTCTAATCCGGACACAGGTACAGTCTTTGGCCTTCATGTCTTCGTAGCCCATCAGTCCGGCCCATGGATAACAGGTGAGACGCCCTAGGACCCCTTAGTCCAGGACTCCCTCAGTAACCCCTGAACCTGGCTTTCAATGATGAGGACTCCGGCGCGCAGATTGTCTTCGGCATTGCAAGGCGGGTTCCCTTTCTCCGAACTCCAAGATAGTCTTCGGATGCAATGATCATATCCGGACCTGTTACGCACACCATACACAACCGCAGAGAGAATATAATATTTGCAGGAATCTAATCTGTTGACAGCTTCTTTTCAACACGACATCGTGTCTGTCCGGTCATAATTCCAAACCGTTTTTCTTCTGCCAACCCATGTTTCGACACGCGGTTGCTATTGGCACGTCTTGTCGAAACAGAGATCATGTCCCCTTATTGCGGGATTCTCATCAATGCGGGCATGGGTAACTCAATCGTGCCGTTTATACAGCCCTTGGGAACAGGCGAATCCTAAGGCGAGTGAGAAGGCGTTTAACATTTGCTGCCTTTATAAGGGGATAAGGATGCTCCCTTCCTCTTCTCATGCTCTCTCTCCGTCTCCGCCTTTCCATCTCAAGCTCCAGCACCCAAGTTCTCATCTCCTTTCCACTCAAGCAACCATGTCCAGGTCTGGTGGTCAGGGCAAGTGGATGGTCTCCTCTGTCAAGGAGGAGGACATTACTGAGCTCCGGGCGGCCGGATATTTGGCGAAGGAGATCGCCCATCGTCTGCCGGCCGAGGGACAAGTCGTCCCCACGCCGGAGCCCACAAAGAGGGTAGTATTAATCCCCCATTTCTTCCGTGGGCTAGGGTTTCCATGCTACCTCTTGAGCACTGCATTGGTTTTCCCTGAAGATGAAAGGGTGATGCAGCACAGTAGCGTAAGTATTTCCCTCAGTTTTTGAGAACCAAGGTATCAATCCAGTAGGAGGCTACGCATGAGTCCCTCGTGACCGCACAATACAAATAAATCCTCGCAACCAACGCGATAAGGGGTTGTCAATCACTTCACGGTCACTTACGAGAGTGAGATCTGATAGATATGATAGAATAATATTTTTTGGTATTTTTGTGATAAAGATGCAAAGTAAAATAAAAGCAAAGTAAAAAACCAAAGGAAATAACTAAGTGTTGGAAGATTAATATGATGAAGATAGACCCCGGGGCCATAGGTTTCACTAGTGGCTTCTCTCAAGAGCATAAGTATTTTACGGTGGGTGAGCAATTCTTGTTGAGCAATTGACAGAATTGAGCATAGTTATAAGAATATCTAGGTATGATCATGTATATAGGCATCATGTCCGAGACAAGTAGACCGACTCCTTTTGCATCTACTACTATTACTCCACTCATTGATCGCTATCCAGCTGCATCTAGAGTATTAAGTTCATGAAAACAGAGTGGCGCCTTAAGCAAGATGACATGATGTAGAGGGATAAATTCATGCAATATGATAAAAACCCCATCTTGTTATCCTCGATGGCAACAATACAATACGTGCCTTGCTGCCCCTCACATCCTTTGGGAAAGGACACCGCAAGATTGAACCCAAAGCTAAGCACTTCTCCCATTGCAAGAAAGATCAATCTAGTAGGCAAAACCAAACTGATAATTCAAGAGACTTGCAAAGATAACCAATCATACATAAAAGAATTCAGAAAAGATTCAAATATTGTTCATAGATAATCTTGATCATAAACCCACAATTCATCGGTCTCAACAAACACACCGCAAAAAATAAGATTACATCGAATAGATCTCCACGAGAGGGGGAGAACATTGTATTGAGATCCAAAAAGATAGAAGAAGCCATCTAGCTACTAACTATGGACCCGAAGGTCTGAAGTAAACTACTCACACTTCATCGGAGAGGCTATGGAGTTGATGTAGAAGCCCTCCGTGATGCTCCGGAACAGGCACCAAGATGGGATATCGTGGGTACAGAAGGTTGCGGTGGTGGAATTAGTTTTTGGCTCCGTATCTGATCGTTTGGGGGTACGTAGGTATATATAGGAGGAAGGAGTACGTCGGTGGAGCAACAGGGGGCCCACGAGGGTGGAGGGCGCGCCCTGGGGGGTGGGCGCGCCCCCTACCTCGTGGCTTCCTCCTTTGTTTCTTGACGTAGGGTCCAAGTCTCCCGGATCATAATCTTCCTAAAAATCACGTTCCCGAAGGTTTCATTCCGTTTGGACTCCGTTTGATATTCCTTTTCTTCGAAACTCAAATAGGCAAAAACAACAATTACGGGCTGGGCCTCCGGTTAATAGGTTAGTCCCAAAAATAATATAAAAGTGGATAATAAAGCCCAATAATGTCCAAAACAGTAGATAATATAGCATGGAGCAATAAAAATTATAGATACGTTGGAGACGTATCAAGCATCCCTAAGCATAATTCCTGCTCGTCCTCGAGTAGGTAAATGATAAAAAAGATAATTTTTGATGTGGAGTGCTACTTGGCATAATTTCAATGTAATTCTTCTTAATTGTGGTATGAATATTCAGATCCGAAAGATTCAAGATCAAAGTTCATATTGACATAAAAATGATAATACTTCAAGCATACTAACTAAGCAATTATGTCTTCTCAAAATAACATGGCCAAAGAAAGTTCATCCCTACAAAATCATATAGTTTAGTCATGCTCCATTTTCGTCACACAAGAATGCTCTCATCATGCACAACCCTGATGACAAGCCAAGCAATTGTTTCATACTTTAGAAATCTCAAACCTATAAACTTTCACGCAATATATGAGCGCGAGCCATGGACATAGCACTATGGGTGGAATAGAATATGATGATGGGGGTTACGTGGAGAAGACAAAAAAGAGAAAGTCTCACATCAACGAGGCTAATCAATGATTTATGGAGATGCCCATCGATTGATGTTAATGCAAGGAGTAGGGATTGCCATGCAACGGATGCACTATAGCTATAAATGTATGAAAGCTCAACAAAAGAAACTAAGTGGGTGTGCATCCAACTTGGTTGCTCACGAAGACCTAGGGCACTTGAGGAGGCCCATTGTTTGAATATACAAGCCAAGTTCTATAATGAAAAATTCCCACTAGTATATGAAAGTGACAAAACAAGAGACTCTCTATCATGGAGATTATGGTGCTACTTTGAAGCACAAGTGTGGCAAAGGATAGTAGCATTGTCCCTTCTCTCTTTTTCTCTCTTTTTTTGGGCCTTCTTTTTTTTATGGCCTTTCTCTCTTTTTTTATTCCTCACTTGGGACAATGCTCTAGAAAATGATGATCATTACACTTCTATTTATTTACAACTCAATGATTACAACTCGATACTAGAACAAAGTATGACTATATATGAATGCATCTAGCGGTGTGCCGGGATATGCAATGAACCAAGAGTGACATGTATGAAAGAATTATGAATGGTGGCTTTGCCACAAATACTATGTCAACTACATGATCATGCTAGCAATATGACAATGATGAATGTGTCATGATAAACGGAATGGTGGAAAGTTGCATGGCAATATATCTCAGAATGGCTATGGAAATGCCATAATAGGTAGGTATGGTGGATGTTTTGAGGAAGATATAAGGAGGTTTATGTGTGAAAGAGCGTAGCATATCACGGGTTTGGATGCCGTGAAGTTTGCACCAACTCTCAATGTGAGAAAGGGCAATGCACGGTACCGAAGAGGCTAGCAATGATGGAAGGGTGAGAGTGCGTATAATCCATGGACTCAACATTAGTCATAAAGAACTCACATACTTATTGCAAAAATCTACAAGTCATCAAAAACCAAGCACTACGCGCATGCTCCTAGGGGATAGATTAGTAAGAAAAGACCATCGCTCGTCCCCGTCCGCCACTCATAAGGAGGACAATCAAAGAACACCTCATGTTTCAAATTTGTTACATAACGTTTACCATACATGCATGCTACTGGACTTGCAAACTTCAACACAAGCATTTCTCAAATTCACAACTACTCAACTAGCATGACTTTGATATTATTACCTCCATATCTCAAAACAATCATCAAGCATCAAACTTCTCTTAGTATTCAACACACTCATAAGAAGTTTTTACTATTCTTGAATATCTAGCATATTAAGATTATTTAAGCAAACTGCCATGCTAATTAAGACTCTCAAAATAATCTAAGTGAAGCTTGAGAGATAAATAGTTTCTATAAAACAAATCCACCACCGTGCTCTAAAAGATATAAGTGAAGCACTAGAGCAAAACTATATAACTCAAAAGATATAAGTGAAGCAAAAAGATTATTCTAATAATTTCCAAATCATGTATGGCTCTCTCAAAAGGTGTGTACAACAAGGATGCTTGTGGTAAACTAAAAATCAAAGACTCAAATCATACAAGACGCTCCAAGGAAAACACATATCATGTGGTGAATAAAAATATAGCTTCAAGTAAAGTTACCGATGGAACTAGACGAAAGAGGGGATGCCTTCCGGGGCATCCCCAAGCTTTGGCTTTTTGGTGTCCTTAGATTATCTTGGGGGTGCCATGGGCATCCCCAAGCTTAGGCTCTTGCCGCTCCTTGTTCGATAATCCATCAAAAATCTTTAACCCAAAACTTGAAAACTTCACAACACAAAACTCAACAGAAATCTCGTGAGCTCCGTTAGCGAAAGAAAACAACAGACCACTTCAAGGTACTGTAATGAACTCATTATTTATTTATATTGGTGTTCAACCTACTATATTCCAACTTCTCTATGGTTTATAAACTATTTTACTAGCCATAGATTCATCAAACTAAGCAAACAACACACGAAAAACAGAATCTGTCAAAAACAGAACATTCTGTAGTAATCTGTAACTAACACAACTTCTGGAACTCCAAAAAATCAGACAAACTAGGAAGACCTAGGAAATTTCTTTATTGATCAGCAACAATTGGAATCATTATTTTATCACGTTCTTATGATTTTTAACAATTGTTTTCGTGAACGGAAAGTTTCTGGAAATTTCTGCAAGATCAAATAACTATCATCCAAGAAGATCCTATAGGTTTAACTTGGCACAAACACTAATTAAAACATAAAAACACATCTATCCAGAGGCTAGAACAAATATTTATCCCTAAACAGAATCAAAAAGCAAAAAACTAAAATAAATTTGGGTTGCCTCCCAACAAGCGCTATCGTTTAACGCCCCTAGCTAGACATAAAAGCAAGGATAGATCTAGGTATTGCCATCTTTGGTTTTCAACTTTTTAGCGGAATCAAGCTCGAATCCGGGAGGTTATTTATGTTTCCCTTCATATTCTGAAATTTTTAGATCTAAAGAATCCAACCGCTTATTGCAAAGAGTAATCAACATATTCATGCGGTGAATATTTCCGCTGACGTTCTTAAGAGGTTCAAGAGACTTTTGTAAAATCTTAGTAACTTCACAAAAAAATTCAAAAACTTGTGTCTCTTCCTGGGTAGGATGAGGCCTCTTTTGTTGAGGTACTGTTCCCACTATACCTTCTATAATTTCAAGCGCAATATGGGGATCAATTTCAATAAAATTGCTTTTGGCAACGCAATCCAAAAGTTGTCTAAGGGACATATTTAATCCAACATAGAAATTGTGAAGCAAAATTCTCAGGTTTACTTCAGAGGTACAATTATGATAAGACTCCATTATCCTCAACCAGGCATCTTTTAAGTTTTCTCCTTGTCTTTGTTTGAAGTGAAAGACTTCAAACTCAGGGGACAATGGAGTGGATAAGGGACTAGCCATAGTGACAAGCAACGGAAAAGAGGCGGGGGGAAAAGAGAGGGCGAATAAAACGGCAAGGGTGAAGTGGGGGAGAGGAAAACAAGAGGCAAATGGCAAATAATGTAATGCGGGAGACAAGGAATTGTGATGGGTACTTGGTATGTTGACTTTTGCGTAGACTCCCCGGCAACGACACCAGAAATCCTTCTTGCTACCTCTTGAGCACTGTGTTGGTTTTCCCTTGAAGAGGAAAGGGTGATGCAAAGACAAGATGGCGTAAGTATTTCCCTCAGTTTTTAGAACCAAGGTATCAATCCAAAGAGGAGGCTACGCCATGAGTCCCTCGCACCTTCACAATACAAATAAATCCTCACAACCAACGCGATAAGGGGTTGTCAATCCCTTCATGGTCACTTACGAGAGTGAGATCTGATAGATATGATAGGATAATATTTTTTGGTATTTTTGTGATAAAGATGCAAAGTAAAATAAAAGCAAAGTAAAAAAGCAAAGGAAATAACTAAGTGTTGGAAGATCAATATGATGAAGATAGACCCGGGGGCCATAGGTTTCACTAGTGGCTTCTCTCAAGAGCATAAGTATTTTACGGTGGGTGAACGAATTACTGTTGAGCAATTGACAGAATTGTGCATAGTTATGAGAATATCTAGGTATGATCATGTATATACGCATCATGTCCGAGACAAGTAGACCGACTCCTGCCTGCATCTACTACTATTACTCCACTCATCGACCGCTAGCCAGCATGCATCTAGAGTATTAAGTTCATGAAAACGGAGTAACGCCTTAAGCAAGATGACATGATGTAGAGGGATAAATTCATGCAATATGATAAAAAAAACCCATCTTGTTATCCTCGATGGCAACAATACAATACGTGCCTTGCTGCCCCTCATCCTTTGGAAAGGACACCGTAAGATTGAACCCAAAGCTAAGCACTTCTCCCATTGCAAGAAAGATCAATCTAGTAGGCCAAACCAAACTGATAATTCGAAGAGACTTGCAAAGATAACCAATCATACATAAAAGAATTCAGAAAAGATTCAAATATTGTTCATATATAATCTTGATCATAAACCCACAATTCATCTGTCTCAACAAACACACCGCAAAAAGAAGATTGCATTGAATAGATCTCTACGAGGGAGGGGGAGAACATTGTATTGAGATCCAGAAAGATAGAAGAAGCCATCTAGCTACTAACTATGGACCCGAAGGTCTGAAGTAAAGTACTCACACTTCATCGGAGAGGCTATGGTGTTGATGTAGAAGCCCTCCGTGATGGATGCCCCCTCCGGCGGAGCTCCGGAATAGGCCCCAAGATGGGATCTCGTGGGTACAGAAGGTTGCGGCGGTGGAATTTGGCTCCGTATTTGATCGTTTGGGGTTATGTAGGTATATATAGGAGGAAGGAGTACGTCGGTGGAGTAACAGGGGGCCCACGAGGGTGGAGGGCGCGCCCCCTACCTCGTGGCTTCCTCTTTTGTTTCTTGACGTAGGGTCCAAGTCTCCCGGATCATAATCTTCCTAAAAATCACGTTCCCGAAGGTTTCATTCTGTTTGGACTCTGTTTGATATTCCTTTTCTGCGAAACTCTGAAATAGGCAAAAAAAAACAGCAATTCTAGGCTCGGCCTCCGGTTAATAGGTTATTCCCAAAAATAATATAAAAGTGGATAATAAAGCCCAATAATGTCCAAAATAGTAGATAATATAGCATGGAGCAATCAAAAATTATAGATACGTTGGAGACGTATCATTCCGCTCCACCCTTTCGTCCGTGGGCTGATGTATTATTACGGGATAGATTTCCATGATCTGTCCCTGAATTCCTTCCTCAACATCTCGGCATTTATCATCGTGTGTGAGGCCTTCCTCCGCATCCATCCCCACTTCAAGTTGTGGCTCAAAGTCTTCAACGAGAAGCCGAAGGTGGTGGATGGCCAACACGCGGAGTGCGAAGGAGCCATGGTGAGCAAGCTCTCCAACTTTCCTGGCCTAAAGGCACTTTTGTGGAGACAGTAAAGGAATGGCAGAAGCCGTGGTTCTACATCACAGAACCCCGCGGCACCACCTGGGCCACAGCCACCGAATTCCGCTCCGGTGCTCCCATGCGACTCACCTCCTGGGTCGAGAAGAGTCCGGACTGGTGTTCACCTGACGAGCTGATAGCGCTGCAGACGCGCGTTCAAATCATGGTGACCAAGAACGTCAAGCTTGTTGACATCATCCAGGTGATGCTAGTGTCAGGACCCCGATTCTAAGTCACACTTATCTAGCCTGTAACACCTCATATCACATTGCGGCCTCAAGCACGGTATTCCCACGGGTGTCGCCTTACAATGGCCTGGGACCGTTTGTGCCTTTTGGCTCACGTATATGATAGTGTCGGTAGCATACATATGACAGAGAACCCGGGCCGACATGGCTAGTCGTGAACCCAAAGCGGCGCTAACTTACGGGGACAGGCATACATGAATCAACATCGAGCATGTCGGTCAAAGAACGCAGAATCCGGGCTGTAACCTTTGGGCTAACAGGACTCCGGGAACCCGGGCTGTAGCAGGCTAGGCAGGACTCCGGATGTCACCGCGTGACATTTCCCCGAAGGGACAGACATAGGAACGAAGTGAAACACATGCCGGCTAGTCAAGTGTCCTGAGCATTAGTGCCGGGCTAGCAGGACTCCGGTGAACCGGGCTGTAGCGGACTACTATGGCTCATGGAAGCACTAGACTACATTTCCCCATAAGAGAGGCTGCCAAGGATAAACAACTAGATTGTCGAATCCCACACATACCAAGCATTTCAATCATACACACAATATGCTTGATATGTGTAAATACAACATGGCATCACAACAAAACTCCACAACTCAAGTACTTTATTTAAAGGCTCCGGAGAGCCATACATAACATGTTCATACAGATAGGGGTCACATGACCCGACACTCAAGTCATACAAACATAAAGGCACATGCGGAAGCAAACTTGTCTGAGTACAAACAACTAGAAAGAAAGAAGGCTTGACGAAGCCTGTCTATCTACATAGGTACCTTCACAAGCTCAGATCACCACCTAGGTGGCAAGTCACTCGTCAATGTCGAGATCTACATAGAACCCATCGGAGGGGGCGGTGTTGTCGTCTGAAAACAGTAATTAAAGCAACATGAGTACAAAGGTACTCAGCAAGTCTTTCAACAGATCCTACTATACATGCACATTCTCAAGAAGGTAGTGGAGTTATTGCAGCAATCCAGCTTTGACTCCTGGCTAAGCTATCCTACAAGACACCACTTGTAAAATAGTTTTCACACACGAGTCCACTAATCACCATCACAATACTCCACCGTTGATCCTCCCTCGTCATCCTACGAGAGGGCCATCCGCGGTACTCACACTTATCTTGAGTCTTTTAGTGGTAACCATTAACTTGTCTATGAACTGCATAAGCGACCAAGTAGTCCTTTACCGCGGACGCGGCTATTCGAATAGTTTTCTACCCTGCAGGGCTGTACTTCTTCACACACGCTTTCACCACTTATTGCCGTTTACACGACATGTACTCGGCAACCTTCAAGCGGAAGCCCATCGAGGGTGTCGGCCATGACCTGACTAAACACACGAGTCCCTAGTCCAGGTTTATCGCCTATTCGGGTTCCATCCGCAAGGAAATCTGGACGGGGTGTCCTCAACGGCCCCAAACAATGTGTGCAGGGTTCCCGAGACACCAAACGGGCGACTCGGTACACCGGGCCACGAGCCTACCGCATCACAGCCCACCCCTAAGGTCAGCGCCACAAGACGGCCTCCAAAGAACTACAAACACCAGAAACTACTTGCAACTCCTGGACAGAGGATGGGGTGGTTAATAAGTCGAGATAGTCAATTAAGGATCCCAATGTGTGGTAGTAGCTGAATCTTAAATCACGCATACAGATCTCGGTTCTTAAGGACGGCCTCAATGAAACAACCCACCATGTACTCCTACATGGCCTCTCATCGATACCTTTACCAAATCATGTTCAACACTTCACTCTCATTGTCGACACAACCATTCACTCTAGTCCATCACCCCGATGAGCGGACGACACGACTCTAAGCATAGCAAGCATAGCATGGTAGGAAACACAAACATGGCTCAATAAACTCCTACACATGCTAGTGGGTTTCATCTAGTTACTCTGGCAATGACAGGTCATGCAGAGGAAGTGGGTTCAACTACCGCAACACACACCAGTTTGAAACGCGTTGTCTTAATGCAGTAAACGAGAGCAGAATCAAGAAGATGGGTTTGTATCGAAATGATCAATGGGGTTGCTTGCCTGACAAAGTGGTAGTGGGATACTGCCCTTCAGTTGGATACTCGTGAATATCCTTGGAGGCCGAACCTACCACGAAGAACACATCAAAACACAATCATCACAAGGCAATATGCAACAATATGATGCATGCAATGACATGGCAAAATGAGTGTGTTTGGGCTAATGCAACTTGGAACGGATTAGCTTGAGTTCATTTGAATCAAGGATTCAAATGCTAACCCAAGTAAGAGGTCATATTAGTGCATTTACTTGTTTCACCTAAACAGCAAGGTTAAAGTGTTCTGACATGCATGAAACCAGTACAGATGGAAAGATTGGATTTTTCTGATCAAATTTCATATATAAATCTTTGCATTTGCAGTTACAGATTAATTTCTACGAATTTTTGAAGTTTGTAGTATTTTCCAGAATTTCCTGTATAAGAATAATTCCAGTAAATGATTTACTACGTCAGCATTGCGTCAGGGTGACGTCATCAGTCAACAGAGACGGTCTAGGTCAACCCTGACCTGTGGGTCCCGTCTGTCAGTGTCAATTAAACTAACTAAGTTTAGTTAGCATTAAACTAATACTAACTTAGTTTAGTTAGTGGCCTGGGGTCCACACGTCAGTGACCCACGGGTCAAACCAGGCCCACCGACATGGCGATGGGTCAACTTCGCTGGCGTTAGCCGCCGGCGAGGCCAGACGCGGCGGTGGGGTGCGGGTTTCATGCTCCGGCGACCAAATGGGCAGCGGAGACCATCTACGAGTAGCTAGGGGTGAGCTGCGTCGAGTGGTGGTGGCGGTTGGGCTTGGGGTCGCCGGAAACGACGCCGGCGACGAGCTGTGCGGCTGCCAGAGTTCGACTGAACTCAGGCTCGTCATTAGGGGGCACGACAAGGGGCTCGCGGTGGTGCTACGGGTTCCTCGTGATGGGTGAGTGTGTTGGACACGGTGGTGTGGCCGGTGGGTGGCTGGAGCAACGTCGGCGACGAGCTCGGCGGCGGCGCGTGCGGTGATGCTTCGTGCAGTCGCTACGGTGCTCGAGAGAGAGAACGGAGAGGATGGAAAGGTGGCTAAGCTCACGGCGATCACGTCGGAGCAGTCGGCGAGGTCGGGGATGAGCTGATGCGGCGGTAAAGGCGAAGGGGATCTCCGGCGATGGCAGAGTCGGGCAAGGTTGTTGCAGTGTCTTCGGGGCTCGGCCTGCTCGAAGGAGAGGAGGGCGTCGGAGCTTCTGGACACGGTGGCGCGGCGCAAGGACGACGGAGAGCGCGGCTACGTCGGCGGTGGGGCGGCAGGTGCGTCGGCCATGGGGAGAGAGGGCGAGGGAGAGAGGCAGGGGGCGAATGGATGTGTCCGGGGGGGTCGGGGCGGCGACGTGCGGCTCGCCCAGGTGTCCAGGGGCGCGGGTGGCAAGCAGGTGGTGCCGTGGCGAGCTTCGCGCCAAGGCGTCACCTCCCTGCACTGGCGGGGAAAGAAGTAGGCTGGCAGCACGGGCCAGATGTACTGGGCCGCCAGGTGGGCTGGGTGGTGGGTTGCTGCTAGGTAAGTCGTTTCCTTTTATTTTATGTTTTCTTTTATTTCTGCAAGTTTGTGGCATTTCTAAAAATACCTAGGCATTTCCAAAAATCACCAAACTGCACATGCTCACTGTATGGGACATATCCAACATGAAACATTTCAGTTTGGGATTATTTGGACATTTAAAATATTTACTAGCATTTAAATGCCCAATTGCAAGTTACATATGATTTAATTCAATGATCTTATGATGACCTAGAAAATTGTGAACCCATTTTGTTATAGGTTCTAACCCAAGACAAAAAGGGTGGACTTTTTAGAAGGGCATTTCAGGTTCATTGAAAATGATTTTAGTAAACCCTAGTTGTTTTCAGGGGGGTGCTGGGGGTTCTGTCATCCCCATTTTAAGTTTCCGGAAAAGTAAACATGATGCAACACTCTAATGTATGAACGAGCTAGGATGTGACAACTCACCCCCACTCAAAAGAATCTCGTCCCGAGATTTAGGATCCTCCGGGAAGAAGGTGGGGTAATCAAGTCGAAGACGATCCTCCATTTCCCAAGTAGCTTCTTTGTCGGAATGGTGTGACCATTGAACCTTGAGAAACTTGATATTCTGGCGTCGAGTGGTACGCTCGGCTTGATCAAGGATACGAACGGGATATTCTCGATATGTGAGATTACCTTGGAGATCAAGCGTTTCGTGGTCCACTCCATGGATAGGATCCAAGAAGCAACGCCTGAGTTGAGAAACGTGGAAGACATCATGAACTCTGGAAAGATGCGGAGGTAGTTCCAATTGGTAGGCAACTTCTCCTCATTTGGCAAGAATGCGAAAGGGTCCAATGTAACGAGGAGCCAGTTTGCCTTTGATACCGAAACGATGGGTTCCCTTCAAAGGAGTAACCCGAGGTAAGCGTTCTCGCCAACTTCATAAGTCACGAGCTTATGTTTGCGGTCATATTGGCTCTTTTGGCAAGATTGGGATGTTTTCAATTTCTCACGAATAATGCGAACCTGCTCTTCTGCTTCCTGGATCATATCCGGGCCAAAGAGTTGTCTTTCCCCGGTTTCTGACCAGTTAAGAGGCGTTCGGCATTTCCGTCAATAGAGAACTTAGAAAGGAGCTTGCCCAAGCTAGCTTGGTAACTATTGTTATAAGCGAACTCGATGAATGGAAGGCATTTCTCCCAATCCATACCGAAAGAGATGACAGAAGCTCAGAGCATATCCTCCAGAATTTGATTGACACGTTCTACTTGACCACTTGATTGAGGGTGGAAGGCGGTGCTAAAGGAGAGACGAGTTCCCATAGCATTTTGGAAACTTTCCCAAAATCGAGAGGTGAAGAGACTTCCACGGCCTGAGTTAATCTCCAATGGAACACCATGAAGAGACACTATTCGGGAGATGTACAAGTCAGCTAGCTGGCTAGCGGTTATACTCTCACGAACAGGTAGGAAGTGGGCTACTTTGGAAAGACGATCGACAACGACGAAGATAGCATTATTCCCTCTCTTGGTCCTGGGAAACCCGGTAATGAAATCCATACCGATTTTATCCCATCTCCATTCAGGAATAGCCAAAGGTTGAAGGGTGCCAACAGGCCGTTGATGCTCTACTTTAACACAACGACAGACGTCGCAATTAGCAATGTATTGAGCGATTTCTCTCTTCATCCTAGTCCACCAAAACCTCTGGCGTAGGTCTTGATACATTTTAGTACTACCGGGATGAATGGTGAGAGGAGATTCACGAGCCTCCTTAAGGATCAATTGCCGTAGCTGTTGTTTCTTGGGAACCACTAGGCGGTTCTCGAAGAAGACAACACCTCGCTCATCCATGGAGAAACATTTAGCAGCTCCGCTATCAATGTTCTCCTTGATCCGAGATATTCCTCTATCATACTGCTAAGCGGTTATGAATTGATCCGTAAGGTTAGGTTTCGCCACCAGGGTGGATAGGAATCCTCGAGGAACTATGTGAAGGTTGAGCTTACGAAATTCCTCGTGGAGAAGTGGTCGAATTTGTTGTAACATCAGGTTGTTACAATAAGATTTACGACTTAGCACATCAGCCATGACGTTGGCTTTGCCCGGGGTGTAAGCTATTCCTAATTCGTAATCCGTGATCAACTCGACCCAACGTCTTTTCCTGACATTCAAATCCGGTTGGGTGAAGATGTATTTCCGACTTTGGTGATCGGTGTAAATCTTGCAGCGATTACTGAGAAGGTAATGTCGCCATGTTTGGAGTGCATGGACTACAGCAGCAAGCTCTAGATCATGTGTGGGATAGTTATCCTCATGTGTACTATCGAGAAGCGTAGGCAATCACATGACGATCTTACATGAGCATGCAACCTAGTCCTTGTCGCGAGGCGTTGCAATAGATAATGAAGTCCTTCGAAAAATCTGGTGGCACGAGTACGGGAGCAGATGTCAAGCGTCTTTTCAGTTCTTGAAAGTTGAACTCGCACTGTGGGTTCCACTCGAACTTTTTATCTTTCTTGAGGAGTTCAGTTAGAGGTTTAGCAACCTTGGAGAAATTCTCGACAAAGCGGCGACAGTAGCTCGCTAAGCCAAGGAAACTCCGAACTTGCTTGACTGTTTCAGGTGGAGTCCAATCATGGATGGCTTGAACTCGCTCGGATTGAAAGCAATACCCTTACCAGATATTACATGGCCTAGATAGGTCACTTCTGGCAACCAAAATTCACACTTGGAGAACTTGGCATAAAGGTGGTGCTCACGAAGTTTCATCAATACTAGCCTTAGATGCTCGGCATGTTCTTCCTCATTCTTGGAGTAGATGAGTATATCATCGAGGTATAACAACGAATTTATCCAAATACTCCATGAAGATCGAGTTCATTAAACGAGAGAAGGTGGATGGGGCATTGGTTAAACCGAAGGAGATGACGGTGTACTCGTACTGGCCATAACGAGTAACAAAGGCTGTTTAGGAATGTCCCCGTTCTTGATCTTGATTTGATGGTAGCCCAACCACAAATCCATTTTGGAAAAGATTGAGGATCCAGCGAGTTAATCATACAGATCGTTGATCCTGGGGAGCGGATACTTGTTCTTGATAGTGACCAGGTTGACAGTTCGGTAATCCACAACCATCAGATCCGTTCCATCCTTCTTCTTGACGAAGAGGACGGGGCAAGCCCATGGAGAAGAACTAGGACGGATGAAACCCTTTTTGAAGGACTCATCGAGTTGTTTCTTAAGCTCGGCTAGTTCTAGGGGTGCCATCTTATAGGGTCTTCTAGAGATTGGGACGGTTCCTGGAACAAAGTCTATCACGAACTCGACATCCCTGTCAGGTGGAATACCTGGCAGTTCTTCTGGAAAGACATCCGGGAAGTCACGGACTACCGGGATATCTTCAAGGTCTGGAAGAGGGTTGGCATTTAGGGAGTAGAGCTGACGCTTAGACACTCGGGTCAAAACATTGGACCTCTTGCCCGATGGATGGGTAAGTTGAGCAGTTCTAGTAGAGCAATCAATCTTAGCATAATGGGTTGACATCCACCCATTCCCAAGATGATGTTTATGTCCGAGGACTTGAGAGCTATTAGTGATGCAAGGAAGACCAATCTTTCGACAAGAATTTCATTTCCATGACTTATTCTAGAGGTTTGCCATCTAGAACCAGGAGTTTGAATTTCCATGGAGGTGGGCATGTCACTAATGTGGTGTTGTGCAATCGAGCATAGCTCTCAAAAATAAATGAATGAGATGCTCCAGTATCGAAAAGAACAGTTGCCGGATGGCAATTAACAAGGAACGTACCAAGGACGACGTTGGGATCATCATGAGTCTCCTCAGCTGAGACATAGTTGACATGACCACGTGCAGTGGTGGTTGGCTTGGCGTAGTAAGTCTTTCCCGCTGGCTTGCCACGGCCAACAGACTTTCCAGGCTGATTGGGGTTGTTCTGGGGGGACTCGCGCAGGTAGTGACCCATCTCTCCACACTTGAAGCATGTCACAACATTGGGGCGTGGAGCAGCATTAGCAGCGGGGTTACCATAGGCCTTGGGTGGTGCATACTACTGGTTGGGGCGAGACGCCTCAAAGGATGGCCTCGGAGTGAACCTGGGTGGCAGGGCTGTGTTTGGAATCCAGACCCGGCGCTTCTGCGATCCAGAGCCGGATGAAGAACCAAAGTCATGGGAGTGCTTGGGTGAAGCGTCATAGTCAGTCTGACCTGTCTCAGCACTGATGGCCTTATTGACCAGCTTCTGGAAGGTGGTGCACTCGTGCAGACGAAGATCATGGCAAAGCTCACGGCTAAGTCCCTTGCGGAACCTTGCCCGCTTCTTGGCGTCGGTGGATACCGCTTCAGGAGCATAACGTGCCAGGTTTCCAAATTCATGGTTGTATGCATCCATAGTCAGTGTGCCTTGGGTGAAATTGCAGAACTCTTCCCTCTTACGATCCATGAGACCTTCCGGGATGTGATGCTCATGGAAAGCCTCGCTGAATTCAGCCCAAGTAGTGATTTGGCCGGCTGGGCGCATAGCCTCAAAGATTTCCCACCAAAGGCTAGTAGGGCCTTCGAGGTGATAGGCAGCGTAGGTAACCTTATCAGCTTCGGCTACGTTGGCAGAACGTACCTTATGGGTGATGCTGCGAAGCCAATCATCCGCATCGAGGGGCTCGACGGAATGATTAAACTTCGGTGGGTACAACTTGACAAAGTCATTGATTGACACCAAGTCGTTCCTCTAATGACGTGCAGTATTCTGCTCAATTCGTTCTAGCAAGCGGTTGATCTCACGCTTGTTTCTTTCTGTCTCCAGTATAACTTCGGCCAGAGAAGGCGGTTGAGGCAGATTCTCATCCCTAGCTGCACTGGCTTCACCCTGCTCCGAGGCGGCAGGGTTGTTGCGGGTGTTGACCATCCTAAAAACAAGACAACGGTTTAGACAAGGATGGCAAAATCTTGGCAAGGAAGTGCGGGATGTAATGGACGACATGGAATGCTGAGATGTTCATTTGTATGACATGGTAATATAGAAACTGCCATATATACACCATCGGTCATACACACCGTACATAGTTTAGTACAAGCCCCATCTAGAGTACAACTACGGTGAAAGACGATACATCTCATTGGAGGCATTCCAAGCTCCTATACATTATTTTTCTACACCTCCGGAACGTGATACACACCAAGTCGTATCCCACGAGTCACGCAGGACTGTGGAGAATACAACTGTTACAATACTAGTGAAACTACTACCAACTCAGACGTCTCGTAGTAATCTTCATAAAGATTACCACCATGTCCCGAGCTGAACATGATCATCCGGAAACAATCGGATCAGGAGCCTGCGGTCCATAAGGACTCGGATGTGGCCTTGGTCCAACAAACGGTGGCAGACGGGGTCCACGAGGAGGGGTGATGCCTCCTACATCACGTCATTCCATACAATCTGGCAGACCAGACCGCACGGGGTACAAGTCCCTCTTGTCCATATACCCAGCCTGCACGGCAGGTGCAAACCATGTCAGAGTGGCCCAGTGATCAGAACGAGCGTTGAAGAGCTCCATTCGCAAGGCACGATTCTCATGGTCCTTGTCCTCAAGCATCTCGGTGGTGGTGCGGAGTAGTGAATCCTCATTGGTAGAGTCACAGTAAATAGCCTGATAGTACCTGAGGGAGTCCCGGACTAGGGGGTGTCTGGATAGCCGGACTATCATCACGGCCGGACTCCAAGACTATGAAGATACAAGATTGAAGACTTCGTCCCGTGTCCGGATGGGACTTTCCTTGTCGTGGAAGGCAAGCTTGGCGATACGGATATGTAGATCTCCTACCATTGTAACCGACTGTGTAACCCTAACCTATCCGGTGTCTATATAAACCGGAGGGTTTTAGTCCGTAGGACGAACAACAATCATACCATAGGCTAGCTTCTAGGATTTAGCCTCCTTGATCTCGTGGTAGATCTACTCTTGTACTACCCATATCATCAATATTAATCAAGCAGGAGTAGGGTATTACCTCCATCGAGAGGGCCCGAACCTGGGTAAAAACATCGTGTCCCTTGTCTCCTGTTACCATCCGCCTAGACGCATAGTTCGGGACCCCCTACCGACGGTTTTGACACCGACATAGGTTCTTTCAATGAGAGTTCCTGCGTAGCCGTCACCAATAGGCCCGATGGCTCCTTCGATCATCAACAACGACGCGGTCCAGGTGAGATTTTTCTCCCGGACAGATCTTCGTGTTCGGCGGCTTTTACCGCGGGCCAATTCGCAGCCATCCTGGAGCAGATCGAAGCTACGCCCTGGCCATCGTGTCAGATTTGGAAGTTTGAACTATATGGCCGATATCCACGGAGACTTGATCTTCGACGGATTCGAGCCGCAGCCAAGCGCGCCGCCTTTGTCTCGATGGGCATGATCTAGCTCTGCAATTTAACGAAGGCCTGGAGGCCGCACCAGCATCCGCTCCGACCCTTAATCCGGAGCCGGATTCCCCGATCGAGGACGAGTGGTTGGACCCCGCCTCGGGGGCTACAATCTCTACGGCGATTGAGCCGAACTCCATCCCTGTCCTTTGCAAAGACCTCGACTCCAGGGTACCGGACTCCTCTCCGGACTCCGAACCCTCCGCGCCCCTGCCAATCGAATCCGATTGGGCGCCCGTTATGGAGTTCACGGCCGCGGACATCTTTCAGCACTCGCCCTTTGGCGACATCCTGAATTCGCTAAAGTCTCTCTCTTTATCCGGAGAGCCCTGGCCGGACTGTGGACAGGAAGGTTGGGATACGGACGACAAAATTCAACGCCCACCCACCACCCACTTTGTAGCCACTGTTGATGATTTAACCGACATGCTCGACTTCGACTCCGAAGACGTCGACGGTATGGATGAGGACGCCGGAGACGACCAAGACCCATCGCCTACTGGGCACTGGAAGGCCACCTCGTCATATGACATATACATGGTGGACATCCCAAAAGAGGGGAACGGCGATGGAACAACGGAGGATGACCCCTCCAAGAAACAACCGAGCGCCCGACGTCAGCGGGCGCCGCTCTAAACCCCGCCACAATAAAACGATGATTCCGCACGGAGATAATAACACCGGACGGTTGAAGAGAACCCTCCAGCAGGACTCGGCAGGAGGAGGGAGAAGCAAGTCCGCACGACGGTCTGCAGTAAAGAGAGGTCGAGGGCGATAATTATGCGCCTCCCTCCGAAGATGAGGCAAGCCTCGGCGACGATGAATTTGTCGTGCACGAGGATCCCGCCAACAGGAGTGTTTCAAACGCAGGCTTATAGCCACGGCAAGCAGCCTCAAGAAAGCGACAGCTTAGAGCTGACCAGGATCTGCTAGGCAGCTTGGATCAAGTCCTTGCAGCCGAAGACTATGAACTCGAACGCCCCTCCAAAAGCTACCCCAAACGCAGGCTGTTGTCTCGATCAGAGGAGGAAGCACCCAAGTCACCAGCACACGACATGGCAGACCGGCCACCCCATGGCCACGACAGAGAAGCCTCTCGGCCCTCCGCTCAAGCCACACCCCGACGCTCAAAAGTACAAAGGCACGGGAAAAGCAGCGCCAGACTTGCAAGATATATTGGAGGATAAGGAAAAACATACAAGATCGATCTCTACGGATAGCGTGCGCCCAACAACGGGATGATTACCGTCGCGCCAGATCATGACAAACCCGGCGGGCGAACACGATGAGACAAAGCCATATGAGCTACGTCGTGATATATCCCAATACGTAGGCGCCAAGACACCCACTATGCTTCACGGATGAAGTAATGGATCATCAAATCCCTGAGGGCTTCAAACCCGTAAACATCGAATGATACGATGGCACCACAGATCCAGCGGTCTGGATCAAGGATTATCTCCTTCATATCCACATGGCCCGCGGTGATGATCTACATGCCATCAAATACCTCCCACTCAAGCTTAAAGGACCAGCTCGGCATTGGCTCAATTGGTTCTTGGGAGGACCTGGAAGCCGCATTCCTTGATAACTTCCAGGGCACATATGTGCGACCACCGGACGCCGATGACCTTAGCCACATAATTCAGCAGCCAGAAGAATCAGCCACACAATTCTGGACACGGTTCCTAACAAAGAAAAATCAAATCGTTGGTAGCCGGGATGCAGAGGCCCTTGCAGCCTTCAAACATAACATCCATGACGAGTGGCTTGCCCGGCACCTAGGACAGGAAAAGCCAAAATCCATGGCAACCCTCACAACACTCATGACCCGCTTTTGTGCGGGAGAGGACAGCTAGCTAGCTCGAAGCAACAACTTGGCCAAACATCCTGATAGTTCGGATACCAAGGACAGCAATGGCAGGTCGGCGCAACAAGAACAAGCGCCGCGATTAACGGCGATAATATCAAGATATGGCCGTCAATGACGGATTCAGAGCTCTAAACCCGGTCGGAAGAAGCCATTCAAAAGAAATACCCAGGCCGTCCAACTTGGACCGAATACTCGATCGCTTGTGCGGATACATGGCACCCCGAAAACCAGCCAATCACACCAACAGGATTGTTGGGTGTTCAAGCAAGCAAGCAAGTTAAGTGCCGAACTCAATGACAAGGGCTGCATAGCGATGACGAGGAAGAGCCCGACCGCCCGAACAATAGAGGATGTAAGGGTTTTCCTACACAAGTGCGGACGGTGAATATGATATACGCAACCCACATACCCAAAAGGGAGCGGAAGCGTGCACTAAGGGACGATATGCGATGGAGCCGATCGCCCAGTTCAACCCATGGTCTTCCTGCCGATCACCTTCGATCGAAAGGACCACCCCACTAGCATCCATCACGGCGGCTTCGCCGCATTGGTTCTTGACCCAATTATTGACGGATTTCACCTCACCAGAGTCCTGATGGACGACGGTAGCAGCCTGAACCTGCTTTATAAGGATATAGTGCGCAAAATGGGCATAGACCCCTCAAGGATTAAACCTACAAAGACGACCTTTAAAGGCGTCATACCAGGTGTAGAGGCCAGTTGTATGGGCTTAGTTACACTCGAAGTGGTCTTGGATCCCCAGATAACTTCGAGCGAAGAGTTAATCTTCGACATCGTCCCATTCCGCGGCGGCTATCATGCACTGCTCGGACGAACCGCATTTGCAAAGTTCAATGCGGTGCCGCACTACGCATACCTCAAGCTCAAGATGCCAGGCCCTCGAGGAGTAATCACGGTCAATGGAAACACCGAACGCTCTCTCCGAACGGAGGAGCACACGGCGCCCTCATGGCGGAGGTACAAAGCAGCCTCTCACAAGCAATTCTCGAGTCCGGCCACTAAGCGTCCGGACATCGCAAGCGCCGGAGTAACCTACAACAAGACTGCCTGGCATGATTCAAGCACGCGTAGCAATCCGGCCCCAACCCCAGCCCTTGCGAAATTGCGAAGCTAGTATTACGCGTACATAATTACGCTCTGGAGATACCATGGGCATATGGGGAGGGGCAAGACCACGACACGCCAAGAATGGGGCTCGACCGCACCAGGGGCTCCTGATTGTGTCATTCTTTTTCTTTTTCCTTTTTTCTTCCTTTTTCTTACTTTCAGGACTCCGTCTTTGAGAAGTCTTGTCCGGCACTTGAATCGCCGAACTCACGATGCAACAGCCAGGGAGGCGGAAAGCCACGTCGAATGTTCAAGTGGTCTCTATTACGAGCAGTATACCTATTTTACATATCATCCCGCAGCCTACCCCTGGAGGGGGACATATTAGATAGTCCCATTCCTTGCTTATCGCACTATTTGTATCGTCCTGCCTTCATTGCAGTACCTTTTTGAATAAACAATGCATAGCTTTTGCCTATTATTGCACTCTTTTATCTATCCATATATATGTTCATTTCATGACATGTTGCACCCGTACACTTTGGTACGGCCAATACACCAGGGGCTTGAGTATCCCAAAATTATGGTGTGATAAGTCCTAACACTTTTACAAGTGCGGCACCCGAACTTATAGCATTATATGAATTGGCTCAATCATGTCTTGGGTCAATAGTTGGGTTTGCCCGGCTCCGTGTTTTGGTACCTTATGTTCCGCTATATCGGCTAAGGTAGCACCGGAGAACCATCATGAAGTGTGCCCCAGTTGAGCTGGGTCGAGCACCTCAGTGGAGAAAGCTAAAACCGACCGTCATGATAGGGCGAGAGCAGGTCGCTATTCGAGAGGTTTTTTCGGGTCCCTAAAGACTTATGCCGCTTAGAGCGAGGAACCGGAATTGTCCGGCCAAGGCGTGGATAGCGCCCCGAACTCGGTCTTCCGAATACTAGGGGCTTCGCCGAAATTTAAAATTATAGAATTCTATGGCTAAGTGAGAGTGTTCAAGCATTATAAGTCCGGTTGCCTTGTTCGTTGTGTTGAGCGCCTCCCTAGATGGACCCAAGAATGGGAACAAGAGTGCTCAAGTTTATCCCGAACACCCCTGCACTCGTGGCATGGGGGCTGAAGCCAACGACTTGCCATCTCTCAAATTTGATAAACGACCGCATAGAAGGTAATATTTTAAATTAACAAGCGTTGCTTAGCGCATATGAACAAGTTTTCAGCGTACATGATAACAAATGTGAGTCTATTCAAAAATTACATCTCTGGAGCACTCATCCGCTATTCGGCGGGCACCCTTCAGGAGGCCCTCATAGTACATCTCGGGCGTACGATGCTCCTTGCCCTTCGGTGGCCCGTCCGTCACAAGCTTCTCCGCATCCAGCTTGCCCCAGTGCACTTTAGCACGGGCAAGGGCCCGACGGACACCTTCAATGCAGACAGAGCGCTTGATGACTTCAATCTGTGGACAGGCGTCCACCAGCCGCTGCACCAAGTCGAAGTAGCTCCTAGGCATGGCTTCCAATGGCCACAGCCGCGCTACATGGCCCTTCATGGCCTGTTCGGCAACCTTGTGGAGCTTGACCAGCTGCCACCTGGTCGCTCGAGGCACGGACGTCCGGCCTCGATACCGAGACCAGAACACCTTTTCCGACGAGCTCCCCTCCTTGGCGCGGTAGAATGCGGCAGCATCAGACACACTATGGGGCAAATCTGCGAATGCTCCTAGGGAGCTCCGAATCCGGGTAAGTAATAGGTAATTCACCTTCACATGCTTGCTTTGCATAAAGAATGCCTTACCCGCCGCTATCTTCTTCAACGACTCAATTTCTTGGAGGGCTTTTTGGGCCTCGGCCTTAGCAGCTTTGGCACTCTCAAGAGCCGAGGCGAGCTCGGATTCTCGAGTCTTTGAGTCACGCTCCAAACCCTCGTGTTTTTCCACGAGAGCTTGGAGCTCTTGCCGTACTGTGGCCAGCTGTGCCTCCCCCTTCTCTCGCTCGGTGCGTTCAAGAACCGCTTTGTTCTCGACCACGGACACGCTTCCTTCAGTGGTCGCCACCTCGTTAAGTGGCCCTGTAGTACCCAAGTTATTCCTGTTATTTTTGCAACCAAAACCTTTTCTATAAGGTATTTCTTTAATAAGGTATTACTTACCTTCCTTGTCCTCGAGCTGCTTCTTGGCTTGTCCGAGCTCGTTCTCGGACCGCCGAGGTTACGCTTCAATGCATTGACCTCCGCCGGTCTTGGCAGAGGTCAAGAGCGCCTGCATTCCAATATTGACATACTTATGTTAGACTCCTGCGTATATCTTTTTAGATCCTTAATCCGGCTTTTCTTTCCGAACACCGAACTAAGCATCAGGGGCTACTGTCTATGCGGTAATATTTTTACATATTCTAAACTTACCTCAAAGCCTGTTAGAAGGCTGGTACAGGCTTCAGTCAGTCCGCTCTTGGCGGACTGAACTGTCCGGATCACCGCACTCATAACAGTGTAACACCCCGGATGTAACTTTCCATATTTGTAACTCCAACTCTTGCCATTTTCGGCATTGCGATATGAGATTCCCTCCGTGGTTGGGTTTTTGTCTTTCGTTTTGCATTTTGTCCATGTCATGCATCTCATATCATGTCATCATGTGCATCGCATTCACATACGTGTTCGTCTCATGCATCTGAGCATTTTCCCCGTTGTCCGTTTTGCAATCCGGCACTCCTATGTCCCCCGGCGTCCCCTTTTACATTTTTCCGTGAGCGGGTACTAAACTTTCTCGGAATGGACCGAGGTTTGTCAAGTGGCCTTGCTACACCACCGATAGACCACCTGTCAAGTTTCGTGCCATTTGGAGCTCGTTTGGTACTCCAACGGTTAACCGCACTCTCGCAAAGGCCTCTTTTAAGTTGCAGCCCAACACCCCTCCAAAATAGCCCAATAACCCATCTAAGTCACTTCCATGCTCTCCGTCGTCGGATCATGATCGCGTGGGCGAAAACTACACTCCATTTGGAGCTTCCTAGCTCCTTCTACCTATAAATATAGCCTCCCCTCCGAAATTTTCCGGATCCCAAAACCCTAGCCCCGCTCCCTCCGCGCGCCGGACACGTCCGATCCGGCGGACGAAACTCTACCGCCGCCCGGACCAACGCGGCGCGCGCCGTGCGCCCACATCGCTGCGCCCGGCGGCCGGCCGGGCCGCGGAGCCCACGCTGCCCGCGCCCGCCCGCCGGCTGCTTCGCCACGCCCGGCCAGCGCCCAAACCCCTTTCGCCGTCCGCCTCCGCCGCCCCTTCGTCCTCGCCCCAGCGCCGCCCGGCCGCCTCCGCCCCATCGCCCGGCCGCCTCGGGCATCAGCCACCGCCGCCGCGCGCCGCCCGTCCCCTTGCCGCCCGTCGCGCCAGCGCCTCGTCGCCAGGCGATCCGGCCGCGGGAAGGCCGGATCCGGCCCGGAGGAGCTCCGCCGGCCGCCCCTTCCTCCAACTCCAGCGAGGCTCCGGCCTGCCTCGAAGTCCGCGCCCGGATCCGATCTCGGTTGACTTTCCTTCTCCCCTGAAATTTCCTCCAAGTCATTATCTGTGATAATTTTGTTGCATTTTCATCGCACCGTAACTTCGCACCCGTGGCTCCATTTTAGGCGTGTAGCACACCAAATTGTTCGGCTCGATGAGTGCATCATTTCATCTCATTGCGTCATTTTCATTCGAGCTCATCTGGATGCCCGAAATGTTGTTGGAAGCGGGCTATGTGATGTTAGTTTCAGATTCTTATCAGAACATGCACTTTTGTCATATTTGCCATGATTGATGTGTGCATCCTATGAACTTGAGTCCTACATGTGTTTTGTAACATGCCATGCCATATTTACAGGGGTGTATTCCATATATTTTTTTGATCTCTGTGGTGACTAGCACAAGCATGCAAACTAGGCTTCATGATGTTGCTGATTTCAGCCCCTGTTTTGCTGATATTTTTATGCCATGTAAACTTGATGCTACCGAGAGATCCATGCATATTTTGAGATACTTCAGTAAGGATGTTTTTAACATATGGTTATTCTATATCCATCCATGCCCTTGTTTGCAATTATGGAGTGCCATAGCTTGAGTCAATCGAGCTCTACTTTTGCTATAAAATGTTTGCTGGCAGATTGTTTACATGTTATTCAATTTTGCCAAGGTTGTTGTAGTTGATCCGTGTATGCTATGATGTTGTTCTTGCCATGTATAGCTTATATGCCATGTCTTCTTGATGGATGTATGTTTAGTTTATCATGAAATGCTCTGTAGTGAGTGCATCGAGCTCGCGAAGATGCCTACATAATTCTGTCAATGTCAATGCCCTGTTTCCTGAATCTATTAACGGAACTTGCTATATTGTCATGGGTGCTATTACATTTTCTGATCCCTTTTGGCTCTTGGTCAGTAAGGGATTTTTGTTCTATGCTTTGAGTAGATTCATGCCCTGCCTTGTTTTGCTATTATAAGTTCCTGTAGCATGTTGTTTGCTCACTCTGAACGTTGCTTCCTGACGCTGATTCTGCCATGTTCAGTATTTTCACCGTCTGTGAAGCTGATATATTTTGCACTTTTTCCATGCTTGTTTGGACCTGTTATGGTGTGATTTAGCCGTAGCTCAGTGTTCATCTTTTGTCAAGCATCTTGAGTAGATCACTTCCATATGCTTTGTTGGTACGTTTGGGTGCAGTAGTTTAATTTCTTGTTGCTTGCTATGTGGTATCATGCTGTTAATGGCAGATTTGTGTCTTGTTTTGCTTGTCATTTGCAAACCGTGCATCCGATTCCGGTGATCTTTATACCGATTTCTACCGAAATCATCTCACCTTTCCAGCGGCATACTTGGTTTGCCAAGTTGATGCCTGGTTCATCATTTTCCTTCCGAAGCACGCATACACATTGCATATCACATCTCGCATATCATGCCATGTATTGCATCATGTTTCTTGTGCATTGCACCGTGATTTATTGTGGTTCCATTGTTTGTGTTCTTGCTTTGGGTAGAGCCGGAGATGAGTACGTGAACGAGGAACCTGTTGAGAACGCTTACGAGGATCAAGCTTTCGACAACTCTGAGAACTTTGCAGGCAAGATGACCATACCCTCGAAATCTCTTCTATCTTTGCTTGCTAGATGCTCGCTCTTTTGCTATGCCTATGCTACGTTACCTACCACTTGCTATATCATGCTACCCATATTGCCATGTCAAACCTCTAACCATCCTTTCCTAGCAAACCATTGATTGGCTATGTTACTGCTTTGCTCAGCCCCTCTTATAGCGTTGCTAGTTGCAGGTGAAGATGAAGTTTGTTCCTTGTTGGAACATGGAGATGTTGTTCCTTGCTGGAACATGTTTACTTGTTGGGATATCACAATATCTATTGTTTAATTAATGCATCTATATACTTGGTAAAGGGTGGAAGGCTCGGCCTTATGCCTGGCGTTTTGTTCCACTCTTGCCATCCTAGTTTCCGTCATATCGGTGTTATGTTCCTTGATTTCGCTGCTCCTCATACACGGTTGGGTGATTTATGGGAACCCCTTGACAGTTAAGCTTTCAATAAGACTCTTCCAAAGAAGGCCCAACTTTGGTTTTACCATTTGCCACCTAAGCCTTTTTCCCACTGGTTTTCGCGAGCCCGAGGGTCATCTTTTATTTAACCCCCGGGCCAATGCTCCTCCGGCGTTGGTCCAAACTAGAGCCACTTGCGGTGCCGCATACGAGGCAACTTGGGGTATCCTCGGTTGTCGTGACGTCGCTCATCCGGTGTGCCACGAGAACGAGATATGTGCAGCTCCTATCGGGATTTGTCGGCACATTCGGGCGGCTTTGCTGGTTTTGTTTTACCATTGTCGAGATGTCTTGTAGTCCGGATTCCAAGACTGATCGGGTCTTCCCGGTAGAAGGAATATCCTTCGTTGACCGTGAGAGCTTATAATGGGCTAAGTTGGGACACCCCTGCAGGGTATTATCTTTCGAAAGCCGTGCCGCAGTTATGAGGCAGATGGGAATTTGTTAATGTCCGGTTGTAGAAAACCCGAAGTTGACCTTAATTAAAACACATCAACCGCGTGTGTAACCGTGATGGTCTCTTCTCAGTGGAGTCCGGGAAGTGAACACGGTGTTGGAGTTATGTTTGACGTAAGTAGTTCAGGATCACTTCTTGATCGCCACTAGCTTCATGACCGCGCCTTGCTTCTCTTCTCGCTCTCTTTTGCGAATGTAGCCACCATATATGCTAGTCGCTTGCTGCAGCTCCACCTCACAACTCTGTCCTTCCTATAAGCTTAAATAGTCTTGATCTCGCGGGTGTGAGATTGCCGAGTCCCCGTGACTCACAGATTCTACCAAAACAGTTGCAGTGCCGACGATGCCGGTCAGTATGACGCAACCGAGCTCAAGTGGGAGTTCGGCGAGGAACGTGGTCGTTACTATGTGTCTTTTCCCGATGATCGATGAGTGGAGCCCAGTTGGGACGATCGGGGATCCGTGTAGCATTTGGGGTATTCTTCTTTTATTTTGGTTCCATAGTCGGACCTTGAGTGTAATCTGGATGATGGATGTTTATTTATGTATTGTGTGAAGTGGCGATTTGTAAGCCAACTATGTATCTCTTTCCCTTATGTATTACATGGGTTGTGTGAAGATTACCTCACTTGCGACATTGCTTTCAATGCGGTTATGCCTCTAAGTCGTGCTTCGACACGTGGGAGATATAGCCGCATCAAGGGCATTACAAGTTGGTAATCAGAGCCATCCCCGACTTAGGAGCCCCTTCCTGATTGTTTGCTGGCGTTGTTGAGTCTAGAACAAAATGTTTTGAGTCTTAGGATTATATATATCGGAGAGTAGGATTCTTTTTACTCCCCAGTCCCTTCGTCGCTCTGGTGAGGTCTCCTGACGTAGAAGTTTTGACTCTCCTCTCCTCAAATTTCACTAATTTTTTTTAGGATCACGCGGGTATCTTGGAATCGTTTCGATGGTTTTGTGACGAGAACATTGTTCTTGGTGCCTCCTGACATTTAGGGGTTGTGGCAGTGTCCCGGGTAGTTGAGCTCCGAGGTGTTGTCGTCACAATTTTATCGTTGCGATTCTGGAATACTGAAGCTTTGCCGACATCGAAAATCTCTTACATGCAGTTGTTGGTGAGATAACCCCGATAACCCAAAGATCGGGCGAGCTCGAGTATTGCCATGACTCGTATAACAGATGCTTTTCGAAGGTCGAGGTACACGATTTCCGAAGGTTTCTTGGTTATGTGTTGACGGATGGATACAGCAGGATGTAGGTATTGTTAGTTTGGGTGATATATTTTGTGTCCCCTGTATCGCCAACACCTGATTGCATAACCAGAAAGTTTCGGGAGTTTATAGGTGGGATTCAAGTAGCTCTTAGCATTTCTTCCCGCAGATATTTGGTTTGTGATTGGGTAATCCTTAACACTTATTTGTGCCAGTCGCACCTTGTTATTTTTTCATCAACCCTTAATCAAGTGGCTTCTCACCTTAATGGACGTGTGATGTTAGCTTTTGGAATTCATTCGTTCATCCTTGTTCGAATGTTTATTGTGAAGACTATATGTTGCAATTTCTATCCGTTGATTCAACTTGTCTATCTGTCTATCAAAGTGCTAACGGATGTCACCCTCTTCAGATGGCTCGCCAACGCTGGCGTCTGAATCCGGATCGCAATGATGGGAGTCAGTCAAACCCTCCACCTCCACCTCCGCCTCCGGAGGCATGGCAAGATATCATGGCAGCCACCAACGCAAATGCTCAGATGATTTTGCAACTCTTGCAAGAGCATACCCAAGGGCAAGGCAATTAAGGTCAAGGCAACAATCAGCCGCACTTTCCTACCCTCAATCAGTTCCTCGCTAATCAGCCGAAGTCTTTCAGCTTCTGTGCCGAGGCCACAGACTCCGACGATTGGCTTGTGGACATCTGCAAACATTTTGAATGTAGCAATGTTAGACCTGAGGACTTTGTCAAGTTTTCTTCGTTTCAACTCAAGGACCAAGCTGCCGAGTGGTATCAGCAATACAAAGATTCCAGAGGAGGTCGTGTAATTACCTGGGATGAGTTCCGCCGAGACTTCAAAGCTCACCACATTCCGCAAAGTGTTGTTGAGAGCAAGCATGAGGAGTTCCGCAATCTCAAGCAAGGCGGCATGTCTGTGTATTAATACAATATCCAGTTCCAGAAACTCGCTCGCTTCGCTAAGCAAGACGTCCCCGATGAAAAGAGTATGATCTATCAATTCAGAGGTGGCCTCGGAGAAGATCTGCAATTAGCTCTCGTGCTTTTGAACCGTAAAAGTATGATGAATTCTACAACATGGCACTTTGAAGCAAGAAGCTGCCCAGCTCAAATGTGAGGCTTCTAAGAAGAGAATCAGGATGCAGTTCAGTCTTCTTCTTCCTCTCAAGTGGCAGCTAAGCAGCCAAGTTCTACCTTCCTCCTCCTCCATTCCGTCGGCCTTATCGGCCAGAAGAACTCAGGTGGCCGTGGATCTTCCCACCCACCCAACCCTGGCTATCGTAACAAGTCTAATTCTCAAGCTCCAAGGTCAAATGCTCCTTATCACCGTCCGCTCTCGTGAGGTGACTTGCAACAAATGTCAGCAGAAAGGTCACTATGCGAACAAGTGCTTCAACCAAAGGCGCCTTCCGCCTCCTCCTCCTGTGAGATCTTCAAGCAATGCAGTGGTCAAGCATAATCCAAAGCATGCAAAGGTGAACATGATGAATGCAGCTCAGGCAGAGGATTCTTCAGATGTGATAATGGGTAATCTCTCAGTTAATGATATTCCTGCAAAAGTCTTATTTGATACTGGTGTATCGCTTTTGTTCATTTCGAGAACTTTTGTTGCCAAGCATGAGTTTGTGACGGAAAATATTCCTATTCCGTTGAAGATTGTGTCCCCGGGTAAGCAAATGACTTCTCGAGTTTTGGTTCCGAATGTCGGTATCAAGATGGGCGACTATAGATTTCTGGCTAAACCAATTGTCCTTGGTGACTCGGATATTGATCTTATTCTTGGGATGGACTGGCTTTCTCAGCACAAAGCTCAGCTTGATTGTGCTGCCAGGGAAATTCAATTGACACACTCTTCTAATGATGTGATCATATATGCCGCTCGTGATGAAACCATTCGGTTGTTTTCTCTCAATGAGAAGGGCGAGTTGGATGCTATCTCTCGATTCCATCGTTTGTGAGTATCAAGATGTCTTTCCGGAAGAGCTTCCAGAATGCCTCCTCACCGCCAGCTTGAATTCGTTATCGATCTTGAGCCTGGCACGGAACCCGTTTGCAAGCGTCCATACAAGCTTGGACCTAATGAGCTGAAGGAATTGAAGAAACAGCTCGATGAACAAGAGCGTCTGGGATTGATCAGACCGAGTTCATCTCCTTGGGGTTGTGGTGTTCTTTTTGTCCAGAAGAAGGATGGCACGGACCGACTTTGCGTCGATTGCCGTCCATTGAATAAGAAGACTATCAAGAACAAGTATCCACTTCCCAACATCAATGAGCTTTTCGAGCAAATCAAAGGTGCTAAAGTGTTCTCCAAGCTTGACCTTCGTATGTGTTATCATCAAATTCGCATTCGTGAACAAGATATTCCCAAGACAAAGATTCAGAACAAGCTTTGGTTCTTATGAATATATTGTCATGTCTTTCCGCCTTGTCAATGCTCCTCCAACATTCTCTCGAATGATGAACTTCATCTTCAACCCCTACACCAATGAATTCGTCTTGGTCTATCTCGATGATATTTTGGTCTTCTCCAAGAATAAGAAGGATCATGCCAAACATTTGCGATTGGTGCTCGACAAGCTCGTGAGAGCATCAATTCTATGCGGAGTTTTCCAAATGTGAGTTCCGCTTGATGAAGTTCTTTACCTTGGTCACATCATCTCCGCCAAGGGCATCGCTGTTAATCCCGAGAAGGTGTCTGCAGTTGTGAATTGGGAACCTCCTCGAATGTCAAGCAGCTTCGCTTTTCTTGGACTTGCAAGCTATTGTCAAGATTCGTTGAGAATTTCTCCAAGATTGCAAAGCCTCTTTCCAACCTCCTCCGTAAGCATGTGAAGTATGTCCGTCTCCCGAGTGTGACGTTGCTTTCAATACTCTCAAAGAGAAACTCGTCACAGCTCTGTCTTGACTCCTCCGATGAATCCAAGCCATTCAAGTTTTCTCGTGATGCTTCTCTTCAAGGTCTCGGTCTTTGTGTTAATGCAAGAGAAGAAAGTTGTGGCCTATACCTCTCGTCAGCTGAAGCCCAACGAAAAGAACTACCCCACTCACGGTCTTTAGTTGGCGGCAGTTGTCCATGCATTGATAACATGGAGACATCTGTTGTTGGGAAGGAAAGTGGACATATTCACCGATCACAAGAGTCTCAAGTATATCTTCACTCAACCCAACCTCAACCTCAGGCAAACTCGATGGGTCGAAATGATTCAAGAGTACAACCCGAGTATTGAATATACTCCAGGCAAGGCCAATGTGATTGCAGATGCTCTGAGCAGATAGGCTTATTGCAACAGCTTAATCCTCAAGCCCTTCCAACCGGATCTCTGTGAAGCTTTCCGCAAGCTGAATCTTCAAGTTGTTCCTCAAGGCTTTCTTGCCAACCTCATAGTCTCTCCTACTTTGGAAGACCAAATTAGTGAGTCTCAACTCCTGGATACCATGGTGAAAAAGGCGAAACGTGGTATCGACAAGGGCATTTCCAAGTACAAGTGCTTCCACATTGATGACAAAGATACTCTTTTCTTCGAGGACCGGATTGTGGTTCCTAAGGGTGATCTACGTAAAGTCATTATGAACGAGGCGCACAATTCCCTTCTATCCATTCATCCCGGAAGTAATGCGGTTGTACCATGACCTCAAGCAGTCGTATTGGTGGACTCAAATGAAGCGAGAAATTGCTCAATTCGTGAATGAATGTGATGTCTGCAGAAGGGTGAAAGCAGAACACCAACGACCAGCTGGTCTCCTCCAACCTCTTGCTATTCCGGAATGGAAGTTTGATCATATCGAGATGGACTTCGTGACTGGATTTCCAAAGTCCAAGCGTGGAAATGATGCTATCTTCGTTGTCATTGACAAGCTTACTAAAGTGGCTCATTTTCTTCCTATCAAAGAATCCATCACAGCAGCTCAGTTGGCGAGCTATGCACCTCGAAATTGTCTCCTTGCACGGCATTCCACAATTGGTCTCTTGAGACCGTGGCAGCATCTTTACCTCCAAGTTTTGGGATTCTTTTCAAGGCCATGGCCACCAACATTCGTTTCAAAGACAGCTTTCCATCCTCAAACAAGTGGCCAAGTCGAGCGAAGTCAATCAAATCCTCGAAGACATGCTCGTGGCTTGTGTCATTTCCTTCGGTATGAAGTGGGAAGATTGTCTTCCATATGCCGAGTTCTCCTACAACAACAGCTTCCAAGCGAAGTTCGGCAAGGCCCCATTCGAAATTATCTATGGCGTAAAGTGTCGTACTCCTCTCAATTGGTCCGAGACAGGTGAACGCCAACTTCTTGGCAACGACTTGATCACGAAGCGAAGAAATGTGCAAAGTCATTCGTGAGAATCTCAAAGCCGCGCAATCGCGCCGGAAGAGCTATTATGATGACAAGCACCGTGATGTGGCTTTTGAAATCGGAGACCATGTCTACCTCCACGCCTCTCCAATGAAAGGCACTCGTCAACCCGGTATCAAAGGGAAGCTTGCCCTAGATACGTGGGTCCTTTCAAGATCATTGGCAAAAGAGGCGACCTCGCCTATCAACTTGAGCTCCCGTCCAACTTCGCGAACGCACGATGTGTTTCACGTGTCACAGCTTCGCAAGTGCTTCAAGACTCTGAGCGCACCAACAACTTCAAGAAATTGACCTCCAAGAAGATCTCTCTTATCATGAGCACCCGTTGCTATTCTTGAAGAAACCGAGCACAAGGCGGCAACAAGTCAATCAAATTCCTGAAAGTGAAGTGGTCACACCATTCACCGAGAAGCCACACAGGGGCGCGAGGATCACCTCCATTCCGAATATCCGGAGTTCTTTCAGTCCTAGATCTCGGGACGAGATCCTCTTGTAGTGGTGGAGTGTTGTAACACCCCGGATGTAACTTTCCATATTTGTAACTCCAACTCTTCCCATTTTCGGCATTGTGATATGAGATTCCCTTCGTGGTTGGGTTTTTGTCTTTCGTTTTGCATTTTGTCCATGTCATGCATCTTATATCATGTCATCATGTGCATCGCATTCGTATACGTGTTCGTCTCATGCATCCGAGCATTTTCCCCGTTGTCCGTTTTGCAATCCGGCACTCCTATGTCCCCCGACGTCCCCTTTTACATTTTTTCATGAGCGGGTACTGAACTTTCTCAGAATGGACCGAGGTTTGTCAAGTGGCCTTGGTACACCACCGGTAGACCACCTGTCAAGTTTCGTGCCATTTGGAGCTCGTTTGGTACTCCAACGGTTAACCGCACTCTGGCAAAGGCCTCTTTTAAGTTGCAGCCCAACACCTCCAAAATAGCCCAATAACCCATCTAAGTCACTTCCATGCTCTCCGTCGTCGGATCACGATCGCGTGGGCGAAAACTACACTCCATTTGGAGCTTCCTAGCTCCTTCTACCTATAAATATAGCCTCCCCTCCGAAATTTTCCGGATCCCAAAACCCTAGCCCCGCTCCCTCCGCGCGCCGGACACGTCCGGTCCGCGCCGGACGAAACCCGCCGCCGCCCCGGATCAACGCGCGCCCATTCAAGCGCTCACATCGCCAGCGCTGCCCGCCGCCGGCGCGGAGCCCGCCCGGCCTGCGCGCCCGGCCGCGCCGACCCGTCGCCCGGCCGCCTCCGCCGCCTCGTCCTCGACCCAGCGCCGCCCGGCCGCCTCCGCCCGTCACCGTCCGCCTCGGGCACTGCCGCCCGCCCGCCGCCGCCCGTCCGCTGCGCCATGCGCCTCGTCGCCCGGCAGATCCGACCGCGGGAAGGCCGGATCCGGCCCGGAGGAGCTCCGCCGGCCGCCCCTTCCTCCAACTCCGCCGAAGCTCCGGCCTG
The DNA here is from genome assembly GCA_021605145.1 of Aegilops bicornis. Classification (NCBI taxonomy): domain Eukaryota; kingdom Viridiplantae; phylum Streptophyta; class Magnoliopsida; order Poales; family Poaceae; genus Aegilops; species Aegilops bicornis. The sequence goes on along the minus strand of CM038675.1, from coordinate 402,618,093 downwards.
CCTCGAAGTCCGCGTCCGGATCCGATCTCGGTTGACTTTCCTTCTCCCCCGAAATTTCCTCTAAGTCATTATCTGTGATAATTTTGTTGCATTTTCATCGCACCATAACTTTGCACCCGCGGCTCCATTTTGGGCGTGTAGCATACCATATTGTTCGCCTCGATGATTACATCATTTCATATCATTGCATCATTTTCATTTGAGGTCATCTGGATGCCCGAAATGCTGTTGGAAGAGGGATATATGATGTTAGTTTCAGATTCTTATCAGAACATGCACTTTTGTCATTTTTGCCATTATTGACGTGTGCATCCTATGAACTTGAGTCCTACATGTATTTTGTAATATGCCATGCCATCTTTACAGGGGTATATGCCATGTATTTTTGTGATCTCTGTGGTGACTAGCACAAGCATGCAAATTAGGCTTCATGATGTTGCTGATTTCAGCCCCTGTTTTGCTGATATTTTTATGCCATGTAAACTTGATGCTACCGAGAGATCCATGCATATTTTGAGATACTTCATTAAGGATGTTTTGAACATATGGTTATTCTCTATCCGTCCATGACCTTGTTTGCAATTATGGAGTGCCACAGCTTGAGTCGATCGAGCTCTACTTTTGATATAAAAATTTTCCTGGCAGATTGTTTACATGTTATTCAATTTTGCCAAGGTTGTTGTAGTTGATCCGTGTATGCTATGATGTTGTTCTTGCCATGTATATCTTCTATGCCATGTATTTTTGATGGATGTATGCTTAGTTTATCATGAAATGCTCTGTAGTGAGTGCATCGAGCTCGCGAAGATGCCTACATAATTCTGTCAATGTCATGCCCTGTTTGCTGAATCTGTTAACGGAACTTGCTATATTGACATGGAAGCTATTACATTTTCTGATCCCTTTTGGCTCTTGGTCAGTAAGGGACTTTTGTTCTATGCTTTGAGTAGATTCATGCCATGCCTTGTTTTGCTATTATAAGTTCCTGTAGCATGTTGTTTGCTCGCTCTGAACGTTGCTTCCTGACGCTGATTCTGCCATGTTCAGTATTTTCACTGTCTGTGAAGCTGATATATTTTGCACTTTTGCCATGCTTGTTTGGACCTGTTATGGTGTGTTTTAGCCGTAGCTCAGTGTTCATCTTTTGTCAAGCATCTTGAGTAGATCACTGCCATATGCTTTGTTGATATGTTTGGGTGCAGTAGTTTAATTTCTTGTTGCTTGCTATGTGGTATCATGCTGTTAATGGCAGATTTGTGTCATTCTTGTTTTGCTTGTCATTTGCAAACCGTGCATCCGATTCCGGTGATCTTTATATCGATTTCTACCGAAATCATCTCACCTTTCCAGCGGCATACTTGGTTTGCCAAGTTGATGCCTGGTTCATCATTTTACTTCCGAAGCACGCATACGCATTGCATATCACATCTCGCATATCATGCCATGTATTGCATCATGTTGCTTGTGCATTGCACCGTGATTTATTGTGGTTCCATTGTTTGTGTTCTTGCTTTGGGTAGAGCCGAGAGGCAGTACGTGAATGAGGAACCTGTTGAGAACGCTTACGAGGATCAAGCTTTCGACAACTCACGAGAACTTCTTGCAGCAAGATGACCATACCCTTGAAATCTCTTCTATCTTTGCTTGCTAGATGCTCGCTCTTTTGCTATGCCTATGCTATGTTACCTACCACTTGCTATATCATGCCACCCATATTGCCATGTCAAACCTCTAACCATCCTTTCCTAGCAAACCGTTGATTGGCTATGTTACCGCTTTGCTCGGCCCCTCTTATAGCGTTGCTAGTTGCGGTGAAGATGAAGTTTGTTCCTTGTTGGAACATGGAGATGTTGTTCCTTGCTGGAACATGTTTACTTGTTGGGATATCACAATATCTATTGTTTAATTAATGCATCTATATACTTGGTAAAGGGTGGAAGGCTCGGCCTTATGCCTGGCGTTTTGTTCCACTCTTGCCACCCTAGTTTCCGTCATACCGGTGTTATGTTCCTTGATTTCGCGTTCCTTACACGGTTGGGTGATTTATGGGACCTCCTTGATAGTTCGCTTTGAATAAGACTCTTCCAGCAAGGCCCAACTTTGGTTTTACCATTTGCCACCTAAGCCTTTTTCCCCCGGGTTTTCGCGAGCCCGAGGGTCATCTTTATTTAACCCCCCGGGCCAATGCTCCTCTGAGCGTTGGTCCAAACTAGAGCCACTTGCGGTGCCGCCCTGAGGCAACTTGGGGTATCCTCGGTTGCCGTACGTACTGCTCATCCGGTGTGCCCTGAGAACGAGATATGTGCAGCTCCTATCGGGATTTGTCGGCACATTCGGGCGGCTTTGCTGGTTTTGTTTTACCATTGTCGAGATGTCTTGTAGTCCGGGATTCCGAGACTGATCGGGTCTTCCCGGTAGAAGGAATATCCTTCGTTGACCGTGAGAGCTTATAATGGGCTAAGTTGGGACACCCCTACAGGGTATTATCTTTCGAAAGCCGTGCCCGCGGTTATGAGGCAGATGGGAATTTGTTAATGTCCGGTTGTAGAAAACCCGAAGTTGACCTTAATTAAAACACATCAACCGCGTGTGTAACCGTGATGGTCTCTTCTCGTGAGTCCGGAAGTGAAAACGGTGTTGGAGTTATGTTTGACATAAGTAGTTCAGGATCACTTCTTGATCGCTACTAGCTTCACGACCGCGCCTTGCTTCTCTTCTCGCCCTCTTTTGCGAATGTAGCCACCATATATGCTAGTCGCTTGCTGCAGCTCCACCTCACAACTCTGTCCTTCCTATAAGCTTAAATAGTCTTGATCTCGCAGGTGTGAGATTGCTGAGTCCCGTGACTCACAGATTCTACCAAAACAGTTGCAGGTGCCGGCGATGCGGTGCGGATGGCGCAACCGAGCTCAAGTGGGAGTTCGACGAGGAACGTGGTCGTTACTATGTGTCTTTTCACGATGATCGATGGTGGAGCCAGTTGGGACGATCGGGGATCTGTAGCATTTGGGGTAGTATTCTTTTATTTTGGTTCCGTAGTCGGACCTTGAGTGTAATCTGGATGATGGATGTTTATTTATGTATTGTGTGAAGTGGCATTTGTAAGCCAACTATGTATCTCTTTCCCTTATGTATTACATGGGTTGTGTGAAGATTACCTCACTTGCGACATTGCTTTCAATGCGGTTATGCCTCTAAGTCATGCTTCGACACGTGGGAGATATAGCCGCATTGAGGGCGTTACAAACAGTGCGGTGCTCCTCCTCGATGGAAGCGCTGTTAAGCGCCTCCAGTAAGCTATCCGGTGCCTCCAGTTGGACGGAGGACACCGGCGTCTTGCCCTTCTTGCGAAGTAACCGCTGGCCGGACTTGAACCGGCTGATGGTTCCGGCATGGAGTCCGGACGAGGTCGGGCTTAAACCCCGGGGTCTTGCCCCCCATGCGCCTGGTGTCCGGGAGGTTGCCTTGTGGCTCCTCCTGCGCTACCTCCTCTTGACCAAGCCCCCCTTGGGGCACCACCTCGGTGTCGTCCACAACGTGGGGCGAGGAGGCGGTCGGAAGCGAAGTACTCTCTATTTCCGACGAGCCCAGGGACCCGCTCGATGAATCGGCGAACTCGCCCTTGGGCGGGCTGCACGATTGTTCGACATTAGAGAACACTCTGCAATAATAAAAAGCCATGGGTATCCTGGACACTTACGATCTCGCCGAGGCTTGGCCCTTGTAGACCAATCCTCCTCCTCGTCGTCGACGTTGGTGGAGAAGTCCGGAGGAAGGGTTCTTCCCTTCTTGGACCCTCCGGCCTCCCCAGTTGGGGCGGCCTTCCTTTTCCTCTCCTCTCCGCTGGGGGAGAAGCTTCTTTTTCCTCCTCCTCGTCCTCAGGAGAAGATTGTGCTTCAGAATCTAACAGCACCTGGCGTCGACAGCTCCTTCGAGTTCCCGTGGCCTCCTTCTTGGCCTTCTTCTCCGGCACCACATGGGGCGCCGGAGCCAGCAGCCCCGTCAATCGGGCGTCCTCCGGAACTTCCGGCAAAGGAGCCAGACAGTTAATCTGTCCGGACGTCTTCAGCCAGTCCTGTCGAAGATTAGGGAGTTTTAGATCCCACATAGAGTCAATCTATGAAAAAGAGAGTCCCGTAAAGGGTAAAATAACTTACCTCGCCGGCTGGACGCCGCGAGCTGTATCCGCGATCCTTGTTAGAGGATGTTGGGGCTTCAGCGCCCTTGAACAGCACCTTCCAGGCATCTTCGTACGTAGTGTCGAAGAGCCGGCTCAAGGTTCGGTGTTGTGCCGAATTGAACTCCCACAAGTTAAAGGCCCGTTGTTGGCATGGGAGAATCCGGTGGATGAGCATCACCTGGATTACGTCGACAAGCCTGAGATTCTTGTCCACCAGGTTTCGGACGCATGTTTGGAGTCCGGATAGCTCTTCCGAATTCCCCCACGTCAGGCCCGTCTCTTTCCATGAAGAGAGCCGTGTGGGGAAACCAGATCTGAATTCGGGGGCCGCCACCCATTCGGGGTCGCGTGGCTCGGTGATATAGAACCACCCCGATTGCCACCCCTTTATTGTCTCCACAAAGGCGCCCTCGAGCCATAGGACCTTGGCCATCTTGCCGACCATGGCGCCTCCGCATTCGCTGACGGGCCGCCCACTACCATCGGCTCGACATTGAAGATCTTCACCATAGGCGAAGTGGGATCTGCAGAGGAAGGCCTACTTACCTGACAGTATGCGCCGAGATGTTGAGGATAAAATTCAGGGCCAGGTCGTGGAAGTCTAGGCCGTAGTAGAACATGAGCCCCCGGACAAATGGGTGAAGTGGAAAACCTAGTCCGTGGAGGAAGTGGGGGAGAAACACCATCCTCTCATGAGGCCTGGGGGTTGGAATGAGCTGCCCAGCGTCGGGCAGCCTGTCGCTGATGTCGCCCGAACAAGTATCCGGCCTCCCTTGAGTCTTGTGATGTGCCCCTCCGTGACGGAGGAGGCCATCCACCTGCCTCCCGCTCTGACATGGCCGGAGAAGGTTGAGGTGGGATGTCGCGGACTTGGGCGCCGGAGCTCGAAAGTCTTGTGAAATGGATGAGCAAAGGAGGAAGAAGGCATAGGTGAAAAGGTGGATCCTTATCCCCTTATATGGACGGACGAAGTTATGCGTCCCCCACCGGCCTGGTAAAACTTGCTTATCTCCCAAGCGCCGTAATCAATGGCGCGGATGGGTTACCCACATCCGTATTGATGAGAATCCCAGAATAAGGGGGCACGATCTATGCTTTGACAAGACGTGCCAGGGAAACCGCCTCGCTAAACGCGCCAAGGTGGAACGGTAAAAAACGATTCATATAATGGCCTGGCCGTGGTGTGATGTCACGCCGCGGAATACGTCAGCAGATCTGTGCAAAGGTCATTCTCTCTACAGTGGTATGTGGAACTTGTTTTGCGAGCGGACACTATCCTAGTGTTCAAAACCTTCTATGAAGTATTCGGAGGAGGAACTTCGCCTTGCAATGTCGAAGACAATATGCAGCGCCGGACTCGTCGTCATTGAAGCCCGGTTCGAGGCTCTTGAGGAGTCCCGGACTAGGGGGTATCCGGATAGTTGGACTATCATCACGGCCGGACTCCAAGACTATGAAGATACAAGATTGAAGACTTCGTCCCGTGTCCGGATGGGACTTTCCTTGGTGTGGAAGGCAAGCTTGGCGATACGGATATGTAGATCTCCTACCATTGTAACCGACTACATGTAACCCTAACCTATCCGGTGTCTATATAAACCGGAGGGTTTTAGTCCGTGGGGACGAACAACAATCATACCATAGGCTAGCTTCTAGGGTTTAGCCTCCGTGATCTCGTGGTAGATCTACTCTTGTACTACCCATATCATCAATATTAATCAAGCGGGGTAGGGTATTACCTCGATCGAGAGGGCCCGAACCTGGGTAAAAACATCGTGTCCCTTGTCTCCTGTTACCATCCGCCTAGATGCACAGTTCGGGACACCCTACCCGAGATCCGCCGGTTTTGACACCGACAGTACCCTTGTGCCCCAGGGAGTGATGCTGACATATAGCGGAAATCAGTGTTCCGAAGCAAGGCAATTCTGGCTCGTATGATAATCATCATCGAGTAAGCTGCATCCTGCACGGACATCTCGATGGTAACCCCAAGTCCCTAAGAGCAATGGAGGGGTTCAGTAGCTCCAGGATAGGAAGGGTATATCCTGACCGTACGAAGTGTCGGATGTGGGGTTCCGGCAAACCCTTAAGGTTCGGACATTGGGGTGTGCGCGAAGTCTTTCCCTCCTACCGATCTACGCTCTAGCTCGCTAGGATCTTGCGGACGAACTCGGCGGACTCACAACACAGAAAGACACGGGGTTTATACTGGTTCGGGCCACCGTTGTGGTGTAATACCCTACTCCAGTGTGGTGGTGGTGGATTGCCTCTTGAGCTGATGGTGAACAGTACAAGGGAAGAACAGCCTCGCGAGGTTGAGGTGTTCTTGTGGCTAGGCTCTCAATCGGATTGGATCAAGCTAAGATCATATGCCCCTATTGTGGTGGCTAGCTCTACTTATATAGGCCATGGTCCTCTTCCCAAATATCGAGCGGGAAGGGAGCCAACAACGGCGGGCAAATTTGAAGGGGGACAACTAGTACAAGCTATCCTGACAAAAGGGTCTTCGTCTGCGAAAAGCTCTGGGGTGACGCTGTCTTGGGCTCCATGATGACCTCCGCCTTTTCGTCCTCCTGGTCTTGGTCTCGTTGCACCAATATGGCAACCTTTGCCTGATGCCTCGGTACTCTTCGCCTGCGCTTGCCTCCTTGGCACCAAAGAGGAAATGGGGACGCTGCACGCACTGGCGCCCGCCTGGCACCCGCCTGGCACCGTCGTCATGGCTCACGTCATGAGAGTCTCATGAGGTTTGCCCCGCCTTGATATCTCCGCTCCTCGTGAGCCTGCCTAGCTAGGCCTCTCCAGAGGAGGTCTTGCGTCGTCCGCCTCGCGAGGCTTCGACCCTCACGAGGGTCTTGGATGCCTTGTTGATGAAGATGGGATGTACGGCCTGCTGCTCAGCCACGCCGTGGGCCGCAGGTAGGCAAGTCTGGGGACCCCCGTTCCCAAAATGCCGACAGTAGCCCCCGGGCCCAAGGTGCGCCCGGGCTTGGCTTCGCGGCGAAGCCAAGAGTCAAGTTCGGAGCACCGCGGGCCCCAAAAGCCTGCGGCCTCGGTCGACGCGTGGCGGTTGATTGGACGTGGGCGTCTCCGCTTCCCCACGCCGCCTCGGCAACTGCACGACTTGACAAGTCCCTGCGACATGCAAGGAAAACCATCATTACCTGCGATCGTGGGAGACGCCGGTTGGCCTTCTCTGGCTATAAATGGGGAGGGGCGGAGCCCCCGTTGCCCATCTCTTCCTCGCTTGCTTGCTTCTCTGCTCCATTGCTTGCGCTGCTACCGATGGCGCCACGAAAGAAGTTCTTCGCCGCCGAGAAAGGAAAGGCCCCTCGCGAGGGCCCCGGTTCCCCGGCGCCCAAGCGCGGCCGTGGCCGGCAGCGCAAGCATGCTGTGTCTCCCACCGTGGCCCACCATCGAGGACGCGCCACGGCACGGAGGGGATCATCCCATCCATGGTTGTTTGGCCGACGAGGGGAGGCGCGCGATGGTGGTGCGGCCTCCCCGCCCGCGCTTCCATTCGGCTGAGGTGTCGCCGGAGCTCGTTGTCTCGTCGGAGAGCCCGGCCGGCAACTGGCTCCAACTTCCGCGCTTCTTCGTCGGTGAGCTGCCGGCCTCTGGTCTGGGCGGGCTCTGGCTGCAAGCGGACGGCTGCTGCAGCAGGGCCTCTTGGGTCGCGGTCGAGACCTTCGCCGCGGGCAACATACCCCTGGCTCACGGCAGCAACGACGCCAGCCTTGGCAGGCGTTGCACCCTCCACTTCAGGTACGATGGTGAGTCGACCCTCTATGTGAGGGTGTTCGGGGAGGATGGTCGCCGCGCCAGGTGCTGCCCCGAGGCGAGCGACGGTGAGGAGGTGCTCGGCCTTGGTGACGGTCGCGATGAGGACGAGGGCGAGCCTGCCCTCGGTGGCGGCCGCGTCTCCTCCGGCTACGGCGGCTCTTCCTCCGGCGACAGCTCCAGCAGCGGTGGCTACGTTCAGCCACCACGCTGTCGTGCCCGCTACAAAGGGGGCAGCGGGTCATCTCGTCGTCGCGCCCCCGTGAAGCGCGAGGAGGGGTCCAGCTACTCAGGGCGTCGCCTTGGACCTTCCTCTGCGGATTGCTGCGACACGGCTTCGCTTAGCTTTTTCTTTCTTTCCTGCATCGAAAAAACGAAACCAGTTTGGGCCCAGAGGGGCGTGTATCGAATTCTGGCTCTTTGGTTAACGCAATGTGCGTGTCGTTCCTATGCAGTGTTGTTATTTTGCGCGAGGATAACTTAACCTGGTGCGTTTGGGACGTCCTTTTCCTCACGAGGTGCTTGCATTCGCCCAGAAACTTCAAAAAAATCGTTAGGGGGTGTGCTTAGCAGATTTGTTGTCCACCCAAGCCTTGTCTTAGCGCTTTGTATCGCGGTACCCGAGGGGCACGGATCAGGAGAGATGTGGCAGCTTCCAGGCTCGAACGAGGGTGGCTCGCGAGAAGGCAGAGAGAAGAAAAACGCTCACGAGGGCACCTACCTAGCCCCCTCGCGAGGTATGCGAGAGAGAGAACACGAGCAAACGAGAGATGAAAGATGCGGTAAAAGGTTGGGGAACCAAATCAGCAACGAATACCAAGAGCAACTTTGATGAAGGAAAAGAAAGCCAACTACGGAGAGCAAATGAAAAGCCGCGGCTGGCACCTAATCTAGTCTTCAAGTCTTCTCACCAGCGCGGAGCTAAGTGATGTCCACTAGGCGTGGGAGGGAGCCCCAGGGCCTGAGGCCGGCGCTCCTGAGACTCCAGGGCGTGTACAGCCCCACTCATTATTACGTGAGAGTGTTACAGGCGGTGATTCTTCACAGGCACCGGGCCTTCTTCACAGGCTCTGGGCCTTTCTTCTCAGGCTCTGGGCCTTTCTTCTCAGGCTCTGGGCCTTGCTTCTCAGGCTCTGGGCCTTGCTTCAGGGATAGAACTTCCGGAGGTGCTGGATGTTCCAGGCATTCTGGACGGGTGTCCCATCCTGCCTCTCCAGGCGCGCGGCACCCGGCCTGGAGACGTGAACGACCCTGAACGGGCCCTCCCACATGGGTGAAAGCTTGTGCAGCCCTTCCCTGGAGAGGACCCGCCTCAGGACGAGGTTGCCCACCTCGAGCGTCCTGAGGCGGATGTTGCGGCAATGGTACCGCTGCAGAGCTTGTTGGTACCTTGCCGCCCTCAATGCGGCTTCGTGACGGCGCTCCTCCCCCAGCACGAGATCCATCCCCCGCGTGGCGTCCTGCTGTGTCTCGTCAAACGCCAGGACCCGCGCGGAGCGATGCTTGACCTCGTGAGGAAGGACTGCCGCAGCTCCGTATACGAGGAAGAATGGAGTTTCGCCCGTCGGCTTGGTGGCAGTGGTACGACTGGACCACAGCACGGACTGGAGTTCTTTGTGCCAGCCCCTGCCGCATGCCTCCAGCTTCTTCTTGAAGGTCCTGGTCTTGACACCCCTCAGGACCTCAGCGTTGGCGCGTTCGGCCTGACCATTACTCCTGAGGTGGGCCATCGAAGTGTAGCAGATCTGCGTTCCAAGGTTAGCACAGTAGGTTTTGAAGAGGTTACTAGTAAACTGCGAGCCGTTATCTGTGATGATGCGGTTGGGAAGCCCGAAGCGGCTCATGAGGCCCTTGATGAACTTGACAGCAGAGCCGGCCGGAATGGTACGGACAGCTTCCACTTCCGCCCACTTGGTGAACTTGTCGATGGCGACGTAGAGATATCAAGAGTTTCGGCGCCCGTGGGAACGGGCCTAAGATGTCCAGCCCCCAAACCGCGAACGACCACGTGAGCGGTATGGTTTGGAGGCCCTGTGCAGGCTGATGGATCTGCTTGGCGTGGAATTGGCAGGCTTCACAAGACATCACCAGCTCGGCTGCATCATTGAGTGTTGTTGGTGAGTAGAATCCGTTGCGGAAGACTTTGCCGACGAGGGTCCTTGACGACGAGTGATATCCACAGTCCCCGCCGTGTATGTCTATCAGCAGCTCCCTTCCCTGATCGCTAGAGATACAGCGCAGCGTGACATCGTTCGGTCGTTTCTGTGATTTCGCCGTCTTGAATGCAGTATGCCGTGGCCTGTCGGGCCACGCGCTCCGCATCTTCTTCCTTCTCCGGCAGGGTCCCGTGTATCAGGTACTCCTTAAATTCCTTGGTCCAGCACTTCTCCTGAGGCTCGAGCGCCAAGAGCAGCCGAGCTCCTGAGGTTGGGCCGCAAGCTGGGGCTGCCGTGGCCGGGGGCTGTGGGAGTTCCTCCCAAGGCTGAGTCACGCTTGAAAGAGGTGGTGTAACCGATGGCTTGAAGAGCCGCTCCTCGAAGACGTCGGGCTCTTGCGGCTACCGCTTGGATGCTCTCTTGGCGATGTCGTCGGCTTCCTTGTTGGTGCCCCGGGGCACGTGCTGCAGCTCCAGGACCGAGAACTGCTTTTCCATCTTGCGCACCTCCGCAAGGTAGGCCTCCATGTGCCCGTCCTTCGGTTCGTACACTTTGTTGGAGAAGTTGACGAGGAGCTGTGAGTCTCCCTTGACGGTGAGGCGCTTCACCCCTAGAGGCGACGCAGCCTACAGGCTAGCTATGAGGCCTTCATATTCTGCGATGTTGTTGGAGACATTCTCGTCGTGTTGGAAGCAGAGTTGCACGGCGTAGTAGAGCTTGTCCTGAGTGGGCGAGATGAGAACTGCTCTAGCCCCCGCGCCCTGGTGCGTAAAGGCACCATCGAAATGCATGACCCAGCCGTCTGGTGCCTCACTTCCCAGGGAGGTGGACCGGTCTTCTCCTTCCTCAAGAGTCGGGGCATCTGTCCATTCCACCACAAAACCGGCGAGTGCGGCTCCCTTGATGACCCTGGTGGTGCTGAATTCCAGCTGGAATGCTTGCAGCTCGATGTTCCATTCCGCGACCCTCCCGGCCGAGTTTGGGCTCCTGAGTACTCCAATGGGTAGGATGAGACGACCTTGATGGGGTGCCCTTGAAAGTAGTGTCGCAGCTTGCACGAGGCCACCAAGAGTGCGAGCAGGAGCTTTTGCGGCATGGGGTAGCGCGCCCTTGCGTCCCGCAGTACGGTGCTGGCGAAGTATACCGGGTGCTCAACGAGGGCTGGCACACTATTGGAGCTCGGGTCCTGCGGAGACTGCGGTGTATCCTGGGGCGGAGGATTTCCTGAGACTTGGCCATCTTCAGGAGCTTCCGCGATGGTGCCCTGCCGCGCTTGATCTTCCGCCGCTGATGGCTCTGGTGCGTCTTCATGACCCTGCGCTGCATCAACTTTGGCTTGGCGCAGCACCCCCTTGTCTTGGCGCTCCTCCCGAACCGCCACCAGCGCCGCGCTGGCGGAGTACGGGGTGGCGGCAAGGTAAAGTACCAGAGGCTCGAGAGGCCGTGGTGCCACCATCACCGGGGGGCTGGTGAGGTATTTCTTGAGGTCTTGGAAGGCCCGGTCGGCCTCCGGGGTCCACTCAAAGGGGCCCTTCTTCTTCATGAGCTTAAAGAAGGGCAAGGCGCGCTCACCAAGCTTGGAGATGAAACGCCCTAACGCGGTCCCCCGTCCTGCCAGCTTTTGCATCTCCTTGAGGGTCTGTGGTGGGCTCATGTCTTCGATAGCCTTGATCTTCTCCGGGTTCGCCTCGATCCCTCTGTGGGATATGAGAAACCCTAGCAGCTGGCAGAGGGGACACCAAACACGCACTTCTCCGGGTTAAGCCTCAAGTTCACCCGGCGCAAACTCTCAATGGTCTCCTCCAAGTCCTGGATCAACATCCTCGCCTCGCGAGATTTGACCACTATGTCATCAACGTAGGCCTCTGTGTTCCTGCCAAGTTGCCGCCCCAAGGCAATGTGCATCAGCCGCTAAAAGGTTGCGCCCGCGTTGTGAAGGCCAAAAGGCATGCAGGTGTAGCAGTACACTCCACACGGTGTCAGGAAGGCTGTCTTCTCCACATCCTCCACTGCCATCTTGATTTGATGGTATACAGAGAACGCATCCAGGAAACATAACAAGTCGCACTCGGTGGTGGAGTCGACGATTTGATCAATGCGCAGAAGGGGGAACAGATATTGAGGGCAAGCTTTGTTAAGGTTGGTGAAGTCGACGCACATCCATTCCTTCCCACCTTTCTTCAGTACCACGACAGGGTTTGCCAGCCATTCGGGGTATCGAACCTCTCAGATGGTACCTGCTGCATCCAGCTTGCGCGTCTCTTGGATGATGAAGGCCTGCTTCTCTATGGACTGTCGTCTTGCCCGCTGCTTTATGGGGCGCATGTTGGGGCACACCCTTCGGGACCCCTACCAGTTGGTTGGGCTCCCATGCGAATATCTCCTTGATTGCGAGCAAAAACCTTACCAAAGCTTCTTCTTGTCCCGGGTCAAGGCTGGTTCCTATGGTAAAGGTGGCTCCTGAAGACCCGTCCTCGTCAACCGGCACCTGCTTGGTCTTCGCCTTGTCTTTGGTGAACAACTGCTTCTTCTTGGCGGGCACGGTCTCCTTGGCCTCGGGCGTACTGGTGCCAGCTGGCTGTGCTGCTGCCACAGCCTTGAAGGCAAGCCTGAGCGCCGTCACTGCTTCCTTGGTGTCCCCCTTGATGGTGAGGACGCCCTTGCTCCCTGGCATCTTCATGAGGTTGTAGGCCGGGTGAGTCGCCGCCATGAACTGAGCAAGAGCCGGGTACCCGAGTATGGCATTGTACGGGAGACCGATGCGGGCGATGTCGAAGTCCACCAGCTCAGTGCGGTAGTTGTCGCGCGTGCCGAAGGTGACGGGGAGGCGGATCTGCCCCAGAGAGTGGGCAGCTCCGCCACCCACTCCCGAAAAAGGCTTGCTGAGGTTGAGCCTCTCGGGCGGCACATGGAGGAGGCTGAAGGCTTCTACGGATTACAAGTTGAGGTCGGCACCGCAGTCAATGAGGGTCTTGGTGACAGCCATGTTGCAGATAGTAGGCGTGCAAAGCATTGGGAGCATGCCAGAGCCGGTGGTGGAGCCGGGGTGGTCTTCCGGACCGAAGGTGAGGTCGGCCTCCGGCGCGGCCCAACCCGGCGGAGCCCCCGGGCGCTTGGAGGCTGCCCCAATCTGACGGAAGAAAGGCTTGATGTGGCGATCGGAAGGCGGTGCTTGAGAGCCACCCAGCAGCGCCGCGACTGCGTGGTGCGCCGGCACCGCGTAGCGCGCGGTGAAGAGGTTGCGGAGTTCCTCCCAGGACGCCACCGTGGACCCCGGGAGGTTGAGCAGCCAGGCGCGTGGCTCGCCGACGAGGGCCATGGGGAACCAGTTGGCCATGATCTTGTCGTCACCTTCGGCATTGAGGACGGCCTCCTCGTACGCCTGCAGAAACGGCACCGGCTCTGCCGCGCCGTCATAACGCGGTGGCATCTTCGGCTTGAACTTGGTTGGCCACCGCACCCGCCGTAGGGCAGGGGCTAGGGCCCGGTACCCAGACTCCCTGCTGCTGGTGTCGGTCGCCGAGGCGGGTGGTGGCGCACCTGCCATGGGAGAGAAGCGCGGTGGCACGGGGCGCAGGTTGGTGGAGAAGAGCTCCGGCGCACCCCCACCTGGCGCGCCAAATGTCGGATGTGGGGTTCGGGCAAACCCTTAAGGTTCAAACACTGGGGTGCGCGCGAAGTCTTTTCCTTCTATCGATCTACGCTCTATCTCTCTAGGATCTTGTGGACGAACTCGGCAAACTCACAACACAGAAAGACACTGGGTTTATACTGGTTCGGGCCACCGTTGTGGTGTAATACCCTACTCCAGTGTGGTGGTGGTGGATTGCCTCTTGGGCTGATGATGAACAGTACAAGGGAAGAACAGCCTCCCGAGGTTGAGGTGTTCTTGTGGCTAGGCTCTCGATCGGATTGGATCAAGCTAAGATCAGATGCCCCTACTGTGGTGGCTAGCTCTACTTATATAGGCCCTGCTCCTCTTCCCAAATATCGAGCGGGAAGGGAGCCAACAACGGCGGGCAAATTTGAAGGGGGACAGCTAGTACAAGCTATCCTGACAAAAGTGGTCTTCGTCTGCGAAAAGCTATGGGGTGACGCCGTCTTGGGCTCCACGATGACCTCCGCCTTGTCGTCCTCCTGGTCTTGGTCTCGTTGCACCAATATGGCAACCTTTGCCTGATGCCTCGGTACTCTTCCCCTCCGCTTGCCTCCTTGGCACCAAAGAGGAAATGGGGACGCTGCGCGCACTGGCGCCCGCCTGGCACCGTTCCTCATGGCTCACGTCACGAGAGTCTCGTGAGGTTTGCCCCGCCTTGATATCTCCGCTCCTCGTGAGCCAGCCAGGCTAGGCCTCTCCAGAGGAGGTCTTGCGTCGTCCGCCTCGCGAGGCTTGGACCCTCGCGATGGTCTTGGATGCCTTTTTGATGAAGATGGGCCGTACGGCCTGCTGCTCAGCCACGCCGTGGGCCGCAGGCAGGCAAGTCTGGGGACCCCCGTGCCCAGAACGCCGACACAAAGGTATTGACTTTGATTAAAGTCTCGAAACTGCTCCTCGACGGTATACTCAGGATACCATCGATAGCCTGTCTCGATCATCACTTGGACCAGCATGGCCGTGTGACCAGGTACATCGAGGCACCGAGTCGCATTTAACCACTTGATTCTGGGAACGGGTGGCCATCTGAAAGCACGAAATATTGCAAAGGCATTAGAATTTTCTAGGAGAAATCGGACAGCATAACGGCTGTAAATGCTCAGAAAAAGATTTGAGACATTCACAACAGTTTGCATAGACACTCAACAACATCATATCAAGGTTCTGGTTCAACTAGTAACATACTAAAAGTAGCAGAAACTGAATCGGGTTTGTAAACCAACAATCCTATAAGTTACTACGGATTAGTAACACGTGAACCTCGATAGAGAGAAGAGAGCCTAGTCCTTAACCCACGCAGAATGAGAAGAGAATGACTCGGATCGAGAGGGCATAAGGTAAAGGAGTAAAAGAGCCTTACGTTCCCTCCCACAATCAATTCCCTACATATAACTAAAGCATTTCTAGACTCGACATCGACCAGTTTGGCTCAACGAACCTACAAGCAGTCCGGCTCTGATGCCAACGCTGTCAGGACCCTGATTCTAAGTCACACAGATCTAGCCTGTAACACCTCATATCACATTGCGGCCTCACGCACGGTATTCCCACGGGTGTCGCCTTACCATGGCCCGGGACCGTTTGCGCCTTTTGGCTCACGTATATGATAGTGTCGCTAGCATCCATATGACAGAGAACCCGGGACGACATGGCTAGTCGTGAACCCAAAGCGGCGCTAACTTACGGGGACAGGCATACATGAATCAACATCGAGCATGTCGGTCAGCAGCGTGTGAATCTGGGCTGTAGCACTGGGCTAACAGGACTACGGGAACCGGGCTGTAGTAGGCTAGGCAGACTCCGGATGTCATCAAGGTGACATTACCCGAAGGACGAACCACAGAAGGAAGTGAAACACATGCCGGCCCAGTCAAGTGTCCAGAGCAGTAGTGCTGGGCTAGCAGGACTCCGGTGAACCAGGCTATAGCAGACTACTATGGCTCATGGAGGCACTAGACTACATTTCCCCATAAGAGAGGCTGCCAAGGATAAACAACTAGATTGTTGGATCCGACACATACCAAGCATTTCAATCATACACACAATATGCTCGATATGTGTAAATACAACATGGCATCACAACAAAACTCTACAACTCAAGTACTTTATATAAAGGCTCCGGAGAGCCATACATAACATGTTCATATAGATAGGGGTCACATGACCCGACGCTCAAGTCATACAAACATACAAGCACATGCGGAAGCAAACTTGTCTGAGTACAAACAACTAGAAAGAAAGAAGGCTTGACGAAGCCTGTCTATCTACATAGGGCCCTTCACAAGCCCAGATCATCACCTGGGTGGCAAGTCACTCGTCAACGTCGAGATCTACATAGAACCCATCGGAGGGGGCGGTGTTGTCATCTGAAAACAGTAACTAAAGCAACATGAGTACAAAGGTACTCAGCAAGTCTTACAACAGATCCTACTATACATGCACATTCTCAAGAAGGTAGTGGAGTTATTGCAGCAAGCCAGCTTTGACTCTTGGCTAAGCTATCCTACGAGACACCACTTGTAAAATAGTTTTCGCACACGAGTCCACTAATCACCATCACAATACTCCACCTTGGGTCCTCCCTCGTCATCCTACGAGAGGGCCATCCGTGGTACTCACACTTATCTTGAGTCTTTTAGTGGTAACCATTAACTTGTCTATGAACTGCATAAGCGACCAAGTAGTCCTTTACCGCGGACGCGGCTATTCGAATAGTTTTATACCCTGCTCATCGATACCTTTACCAAATCATGTTCAACGCTTCACTCTCGTTTCGAGATGCAGCATGTGGAACAGCCGGGCACTGTTTCGCCACGATCTCCCGAGGCTCCTGGAGCCTTGGCCTCGGGGGTCGCACGCAGCGTCTCCTCAGCAACCGATGCCTCGGGAGGGGTGTGGTAGGCTCCCGAAGATGATGCCTCACGATCACCGCCCGGCGCGTGCTCATCAGCACACGAGCCGCCGGTCTCCGCCCGAGCTCGCCCACCTGCACCGTCACTTGGGGCGAGCACAACATCAGGAGCGAGAAAGGGAACCACGGCGACAGGGTTCTCCCGAGGCCCCTCCAGGCCGACCGGTCGCGGCCCCCATTCATCAAAGAGAGGCATGTGATACATCTCCAATGTATCTATAATTTTTTATTGCTCCATGCTATATTATCTACTGTTTTGGACAATATTGGGCTTTATTTTCCACTTTTATATTACTTTTGGGACTAACCTATTAACCGGAGGCCCAGCCTGCATTTGTTGTTTTTGCCTATTTCGATTTCAAGAAAAGGAATACCAAACGGAGTCAAAAGCGGAGCGAAATCAATGGAGAAGTTATTTTTGGAAGGAAATCTACCAAATGGACTTGGACCCCACGTCAACGAAGGAACGAGGAAGCCACGAGGGTGGGGGGCGCGCCCACCCCCCTAGGGCGCGCCCCCTGCCTCGTGGGGCCCTCGTGGCTCGCCTGACGTGCTTCTTCCGCCTATATAACTCCACGTACCCTAAAACTTCCAGAACAGAGATTAGATCGCGACTTCCGCCGCTGCAAAACCTCCAGAGCCACCAAAAACCGTCGGGACCACTGCTCCAAGACCTTGCCGGAGGGTACCCTCACCTGTGGCCATCTTCATCATCCCGGTGCTCTCCATGACGAGGAGGCAGTAGTTCACCCTCGGGGCTGAGGGTATGTTCCAGTAGCTATGTGTTTGATCTCTCTCTCTCTCTCTCTCTCGTGTTCTTGATTTAGCACGATCTTGATGTATCGCGAGCTTTGCTATTATAGTTGGATCTTATGGTTCTTCTCCCCCTCTACTCTCTTGTAATGGATTGAGTTTTCCCTTTGAAGTTATCTTATCAGATTGAGTCTTTAAAGATTTGAGAACACTTGATGTATGTCTTGCCGTGTGTATCTGTGGTGACAATGGGATATCACGTGATTCACTTGATGTATGTTTTGGTAATCAACTTGCGGGTTCCGCCCATGAACCTATGCATAGGGGTTGACACACGTTTTCGTCGTGATTCTCCGGTAGAAGCTTTGGGGCACTCTTTGAGGTTCTATGTGTTGGTTTGAATAGATGAATTGAGATTGTGTGATGCATATCGTATAATCATGCCCACGGATACTTGAGGTGACATTGGAGTATCTAGGTGACATTAGGGTTTTGGTTGATTTGTATCTTAAGGTGTTATTCTAGTACGAACTCTAGGGCTGTTTGTGACACTTATAGGAATAGCCCAACGGATTGATTGGAAAGAATAACTTTGAGGTGGTTTCGTACCCTACCATAATCTCTTCGTTTGTTATCCACTATTAGTGACTTTGGAGTGACTCTTTGTTGCATGTTGAGGGATAGTTATATGATCCAATTATGTTATTATTGTTGAGAGAACTTGCACTAGTGAAAGTATGAACCCTAGGCCTTGTTTCCTAGCATTGCAATACCGTTTACGCTCACTTTTACCATTAGTTACCTTGCTGTTTTTATATTTTCATATTACAAAAACCTATATCTATCTATATTGCACTTGTATCACCATCTCTTGGCCGAACTAGTGCGCCTATACAATTTACCATTGTATTGGGTGTGTTGGGGACACAAGAGATTCTTCGCTATTTGGTTGCAGGGTTGCTTGAGAGAGACCATCTTCATCCTACGCCTCCCACGGATTGATAAACCTTAGGTCATCCACTTGAGGGAAATTTGCTACTGTCCTACAAACCTCTGCACTTGGAGGCCCAACAATGTCTACAAGAAGAAGGTTGTGTAGTAGACATCAGCATGGCCTTCACAAATTCGTCCTTATTCTCGCAGCGGTATAGCAGGCAACTATTCCTGGGCAGATCAGCTGGCAGAGAGACGCCCGTTAGGACCCTGAGCACTATTCCTCGCGTCCCAAGGAGGAGCCCGGACTCCTGAAACCTCATGTGGTCTTGGCTTCTGAGCAAGGCCCACATGGGACGAGAATGGCGCTGGAGCAAAGCGACCCGACGTCGCACGAATTCCTTCACCACCATTGGTGCAGTTACGCCACGATCCTTCAGCAACTTCAACCTGAGCCAGACACGGGCAAGGCCGAGGCTCGCGAGCCGCTGATGGCCCCAGCCGGGGTTAGGAACAGCGGGCCCCGACGGAGCCTGAAGCACAGGACTGAGCACACCACCATCAACAAACACCCATCGTATCCGGAAGTCGCTCGTGGATGGAGGGAGCTCGAAATCAATCCCCTCGCCTGCTGTCGCGGCCACAGCCTGGAAGCTCACGCACCCTGAGCACTGCTGAGGGTCGGCCAGATGCAATGAGAAGAAGTGGCGGAAGAGAGCCATTGAAGGGGCAATGCCCACCATGCCTTCGCACACGAAGGCGAAGACGGCAAGAAGTGTCACGGACTGAGGGTCGAGATGCAGCATGTGGATCTGATAGTGCCCGAGCACAGCGTTGCATAAGGTGGAAAAGGGAGGAATCAGGCCTGCCCAGAGGGCGTCGATGAAGATTGGGATCTCAGTGGCCGTCTGAACCGAGCGAGTGCGGGACGTGGGCCAAGCCACCGTCTCCCCCCACTCATTGACGCTGGAGGCAAGCATCGGGCGCACTCTTGACGCCTCTCATCGATACCTTTACCAAATCATGTTCAACGCTTCACTCTCATTACCGACACAACCATTCACTCTAGTTCATCACCCCGATGAGCCAGACCTGACACGACTCTAAGCATAGCAAGCATAGCATGGTAGTGTCACGCCCAATATGCGACCCTATCCAAAAGGAACTCGAAGGTCCCACCAAGGATAGACCCGCATATTGAAACGCTTTTGCAAGGTGGATATCATTACATCAACATTACATAATACATAGGGATACAACCAAGACATACAATGCCACATGAATACAACATCATATACAAGATCAACATCCGACTACGGATGAAACATAAACGAAACTCAAACAATATCCACCACCTAGCCCAGGCTGCCGACACGGAACCTATCCCACGATCGAAGAAGAAGCGGAAGAAGAACTTCAAAACAAGCAAACATCGCTCTCGCGTCATGATCATCGCAAAACCTGTACACTGCAATCGGTGGTGTAGTAATTTGTGAGCCACGAGGACTCGGAATCCCATTACCATGGGTATCAAGACTAGCAAAGCTTAATGGGAAAGGAAGGGGTGAAGTGGTGAGGTTGCAGCAGCGACTAAGCATATATGGTGGCTAACATACGCAAATGAGAGAGAGAAGAGAAACAAAGGAACGGTCGTCAACTAGTAATAATCAAGAAGTGATCCTGAACTCCTACTTACGTCAGACATAACCCAGAAACCGTGTTCTCCTCTCGATCAACCCCGAAAAGAGACACTCACGGTTACGCACATGGTTGGTGTATTTTAGAAGAGTTTACTTCAAGTTTACTACCACGGATATTAACAAATTCCCATCGCCACATAACCGGGCACGGCTCTCGAAAGTTTATACCTGCAGGGTGTCCCAACTTAGCCCATGATAAGCTCTCGCGATCAACGAAGGATATTCCTTCTCCCGGGAAGACCCGATCGGTCTCGGAATCCCGGCTACAAGACATTTGGACAAGAATAAAACAAGACCAGCAAGACCGCCCGATGCTTGACAATCCCGATAGGAGCTGCACATATCTCGTTCTCAGGGCAACACCGGATAAGCTAAGCGTACAGGTACCAATGTAACCCAAGTTGCCAAGGGATGGTCCCGCACGATGTTCTAGTTTGGACCAACACTTAGACAAGCATTGGCCCGGGGGGCTGAATAAAGATGACCCTTGGGTTAATTACTCCCAAGGGAAAATAGGTGGTGGTGAGGCAAATGGTAAAACCAAGGTTGGGCCTTCTTTGGAGGAGTCTTATTCAAAGCGAACTGTCAAGGGGTCCCATAAAACACCCGACCGCGTTAGGGACGCAAAATCTGGGAACATAATACCGATATGACGGAAACTAGGGCGGCAAGAGTGGAACAAAACACCAGGCATAAGGCCGAGCCTTCCACCCTTTACCAAGTATATAGATGCATTAATAATATAAGAGATATTGTGATATCCCAACCAAAATCCTGTCCACCATGGAGAAATCTTCAACTTCACCTGCAACTAGCAACGCTATAAGAGGGCGCTATAAGAGGGCTGAGCAAAGAGGTAACATAGCCAAACAACGGTTTGCTAGGAAGGGTGCAAAGGTTAGAGGCTGACATGGCAAATTGGGAGGCTTGAAGAGCAAATGCTAGGTAGCGCAGCAAAGCGATAGAACGAAGCAACTAGCATAGCAATGATAGTAATGAGATCCAGGGTAGCGGTCATCTTGCCTGAAATCCCGCAAGGAAGAAGAACGAGTCCATGAAGAAGATGAAGCCACGAAGACGGACCAAGCGTGAGCGAGCGAATCCTCACGATCGCATAGCAAGCAGGAACTATCGAGAATAAGCACACAACAAGGTAAACGCACCACACATAGACAAGACATGATGCACAACCAAGCATGATGCATGACAACACTAGATGAAGCTACTCATGGCAAGAGATGATGCAAACAAGAGCAACACATCAAAGCAAGTTTAAATGAGGCCGGAAACAACATATAACAATTCTGGTAAGTTCTCATATGCAAATTTTGAAGTTGGTCCAGATCTGAATAAACCTTATGTTCAAGTTGTTAAACAGAAAGTTAAGATGCACCACGATGATCTACACGAAATTCTATTCAAGTTACATATAAAGTTCATTAGATTCGGAGCTACGACCTAGAAGATATGAGCAAAACAAGTTAAGCATGGCATTGATGCAAAATGCATACAAACATCAAGCAAACACTCTCAAAACAAGGATGCAACATGCTAATATGAAACTACATGAAAAATCAAGCAAGTTTCATATAGAGCACACTCAAAACGGAGCAACGGTTCAACACACACTCTACAAGTTTAAAGGACAAGCTGTCCATAACATCAAGTAGGCATATTGCAAGCATCAAAACGATATGCTACAGCACATTAACATGATAACAAAAGGCATGGCCGTGATGTACAGGTAAAGCATGACAAAACATGAACAATGAGCTATCTTCAGAAATCACGAGAACATGCTCAAAAGGACATGGCAAGATTGCAAATAATAACAGTTTCAGACTTATCAGGAAATAACATCAGGTTGCAATGTTTAGAGCTATCAAACAACATGCTACAGGAACTTATCATGACAAACAAAGGCATGGCATGAATCTACTAATCTCATAGAACAAAAGTCCTTTACTGACCATAAGCCAAAAAGGATCAGAAGATATGATGGCTCCCATGTAAACATGGCAAGTTATATTACAGATTCATACATGGCAGGAACAACAAGTAGGCATGTTGATGAGCTTGAACCACTCACCACAGAGCAATACATGCCATGGCAAGGCAACCCACAGTAAGATGGCATATATATGAAGATAAACATGGCAAGAGAAAGTTCCTAGGGTGCATGGATCACTAGCAAAGCTCATGGCAAAACTGAACTTAATGTTAACAGGCTGACAGCAACATTATTTAGCAACTTGAGAGCAAGATTACAACAAGTTACATCAGACTATAATTGCAACAAAGGGCATGGATTGATAGAGCAAGACATGTGTAACAAAACATCCTTAGTGAACATCCTGAGATTATGCCTAGATTGACTTGTAGAAGCAGGTTAACATAGCATCATGATATAGCAGATTCAGACATGCAAAACAGCAACAGCAAGTTCCCTACTTAACAAGCTCGATGCACTCAGCACACAGCCCACTAAAATACATGGACTGCACCCCTGTAAAGATGGCATGACATAGCACAAAAAACATGTAGAGCTCATGCTCATAAGATGCACACATCAAATGCAACAAAAATGACAAATCATCAAGTTATAACAGTTTCAGCAGGTTAACATCATATAGCACTCCTGCAACGATGATTCAGGCATCAAGATGAGCTCAAAAGAACATGATCCAATGGAGCTAAATGATGTACTCGTTGAGGCGAACAATTTGACATATTACACGCACAAAACAGAGCAGTATGCATGGAGTTATGATGCGTTGAACAGGGCATGACAATATGCAAAATGTCAGGGACAGCCAATTTCGGAAAAAAAAAACAGACGGGCGCACGGTAACTAAAACACGCACATGCGAGGGTTAAGGGGTGGCTCACCCTGGGCTTGGCTCAGTTGGTTGGGGAGGCAGGCAGGCGGCCCGGCGATCTTTGAGGCTGAGGCTGAGGTGGCTGTGGCCCACCAGCGCGATGCGGGCCGAGGCCCACGCGGGGAGGTGGCGTCGGCCTCCTCCCGTGCTCCTCACGGGCAGGAGGCCATGGCGGCGGCGCGGACGACAGGGAGCGCCGGCGAGGGTCGAGGCAAGGCAGGGAGGCGCCCTGGTGGATCCGGGCAGATCCGGTGAGGCCGGATCCATTCCGGGCGGCGACGGCGGCGCTCGTGGCGACGGGGACAGGCGACGAGGAGGAGAAGGCCGACGAGGGTCGGCGGGCAACGCGGAGCACGCGCGGGAGGAATGCGGCGCGGGGCGACGGCCATGGCGCAGGAGGCGACGCGACGCTGGTCGCCGGGCGCGAGGAAGTCGGGAAGAGCAGAGGCTCCGGCGACGGCGGCGGAGAACTCCGGCGAAGGAGGTCTGGGATCCGGCGGATCGGGAGGAGGCGTTAGGCAGCGTCTTGAGGCTCGGGTGGCTCGGGCGGTCGGCGAGGCGGGCTCTGGGGGCTCGAGATGGGCTCCGCGGGCCGCGCAAGTGGGCACGGAGGCCCGACGTGTCGCCTTTCCCAGTTGGTCGAGGCAGCGGCGGGAGCTGAGGTGGCGGCTTTCCATTGGCCGGACGACGTGGAGGGGAGCGGCGGTGTAACACCCCGGATGTAACTTTCCATATTTGTAACTCCAACTCTTGCTATTTTCGGCATTATGATATGATATTCCCTCCGTGGTTGGGTTTTTGTCTTTTGTTTTGCATTTCGTTCTTGTCATGCATCTCATATCATGTCATCATGTGCATCTCATTTGCATACGTGCTCGTCTCATGCATCCGAGCATTTTCCCCGTTGTCCGTTTTGCAATCCGGCACTCCTATGTCCCCCAGCGTCCCATTTTACATTTTTTTCGTGTTCGGGTGTTAAACGTTCTCGGAATGGACCGAGCCTTGCCAAGTGGCCCTGGTATAGCACCGGTAGACCACCTGTCAAGTTTCGGGTCATTTGGAGCTCGTTTGGTACTCCAACGGTTATCCGCATATCCGCGAAGGCCTCTTTTAAGTTGCAGTCCAACACCCCTCCAAAATAGCCCAATAACCCATCTAAGTCACTTCCATGTCCATCGCCGTTCGATCACGATAGTGTGGGCGAAAACTACACTCCATTCGGAGCTTCCTAGCTCCTTCTACCTATAAATATAGATCCCTTCCCCGAAATCCGGATGAAACCCTAGTCTCCCCGCCCTTCAAGGCCACGGACGAAATCCGGACGGCCGGGCGTGTCCGCCACGCCGCCCGCCTCTCCATGGCCGCCGCAAGCGCAGCCAGCGCCCACTTCACCGCCGACCCAGCGGGCCCACGAGGCCGTCTGCGGGCCCTCCCGAGCCTGTCGCCGCCCGTCCCGAAGTCGTGCCGCGCGCCCGTGGCAACGCTGCCCTCCGCCGCCTCCGTCCGCGCCGCCTCGGCGCCACCGCCGCCCGTCCCCAGCCTCTCCTCCCTCCTTCTCCGACGAGCCGCCGCCGGCGAACCTCGATCCGCGCACAGTCGGATCCGAGCGGCTCTGAGAAGCGTTGACTTCTCCCCCCGTTTTTTTCATCCAAGTCATTTTCCTGTCATATTTTGTTGCATTTTCATCATGCCGTAACTTTGCGCTCGTGGTCCAGTTTTGGGCGTGTAGCATACCGGATTGTTCGCCTCGACGAGTGCATCATTTCGTCTCATTGCATCATTTTCATTTGAGCTCATCTTTATGCCCTAAATGCTGTTAGAAGAGGGCTATGTGATGTTAGTTTCAGATTCTTATCAGAACATGCACTTTTGTCATTTTTGCCATGAATGATGTGTGCATCCTATGAGGTTGATCCCTAAATGTGTTTTGAACTAGGCTATGTCTTATTTACAGGGGTGGTTAACATGTATTTTTTTGATCTCTGTGGTGACTAGCACAAGCATGCAAACTGGGCTTCTTGATGTTGCTGATTTCAGCCCCTGTTTTGGTGATATTTTTATGCCTTGTAAACTTGATGCTACAGAGAGATCCATGCTTATTTTCAGATACTTCAGTAAGGATGTTTTGAACATATGGTTATGCTCTATCCATCCATTCCCTTGTTTGCAATTATGGAGTGCCATAGCTTAAGTCAATCGAGATCTACTTTTGCTATAAAATGTTTCCTGGCAGATTGTTTACATGTTATTCAATTTTGCCAAGGTTGTTGTAGTTGATCCGTGAATGCTATGATGTTGTTCTTGCCATGTATAGCTTCTATGCCATGTCTTCTTGATGGATGTATGCTTAGTTTATCATGTAATGCTCTCTAGTGAGTGCATCGAGCTCGCGAAGGTGCCTTCATAATTCTGTCAATGTCATTCCCTGTTTGCTGAATCTGTTAACGGAACTTGCTATGTTTAGGTGGGTGCCATCATATTTTCTGATCCCTTTTGGCTCATGGTCACTAAGGGACTTTTGTTCTATGCTTTGAGTAGATTCACGCCATGCCTTGTTTTGCTATTATAAGTTCCTGCAGCATGCTGTTTGCTTGCTCTTAACATTGCTTCCTGATGCTGATTCTGCCATGTTCAGTATTTTCACCGTCTGTGAAGCTGATATATTTTGCACTTTTTCCATGCTTGTTTGGACCTGTTATGGTGTGATTTAGCCGTAGCTCAGTGTTCATCTTTTGGCAAGCATCTTGAGTAGATCACTTCCATATGCTTTGTTGGTACGTTTGGGTGCAGTAGCTTAATTTCTTGTTGCTTGCTAAGTGGTATCATGCTGTTAATGGCAGATTTGTGCCATTCTTGTTTTGCTTGTCATTTGCAAACCGTGCATCCGATTCCGGTGATCTTTATATCGATTTCAACCGAAATCATCTCACCTTTCCAGCGGCATACTTGGTTTGCCAAGTTGATGTCTGGTTAATCATTTTCCTTCCGGATCACACATACGCATTGCATATCACATCTCGCATATCATGCCATGTATTGCATCATGTTGCTTGTGCATTGCACCGTGATTTATTGTGGTTCCATTGTTTGTGTTCTTGCTTTGGGTAGAGCCGGAGGCGAGTACGTGAACGAGGAACCTGTTGAGAATGCTTATGAGGATCAAGCTTTCGACAACTCGAGAACTTTGCGTGCAAGATGACCATACCCTCGAAATCACTTCTATCTTTGCTTGCTAGATGCTCGCTCTTTTGCTATGCCTATGCTATGATGCCTATCACTTGCTTATCATGCCTCCCATATTGCCATGTCAAGCCCCTAACCATCCTTTCCTAGCAAACCGTTGTTTGGCTATGTTACCGCTTTGCTCGGCCCTCTTATAGTGTTGCTAGTTGCGGTGAAGATGAAGTTTGTTCCTTGTTGGAACATGGAGATGTTGTTCCTTGTTGGAACATGTTTACTTGTTGGGATATCACAATATCTATTGTTTAATTAATGCATCTATATACTTCGTAAAGGGTGGAAGGCTCGGCCTTATGCCTGGTGTTTTGTTCCACTCTTGCCGCCCTAGTTTCCGTCATACGGTGTTATGTTCCTTGATTTCGCGTTCCTTACACGGTTGGGTGATTTATGGGACCCCCTTGACAGTTCGCCTTGAATAAGACTCCTCCAAAGAAGGCCCAACCTTGGTTTTACCATTTGCCACCTAAGCCTTTTTCCCCGGGTTTTCGCGAGCCCGAGGGTCATCTTTATTTTAACCCCGGACCGGTGCTCCTTCGAGTCTTGGCCCAACTGAAGCGATGTCCGGCGCCCCTGGGCAATCCAGGTCTATGCCAACCCGACGTCTTGCCCATCCGGTGTGCCACGAGAACGAGATATGTGCAGCTCCTATCGGGATTTGTCGGCACATTCGGGCGGCTTTTTGGTCTTGTTTTACCATTGTCGAAATGTCTTGTAGTCCGGGATTCGAGATCGATCGGGTCTTCCGGTAGAAGGAATATCCTTCGATTACCGTGAGAGCTTATAATGGGCTAAGTTGGGACACCCCTACGAGGTATTATCTTTCAAAGTCGTGCCCGGTTATGTGGCAGATGGGAATTTGTTAATGTCCGGTTGTAGAAAACCTGAAGTTGACCTTAATTAAAACACATCAACCGCGTGTGTCACCGTGATGGTCTCTTCTCGGCGGAGTCCGGGAAGTGAACACGGTGTTGGAGTTATGTTTGACATAAGTAGTTCAGATCACTTCTTGGTCGCTACTAGCTTCACGGTATGCCTTGCTTCTCTTCTCGCTCTCTTTTGCGAATGTAGCCACCATATATGCTAGTCGCTTGCTGCAGCTCCACCTCACAACTCTGTCCTTCCTATAAGCTTAAATAGTCTTGATCTCGCGGGTGTGAGATTGCTGAGTCCCTGTGACTCACAGATTCTACAAAAACAGTTGCAGGTGCCGACGATGCCAGTGCAGATGACGCAACCGAGCTCAAGTGGGAGTTCGATGAGGAACGTGGTCGTTACTATGTGTCTTTTCTGGATGATCAGTAGTGGAGCCTAGTTGGGACGGTCGGGGATCCGTTTAGCATTTGGGGTAGTCTTCTTTTATTTTGGTTCCGTAGTCGGACCTTGAGTGTAATCTGGATGATGGATGTTTATTTATGTATTGGGTGAAGTGGCGACTGTAAGCCAACTATGTATCTCTTTCCCTTATGTATTACATGGGTTGTGTGAAGATTACCTCACTTGCGACATTGCTTTCAATGCGGTTATGCCTCTAAGTCGTGCTTCGACACGTGGGAGATATAGCCGCATCGAGGGCGTTACAAGTTGGTAATCGAGCCATCCCGACTTAGGAGCCCTCGCTTGATTGTTTCTTTGGCGTTGTTGAGTCTAGAACAAAAATGTTTTGAGTCTTAGGATTATATATATCGGAGAGTAGGATTCTTTTTACTCCCCAGTCCCTTCGTCGCTCTGGTGAGGTCTCCTGACGTAGAAGTTTTGACTCTCCTCTCCTCAAATTTCACCAAAAAAAATTTAGGATCACGCGGGTATCTTGGAATCATTCCGATGGTTTTGTGATGAGAACATTGTTCTTGGTGCCTCCTGACATTTAGGGGTTGTGGCAGTGTCCGGGGAGTTGAGCTCAGGGTGTTGTCGTCACAATTTTATCGTTGCAGTTCTGGAATACCTGAGCTTTGCCGACATCGAAAATCTCTTTTGTACAGTTGTTGGTGAGATAACCCCGATAACCCAGTACTGGGGCGAGCTCGGGAGTATTGCCATGACTCGTATAACGGATGCTTTTCAAAGGTCGAGGTACACGATTTCCGAAGGTTTCTTGGTTATGTGTTGACGGATGGATACAAGCTGGATCTAGGTATTGTTAGTTTGGGTGATATATTTTGTGTCCCCCGTATCCCCAACACCGCATTGCATAACCGTAAAGTTTTGGGAGTTTATAGGTGGGATTCAAGTAGCTCTTAGCATTTCTTCCCGTAGATATTTGGTTTGTGATTGGGTAATCCTTACCACTTATTTGTTCGATCGTACCTTGTTATTTTTTTCATCAACCCTTAATCAAGTGGCTTCTCACCTTAATGGACGTGTGATGTTAGCTTTGGAATTCATTCGTTCATCCTTGTTCGAATGTTTATTGTGAAGACTATATGTTGCAATTTCTATCCGTTGATTCAACTTGACTAGTTGTCTATCAAAGTGCTAACGGATGTCACCCTCTTCAGGATGGCTCCGCCAACGCGTCTGAATCCGGAACGCAATGATGGAGTCAGTCGAACCCTCTACCTCCACCTCTGCCTCCGGAGGCATGGCAAGCTATCATGGCAGCCACCAACGCAAATGCTCAGATGATTTTGCAACTCTTGCAAGAGCGTACCCAAGGACAAGGCAATCAAGGAAATCAAGGTCAAGGCAACAACCAGCCGCACTTTGCTACCCTCAATCAGTTCCTTGCTAATCGGCCGAAGTCTTTCGACTTCGTGGTCGAGGCCACAGACGCCGACGATTGGCTTGTGGACATCTCGCAAACATTTTGAATGTAGCAATGTCGGACACGAGGACTTTGTCAAGTTTGCTTCGTTTAAACTCAAGGACCAAGCTGCCGAGTGGTATCAACAATACAAAGATTCCAGAGGAGGTCGTGTAATTACACAGGATGAGTTCATGAGACTTCAAAGCTCACCACATTCCGAAAAGTGTTGTTGAGAGCAAGTGTGAGGAGTTCCGCAATCTCAAGCAAGGCAACATGTCCGTGTATCAATACAATATCCAGTTCCGAACTCGCCGCTTCTCTAAGCAAGACGTCCACGATGAAAAGAGTATGATCTATCAATTCGAGGTGGTCTCAAAGAAGATCTGCAATTAGCTCTCGTGCTTTTGAGCCGGAAAAGTATGATGAATTCTACAACATGGCACCGAAGCAAGAAGCTGCCCAGCTCATATGTGAGGCTTCTAAGAAGAGAATCGGGGATGCAGTTCAGTCTTCTTCTTCCTCTCAAGTGGCAGCTAAGCAGCAAAAGTTCTACCTTCCTCCTCCTCCGTTTAAATCGGCCTTATCGGCAGAAGAACTCGGTGGTCGTGGATCTTCCCACCCACCCAACCCAGGCTATCGTAACAAGTCTAACTCTCAAGCTCCAAGGTCAAATGCTCCTTATCACCGTCCACTCTCGAGGTGACTTGCAACAAGTGTCGTGAGAAGGTCACTATGCGAACAAGTGCTTCAACCAAAGGCGCCTTCCGCCTCCTCCTCCTGTGAGATCTTCCAAAGAATGCAAAGTGGTCAAGCATAACCCCAAGTCCGCAAAGGTGAACATGATGAATGCAGTATAGCGAAGGTGTCTTCGATGTGATTATGGGTAATCTCTCGATTAATGATATTCCTGCAAAGTCTTATTTGATACCGGTGCATCTATTTCTTTCATATCAAGACCTTTTGTATCCATGAACAATTTGCATACTGTCGATCTGCCTAAGCCGATAGCGGTTTCCTCTCCGGGTTTGTTCATGAATACAAAAATGATGGCTCCGGATGTTTCTATCAAGATGGGCGATTATAGATTTCTGGCTAAACTAATGGTTCTTGGTGACTAGGATATTGATCTAATTCTCGGGATGGACTGGCTTTCTCAGCATAAAGCTCAGCTTGATTGTGTTGCCAGGGAAATTCAATTGACTCACTCTTCTGAGGATGTGATCATTTATGCCGCTCGTGATGAAACCATTCGGTTGTTTTCTCTCAATGAGAAGGGCGAGTTGAATGCTATCTCTCGATTCGATCGTTTGTGAGTACCAAGATGTCTTTCCAGAAGAGCTTCCAGGAATGCCTCCTCATCGGCCAGTTGAGTTCGTTATCGATCTTGAGCCTGGCACTGAACCCGTTTGCAAGCGTCCATACATGCTTAGACCTAATGAGCTGAAGGAATTGAAGAAACAGCTCGATGAACAAGAGCGTCTGGGTTTGATCAGACCGAGTTCATCTCCTTGGGGTTGTGGTGTTCTTTTTGTCCAGAAGAAGGATGGCACGGACCGACTTTGCGTCGATTACCGTCCATTGAATAAGAAGACTATCAAGAACAAGTATCCACTTCCCAACATCAATGAGCTTTTCGAGCAACTCAAAGGCGCTAAAGTGTTCTCCAAGCTTGACCTTCGTATGGGTTATCATCAAATTCGCATTCGTGAACAAGATATTCCCAAGACAAAGATTCGTAACAAGCTTTGGTTCTTATGAATATACTGTCATGTCTTTCGGCCTTGTCAATGCTCCTCCAACATTCTCTCGAATGATGAACTTCATTTTCAACCCTTACACCAATGAATTCGTCTTGGTCTATCTTGAGGATATTTTGGTCTTCTCCAGGAATAAGAAGGATCATGCCAAACATTTGCGATTGGTGCTCGACAAGCTCAGAGAGCATCAATTCTATGTGAAGTTTTCCAAATGTGAATTTTGGCTTGATGAAGTGCTTTACCTTGGTCATATCATCTCCGCCAAGGGCATCGCTGTTAATCCCGAGAAGGTGTCTGCAGTTGTGAATTGGGAACCTCCTCAGAATGTCAAGCAGCTTCGCAGTTTTCTTGGACTCGCAAGCTATTGCCAAAGATAAGTTGAGAATTTCTCCAAGATTGCAAAGCCTCTTTCCAACCTCCTCCAGAAGCATGTGAAGTATGTCTGGTCTCCTGAGTGTGACGTTGCTTTCAACACCCTCAAAGAGAAACTCGTCACAGCTCCTGTCTTGACTCCTCCTGATGAATCCAAGCCATTCGAAGTTTTCTGTGATGCTTCTCTTCAAGGTCTCGGTGCTGTGTTAATGCAAGAAAAGAAAGTTGTGGCCTATACCTCTCGTCAATTGAAGCGAAAAGAACTACCCCACTCACGATCTTGAGTTGGCGGCAGTTGTCCATGCATTAATAACTTGGAGACATCTCTTGTTGGGAAGGAAAGTGGACATATTCACCGATCACAAGAGCCTCAAGTATATCTTCACTCAACCAAACCTCAACCTCAGACAAACTCGGTGGGTCGAAATGATTCAAGAGTACAACCGAAGTATTGAATATACTCCGGGCAAGGCCAATGTGATTGCAGATGCTTTGAGCAGGAAGGCTTATTGCAACAGCTTAATTCTCAAGCCTTTCCAACCGGATCTTTGTGAAGCTTTCCACAAGCTGAATCTTCAAGTTGTTCCTCAAGGCTTTCTTGCCAACCTCATAGTCTCTCCTACTTTGGAAGACCAAATTCGTGAGGCTCAACTCCTGGATACCATGGTGAAAAAGGTGAAACGTGCTATCGACAAGGGCATTTCCAAATACAAGTGCTTCCACATTGATGAAAAAGATACTCTTTTCTTCGAGGACCGGATTGTGGTTCCAAAGGGTGATCTACGTAAAGTCAATATGAACGAGGCACAAAATTCTCTTCTATCCATTCATCCCGGAAATGCGAAGATGTACCATGACCTCAAGCGATCGTATTGGTGGACTCGAATGAAGCGAGAAATTGCTCAATTCATGAATGAGTGTGATGTCTGCAGAAGAGTGAAAGCGAGAACACCAACGACCAGCTGGTCTCCTCCAACCTCTTGCTATTCCGTAATGGAAGTTTGATCATATCGAAATGGACTTCGTATTTGGATTTCCAAAGTCCAAGCGTGGAAATGATGCTATCTTCGTTGTCATTGACAAGCTTACTAAAGTGGCTCATTTTCTTCCTATCAAAGAATCTATCACAGCAGCTCGGTTGGCGAGCTATACACATCGAGATTGTCTCTTTGCACGGCATTCCACAATTGATCTCTTGCACCGTGGCAGCATCTTTACCTCCATGTTTTGGGATTCTTTTCAAGGCCATGGGCACCAACATTCGTTTCGGACAGCTTTCCATCCTCAAACAAGTGGCCAAGTCGAGCGAGTCAATCAAATCCTCGAATACATGCTCAGGGCTTGTGTCATTTCCTTCGGTATGAAGTGGGAAGATTGTCTTCCATATGCCGAGTTCTCCTACAACAACAGCTTGCAAGCGAGTTCGGGCAAGGCCCCATTCGAAATTCTCTATGGTAGAAAGTGCCGTACTCCTCTCAATTGGTCCGAGACAGGTGAACGCCAACTTCTTGGCAACGACTTGATCACAGAAGCCGAAGAAATGTGCAAAGTAATTCGTGAGAATCTCAAAGCCGCCGCAATCGCGCCCGGAAGAGCTATTATGATGACAAGCACCGTGATGTGGCTTTTGAAATCGGAGACCATGTCTACCTCGCGTCTCTCAATGAAAGGCACTCGTCAACCCGGTATCAAAGGGAAGCTTGCCCCTAGATACGTGGGTCCTTTCAAGATCATTGGCAAAAGAGGCGATCTCGCCTATCAACTTGAGCTTCCGTCCAACTTCGCGAACGCGTGCGATGTGTTTCACGTGTCACAGCCTTCGCAAGTGCTTCAAGACTCTGAGCGCACTATCAACTTCAAGAAATTGACCTCCAAGAAGATCTCTGTTATCATGAGCACCCGTTGCTATTCTTGAAGAAAGCGAGCGCAAGACTCGCAACAAGTCAATCAAATTCCTGAAAGTGAAGTGGTCACACCATTCACCGAGAAGCCACACAGGGCGCGAGGATCACCTCCGTTCGAATATCCGGAGTTCTTTCAGTCCTAGATCTGGGGACGAGATCCTCTTGTAGTGGTGGAGTGTTGTAACACCCCGGATGTAACTTTCCATATTTGTAACTCCAACTCTTGCCATTTTCGGCATTGTGGTATGATATTCCCTCCGTGGTTGGGTTTTTGTCTTTTGTTTTGCATTTTGTTCTTGTCATGCATCTCATATCATGTCATCATGTGCATCTCATTTGCATACGTGCTCGTCTCATGCATCCGAGCATTTTCCCCGTTGTCCGCTTTTGCAATCCGCACTCCTATGTCCCCAGCGTCCCATTTTACATTTTTTTCGTGTTCGTGTTAAACGTTCTCGGAATGGACCGAGCCTTGCCAAGTGGCCTGGTATAGCACCGTAGACCACCTGTCAAGTTTCGGGTCATTTGGAGCTCGTTTGGTACTCCAACGGTTATCCGCATATCCGCGAAGGCCTCTTTTAAGTTGCAGTCCAACACCCCTCCAAAATAGCCCAATAACCCATCTAAGTCACTTCCATGTCCATCGCCGTTCGATCATGATCGTGTGGGCGAAAACTACACTCCATTCGGAGCTTCCTAGCTCCTTCTACCTATAAATATAGATCCCTTCCCCGAAATCCGGATGAAACCCTAGTCTCCCCGCTCCCTTCGCGCCGCCGGACGAAATCCGGACGGCCGGACGTGTCCAGCCGCCGCCTCTCTCCGCCGCCACTTGGCGCAGCCAGCGCCCACTTTCGCCGCCGACCCAGCTGGGCCCGCGAACCCGTCTGAGGGCCCTCCGAGCCCGTCGCCGCCCCGTCCCCCGTGCCGCCCGGCGCCGCTGCCGTCCTCCGTAGCGTCGCCTCTCCGCCGCCTCCGTCCGTCGGCAACCGCCGCCGCGCCGCCCGTCGCCCGGCCTCTCCTCCTCCTTCTCCGGCGAGCCGCCCGGTGAACCTCGATCCATGTGATCGGATCCGATCGGATCTGAGAAGGGTTGACTTCTCCTCCCCCCCCCCCCCGTTCTTTTTTCGTCCAAGTCATTTTCCTGTCATATTTTGTTGCATTTTCATCATGCCGTAACTTCGCACTCGTGGCTCAGTTTTGGGCGTGTAGCATACCGAATTGTTCGCCTCGATGAGTGCATCATTTCTACTCATTGCATCATTTTCATTGGAGCTCATCTTCATGCCCTAAATGCTGTTAGAAGAGGGCTATGTGATGTTAGTTTCAGATTCTTATCAGAACATGCACTTTTGTCATTTTTGCCGTGAATGATGTGTGCATCCTATGAGGTTGATCCCTAAATGTGTTTTGAACTAGGCTATGTCTTATTTACAGAGGTGCTTACCATGTATTTTTGTGATCTCTGTGGTGACTAGCACAAGCATGCAAACTAGGCTTCTTGATGTTGCTGATTTCAGCCCCTGTTTTGGTGATATTTTTATGCCTTGTAAACTTGATGCTACAGAGAGATCCATGCTTATTTTGAGATACTTCAGTAAGGATGTTTTGAACATATGGTTATGCTCTATCCATCCATGCCCTTGTTTGCAATTATGGAGTGCCATAGCTTAAGTCAATCGAGATCTACTTTTGCTATAAAATGTTTCCTGGCAGATTGTTTACATGTTATTCAATTTTGCCAAGGTTGTTGTAGTTGATCCGTTAATGCTATGATGTTGTTCTTGCCATGTATAGCTTCTATTGCATGTCTTCTTGATGGATGTATGCTTAGTTTATCATGTAATGCTCTGTAGTGAGTGCATCGAGCTCGCGAAGATGCCTTCATAATTCTGTCAATGCCATGCCCTGTTTGCTGAATGTGTTAACGAAACTTGCTATGTTTACGTGGGTTCGACCATATTTTCTAATCCCTTTTGGCTCATGGTCAGTAAGGTACTTTTGTTCTATGCTTTGATTAGATTCATGCCATGCCTTGTTTTGCTACTATAAGTTCCTGTAGGATGCTGTTTGCTTGCTCTGAACATTCCTTCCTGATGCTGATTCTGCCATGTTCAGTATTTTCTCTCAAGTCTGTGAAGCTGATATATTTTGCACTTTTGCCATGCTTGTTTGGACCTGTTATGGTGTGATTTAGCCGTAGCTCAGTGTTCATCTTTTGGCAAGCATCTTGAGTAGATCACTTCCATATGCTTTGTTGGTACGTTTGGGTGCAGTAGCTTAATTTCTTGTTGCTTGCTAAGTGGTATCATGCTGTTAATGGCAGATTTGTGCCATTCTTGTTTTGCTTGTCATTTGCAAACCGTGCATCCGATTCGGTGATCTTTATATCGATTTCAACGAAATCATCTCACCTTTCCAGTGGCATACTTGGTTTGCCAAGTTGATGCCTGGTTAATCATTTTCCTTCCGAGCACGCATACGCATTGCATATCACATCTCGCATATCATGCCATGTATTGCATCATGTTGCTTGTGCATTGCACCGTGATTTATTGTGGTTCCATTGTTTGTGTTCTTGCTTTGGGTAGAGCCGGAGGCGAGTACGTGAGCGAGGAACCTGTTGAGAACGCTTCACGAGGATCAAGCTTTAACAACTCTCGAGAACTTTGCGAGCAAGATGACCATACCCTCGAAATCACTTCTATCTTTGCTTGCTAGATGCTCGCTCTTTTGCTATGCCTATGCTACGATGCCTATCACTTGCTTATCATGCCTCCCATATTGCCATGTCAAGCCCCTAACCATCATTTCCTAGCAAACCGTTGTTTGGCTATGTTACCGCTTTGCTCGGCCCTCTTATAGCGTTGCTAGTTGCAGGTGAAGATGAAGTTTGTTTCTTGTTGGAACATGGAGATGTTGTTCCTTGTTGGAACATGTTTACTTGTTGCGATATCACAATACCTATTGTTTAATTAATGCATCTATATACTTGGTAAAGGGTGGAAGGCTCGGCCTTATGCCTGGTGTTTTGTTCCACTCTTGCCGCCCTAGTTTCCGTCATACCGGTGTTATGTTCCTTGATTTCGCGTTCCTTACGGTTGGGTGATTCTGGGACCCCCTTGACAGTTCGCCTTGAATAAGACTCCTCCGGCAAAGGCCCAACCTTGGTTTTACCATTTGCCACCTAAGCCTTTTCCCCGGGTTTTCGCGAGCCCGAGGGTCATCTTTATTTTAACCCCGGACCGGTGCTCCTTGAGTCTTTGGCCCAACCTGGCGATGTCCGGCGCCCCCTGGGCAATCCAAGGTCTATGCCAACCCGACGTCTTGCCCATCCGGTGTGCCCTGAGAACGAGATATGTGCAGCTCCTATCGGGATTTGTCGGCACATTCGGGCGGCTTTGCTGGTCTTGTTTTACCATTGTCGAAATGTCTTGTAGTCCGGGATTCCGAGACTGATCTCGCTCTCTTTTGCGAATGTAGCCACCATATATGCTAGTCGCTTGCTGCAGTTCCACCTCACAACTATGTCCTTCCTATAAGCTTAAATAGTCTTGATCTCGCGGGTGTGAGATTTCTGAATCCCCGTGACTCACAGATTCTACCAAAAGCGATTGCAGTGCCGGCGATGCGGTCTGAGATGGCGCAACCGAGCTCAAGTGGGAGTTCGATGAGGAACGTGGTCGTTACTATGTGTCTTTTCACGATGATCGATGGTGGAGCCCAGTTGGGAATGATCGGTGATCTGTTTAGCATTTGGGGTAGTCTTCTTTTATTTTGGTTCCGTAGTCGGACCTTGAGTGTAATCTGGATGATGGATGTTTATTTATGTATTGGGTGAAGTGGCGACTGTAAGCCAACTATGTATCTCTTTCCCTTATGTATTACATGGGTTGTGTGAAGATTACCTCACTTGCGACATTGCTTTCAGTGCGGTTATGCCTCTAAGTCGTGCTTCGACACGTGGGAGATATAGCCGCATCGAGGGCATTACAGACGGACATGTCCGGGCAGCCGGGGAGATCGTCCGTGGCCTTGAGGAAGAGGCTAGGGTTTGATCTGCTAGCGAAAATTGGAGGTCTAGTTTCATAGGTAGAGGGAGCTAGGAGAGTCCAAATGAGGAGGCGGTTTTAACCTGTGATCGTGATCGAATGACCGATAGCATGGAGGGGAGTTAGGTGGGTTTTGGGCCACTTTGGAAGGGTGTTGGGCTGCAAAGAGAAAGGGGGGTTTCGGGCTACGCGGTTAACCGTTGGAGTACCAAACGACCTCCAAATGGCACGAGACTTGATAGGCGGTCTACGGGTGCTATACCAAGGCCCCTTGGCAAACCTCGGGCCATTTCGAGAAAGTTTAACACCCACTCACAATAGGAGACGAAAAGGGGAACGCCGGAGGGCATAGGAGCGCCGGATTGCAAAACGGACAACGGGGAAAATGCTCGGATGCATGAGACGAACACGTATGCAAAATGAAATGCACATGAAGACATGATAAAATGCAACACACAAGCAAATGACATGGCAACGATGGTGAATAACTGAATGACATCTGGCGCATCGAATCCGGGGCGTTACAGGTAGGAAACACAAACATGGCTCAATCAACTCCTACACATGCTAGTGGGTTTCATCTAGTTACTGTGGCAATGGCAGGTCATGCAGAGGAAGTGGGTTCAACTACCGCAACACACAGCAGTTTGAAACGCCTTGTCTTAATGCAGTAAACGAGAGCAGAAGTGAGAAGATGGGTTTGTATCGAAATGATCAATGGGGTTGCTTGCACAGAGTGGTAGTGGGATCTTGCCCTTCAGTTGGATACTCGTGAATATCCTTGGAGGCAGAACCTACCACGAAGAACACATCGAAACACAATCATCACAAGGCAATATGCAACAATATGATGCATGCAATGACATGGCAAAATGAGTGTGTTTGGGCTAATGCAACTTGGAACAGATTAGTTTGAGTTCAGTTGAATCAAGGATTCAAATGCTAACCCAAGTAAGAGATCATATTAGTGCATTTACTTGTTTCACCTAAACAGCAAGGTTAAAGTGTTCTGACATGCATGAAACCCGATGAGATGGAAAGATTGGATTTTTTATCAAATTTCATATATAAATCTTTGCATTGAAGTTACAGATTAATTTCTATGAATTTTTGAAGTTTGTAGTATTTTACGGAATTTCTGTATAAGAATAATTCCGATAAATGATTTCTTTCGTCGACATTGCATCGTGGTGATGTCATCGATCAACAGAGACGGTCCAGGTCAACCCTTACCTGTGGGTCCCGTCTGTCAGTGTCAATTAAACTAACTAAGTTTAGTTAGCGTTAAACTAATACTAACTTAGTTTAGTTAGTGCCTGGGGCCCACACGTTAGTGACCCAGGGGGTCAAACTGGGCCCACCCAGTCAACGGTCAGCGGGTCAACTTGCCGGTGTTTAGCCGCCGGCGAGGCCAGACGCGGCGGTGGGGTGCGGGTTTCGTGCTCCGGTGACCAAATGGGCGGCGGAGACCATCTACGAGTAGCTAGGGGTGAGCCGCGTCGAGTGGTGGTGGCGGTTGGGCTCGGGGTCGGCGGAGACGACGCCGGCGACGAGCTGTGCGGCTGCCGGAGTTCGGGCAAACTTGGGCTCGTCGTTAGGGGGCACGACAAGGGGCGTGCGGTGGTGCTACGGGTTCCTCGCGACGCGGTGAGTGTGTTGGACACGATGGTGTGGCCGGTGGGTGGCCGGAGCCACGTCGGCGACGAGCTCGGCGGCGGCGCGTGCGGTGATGCTTCGTGCAGTCGCTACGGTGCTCGAGAGAGAGAACAGAGAGGATGGCAAGGTGTCTAAGCTCACGGCGATCACGTCGGAGCAGTCGGCGAGGTCGGGGACGACCTGATGCGGCGATGACGGCGAAGGGGATCTTCGGCGGTGGCGGACTCGGGCGAGTCGTTCGGTAACCGGAACAGCGGCGCTCGGGGCTCGACACCTTTCGAAGGAGAGGAGGGCGGCGGAGCTTCGACACCTGGCGCGCGGGCGCGAGGACGACGGAGAGCGCTACGCTGATGCAGCGGCGGCGGCAAAAGGCCGGCCATGGCGGAGAGGGCAAGGAGAGGGCAGGGCGAATGGATGTGTCCAGTGGGGTCGCGGCGGACGTGGGGCTCGCCAGTGTCCAGGCGCGGGCGGCAAGCGGTGGTGCCGTTTCTGAGCTCGCGCACACCGGCGTCACCTCCCGCCTGCCTAAGCGGGAAGAAGCAATGGTTGCACGGCCAAGATAGCGCTGGGCCGCCAGGTGGGCTGGGTGGTGGGTTGCGGCCAGGTAAGTTGTTTCCTTTTATTTTCTGTTTTCTTTTATTTCTGCAAGTTTGTGGCATTTCTGAAAATACCTAGGCATTTCCAAAAATCACCAAACTGCACATGCTCACCATATGGGACATATCCAACATGAAACATTTCAGTTTGGGATTATTTGGACATTTAAAATATTTACTAGCATTTAAATGCCCAAATGCAAGTTGCATATGATTTAATTCAGTGATCTTATGATGGCCTAGAAAATTGTGAACCCATTTTGTCAGAGGTTCTAACCCAAGACAAAAAGGGTGGACTTTTTAGAAGGGCATTTCAGGTTCATTGAAAATGATTTTAGTAAACCCTAGTTGTTTTCAGGGGGGTGCTGGGGGTTCTGTCATCCCCATTTCAAGTTTCTGGAAAAGTATACATGATGCAACGCTCTAAGCATGAACTAGCTAGGATGTGACAGCTAGTCCGCCAGATTCTTCCGTGCCAGCGCCAAAGCCTCCCTTTGTGGGAGTTCAATTCGAAGAAGCACCAGACCTTGAAAAGGCTCATCGAGACTTCTCACGAAGGGGCCTGGAAGTTTCTCCTTAAGGGCAACGAGAAGGCACCGGCCACGGACTCAGACCGTGGTCACGATTGTAAACACCCCGCCAGCGAGGTATGTTACTTTTGACGTATCCCCGACTTAAATGTTTCGAGGATGATATCTAAGCTTTTATTATTGCTCTTTTAGGACTGGATGGAGAGGGCAAGGCAGATCAAGTGTCCAGCTCCGCTGCCCGAAGAACCTGTCATCCCGCGCCTGGCGAAGATGCTGGCGCCAGCGCCATATAAGGCGCCGGAGAAGAAGGCCAAGAAGAAGGCCAAGGGGCCAAGAGTGGCCTCCGTCGTAAGGGCACTTCAGACGTGGCGTCCGAAGACGACGAAACTCACTCCTCTGTCCCTGAGGACAATGACGAGGAAGAGGAGGAGGAGGAAGAAAACAATCCGCCCCCTGAGGAGAAGAAGAAGAAGAGGGCGGCTCCGGCGCATCCGAAGGCGGAGACGCCCAAGAAGGGGAAGGGCATTCCTGCGGTCAACACCACGTGGGACGTTGACAGCAGTCCGGAACGACGCCCCCGCACTAAGCCCCAGGTCGCATTGTAAGTGACAGGGCTCGCTCGTGCGCACGTCCAGCCCTTTATCTCCATTATCTTGATGTAGTTAACTGTACTATTGCAGTCCGGACCGCGACCTAATCCAGCGATCCTCGTCTGGAGGTTCGTTGGCTCCATCGGAGATGGCGAGCCAGTCGCCACCGCCTGCTTACTCCCCCGAGGCCAGGGATGACACCGAAGTGCTGTCCCGGAGGACCACTCTGAAGGGAGGAGCCGAGGACGTTGTCCGGGCGGCGCCACAAGGCGAGACCTCCACTGCCGGACACATGGAGGAGACGATCCCCATGGAGACTGGCGAAGAGGGCCGCATCCAGTTTGGCCCTCAGCCAAACACAATTCCGGAGACCCATATGGCTCCGGACGAACAGCCACCTTTGAAGGAGGGGGTGCGCCGCTTACGCCGATGGTCCCTGTCCATCCAGGGGCGCCGGATAACCTGATGGAGGCGCTACGAGGCGCCTCCGTTATGGACGAGCACCGTGTCCTTATGGGCGCGGTGATCGAGAAGGTTCAGTCCGCCAAGGGTGGACTGAACGAAGCCTGCAGCAACATGTTGGCAGGTTTTGAGGTAAGTGACATAGAAAGAGAAAAAACCCATGTAGTCAGTAGCCCCTGAGACACTGTCCGGTGTTCGGTGAGAAGAACCGGATAGAGGATCTATTGTAGGACACTAGCATAGTATGCATGCATAAGCAGGCATCGCTGTTGGCCGCAACCTCGCATGCTGCCGAAGTCTCTGAATTGAAGCAGAGGCTGGAGCGGACCGAGAACGAGCTCGACGAGGTTACAATTCGGCTTCAAGAGAAGCAAGGTGAGTATCGTCTTGTTGTGTGTTCGGAAAGCATAGGCACTGTGTATTGACTGTAATGTCATAATATGTGCAGGAGCCACGATCGAGGTTGAGGCCTTGAGGAAGGCCTTGGGAGAGGCCGAGGAGAAAGCTGTCCAGCAGCAGGGCGCTCGTAAGAAGCTCAAGGCCCGGGTCAAAGAAGTCCAGCAGGAGCTCCGAGATGCGGTGAAAAAATGTGAGACCTTGGAGAATGATGCGTCGGCTAAAGAGGCCGAACTCACCAAGGCTCGTCAGAGCACGGAGACCGCACTGAATGAGGCCCAGGCCACCTCCAGGAGATCAAGGAGGCCAAGAAGATCACCGGCGGGTAAGATATTTAAGATGCAAAGCAAGTATGTGGAGAAGAAATACCTTTTACAAACCCGGGTTCAGAGTTCCCCAGGGGCTTTTGCGGATCTACCACGCAGCATATCAGGCGCTGCAGAGTTCTACCGAGTCGAAGGAGGAGGTTCTATGGAGAAGCTATTCTTGTCCGAGTACGCGGCGCCAGAGCATCCCATGTCCTTCACCGATCAGCTGAAGTAGCTGGTGGAGCTGCACAGGGTGGCCGAACTAGCCATGAAGGATTTGACAATCC
This sequence comes from Aegilops bicornis, assembly GCA_021605145.1. NCBI lineage: Eukaryota > Viridiplantae > Streptophyta > Magnoliopsida > Poales > Poaceae > Aegilops > Aegilops bicornis. Next base: position 402,576,253 of record CM038675.1, on the reverse strand, counting down.
GGCTATGGCCAGCCGAAGCTATGCCCGGCTTCTTGAACTCGTGGTAGGCGGCCGGTGAACGCTTTGTCCTCGGGCGGCGTCATCAAGCACTCCGCTTTGTATTGAAGGTGCCCGTATGGCCTTCGCTCGCTGCAAGATGTGGTGGGCGAACATGAACGTTGTTGAAGTTGCCAGCGGGCCGCCGGAGGGCAAGGAGCACCGCACACCCGAGCGATATTTCACGGATGTCGTAGAGGGGTCCCGACTTGTGGCGGCGCAATGTTCGCAGGACATTGTATATAAATGTATTCATGTTGCCCTTGCCTTGTATTATGGGAACAAAGCCGGTTTTTGTAAAATAATTTTATTATGCTTTGAATTGTTTCCTCCTGTTCGGTCCTGTTATTTGTAATCTGAGGGTTGGCCAGTCGTCGGCTTCTGCCCTCATGTAGGTAGTACGGAGGTGTTCGGGATGGATTCTAAACAATATTGATCCAATTATATGGTCCTTTGGAGGAGTTGTTTAGCGCAACGAACAAGGCAATCAGACTGTACGGCTTAAACGCCCTCACGTAGCCATAGGAGTTTTATAATTAAGCAAGTGCGCAGCCCCTGGTCCAAGCCAGGGTGCTGTCAGCATCTGATCGGGAAGTGCCGATACTTCGCATGACGCGGAAAAAATCTCCAACGATTTTGTAACCCTCGAACAGCTGACCGGCTCTCGCCGTATCATGACAGTCAGTTTTCGGCTTTCTCTACTAAGGTGCTCACCCGGTCAAGGCCAGGGCACAATTGCTACCCTAGCCGATGGAGCGGAATGTAGGGTAGCAAGCACAGGAGCCGGGCAACCCAACTATTGACCAAAGACATGATTAGGAGCCAATGCATATAATGCTAAATTCGGGGTGCCGAACTTATGTACATGAAGTTTTCGGACTTTGCTGCCGTATTGTGGGGCAATCAGTAGCCCCTGGCAAATATGAAACGTACAGAAGAGTATCGATGCAGCAAAGAAGCAGATCGAAATAAAACGAAGTAAGAAGCAAAAACCAGAGAAGCTGGGCCACAAACCATTTTTATTATAACTGGATGGATACATCAAGGCGTATCTTGTACAGATGGTGCGAGAAGTATCTAGGCTATTTAACATGCCGGAATCAGTAGGGCGCAGCGTGCGGGTCCTGAGAAATAAATATGAATACCGTCAAGAAGAACATATAAAGGTTACCCTACACACCTGTGCTGCTTGCCTCTGTTGTATGCCAATCCTTCTAAAGGACCTGCGATCAGGCCCGCGAAAAAAAGGAACCTAAAACAAAAAAAAGTTGAAGTATGTGTGTCTGGGATCGGTCTGGCCGAACTGTAGCCCCCGGGTTATCTTGTGCCTCCGTCGATGTCCATGGAATTTTGAGTGCATAAATGTGTACGCGTGGTACGAATGCCACTACCTCATTGGGACTGGGACGGAGGCCGAATTGCTACTCGAGCTCTTGACGAGCCACGCCGTCCTGTTACACTGAAGTCCGGAACCGCTTAATGATGTCCGAGGGCTCGACAGCCGTACTATGGTGCTGCTTGAGAAGGCCGCTCTGTACTTCCGCTGCTAGGGCGGAGGTGTGCTCCTCTGTTCGGAGGGAGCGTTCCGTATTGCCATTGACTGTTATGATGCCGTGTGGACCGGGCATCTTGAGCTTGAGATAAGCATAGTGTGGCACTGCGTTGAATCTAGCAAACGCGGTTCGTCCGAGCAGTGCATGATAGCCGTTGCGGAAGGGGACGATATCAAAGATTAGCTCTTCGCTTCGGAAGTTGTCCAGAGAACCGAAGACCACCTCCAGCGTGATTGAGCCCGTACAGCGGGCCTCGACGCCTGGTATGACTCCTTTAAAGGTAGTCTTTGCTAGTTTGATCCGCGAGGTGTTAATGCCCATCTTCCGCACTGTGTCCTAATAAAGCAGGTTGAGGCTGCTACCACCGCCCATCAGGACTTGTGTTAGGTGAAACCCGTCAATAATTGGGTCGAGTACTAGTGCGGCTGAACCGCCATGGCGGATACTAGAATGAGACTTTGGTAGATCATGAGGCTTTCATGTTGGTAGATGAACTTGGTGGGATCATGATTATAGATTAGCATAGTTTCCATTATCCCTGAGTAAATTGGATTTATAGGAAAATTATGATCGCAAGCTGAAACTCCTGGAAGTGCAAGGATTTGACTTGCTCAGATGATATTGATAGGAGATAGTTGACATTACGTAAATAACTTGAGGGAGGCATGTAGGATTCCTCGTTGGACATGAGATTTGGATTAAATAGGTTACTCTAGTGGAGTATGGATGTAGAGTAATTTTACATGGTTTGGAGTAAATTGGATTTAGACTGATGATCTTGATCATGATACCATATTTCTCGGTGGACCATAACTAGGAGATTGGAATAACTGTCAGAGTTTATTTAGGGATCTATATATATGCTTGACCTTGGAGTTTACATGACCATGATAATGGAAATTGGTGGACTGACTATAGCAAGGTAGCTCTTTCAAGTATTTGGTGATTATAGGAGAATAGAAGATCACGTGGGACACCATAGACATTGGATTTGTAGGATTAATGAATTATGTAGCTAATGGGCTTTTGAAGTTGACCTATGCGAGATGATACTTTCGGAGGTATAAGGTGATATGTTTGGGGGACTAGATAGAACAATTGGCATCTCAGGAACTGTGCTCAAGGATGGGAAGATGAACATTCACTCGCACACTAGAATCATTGAAACCCTTACGCCCTACCAAGCCACAACATGGCCGGATCCTGACCCTGGGTCTTGACTCTAGATCGATAAGACCTTGGTCAATACTCAACCGTGACCATCACCAATGCCTTAGCCCACTTTACACACCCCATAGACTTCATGGAGTGCTTGGACAAGTTAGTTGTCATCTTTCTTTGATAACATACTCGTCTGCACCAAGACGGAAGAAGAATCGTTGAGCTGGTCAAGGAACATCTGAAGACCGTCATGTCTAAGAGGAAGAACTACACTAACCACCATCTTCAAGAAGTATACTTCCACGTCAAAGACCATGTGTATCTGCAAGCCACTCCTCTCTAAGGAACCAAGCATTTCCATGACAAGGGAACCCACACCAAGATTCGTCGACCCTCTTCGAGATCACACCAAGAAATAACAACCCCCCCCCCTCTGAGGTCACTACGAGACGAAGAGAAGACAATTACCAGCTGGAATTGCCAACTGAGTTACCTGGTGTGCACAACGCTTTCCATGCATCACAACCCCAGAAGTGTTTCCAACTTCCTAACTTGCCCGATCCCTAGGAGGGTAATGACCACCGAGCCATCGACCCCTAGCCCAATCTAACCTACCTCGAGCTACCCATTAGCAACCTGGACCAAGTAGAACATTATATACGAAGCCACACCATCAAGTATTTCAAGGATCAAAGGTGCACTGCTCGGAAGCAGGAACAGTATGAGGACGTGAAGACTACCCCAGATCCAATACTCCTTTCCGCGCCTAGTTTGGGAATCTCGGGGACGAGATTCTTGTAAGGGGGGTAGGTCTGTCACGCCGTGATTTTCATGCCACAACACTTAAGCTAATGAATCATGATAAAATGTGGTTTGACAAAAACTTTTGAGTGTTTTGTCTTTGCTTTGATTAATTTTTGTCTGTTGTTTGCAAGTGCTCTAAAAATAAAATAAATCCTCCAACTCCTATACTTCATCTCCTTGCCCCAAACTCTTGAACCAATGATCATGCCATGTGTATAGGACATAAAAATAATTTCTTACAAAAAAATAATTTGGCCAAATAGTATTTTCAAAATTTTGTTTTCCAAAAAACCCCTGAATTGAGATTTGCACTGCAAGTACTTGATTAAGGGCAGTAAAAATCTTTCCAAAAATATATTTTGACTCCTATTAGGTATAGGAATCCCATAAACCACAAAAATATAATTTTAAAATTTATTTTACTATTTTATTTAAAAACTTTTTCTTAAGGCCGGAAATGGTCTTTAATAGGTTAAAATTATTTTTATGCTTTATAAATATTTCTAAAAATTTAGGGAAACTCAGTGGACATATATTGTCCATATATAAGAGTTTTAACACATGGTCATGTTCAAAATATTGGTCAAACCCTCAAATACCCTTTACGGATATTTCAAGCTTTTGAAATATCTACAAAGGAAATATTCTCCAAAAATTCCAAGAAAATTCTAGCATGTCACATATGACATGTTTGATGATCTGGACAAGTATCATGTCATGGAGAATAGTATAACCCCATGAAATCCCCTCAAAACCATTTCTGTCCATTTTGAAGTTTGAGAAACTTTACATTGCCAAACATGTCCAAATGTTCTAAAACCTGGTAAACATGCTTAAGTGGTCTAATAATTCATCTAGACCAAATGGCACAAGTTGGAGAACAAGTTAACTTGATCAAAGAGCCCCAAAACCCTCTCTGACCAGAATCAAATTTGAACAACTTTGTACTACCAACTTTCTCTCCTTGACCCCAACTTTGGTGAGCATGTTCACATGACCAAATAAGGCCACCACACCAAGTGGTGCATCAAGGAGAAGTGATTTGCTCAACTAAATCTACACAAGTCAATTTCTGCCAATTTCTAGGGTTTACAAAAGTTGCATTGGCAACTTTGCCCAAATGGACTCAATATGGGTGGAACCTATTATTTTATCATACCATTTGACCCTGTCAAACCTCATGACAAGAGGAGTTTATCTTCTTGCCCAAACCACCATCAAACACCTTCTGGCAGAAATTAAAAATGTATGTTTTGTCCACTTCTACTAATCTCCATGAGCTAATCTTTCTCCCACAGCACCATCTGGTCCTTCTCTAACCCCTGCATCTTTACCTGCCCGAGGAGCCATGATGATGGAGGAGAAAAGCCCTTTTTCCCTCTCTGGACAGCACCATCTCTCTCTCTCTCAACCTCCCTCCTCACTCCAGTGGATCCCCAGGGCATCCAATGCCATTGTCCAGTTGTTTACTCCCCCCTGCAGCTGCCAGACAAAAGTGGATGCGCGAGTGCGCGCGGAAAAGCCGCGCATGCCGGCCAAAGACGCGCTCTGGAGCACGCTACCGCGCTCCCGACCGTTGACGCCGCGTCCCCCGACCACCTCGAGCCTCCCCCTTGCGCCAGTCGAGGTGCCTCGACGTCCGCAACTCGCAACCGCGCTGGCCCCCTCCTTTCCCCCTCTGTCTCGCCCATGCCGCGCGTGCCCAGAGCCGCCCGAGCCCGCCAATGCGCGTGCGAGCTCGTGGCTCCACCCGGGGCTCGCCCCGCTCCCTCTCTCCCTTCCTGGCACCCTACGCGACTCCCACGAACGTTGTAGACAGCTCCTCTCCCTCCCTCCTGGCCTCCCGAGCCGTTGCCGCGGCCACCCATGCGTCGCGTCCACGGTGAGCTACAGGTCGGCTATTTAAGGCCACCCCCGAGCCCCCTCTCGACTCCTTTGCCTCTCTCTCCCTCCCAGAGACCCCCTGGACCAACTCACTCCTCTCCCCGTGCCCTCCATCCATCACAACGGCTGGAGCGCCGCCGTTGGGCTCCGCCTAAATCCGGGCTATCCCGAGCCTCTCCTCTCTCCCTAGCCACTCCAGTACCCTCATACCACCACCTCGAGGCCCTCCATCACCGTCGTTCATCCCGAACGCCATGCCTTCGTGGCCAAGATGGCCGACCTCCTCCATGACCACCTAGGCCATCGCTTTGCAGCCCTCCACGGCGTGCGTCTGCAAAGACATGGATGGGTGCGGCGTGGCCTCCCTGCACGGTGGGCGGAGCGTCACGGAGGCAGCTCTGTAGCCCGGCAATCGCCGGCGGGAGCCGCTCCTCCCCGCCGCCGGAGCGCGCGCGGGAGGTTGAAGGCGACCTGCATGGGGCCAGCGTCGGCTGACCCGATTAGGCGGGCCCCCGCCGTTTAAGTGGAAACGGCTTCGGCAAAGACGCCTTCGACGTCGCCTGTCGTCCGCGTGGCCGAGCCGCTGGGCCGGCCCACGATCTATCTGTCGCCCGTGCGCAAGATAAGGTTAAAGCCGTATTGCCTTTTTCTTTTTCCGGTCAACTTGTAAAATCCATAAACAATTCAAATGGACTCCAAATTTGATGATTCAAATTTCTAGTGACTCTATAAATCATGATCTACCTGTTAGTGCAACATGCACATTTTTCCGTAGACCTTTTCTTCACAAATATTTATCAGATCCTATTTTTCCTACTTCATGATGAACTTTAGAAAATCACAGAGGGCTCAAATTTGATCCAAATGCCATGATTCAAATTCCTAGATGCTTCTAAGTTCATAACTTAGTTTATGAACATTTTTGTTAATACTTTCTGTACCACATAAAACAATGAGCCATTTCTTCATATTTGTCAACTTTGCAAATTCATAGGAAATTCATTTGAACTCCAAATCCAGTGAAACCAACTCCCAGATGCTTCTAAAATCATGATTTGCTAAATGGGTGCCTTTGCTCATTTTTCAAAAATATATTTTTGTAGACTTCTTGCAAATCCATAAACCCCTTGATTCCATCATATTGAAAGGTTCAGAGATATCCACAGATCCAATTCCAATGAAACCACTCTGGTTATTTTTCATATAACCAGAGATGTCCTAGAAAAGTCAAATTAATATTTTTGGAGCACTTATATTTCCTGCCTTGTTGTGTTGCTTATTGTGATTGTTTCCGACGTTAGTTGACGAAGTAGACGGAGTCCTTGGAGAAGGACCAGGAGATCTCAAGACTCTGATGAAACAGGCAAGCAGCCCTTTTACCATGTCCATGAAACCCTTTTTATGCATGTTATATATCACTTATTATTCTTGCATCGGAATCATGATGATATGGTAAACCACGTTGGTTGGCTGCCTCTGTTACTTCCTCATTGATACTTGCATTGTGCATGACCCTACCTCCTTATGAGGGTTATGCCGGTGGGTGTAGATAGGATGCTAAAGTAGTTGCTATGCAAAGCGAATTGAGGTTATGCATGGAAAGAAACAAGTGTGGTTTGACATACTTGCGAGCAGCCCCAAGAGGGTGCCACCGATGCCCCGGGAGATGATGATGAACTAGGTCACTACTTGGTGGAGAAGTAGTGTACCGAGGCTTGATAAAAGTGTTGTTTACAGAGACGGATTAGATTTAAGATTTGTCGACTGTCCCAACCATACATGCGCAACCACTCTACCCTTATATGGGAAAGGGCATTATTGATTACCTAGGCCGATACTAGCTTGGAGCCCGCATTACTAGTGACGGGGGAGAGTTGGTGCTCTCTCTCAGGACGGGGTCGTGCCAGGTAGGGCGACCATGACTGTCTTCACCGGGCACCGGACACACCGTTGGTACCCCGTGCTTGTGGTATGTGATGAATATGGGAGCAAGGCTCCACAATTTTAAGATGTGAAATGTTGGGCACGGGGGTTACTACCAATCGAGTGGACTCTATGTTAGTATCGTCTAGGGAAAGATAGTGATCGGTGCTTACCTGTGGTACTTGAGGTACCGCTGGTCGTGGATGACACGGAAGTTCCCGGATCTTGTGGGTAAAGTGTGCAACCTCTGCAGAGTGTAAAACTATTCGAATAGCCGTGTCCACGGTCAAGGACAGTTAGGTGGTGCTGCTTAGACTACGTCCATATGTTTCGACAAACAACACGGTTTGGTAAATCTATTGACGTGATTCGTGAGGAAGTCACGATGAGCTTGAGCATGAGTTGTTCATAACTCTCTCGATGTTGATGTCTCAGAACCTCCTAATACTTGTTGCGCATTTATTCATATCCTTGATAAATGTTTAACATACTTGTATGAGAAAAACTAGCTTTCATAAAAATGCCAACTAAGCAAAGAGAGCTTTGCATGACTATTTTGTTATCACTCTTGGGTTGCTTGCGAGTACATTCAAAGTACTCATTGGCTTGCCACTGGTTATTTTATTGGCCAGGCATGAAAGACAAGATTTATTGAAGAGTTCTTTGGTGACGACCGTGCGAGCTAGGATGCTTCCCAGTCAGAATGCCTGTAGGGTTAAGGCAGAAGGCATGGGTCCAAGTTGTTATTGAAGATTTCCGCTGCGATGTTATACTCAAGACTTGACCATAATGGTCCTACTTGTGTAATACGGTATGTATGGATGTAAGCCTCTTGTTATTCAGCTTATGTGTGTTCAGTGAGCATTGATCTCTGGGATCACTGTACACGTGCATTCGGTGATCACGACTTATGAGTCGGGGTCCAAACAATCATGTTCACCGTTTTGACTTGAGTGGGAAATTTCTTCTGCCCCCAGTGTTCGGCTGCCGGGGCTCTTCGTCCTCGTCCTCGCTTTGTGATCCCTTTTCTTTGTTTTTGGCATTTAACTTGCCCGCCTGCTTGAAGACCCAACAATCCCTGTTGGTATGATTGGCTTGCTTATCCGGGGTGCCATGAATTTGGCACGGACGGTCGAGTATGCGGTCCAGGCTGGAAGGTCCTTCGTTGTTTCTTTTGTATGGCTTCTTCCATTGGCCGGACTTGGAGCCGCCGAATCCGGCATTGACTGTGGTGTCATCGGTGTTGTCGCCATTGCTTTGGCGTTTGTGTCTATTGCGCCGGAGCTTGCCGGTGCTGTTCTTGGCCTCAATGGGGTCTGCCTCGCTGGCTGTGTTTTTACTACGAGCCAGCCAGCTGTCCTCACCCGCATAGAAGCGGGTCATGAGTGTCGTGAGGGCTGCCATAGACTTCGGCTTTTCTTGGCCGAGGTGGCGTGCCAGCCATTTGTCACGGATGTTGTGTTTAAAGGCTGCTAGGGCCTCAGCATCCGGACAGTCAACGATCTGGTTCTTTTTGGTTAGGAACCTAGTCCAGAATTTTCTGGCTGATTCTCCAGGTTGTTGAACTATGTAGCTTAAGTCATCGGCGTCCGGTGGCCGGATACAAGTTCCTTGGAAGTTATCAAGGAAAGCCTCTTCCGAGTCTTCCCAGCTGCCGATGGAATTCTCAGGTAGGCTATTTAACCAGTGCCAAGCTGGCCCTTTGAGCTTTAATGGGAGGTATTTGATGGCGTGGAGGTCATCTCCTCGAGCCATATGGATATGGAGAATGAAATCCTCAATCCATACTGCTGGGTCGGTTGTGACGTCGTATGATTCAATGTTGACAAGCTTGAACCCCTCGGGGAATTCATGATCCAGTACTTCATCTACGAAGCAGAGAGGGTGTGCGGAGCCTCTATATCGGGCCGCGTCATGGCGTAGCTCTGATGGAGTCCGTCTGCGGTGTTCGGCCCGGGCGTGATTAGGTTTATCATGTCCGAAAAGGTAGCCGTCGTCGTGCCTCGAGGCACGCCCTCGTGATCCGTAGATCGATCTTGTGTGTCCTGCTTTATCGTCCAGGATCTGTCGGAGGTCGTACGTGTGACCCCGAACTCTTCCGTCTCTACTTTTACGAGGTGGTGGGGCAGGCTGTTGTTCGGCCTGAGTTGCCGCTTTATCCCGTCCGCAGGGTGGTCGGTCGGCCGCCCTGTCTCGACCACGTGGTGGTTGTTCCGCATTACACGAGGGAGATGTGTGCTCCGGTGCTTCCTCGTCGAATTGAGGTAGCAGTCTGCATTTCGGGTAGCTCTTGGGTGGTGATACGTCTCCAACGTATCTATAATTTATGAAGTATTCATGCTATTATATTATCCATCTTGCATGTTTAATGGGCTTTACTATGCACTTTTATATTATTTTTGGGACAAAATTATTATCCCAGAGCCCAGTGCCAGTTTCTGTTTTTCTCCTTGTTTCAGTGTTCCGCAGAAAAGGAATATCAAACGGAGTCCAAACGGAATGAAACCTTCGGGAGAGTTATTTTTGGAACGGAAGCAATCCAGAAGACTTGGAGTGTACGTGAGGGAAGAAACGAGGACGGCACAAGGCAGGGGGCGCGCCCACCCCCCTGGGCGCGCCCTCCACCCTCGTGGGCCCCTCGTGGCTCCCCTGACCGACTTCTTTCGCCTATATATATCCAAATACCCTAAAACCATCGGGGAGCACAATAGATCGGGAGTTCCGCCAGCAAGCCTCTCAGAGCCACAAAAACCAATCGAGACCACTGTTAAGACTCACGGAGGGATCCTCACCGTGGCCATCTTCATCATCCCGGCGCTCTCCATGACGAGGAGGGAGTAGTTCACCCTCGGGGCTGAGGGTATGTACCAGTAGCTATGTGTTTGATCTCTCTCTCGTGTTCTTTAGGTGGTACGATCTTGATGTATCGCGAGCTTTGCTATTATAGTTGGATCTTATGATGTTTCTCCCCCTCTACTTTCTTGTAATGGATTGAGTTTTCCCTTTGAAGTAATCTTATCGGTTTGAGTCTTTAAGGATTTGAGAACACTTGATGTATGTCTTGCCGAGCTTATCTGTGGTGACAATGGGATATCACGTGATCCACATGATGTATGTTTTGGTGATCAACTTGCGGGTTCCGCCCATGAACCTATGCATAGGGGTTGGCACACTTTTTTGTCTTGACTCTCTGGTAGAAACTTTGGGGAACTCTTTGAAGTACTTTGTGTTGGTTGAATAGATGAATCTGAGATTGTGTGATGCATATCGTATAATCATACCCACGGATACTCAAGGTGACATTGGAGTATTGAGGTGACATTAGGGTTTTGGTTGATTTGTGTCTTAAGGTGTTATTCTAGTATGAACTCTATGATAGATCGAACGGAAAGAATAGCTTCGTGTTATTTTACTACGGACTCTTGAATAGATCGAGCAGAAAGAATAACTTTGAGGTGGTTTCGTACCCTACCATAATCTCTTCGTTTGTTCTCCGCTATTAGTGACTTTGGAGTGACTCTTTGTTGCATGTTGAGGGATAGTTATGTGATCCAATTATGTTATTATTGTTGAGAGAACTTGCACTAGTGAAAGTATGAACCCTAGGCCTTGTTTCCTAGCATTGCAATATCGTTCGCGCTCACTTTTATCGCTTGTTACCTTGCTGTTTTTATATTTTTCAGATTACAAAAACCTATATCTACCATCCATATTGCACTTGTATCATTATCTCTTCGCCGAACTAGTGCACCTATACAATTTACCATTGTATTGGGTGTGTTGGGAACACAAGAGACTCTTTGTTATTTGGTTGCAGGGTTGTTTGAGAGATACCATCTTCATCCTACGCCTCCCACGGATTGATAAACATTAGGTCATCCACTTGAGGGAAATTTTCTACTGTCCTACAAACCTCTGCACTTGGAGGCCCAACAACGTCTACAAGAAGAAGGTTGTGTAGTAGACATCAAGCTCTTTTTCTCAAGCGCCGCTGTCGGGAGGTTAGAAGCGACACTCACACCCGTCAACTAAGCTCTTTTCTGGCGCCGTTGCCTGGGAGGTTAGTGCTTGAAGGTATATCTTTAGATCTTGCAATCTAATCTTTTTGTTTCTTGTTTTATCACTAGTTTAGTCTATAAAAGAAAACTACAAAAAATGGAATTACGGGTGCCTCATATGCTTCATCTTTTTAATGTATTTCGTGAAAATGATGGGAAGGAAAATTGTGCTCAAGTACTAGAAGAAGAATTACATAGAATGCTTGGCATAAAATATGTGAATGATGAGCATGATTGCAATGTTGTTAGTGTGATGCTATGTTTGATAAGGATGATATGTTTAGTCCCCCAAGTTTTGATGAGCAAATTTATTATGATGAAAGCATGCCTCCTATTTATGATGATTATTGTGATGACACATATGCTATAAATAATAAAGATAACCATGAAACTTGTCATCATGATTTTAATTTTCAATTGGATTATGCTTCACATGATAATTATTTTGTTGAGTTTGCTCCCACTACTATTCATGAGAAGAAATTTGCTTATGTGGAGAGTAATAAAAATTCTATGCTTGTATATCATGAAAAGAATGCTTTATGTGATGGTTATATTGTTGAATTCATTCATGATGCTACTGAAAATTATTATGAGGGAGGAACATATGCTTGTAGGAATTGCAATAATATCAAGTTTCCTCTCTATGTGTTGAAAATCTTAAAGTTATGCTTGTTTTGCCTTCCTATGCTAGTTGATTATTGTTCCCATAAGTTGTTTCCTCACAAAATCCCTATGCATAGGAAGTGGGTTAGACTTAAATGTGCTAGTCATATTCTTCATGATGCTCTCTTTATGTTTCAATTCTTATCTTTTATATGAGCATCATTGAAATCATCATGCCTAGCTAGGGGCGTTAAACAATAGCACTTGTTGGGAGGCAACCCAATTTAATTTTGTTCCTTTCTTTTTGTTCCTGTTTAGTAATAAATAATTCATCTAGCCTCTGGTTAGATGTGGTTTTATGTTTTAATTATTGTTTGTGCCAAGTAAGACCTATAGGATCTTCTTGAATGATAGTTACTTGATCTTGCTGAAAATTCCAGAAACTTTCTATTCATGAAAACAATTGTTTAAAATCACAAGAACGTGATAAAATACTGATTCTAATTGGACCAGATCAATAATAAAATTATCTAGGTCTTCCTATTTTGGTATATTTTTCTGAGTTCCAGAAGTTTGCGTTAGTTACAGATTACTAAAGACTGTTTTGTTTTTGACAGATTCTGTTTTTCGTGTGTTGTTTGCTTATTTTGATGACTCTATGGCTAGTAAAATAGTTTATAAACCATAGAGAAGTTGGAATACAGTAGATTTAACACCAATACAAATAAATAATGAGTTCATTACAGTACCTTGAAGTGGTGTTTTGTTTTCTTTTGCTAACGGAGCTCACGAGATTTTCTGTTAAGTTTTGTGTTGTGAAGTTTTCAAGTTTTGGATAAAGATTCGATGGACTACGGAATAAGGAGTGGCAAGAGCCTAAGCTTGGGGATGCCCAAGGCACCCCAAGGTAATATTCAAGGACAACCAAGAGCCTATGCTTGGGGATGCCCCGGATGGCATCCCCTCTTTCGTCTTCGTTCATCGGTAATTTTACTTGGAGCTATATTTTTATTCACCACATGATATGTGTTTTGCTTGGAGCGTCATTTTATTTTCTTTAGCTTTTCTTGCTGTTATTTAGAATAATTTTTTGCATCTCTATTTTCTATAAATGTCAAGGATAGCCTTTACCATGCTTATTTTGCAAGTATACATGTTGCTGTTTCAAAACAGAAAGTTTATCGCTGTTGCAAAAATTCCCTAGAAAATCCAGAATATGATAAAATGTTGAAACTTTTTGAATAATAAGCTCTGATAAATTTACTACAGTGGGAATTTTATTTCATAATTTTTGGAGCTAGGGAAGTATGGATCTTGCTGCATTCTTTACAGACTGTCCTGTTTAGGCAGATTGCTATTATGTTTGCATTGTTTGCATATGTTTGCTTGTTTAATGATTCTATTCGAGGATAGGAGTATTAAATATGCAGAGGCATTTAGTATGCAATGTTTAATAATAATTTTAGTGATTTGTTACAGTAGAAAATGATAAGGTTTTTGCATTGGTTTATACTAACTTATCTCACGAGTTGTTGTTGAGTTTAGTGTGGATGAAGCTTTCGAGATTTAGGAAACCGTGATATGAGAGGAATTAAGGAGACACAAAAGCTCAAGCTTGGGGATGCCCAAGGCACCCCAAGATAATATTTCAAGAAGTCTCAAGCATCTAAGCTTGGGGATGCCCCGGTAGGCATCCCACCTATCTTCTTCAATAATTATCGGTTAGTATCGGTTGAGCTAAGTTTTTGCTTCTTCACATGATGAGTGCTACCCTTGAAATGTCATTTTATTTTGTTTTGCTCATTGTTTGAATAAAATACCAAGATCTGAAATTCTTAATTGAGAGAGAGTCTTCACATAGCCACATAATTATTTAACTACTCATTGATCTTCACTTATATCTTTTTGGAGTAGTTTGTCATTTACTCATGTGCTTCACCTATATCCTATGAGTAAATGGTTGAATGATTTGAATGTCATAAATCTGAAACTATATATGTTTCATATGCCTTTCCCGTGGGGAGTAATGCCTTCACATATAAGAAGTAGAGGTGGTCAATTTATTGAAGGTTAGCAAACATTGTATTGGTCACTTGAACAATTCATGAAAGAATATTGAAGGAAGAGAGATTTCACATATAAATATACTATCTTGGACGTCTTCTATGATTGTGAGCCCCATTAATTATTTTCAAACCTGAGCAGATTAGTTGAAGTTGGACAAGAAAGACAACATAATGAGTTATGCTTGGGTATATTTGTATAGAAGTTATATTGTTATGGATCGTCTAACATGTGGTGCTTGCTATTTAGAATCCTTTGCTAGCCAAAATATCTGTACTAAGCGGGAATACTGCTTGTGCATCCAAATTCCTTGAACCAAGTTTCTTCCATGAGTGTCCACCATATCTACATATATGCGGTATTTACCTGCCGTTCCAAGTAAATTTGCATGTGCCAAACTCTAAACCTTCAAATAATAATCTGTTTTGTATGCCCGAATCGCTCATGTAGCGACTAGGGGCTATCAGTATCTTCCATGCTAGGTGGGTTATTCTCATGATGAGTGGACTCCGCTCATCATTCACGAGAAAATGGCTGGTAACTGGGATGCCCAGTCCTATGATCAAAAGATCAAAAAAAAATTGCAAATAATTTAAACAAAACTCCCCCAAGAATGTTGATAGTTGGACGGACCCCGTTGTTTCGGACAAGCCGTGGAGTGTGAATGTTGGTGGAGGGGGAGTAAAATTTTTACCTTTCTACGTGGGAACCGCCTATGATGTATCTAGTATGGAAGATATTGGGAACTCTTGGTCGTTATGTTGACAATGAAAGCATACCTCTCAAAATTATTTTCATCTCTGTTTTTGCTTCGAGCTCTGGCATCTCTGCAAATCCCGGCTTCCCTCTTCGAAGGGCCTACCTTTTACTTTTATGCAAGAGTCAGTAGTATTCCTTCTCATTCCAATCTACTCTTTAGTTGGCAAGCATCATGTGATGGAAAGATCTAAGCATATATGGCCATCCAAATATATTTGAGCATGAATTATTACTGTTGACATTACCCTTGAGGTAAAAGGTTGGGAGGTGAAACATTAAGCCCCTATCTTTCTCTGTGTTCGAGGAATACTATTTGTTCTAAAAATATGCTTTGAGTGGTAGCAATCATGGAAGACTAAATGATAGTCGAATATGTGAAGTTTGCTGAATCAAAGCTCGGACGTAGACTCTTCCTAAAAATAAGATGAATTGCAATTGTTTGATGACTAAGAACATAGTTTGTTAGTTTACAAGGAAGTTTATGATCTATACTTTAACATGTGAATAGTTTGTTACTTGATCATGCAAAGTTTTATGATATGAGCTATTGTTATGACATATAATGATGCTAGAAAAGGTGATTGAAATTATCATTGATCAAACTTGTGCACCTGCTAGCATTCACACATCATAAATTCTTTCTTTTATCATTTACCTACTCGAGGACGAGCAGGAATTAAGCTTGGGGATGTTGATACGTCTCCAACGTATCAATAATTTATGAAGTATTCATGATATTATATTATCCATCTTGGATGCTTAATGGGCTTTACTATGCACTTTTATATTATTTTTGGGACTAACTTATTAACCCAGAGCCCAGTGCCAGTTTCTGTTTTTCTCCTTGTTTCAGTGTTTCGCAGAAAAGGAATATCAAATGGAGTCCAAACGGAATGAAACCTTCGGGAGAGTTATTTTTGGAACGGAAGCAATCCAGAAGACTTGGAGTGTACGTAAGGGAAGCAACGAGGAAGGCACGAGGCAGGGGGGGCGCCCACCCCCTGGGCACGCCCTCCACCCTCGTGGGCCCCTCGTGGCTCCCCTGACCGACTTGTTTCGCCTATATATATCCATAAACCCTAAAACCATCGGGGAGCACAATAGATCGGGAGTTCCGCCGCCGCAAGCCTCTGTAGCCACCAAAAACCAATCGGGACCCTGTTCTGGCACCCTGCTGGAGGGGGGATCCCTCACCGGTGGCCATCTTGATCATCTCGGCGCTCTCCATGACGAGGAGGGAGTAGTTCACCCTCGCGGCTGAGGGTATGTACCAGTAGCTATGTGTTTGATCTCTCTCTCTCTCTTGTGTTCTTGAGGTGGTACGATCTTGATGTATCGCGAGCTTTGCTATTATAGTTGGATCTTATGATGTTTCTCCTCCTCTACTTTCTTGTAATGGATTGAGTTTTCCCTTTGAAGTAATCTTATCGGATTGAGTCTTTAAGGATTTGAGAACACTTGATGTATGTCTTGTCGTGCTTATCTGTGATGACAATGGGATATCATGTGATCCACTTGATGTATGTTTTGGTGATCAACTTGCGGGTTCCGCCCATGAACCTATGCATAGGGGTTGGCACACGTTTTCGTCTTGACTCTCCGGTAGAAACTTTGGGGCGCTCTTTGAAGTACTTTGTGTTGGTTGAATAGATGAATCTGAGATTGTCTGATGCATATCGTATAATCATACCCACGGATACTCGAGGTGACATTGGAGTATCTAGGTGACATTAGGGTTTTGGTTGATTTGTGTTTTAAAGTGTTATTCTAGTATCAACTCTATGATAGATCGAACGGAAAGAATAGCTTCGTGTTATTTTACTACAGACTCTTGAATAGATCGAGCAAAAAGAATAACTTTGAGGTGGTTTCGTACCCTACCATAATCTCTTCGTTTGTTCTTCGCTATTAGTGACTTTGGAGCGACTCTTTGTTGCATGTTGAGGGATAGTTATGTGATCCAGTTATGTTATTATTGTTGAGAGAACTTGCACTAGTGAAAGTATGAACCCTATGCCTTGTTTCCTAGCATTGCAATACCGTTCGCACTCACTTTTATCGCTTGTTACCTTGCTGTTTTTATATTTTTAGATTTCAAAAACCTATATCTACCATCCATATTGCACTTGTATCACTATCTCTTCGCCGAACTAGTGCACCTATACAATTTACCATTGTATTGGGTGTGTTGTGGACACAATAGACTCTTTGTTATTTGGTTGCAGGGTCGTTTGAGAGAGACCATCTTCATCCTACGCCTCCCACGGATTGATAAACCTTAGGTCATCCACTTGAGGGAAATTTGCTACTGTCCTACAAACCTCTGCACTTGGAGGCCCAACAACGTCTACAAGAAGAAGGTTGTGTAGTAGACATCAGCTGGGCGTCTGAGGTCGTATTCTTCGGCTGTTAGGACATCAGTCCATCTGTCGACAAGCAGATCTTGTTCAGCTTGAAGCTGCTGATGTTTCTTTTTCAGGCTCCTTGCAGTGGCTATGAAAGCGCTCCTGCTCCAGAGGATCCTCAGGCACGATGAAGTCTTCGCTGCCGAGGCTTGTCTCCTCCTCGGAGGGTGGAAGGTAACTATCGTCCTCCGATTCATCTTCTATGGCTTGTTCATCAGGGTTGTCTTGCCTGTTGTCATGTTCCTCCTGTTCGGATGTAGCTCCGACAGGGTCTTCATTGTTTTCGGCTTCGCCTGGAGTACTATTCTCTCCCGTGCCGGTGTTGCCGTCCTTTGAGCGACGAGGCTTAGGACGGTGTTTGGGGTGCCATCGCTTGGGCTGCGTCTCAGAGGTTTTATTCGCCTCTGGCTCCTCTTTGTCGTCGCCAGATCCTTTGGGTGTATCAACCATGTACACGTAATACGAAGAGGTAGCCGTCCAATGTTCGGTGAATGGCGGGTCTTGGCCTTGCTCCTTATCGGCATCGTCGTCCATACCGTCGATGTCTTCGGAGCCATAGTCAAGCACGTCGGTTAAGTCATCGACGGTGGCTATGAAGTGGGTGGCGGGTGGGAAGCAAAATTCTTCGTCATCCGTCTCTAGCTCGAACCAGACATAGTTCGGCTATGAGTCCTTCTCCAAGGACAAATTCTTTAGCGATTTTAGCACGTCACCCAAAGGCGAGTGCTGGAAAACGTCAGCGGCGCTGAACTCGAAGATCGATAACCGATCTAGCTCGGTGTCCGCGGGCGTACACAGTCCGGAACTTATAGTCGGAGACACTTCCGAAGTTCCGTTGAAGCGAATATTGCTGGGCGTTGAGTCCGTGTGCGGCTCCAACGCCGCGGACTCTGCGGCCTCGGATGGCACAATCTGCTTTGGTTCTAAGGCCGCTGCAGCAGCAGGAACCATCTCCTGAGTGTGATCCGATGACAGATTTAAGTCACGTTCATCGGGGTGAGGGGGAGCGATCGCCGCGGGCTCGAATCCCTTGAAGATCAAGTCTCCACGGATATCCGTGATGTAGTTCAAGCTTCCGAATCTGACCTGATGGCCAGGGGCATAGCTGTTGATCTGCTCTAGATGGCCAAGCGAGTTGGCCTGCAGTACGAAGCCGCTGAATATGAAGGTCTGTCCGGGGAGGAAGGTTTCTCCCTGGACAACGTCATTACTGACGATCGAATGGGCCATCGAGCCCTTTGCCAACGACACAGTGGAACTCTCAATGAAAGCACCAATGTCTGTGTCAAAACCGGCGGATCTCGGGTAGGGGGACCAGAACTGTGCGTCTAGGATCGATGGTAACAGGAGACGGGGGACACGATGTCTACCCAGGTTCGGGCCCTCTCTATGGAGGCAATACTCTACTTCCTGCTTGATTGATCTTGATGAATATGAGTGTTACAAGAGTTGATCTACCACGAGATCGTAATGGCTAAACCCTAGAAGCCTAGCCTATGTGAATATGGTAATGAATGTATCTGTCCTTTCCGGACTATCCCCTTCGGTTTATATAGACACCGAGGGGATCTAGGGTTTACATGGAGTCGATTACATAAGAAGGAATCTTCGGTGGCCAAGCTTGCCTTCCACGCCAAGTAGAGTCCAATCCGGACACGGGTACAGTCTTCGGCCTTCATGTCTTCGTAGCCCATCAGTCCGACCCATGGATAACAGGCCGGACGCCCGAGGACCCCTTAGTCCAGGACTCCCTCATGTACCCCCGGTCCTAGAACCCCGACATTGGTTCAGGGGAGTAAATCAATATTTGAGGGGATCATTGGGTCCCTTCTAGCTCGACGAGAATGGTTCATACTGATGCGCTCATCCCCCCCCACCCCCTCATGCAGGTGCCTGGGACGAGGATCTTGTGTGGAATTTTTTCCTCCCGGTGGACGCTGAAAGAATGTTGCAAATCTCTCTCTCTCGGTGCACCTGAATGATGACTTTATAGCAAGGTACAAGACCAAGTCTTACTCCTTTTAGTTCGGTCAGCTATTACACCGAATAGGAACATCAATTTGGGTCTAGAATCATTGCAAATGAACGGACTTCTAATGTGAATCCAATTTGGTCTGAGGTGTGGAAGTTGGCAGTTACAAGCAAAGTTAAAATATTTATTTGGCGCACTCTCAAGCGGGTGATCCCCCCGCATGACAGTCCTCTCCCACAAGCACATAAATGTTTCACTATCCTGCCCTATTTGTCACCTGGGTGATGAAGATATTCGTCATCTTACCTGTACTCGTGCACATAAAGCTTGGAAGGCTCTTGGACTATACAACATCATTGATCAAGCTTTGGCTATGGACCGTTCGGGTTCAGCTGTTTTGGAAGAAATCCTTCAATGGCCGACAAGAAAGTTTCGGGTTCTTGGTTAGCTAGGCTTACAAGAAACGGTGGTTCTTGTACATTTGGATTGAACACAAAGAAGCTAGGAAGGGTGTGCATGTTAAACCTCCTTTTAGTTCAGCCCTTGCTATCCAGGCACTTACAACCAATTATGCAAAGAAGAACCCTCAAGAGCAGGTGAATAAACCGGGCTGGGAGAGACCTCCTCCCGATTCATACAAGTTGAATACCGATGCATCATATTTTGAGGATGGTTCCTGATCGATTATTGATGTCCTTGAAAATAGCCGTGGGGAGGCGATCTCTGGTACAATTGAACCTTTCGATCATGTTACGGATGTGCAACAGCTGAACCTATGGCTCTTTGCGGAGGACTTAGTTAGTATGTGATATTGGGTGCTCGAAGATCATCGTGGAATCTGGCTGTCTTGAGCTCATCAATGCTTGCACATGATATTATGATATTTTGGCTCCATATTCTACAATACTGGGGGCGGATTGATTTCAGCATGCTCATGCGGATTGATTTCAGTATGCTCATGAAATGTCATCGATTGAAAATGGGGCCATGTGGCCCCTCTCATCGAAAAAAATGAAATGTCACCGATTTACTTTAGGGATTGACCCATGGAAGCAAATAACTTGGCACACTTGTTAGTTAGACATGCTTATGACTCAAAAGTTTTATACAATCCTCCTAGCTTTCTATTATCGCATGTTCTAAATGATGTAACATTGTCAGCTATGCAATAAAGTGCCAAGAGGAGAAAAAATGTGTATTGATCAGGCGGGGGTTTGAGAAAGCAAAAAGTCCAAAACAAACCTTGAATTTATAGGCGAAAGCGAAATCAAACCCCCGAACTCTCAATCCCTAAAATCAGCACACTGAACTCTATAATCCCGGTCTATTTTAAACCTTGAGAGGACTTGACCGGTATATGCTGAATTGGGCCGGCCCAGTAGCGCAGGCGCTCGCTCGCGCACTAAACTGGTTTTTCTTTTTTTTTACGTTTCCTTTTTCTTTTTTTCTTTTTTACACATGTCTAATTTTTCTTAGTACCCAATGAACATTTTTAACGTACACGTTAAATGTTTTTTGATAAAATTTTGATATTTTCAAATGCATTATGGACATTTGGAAAATAAATGTTTTCAAAACTTTTTTTAACACATGGTAATATTTTTTTCAAATACATGTTTTACATTTTCTTAATGACAATAAACATTTTACAAAACTACACGAACACTCTTTTGCATGGTTCACATTTTTAAATTTGCATACACTTTTTTCTAATACATGTCACGTATACTCTGTTAAGGTTATGACATGTTTTTTTTTACAAAACGCAAACATTACTTACATTGTACACACATTTTTTTTGAAAATGTCGCAAACACATTTTTTGAAATCCGTGAACATTATTGAAATGTTACATTTTTTTGAATGTACCAAACATTTTGTTGAATCACATGAATATTATTATGAATTGTATAAACATTTGTTTGAATTGGCCCTAGAATTTGTGGTATTTTCTTGATGTCACAAAATATTTTCAGGTTCCAGAAAATGTTTATGTATCAAAAAGTGTTCGCACTTTAAAGTTTTGTTCAGGTTTCAAAAAAGATATATGTTTCAAAAAGTTTTTGCACTTTAAAATTTTGTTCAGGTTTCAGAAAATGTTGCAAAAGGTGATCGCCTTTCCAAAGTTGTTGGTTTTTAAAAATTATTCGAAATTTTGAAAAAGTTCTCGCACTTTTTGAAATGTTTGAAGATTTCAAAAATAAATACGTTTTCAATACTTGTTTGCCCCTAAAAAGAGTTTTCAAATTTCGACGTGTTGGTTTTTGCTTAAATATTTTTGGCCTCTTATTATGTTAGTCATAGTGGTCTGGTGTAGTGTCTAGTGAAATCAGGTCAACCCTGCCAGATCCCAACTTTGACTCCACGACATGTTTTTTTGTTTTGGAATTATTACGTCGCGAGTTAAAAAAAAGGAAGAAAGAATTTTTACATCTCGTGTGACTAAAAAAAATGCGCTTCATGTCTGGTGGGCCGGCCCAGTAAATTCCGCAGCCAACAATCCGAAACATTTTGGAAAACATTATTTATGAGATTCCAAAAACGTATTTAAAAAATGTGACACAATTTTGAAAATCGGAAACATTTTTCATAGCATCTGAAAAACTGTAGGAATTCTGAATATTTTTTGGCAAATGTGATTTTTTTGAAATAGTGAACAGTTTTTTAAAATTAGAAACATTAAAAAACATAAAATGAATTTAATTTGGGCCAAAAATAGAAAACAGGAATACTTTTTAACTTCCGAACAATTTTAGAAATGTGCAAACATTTTTTAAACTTTACGAATTCTTGTTGTGTTATAGTGGGCCGGCCCAAATTCTTGTCGACGAGAGTAGCTGGTTATCCCGGCCGGGATTGTAGTATTCCGAAACAGGTCTAGGGTTCAAAATGGACCGGGATTACAAATTCATAGTGCCAATTTCTGGGATTTGAAGTTTAGGGTTCGATTTAGCTTTCGTCTACAACTTCAAGGTTTATTTTGGACTTTTTAAATAGGGCCACCGTCACGTGGACCGACACATGAGGGGTCGAGCCTAGGTGGTTCGCGGACAAGTGGAGGATGAATTGGATTCTCTTGTGGTGTGTAATACGGATCATGGCATTGGCAGCACATACGGCTTGTCAATTGTGACCACCCTCCTCCCGCCAGCCAGCAACAAATTTTTTAGAAGAAAAGGAGATCCTAAAGCAAAACGCGAATGGAACCGTGCATGGAAGATGTATCAAACGTTGGATGCAGAGGGTCCGGGTCCGGGCACGGCAAGGGTGTGGGGCGTGAGGCGCTGCAGCTGCAGCATCCGCGCGTAGCATCCGTCGGGGTGATGGTTGAGCAGGTGCGAGTGCGACCCTTGCTCCACCACCTTACCGTCGTCGATGACCGCGATGGTGTGCGCGTTCCGCACCGTGGCCAGGCGGTGCGCCACCACGATGGTCGTTCGCCCTGACCCTGACCCGGCCCGGTCCAGCGCCTCCTGCACGCACCGCTCCGACTCGGCGTCCAGCGCACTCGTCGCCTCATCCAGCAGCATGATGGCCGCCTGCTTCACCAGCGCTCGCGCGATGGCGATCCGCTGGCGCTGCCCTCCCGACAGCTGCACCCCGCGCTCCCCGACGCACGTCTTGTACCCTTCCGGCAGCGCCGACACGAACTTGTGCGCGTTGGCCTGCGTTGCCGCCTCCACCACCTCCGCCTCGGTCGCGCCCTCGCGCCCGTAGGCGATGTTGTCGTGGATGGTGCCGGCGAAAAGAAACGGCTCCTGCGGCACCATGGCCACCACTCGCCGCAGCGCCTTGAGGTTGTACTTGCGGATGTCCTTGCCGTCCAGGAGCACGCGCCCGGAGCTGGGCTCGTAGAAGCGCTGGATGAGCGCCAGCACGGAGCTCTTGCCGCACCCGCTGGGCCCCACCAGCGCCAGCGTCCGGCCTGCGCGAGCGCGGAGGCTCAGGTCCCGGAACACCTGAACGTCCGGCCGCGACGGGTACGAGAAGTCGACGTGCTTCAACTCCACGTCGCCCCTGGGCCGCTCGGGGACGGCTGCGGCGTCCACGTCGTCGGGCTCGATCTCCGTCTTGCGGTCGATGGTCTCGAACACCGACTGCATGGCCCGCCCGCCCTTGATGAAGTCCGGCGCCAGCGTCAGCGTCTCGGCGGCACCGTTGGCGGAGACCATGAGCACCATGAAGACGCGGATGGTCTTGGAGAAGTCGGAGATGCCGTGCTTCACCAGCCACGCAGCGTACCACAGGCCCAGCGCGTAGGACGCGTACAGCAGGAACTGCGCCACACCGTAGCCGATGCCGGCGATCTGGCCCTTCCAGAAGCAGCGCCGGAGCGGTCTCTGCAGGTTGGCCTCGAAGAGCCTCGTGATCTTGTCCTCCGAGTTGAACGCCGCCACGGTGCGCACGTTGGCCACCGCCTCCCCCGCAATCTGCGTCGCCTTGGCGTGCGCGGCTTCCAGGTCACCCGAGAAACCCTTCATGAACATCTTCTGCAGGACGGTGGCGCCGACGACGAGTGGGAAGACGGCGAGGAGCACGAGCGCGAGGCGCCACTGCAGGACGAACCCGGCCGTGCATGCGACGAGCATAAGCGCCGAGTTCTGCACGATGATGGAGATGCGGTCCCCGATGGCGGAGCGCACGTTCTGGGCGTCCAGCGCGAGCCTGGCAGCGATGTGCGCGCTGGCATTGGCCTCCATGTCGAACCAGGCCATCTCGTTGCGGAGCACCGCCGTGAGCATCTTCTCGCGCACGCGCTTGGTGAGGTTCTCGCCCACCGTGTCCCAGAAGAGGTGCTGCACGGTGTTGAAGAGCAGCGCGGCGGAGGACATGCCGATGAGGAGGTAGCAGTACTTGGCGATCTCCCGGTCCATGTGCCTCGGGTCCGGCGTGTAGTAGATGCTGAGCACCGCGCTGAGGATGTAGGCGAAGATGGCGCTGAAGGAGCCGCACACCATGGACCCCACGGAGCCGGCGAGCGCGTAGCCCCACTCGGGCGAGTTCATCTTGGCCAGCCGCCAGAAGGAGCTGGCCTGCGCACGGAACGCCAGCTTCTCCATTCCCATTCCCATGCCCATGCCCATCCGGTGGGCGGCTGGGTCATGTATGACGGACAGGCTGAAGTCGGCGGTGGAGAAGTCGGAGAGGCGGCGGGAGTAGGGCGAGCGGCCGTAGGAGGAGTTGCGCATCATGATGGGTGAGCTGACGGAGTTGCGGGCGCTGGAGGGCCTTGCGCTGCTCCTTCTGGCGCTGACGAGGGCCGCCTCGTGCGCCTGCTCCTGCATGCGGATGAGCTTGGCGTACGCGCCGCTGTCCCTCTGGCCATGAGGTCGTCGTGCGCGCCCATCTCGGACACGGCGCCAGCCTGCAGGACGGCGACGAGGTCGGCCTTGCGGATGGTGGAGAGCCTGTGCGCGATGACCAGGGTGGTGCGGCCGATCATGAAGCGGTCCAGCGCCTCCTGCACGAGCTTCTCCGACTCGGAGTCCAGCGCGCTGGTGGCCTCGTCCAGGAGGAGGATGGCCGGGTTCTTGAGCATCGCACGGGCAATGGCGATCCGCTGCTTCTGGCCGCCGGAGAGCTGCAGGCCGCGCTCCCCCACCTGTATCACCATGTTCAAATATATTGACTTGTCAGTAGTACTCCTCTAGAGTCGTGTCGTATGCATGTGCGCTTGTTTATGTGGGAATTTTGACTGGAGGCCAGCTTAATTTTGTAGAATGTGACAGAATTGAATTGTTTATGGTGGAATTTTGACTGGGAGTAGAGCCAGGGCATGGTGCCATCCATGTGATGGGGTCGGTGTCGATGGAGTACTAGGGAAGGGAGCATGGATCAGTAGCCCATGTGCTTGCTTGGATCAATTATCAATGTCAGCTTTTGGTCAAGCAAGTGCTGTGCCACTGCCACTGCCACTGCTGAAAAAATAATAAAAGGAACGTACTACTGGACAAAGCATGCTTGAATCTTGTGAGATCAACTTGACATTCCTGACAAAACGCCGACCTGGAATTAGTTTACTGCTGGGCTCGCAAAAGAGTAGTGTGAAATCATGGCCCATTCTCGGCTCCCCCTCAGCTGCTTGTGTTGTGTTTCGTGGTGAGAAAGGGACTTTTCGAAAAATGGAGGAGGCAGGCAGGCAGGTACGTACTAACTGTTACCAACTCCTAATAGCATTTATTTTATTTAAAGCAACATTTTTTTTTGCAATGTAAAGCAACATGCTCCTAACAAACAAACAATTGCTTCTTCTTCTTCTTCTTGGTGGTGAAATAGTATTGCACTAGTAACAATGGGCCCTGTGACTGTGATGGAGCCCAGTAGAGAAGATGTCATCATGTGATGTTGTTGCCTAACAAACAAACAAATGGAGCACCAAGCATCCGATCTGAGCCGGGGGTATCTAGCTCCTCTATCTACTCCTCCACGGCAAAGGGGCCAATGATGGGATGGGTGTGATGAGGAAAAAAGGATGGTGGAAAGGGCAAAGCTATCTACTAGTAGTATCTATCTACTATGCCAGCCTAATGGCGCACGGATAAAAAGGAAGAAGCTAGCACGCGCGGGATGAATCAAATATGATTGCCGGAGTGACCAACGGACGGACGGACGGACCTGCGTGTCGTAGCCGTCGGGGAGCTTGATGATGAAGGAGTGGGCGTTGGCGACCCTGGCGGCCTCCTCCATCTCCACCTGGCTCGCCTCCTCCCTCCCAAGCAGCAGGTTCTCCCTGATGCTCGTCGCGAACAGCGCCGGCTCCTGGCTCACCAGGCCGATCTGCGACCGCAGCCACCGCAGCTTCAGATCCTTGAGCTCAACACCGTCAAGCATGATTTGCCCTGCTCGCATTTTAACAAGCGCCTACTAACTCACTCCTTCCAGTAAATTATAATCGAGTAAGAAACAAGGGAAAACTTGAGAGTCAGTCAGACCTGAACTCGGGTCGTAGAACCTCTCGATCAGCGACACCACCGTACTCTTCCCGGAGCCAGAGCTGCCAACCAGAGCGATCGTCTTCCCGGCCGGTACGCTTAGAGAGAAGCGGCGCAGAATCGGCGTGTCCGGCCGGGACGGGTACGCGAACTCCACGTTCCTCAGCTCCAGCCGCCCCGTCACCGACTCCAGCTCCACGCCTTCCTTGGTGATGCCTGGCGTGTGGTCGATGATACGGAAGATCTTCGCGGCCGCAACCCTCGCCTTGGCAAACGCCGCCATGCTCGGCGCCGACTGCCCAAGACCGCTGCTCGCACAACACAAGAATCCATCAATGCATCTTCCCTTTCAGCGGCGCCAAGGTGTCCTCTCCTTATAAATAAATAAAGAGGAGAGGAGAGGAGAGGAGAGGAGTAATAAGACGGAAGACTTACAGTCCGCCGATCATGACGGAGAACATGGTGGCGATGGCCAGCCCGCCGTTGGTGTGGTGGCCGCGAACGAGGTGCCCGCCGTACCAGAGGAGCAGAGCGTAGCAGCAGAAGACGGTGAAGTAGGTGCCGCCCAGCCCGAGGCCCTTGGCAAAGCCGTTCCGGTAGCCGATGCTCTGCGCCACGGCTAGCGCCGCCGAGTAGGCCTGCGCCACCCGCTCCTCACCCACGAACGACTGCACGATCCGTATCTGCGACAGGGCCTGCTCCGCGATGTTGCTGGCGCTGGACAGCGCGTCCTGGCTCTTGGAGGAGAGCTTGCCCATGGTGGCGGCGGTGAGGCCGCCGATGACGGCGATGAGCGGCACGACGGCCAGCGTGACGAGCGCGAGCTGCCACGCTGCGGTGAAGCCGACGACGAAGCCGGCCACGAAGGTGGCCATGTAGTGGATGAGGTTGCCGAGCTTCTCGCTGATGGCGTCCTGGACGATGACAGCGTCGGCGTTGATGGCATAGATGACGTCGGAGGTGCGCACGTCGGTGTCGAAGAAGGAGACGTCCTGCTTGAGCGCCGCCTGGAGGTACCGGATCCGCATCCGGGTGGACTGCCGCTCGCCGGTCCACATCCAGCAGGAAATCTCGGCCCAGGACGATGCCCAGATGGCGGCGCCCACGACGAGGAAGTAGAAGGCGTACTTGACGACGAGGCGGACCATGGTGTCCGGGTCGTCGGCGTGGGAGCCGAAGGAGTCGACGAGGTCGGCGAAGAAGCGGAGGAAGAAGGGGAGGGAGCAGCCGTGGACGAGGGCGCCGAGCGTGCCCACGGCCATGAGGACGCGATCTAGGCCGTCGGCGAAGCGGAACAAGTCGCGCAGGGCGGCCGCCGGCGCCGGAGGGGGCGGCTTCTCGTCGGCAGGCGGCTTAGCATTGGGCGGAAGCTGCTCCGTCTCCAGTGGCGCGGGAGGCGGCGAGCGAGGAGGAGCGGGGGAACCAGACGCATTGTTGGTGCCGGTAGCTGCTGCCACGGCCGGTGCTGGCGTGGATTGCTCTGCTGCTTCTGGCTCTGGGTGCGGTGGGTGGAACAAGTGCGGGGGCTGGGAGGTGGAGGGGAGGTGGAAGGCCTCGAGCTCCGGGCGGGCCCACTCGTCGGCGGCGTTGGCGTCGGCGCCGGCGCCGTGGACGACGACGCGAGCCTTGATCTCTTCAGGGTCGCTAGACATCGGGACGGCAAGGCACGGAGGGGGAGCCGGACAACTCCTCCCTCCCTATCCCTCTGCTCTGCTCTCCTCTCCTCTCCTCTCCTCTGTTTCGGGCCTCCGTCTCGTCTTGTCAAGTGCGTGTGTGTGTGGGACTGGCAGAGGCTGCTGCTTCTCCATCCCCTTCCTGCTTATAAGATGGGCGAAACTGCTTCACAAACGATACCTGCTGAACGATTGACGCACGATATGTCAATCCACTGGCTGTGTTGCACCTAGTCCTTGGTATGGATGGTTTGATTTCCAGTATCGTCTAGCAGTCGTCTGCCAGGTATCGTGTGCATAGCAGCTGGTGATCTACAATGGGGACAACGGCCCACCGTATTTGGCATGAATTATTCCCCTCTCTACGTCTCACCCCACCCCAAATCCTATTTATATACTCCACATTTTCTTTAACACGGTACAAAATGCACATACTCACAAACACATACATACACTCACATTCCTATCCATAATGGTTCTTTAGCAAAAGAATCAAATCCCATCTCTGTAGAGACTTGCCTGCTCCTTTCCCATGCTCCCATCCATGCTCCCGCATACATGGCTTGATTTGATTTGAAGAAAATAAGGCCCGGCCCCACCCCCTGAAAATCTGGGGAGGAGGGAGATGATTAGATTTGAAAAAAAAAAGAAAAAGAACAGCCGTAGAATGAAGTGGGAGCACGGATAGGAGCATAAAGAGGGAGCAGGCAAGCCGAATCCTTTGTTTACGTCCATAATCGTGAGTAAGTGGAAACCGCATGTTGAGCGCACTTTCCTCTTCCCAGGACTTTGTCCATGAAGATGCTCACACAGTGCAGTAGTTCTTCCATCCTGAGTTCCTACCAGTGACGGTGTGGTGCCCTCAAATAACTTCTCGAGAGGCGTGCAGTGCATGTTAGAGCAACTTCAATACGTCCACCCAAACGAATGCGTGTTTTATCCGATTTTTATTCGTTTGGGTCGACCGTCCTTTCGGCGTTCGCCCTGTTTTTAGTTTAGGTCGACAGTGCGTCCAACGCGATGATTCATATTTGCCCGTGCGGTTAGCTTGCCGTCATTTTTCAACCAATATACACATATTTTGCACAGTTTCATAAGCAGACAAATATAGCATAGTTCCACAACCAAATAAATATATCATAGTTTACAAGCTGAACAAAAATTAAATGGTCTAAATTACATTTTAAAAACTACATCTATTGATTGCCAGCATGAGCCCACATATACTCAACCAAATCATCTTGCAGCTGAATGTGAGTTTCCTAATCACGGAATTAATGATGAAATTGGATAAATTGTGCAAACGTTGCCGCTCCTCCATGCTCAGGCACAACATTGTCACCCTGGAACTGAAACCCTTGATCGTAGATACGTTTCAGGAGCTCATTCTCTACGATTATATTGTCCATGACCATACAAGCAGTTATCACCTCCCACAACTTCTTGGTGCTCCAAATTCTAGCAGGATATCGAACGATGCCCCATCGAGGTTGCAGAACACCAAACACGCTCGACATCCTTCCTACCACTCCTCTTGCTCTTGAGCAAATCTCCTCCTCTTCTCTCTGACAGGGTTGGGGATTGTCTTCACAATAGTGATCCACTAAGGACAAATATCGCCAGCTAGGTAGTATCATTTGTTGTAGTCTGGCTGTTGATATTAACATTCATCGGCGGGCAGTTGCCTTCGGCAAGCCTTGCAAACACCGGCGAGCGTTGAAGCACGTTGATATCATTGTGCGATCCGGACGTGCCGAAGAAAGAGTGCCAGATCCAGAGATCTTATGCCACGACCTCAAGTATGACAGTGCAAGCCTCGACATGGCCCCTATACTACCCTTGCCAAGGAGAAGGGCAGTTCTTCCACTCTCAGTGCATGCAGTCTATACTGCCAAGCATCCCTGCAAAGCCCCTGCTGGCATTCATTGCCAACAAGCGGGTTGTATCTTCAACATTTAGCTCTCTCAAGTACTCAGGGCGAAACACTGCGATCACATCCTTGTAGAACGTGTACATGGAGTCTAGGCATGTAGACTCGCTCATACAAACGTATTCATCGATGAGATCACCAGGCTCTTCGTATGCAAGCATCCGGATAGCTGCAGTGCATTTCTGATAAGAGGAAAAGCTAATATTTCCAAGGGCATCCTCCTTGAGGGAGTCCTGGATTAGGGGGTCCTCGGGTGTCCGGACTATTTGATATGGGCCGGACTGATGGGACGTGAAGATAAAAGCAGAAGACTTTCCCCCGTGTACGGATAGGACTCCTATATGCGTGGATGGCAAGATTGGTGTCCGGATATGTTATTTTCTTCCCCCACAAACCAACTCTGTATAACCCTAGGCCCTTCCGGTGTGTATATAAACCGGAGGGTTTTAGTCCGTACAGGCTATCAGAATTCTCATAGGCTAGACAGCTAGGGTTTAGCCATTACAATCTCGAGGTAGATCGACTCTTGTAACCCCTATACTCATTTAATACAATCAAGCAGGACATAGGTTTTACCTCCCTTAAGAGGGCCCGAACC
This sequence comes from Aegilops bicornis, assembly GCA_021605145.1. NCBI lineage: Eukaryota > Viridiplantae > Streptophyta > Magnoliopsida > Poales > Poaceae > Aegilops > Aegilops bicornis. The sequence goes on along the minus strand of CM038675.1, from coordinate 402,545,895 downwards.
TGGGTAAACATCGTGTCACCCATCGTCCCTTGTTACCATTGATCCTCAGACGCACAGTTCGGGACCCCCTACCCGAGATCTGCCGATTTTTACACCGACATTGGTGCTTTCATTGAGAGTTCCACTGTGTCGTCGACGGTAGGATCGATGGCTCGACTCGTTATCGGCGACGATGCTGTTTCCGGGGAGACTTTTCTCCCTGGTCAACTCTTTGTGTTTGGTGGCTTCGCTCTGCGGGCTAATTCAATTGGTCACCTCGAGCAGATCAGCAGCTACGCCTCTAGTCACCAGATCAGGTTTGGAATCCTGAATTATATCGCTGATATCTGAGGAGACTTGATCTTCCAAGGGTTCTCGGCCACGGCCGCCACTCCTCATCTACATGAAGGAAGCCCGTCGGATTCACCATCAGATTCCGTTCAAGGATCGACTCTCGTGCCTGCCCTGGCTTTAGATCCAGAGCGGACCACTGTCTGAAGACGGGAGGATAAGCCCGCCCGGACTCTCTCCCATTACGGAGCTCCCTGCCAGAGACCTAGAGGTGACCATGTTGTCAACGGGCCCGGAGTCAAACAGGACTCTTCCTATCATCAGGAAGTCGGACTCGTCTCTGGATATCAACTCCGAGCTTTCGAGGTCTGCATCCACCGAGCTCGGTCAAGTGCTGATTACCGGACCCAACTCCACAGATCCTCAATCAATTTTCCAGCTTTCGCTCCTAAACGAGGCGCTGGACCTAATGCGATCTCTCGCCATCACGGAAGCGTCACTTCTTAACTACGCCCAGCCTGAACTGGGGGCTGAGAGAGGGAAATTTTACGTCCCACCCACCACCCACTTAATAGCCACCGTCGAGGACCTAACCGACATGCTAGACTACGCCTCCGAAGACATCGATGGTATGGACGACGATGCCAGAGCCGAACCAGGCCAAAACCCGCCTATCACTAGGCGTTGGACGACCACTTCTACTTACAACATGTACATGGTGGATACGGCCGACAAGAAGGACGGCGATGGCACTCAAGATTCGATTAAGGACAAGCCCGTCGAGAAACCACCAAAGCGCCGACGTCGGCGGCGCCGCTCATGATCACGTCGGGAAAAGGAAAGCAATACCGACACTGGAGATAATAACACTCTGGACAATGCCGAAGACTCCGATCACCCCGTCGAACCTGCATTCGAGCAGGTTGAATGGGAAGAGGGACAAGTCAACCCAGATGAACTTGTCGATCATGAGGATTCGGAAGATAGTAACTATCTACCGGCCTCCAGGGAAGATGTTAGCCTCGGTAACGAAGATTTCATCATGCCAAAGGAACCCCTCGAACAAGAACGCTTTAAGCGACAACTCATCGTCACTGCGAGGAGCCTGAAAAAGAAACAGCAGCAGCTTCAAGCTGAACAGGATTCGCTCAACGACAGATGGACCAAGGTCTTGGTTGCCGAAGAATATGGCCTCGAGTGCCCGACGAAGAGCTACCCAAAGCGCAGGCTACTACCACAATTCGACGATGAGGCCCTTGAGCCAATACCGTCAAGATACAATCATGCTGATTAATCGGACCGACCACCACGTGGATGGGACAATGCGACTACTTATGCCGAACACCAGCCCACGCCTCCCCGCCGCTGAGGCAAAGAGGTGGCGGCTCCGGGCTACACATACGACTTACGTCAGGACCTGGACAATAGAGCCGGCCAGACCAGATCAATCTACGGATCAACTGGACGTACCCCAACACGAGACGACGACCATCAAGCCCGGCACGACAAGCATAACCAAGTTAGGGCCGAAAACCAAACACGGATGCCATCTGAACTCCATCGTGACATTGCCTGATATAGAGGCGCCGCACATCCCATGTGCTTTACCGATGAGGTAATGCAGCACCAGTTTCCGGAAGGGTTTAAACCCGTAAACATTGAGGCGTACGATGGAACGACAGATCCCGCTGTATGGATTGAAGATTTTCTTCTCCACATTCACATGGCTCGCGGTGATGATCTCCATGCCATAAAATACCTCCCCCTAAAGCTAAAAGGACCAGCACGGCACTGGTTGAATAGCCTCCTAGAGAACTCCATTGGCAGTTGGGAGGACTTAGAGGATGCTTGTTGGGACAACATCCAAGGCACTTATGTCCGGCCACCGGGCGCTAATGACTTGAGTCACATAGTCCAACAACCCGGAGAGTCAGCCCGCAAACTCTGGACTCGGTTCTTAATTAAAAAGAACCAAATCATCGACTATCCGGATGCCGAAGCCTTAGCGGCCTTTAAGCACAGTGTCCGTGATGAATGGCTCGCCCAACACCTCGGTCAGGAAAAGCCAAAGACTATGACAACTCTTACTGCACTTATGACCTGCTTCTATGCGGGCGAAGATAGCTGGTTGGCTCGTAGAAGCAACAGTACCAGCGACCCTGGTACCTCTGAGGCTAGGTATGGCAATGAAAGGTCACGTCGCAGCAAAAATAAGCATCGGGACAACAATGAAGAAACCAAAGATACGGCGGTAAATGCCTGGTTCAGCGGCTCCAAGCCCGGTCAGCGGAAGAAGCCGTTCAAAGGAAATGAAGACGGTCCATCCAATTTGGACAAGATACTAGATAGGCCTTGCCAAATCCATGGCACCCCTGACAAGCCTGCCAACCACACTAACATAATCTGCTGGGTTTTTAAGCAGGCCAGTAAACTAAATACCGAACATGAGGGGAAAGGACCTCAAAGCGAGGACGATGATGAGCCCCGCCCTCCGAACATAGGGGGACAGAAGAAGTTTCCCCCCGATGTGAAAACAGTGAACATGATATATGTCACCCATATTCCCAAGAGGGAGCGCAAGCGCGCACTAAGGGACGTCTACACCGTAGAGCATGTCGCCCCAAAATTTAACCCATGGTCGGCTTGTCCGATCACCTTCGATCGCAGGGACCACCCAACTAGTATCCGTCATGGAGGTTCAGCGGCCCTGGTACTCGATCCCATCATCAACGGATTACCAAGACACTGTCTGTAAGATGGGTATTGACCCTTCAAGAATCAAGCCTAGTAACACTACCTTTAAAGGAGTGATATCGGGCGTAGAGGCCCGCTACACAGGCTCCTTAACACTGGAAGTGGTATTCGGCTCTCCAGATAACTTTCGAAGTGAAGAATTGATCTTCGATATCGTCCCTTTCCGCAGTGGTTATCATGCACTGCTCGGACGAACTGCTTTCGCCCGCTTTAATTCAGTCCCACACTATGCTTATTTGAAGCTCAAAATGCCCGGACCGCGCAGCGTCATCACAGTAAATGGAAATATGGAGCGCTCCCTCCGTACCGAGGAGTACACCGCGGCCCTTGCAGCCGAGACACAGAGAGTGCTCATCAAGCTGAACAACTCATCGGTCATTAAGACCCTTGACACTGCCATGCGAGTCCGATCCACATTACAACACGACAGCTGGCGGATCCAGAGCTTGAATAGTAGTTCAGCCTCCGGCGATCGCCCAATAAGGTTGCGGCATACGTAACGCGCGTGCATAATTACGCACGAAAAATACCTTGGACAGCGCCGGGGCATCCTGCGGAAAAGGTCTATAATACGGCTTGACCCTATTCAGACCTTAACCCTTTTTTTCTTTTTTCTTTTCTTTCACTACAGGTTCATTGAAAACCTACCTACTCTACGGTTGTACAGGGACTCCTTTCTATATTCCCCTTTCTTATAGACGACCCTCGACTTTTCCTCTCAAAGGATTTGTCACCAAGGAGAAACGACGTAGATGTGCGGCAGGGCACCGCTGGGATCTTCAAAACCACTGCTTTTAGGCCTGTGTACAACTTTCCCTTGTGTAAACTCTCGGCATGTAAAATAGCCTTGATATTTATGGCATTATCTGTAATAGCACGTCTCTACGTGTTAACTAGGATATAAAGGAAACAATTGATCACCACTTTTCGTCTGGTACTGATTCATTTTGTCTTCCGTATTCCCTCCTTACTTCAGATTGCCACACGTGCTTCAGTCCGGCCTTAACATCGGGGGATGTATTCAGCTCCACACGTTTTCAAGTCTGAACACCTATAGGGTACTCTTCGACGTCCCGAATATCGTACTATATGCATCGGCTCCGAATCATGTCTTTGGTCTAATAGTTGGGTTGCCTGGCTCCTGTGCTTACCACCTTACGTTTCGCTCGTTTGGCTAAGGTAGTAAAGGGAGAACTACTGCGATTGTATTTCTGGTTTTTCCGGTCAAGTACCTCAGTAGAGAAAGCCGAAAACTGATTGTCATGATAAAGCGAGAGCTAGTCGGTGAGTCAGTGACTTACTAAAAATCGTTAGTGATTTACTCCGTGTTATACATGGAGCTGGTCTTCATCTAGCCGCATGGAAAAGGCACCTTAATTCGGATTGCCACATACGCAAAAGGGGCTAGTACTTAGCCCCACTATCAAACTCATATGGCTAAGTGAAAGCAAAAAAGCCGCATAGTTTGATTGCCTGCTTCACCTCGTGGATACCTCCTTTACGAACCAAGACTTTGGATAAAGTGTGGTCACGCGCTATGCCGAACACCCCCATAGCATCTATGTGGGGGCTGAAGCCGACGACTGGCAACTTTCAGAATTAAAACGGCCGCACAGGAGGAAAAATCGCTTAAGATAAAAGGCATAAATATATTACAAGCAGGGGATCATAACATAGTGTTTGCAACCCGCACACATCTAATCAAATATCACGTCCTTAGAGCACTGGCCCTCTACTATTCGGGCCCCTGCCAGGACGTCTTCGAAGTACCTCTCCGGCTTGTGGTGGTACTTGCCTTCACGCGGGCCTGCGGTCGCCACGTCAGTGCCCTTCATCTTCGCCCAGTGCATCTTGACGCAGGCAAAGGCCATCCGAGCACCTTCGATGCAGGACAAGCGCTTCACAGCGTCAATCCGGGGCAGCGCATCGACGAGCCGCTTCACCAAACCAAAGTAGCTACTAGGAATTGGTTTGGTTGGACAAAGCCGGACTATTAGATCCTTCATGTCCAAGCCGGACACCCTATGCAGCTCCATCAGCTGCTTCAGCTGGTCGTTTAGGGGCGTCGGGTGCTCCGACGCAAGATACTGCAACCAGAATAGCTTCTCGGTCAAGTTCCCCTCCTGGGCTTGGAAGAACTGTGCGGCATTGGCGGCACTCCTCGAAAGATCCGCAAACGCGTCTAGAGAACTCCATACTCGAGTGAGAAAAGCATATCTTTGACCTCCAAATATACTCTGCAAAAGAAAGGCCTTACCAGTCGCTATTTGCTTCGCCCGACGGATCTCTTCGCGAGCACTCTGAGACTTGACCCACGCCTCTTTAGCCTCCTGGAGGGCTTTGGCGAGTTCAGATGATTGGGCCGAAGTCTTATCCTCTAAATCCCCACATTTGCTAATGGCGTCCTTTAGCTCCCGCTCGACTTCGGCCACCCGAGCTTCGTGTTTACGGCGGGCGGCTTGCTCAGTCTCCACAAAGTGGCTGCCTTGTTTGCCTTCGCCTCTTTCTGGGCTTGGGCAAGGGCGCCTTTGAAGGTCTCGACCTCGGCTGCACCAACTATGCTCATAATCAAAAGCATTACATGAGTTAATCTCTGATCACTTATGATATACAACTAAACTTTTAACACTATACACATACCTTGCGTCTCATCGAAACGCTTGTTAACACGGTCGATCTCTTCATCGGCCAACCTAAGCTTCCGATTGAGTTCGTAAACTTCTGTAGCCTGGGCGGTTGCCGCCAACAGGGAAACCTGTTATGATAACAAAGAAGTATGTTAGCTTTCCCAAATTTTATGTGGATCCTCTGTCCGGTTTCTTTCACACCGGACAGAGCCTCAGGGGCTACTCTCTGTGTACATGTATATTCTTCTATATATAGAAGAGCGTTTAGAGCATTACGTCGCATACCTCGATGAAGGAAATATGCCCTAGAGGCAATAATAAAGTTGTTATTTATATTTCCTTATATCATGATAAATGTTTATTATTCATGCTAGAATTGTATTAACCGGAAAACTTAGTATATGTGTGAATACATAGACAAAGCAGTGTCACTAGTATGCCTCTACTTGACTAGCTCGTTAATCAAAGATGGTTAAGTTTCCTAGCCATAGACATGAGTTGTCATTTGATTAACGGGATCACATCATTAGATAATGATGTGATTGACAAAGACCCATCCGTTAGCTTAGCACGATGATCGTTTAGTTTTGTTGCTATTGCTTTCTTCATGACTTATACATGTTCCTCTGGCTATGAGATTATGCAACTCCCGAATACCGTAGGAACACCTTGTGTGCTATCAAACGTCACAACATAACTGGGTGATTATAAAGATGCTCTCTGTGTGTCTCGAAGGTGTTTGTTGGGTTGGCATAGATCGAGAATAGGATTTGTCACTCCAAGTATCGGAGAGGTATCTACTGGCCCTCTCGGTAATGCACATCACTATAAGCCTTGCAAGCAATGTGACTAATGAGTTAGTTGCGGGATGATGCATTACAGAACGAGTAAAGAGACTTGCCGGTAATGAGATTGAACTAGGTATGAGTATACCGACAATCGAATCTCGGGAAAGTGACATACTGATGACAAAGGGAACAACGTATGTTGTTATGCGGTTTAACCGATAAAGATCTTCGTAGAATATGTAGGAGCCAATATGAGCATCCAGGTTCCGCTATTGGTTATTGACCGGAGATGTGTCTCGGTCATGTCTACATAGTTCTCGAACCCGTAGGGTCTGCACGCTTAACGTTCGATGACGATTTGTATTACGAGTTATGTGATTTGATGTACCGAAGGTTGTTCGGAGTCCCGGATGAGATCACGGACATGATGAGGAGTCTCGAAATGGTCAAGATGTAAAGATCGATATATTGGAAGGCTATATTCGGACATCGTAAAGGTTCCGAGTGATTCGGGTATTTTTTGGAGTACCGGAGAGTTACGGGAATTCGCCGGGAGAAGTAATGGGCCTTATTGGGCTTTAATGGAGAGAGGGGAGAAGGGCCAAGAGGTGGCGCACGCCTCCCCCCTGCCCAAACCGAATTGGACAAGGGGTGGGGGCGCGGCCCCCCTTTCCTTCTCCCTCTGCCTCTCTTTCCTTCTCTTCTACTCCGAATAGGAAAGAGGAGGGGAATCCTACTTGGACTGGGGAGTCCTAGTAGGATTCCCCACACCTGGCGCGCCCCCCTTGGGCCGGCCACCTCTTCCCTCCCCTCCTTTATATACATGGCCAGGGGGGACCCCAAAGGCACTCAAGATTTGTCTTAGCCGTGTGCGGTGCCCCGCTCCACAGTTACACACCTCGGTCATATCATCGTAGTGCTTAGGCGAAGCCCTGCGCCGGTAACTTCATCATCACCGTCACCACGCCGTCGTGCTGATGGAACTCTCCTTCGGCCTCAGCTGGATCTAGAGTTTGAGGGACGTCACCGAGTTGAACGTGTGCAGATCGCGGAGGTAGTGTGCGTCCGGTACTTGATCGGTTGGATCGCGAAGACGTTCGACTACATCAACCGCGTTACTAAATGCTTCCACTTTCAGTCTATGAGAGTACGTGGACACACTCTCCCCACTCGTTTCTATGCTTCTCCTAGATAGATCTTGCGTGATCGTAGGCAATTTTTTTGAAATACTACGTTCCCCAACACTCGAAGCCTGTCAGTAGGCTGGTAAAGGCTTCGTTCAGTCCGCTCTTGGCAGACTGAACCTTCTCAACCACCACACCCATCAGGGCACGGTGCTCCTCCATGGTGGAAGCACGTCGCAGTGCTTCCGCTAAAGCGTTCGGCGCCTCTGGATTAGCGGAGGTCGCCCACGGAGCAGATGCTCCTCCCCCCTCTTTTTGAAGGGGGCTGCTCACCTGATCCGGAGCCGCATTGGTCTCTGGAATGGTGTCTGTCTGGGGCCCGGATTGTTGGGGGTCCGCACCATCGGTTGCCATAGGGGTCGCCTCCCCTATGTCTTCAGCGACCGAGGTATTAACCTCGGGCACCTTCTCGACAGCCTCGCCCGCCCCTCCGCGGCCAGGAGAGGTCCTTCGGGACAACACCTCGGTGTCGTCCATGGTGATAGGCAAGGGTTCTCGTGGCGGCGTCTCTCTCTCTGCCATCTCGGGCGGCAGAGAGCTCCCCTTCGATAACGGAGCGTTCGGAAGCTCGCATGGAGGGCTAAAAGGCACGCAGCAAAATAGCTTATATAATAGATAGGGAAAACTGAAGATAAACAGTGAGTATCTAAATACTTACGATTCGGCCAGGGGCTTTGCCTTGGGAGGATTTTTGGGGACCAGTTCAACATCTGATTCCGAACTCTCCTGGAGGACCATCTTCCCCCTCTTGGGTGCCTCCCCCTTAGGGTCTTCGGAGGCCGCCCTCTTCTTCTTCCTCCCCTCACGAGGGAAGTCACTTTCCACCTCCTCCTACTCTTCTACTTCCTCGTCTTCCTCATGGGAGGAGGGGGCTTCGGTCTCTCCGGACATACCATCCAGAGGACCCTTGTGGCGAGGGCTGCCCTTGGCTTCCTTGACCTTCTTCTTGGCCTTCTTCTCTAGTGCCTGATAAGGCGCCGGGAACAACATCTCTGTTAGCTAGGGTGTGGCTGGGTCTTCAGGCAGTGATGCTAGACATTTGATCCGCTCCGCCATTGTCGTCCAGCCCTACATGAAGGACAGATGATACATTATATCTAAACTTATTGACCGAATAGGTACTCAGGAAAATCATGCTTACCGGCGAGGCCGGATTCTTGATGTCGAGATCAATGTCTTTGGTGTTCTTGGGCCACATTTTTTGGGCCTTGAAGAGCAGCTTCCAAATGTCTTCATGCATTGTGCCGAAGAAGTGCTTCAAGGTCCATGGCTCCTCCGGATTAAACTCCCACATGTGAGAGGCCCGGAGTTGGCAGGGAAGAGTCCGGTGGAAGAGCATCACCTGAATCACGTTTGTGAGACTCGTGTTTTTGCCTATCATGTTGGTGATACGCTTTTGCAGCATCTGCACCTCCGTCGTGGACCCCCAGTCAAGGCCCTTAGCGGTCCAAAGGGTGAGCTTGGTGGTGGTCCGGATCCGAAGACGGGCGTGGCTGCCCAGTTGGCGTTGCGGGGTTCGGTAATGTAGAACCACTCCTGCAGCCACACTTTACCCGTCTCGACGAATGCCCCTTTGGGCCATACGGCGTTGGGAAGCTTGCTCACCAAGGCCCCGCCGTAGTCCGCTTGTTGTCCATCGACCACCTTCGGCTTCAGATTGAAAACTTTTAAGACATAGGCCGAAGTGTGGCGGGATGGGGAGGAGAGCCTCGCACACGACGATGAACGTTGATGACCCACAAGTATAGGGGATCTATCATAGTCCTTTTGATAAGTAAGAGTGTCGAACCCAATGAGGAGCAGAAGGAAATGATAAGCGGTTTTCAAGAAGGTATTCTCTGCAAATCTTGAAATAAGTGGTAACAGATAGTTTTGTGATAGGATAATTTGTAACGAGCACCAAGTAACAAAAGTAAATAAAGTGCAGCAAGGTGGCCCAATCCTTTTTGTAGCAAAGTACAAGCCTGGACAAACTCTTATATGGAGAAAAGCGCTCCAGAGGACACATGGGAATTATCGTCAAGCTAGTTTTCATCACATTCATATGATTCGCGTTCGGTACTTTGATAATTTGATATGTGGGTGGACCAGTGCTTGGGTGCTGTTCTTACTTGAACAAGCATCCCACTTATGATTAACCTCTATTGCAAGCATCCGCAACTACAACAAAAGTATTAAGGTAAACCTAACCATAGCATGAAACATATGGATCCAAGTCAGCCCCTTACGAAGCAACGATAAACTATGGTTTAAGCTTCATCACTCTAGCAACCCATCATCTACTTATTACTTCCCAATGCCTTCCTCTAGGCCCAAATAATGGTGAAGTGTTATGTAGTCAACGTTCACATAACACCACTAGAGGATAGACAACATACATCTCATCAAAATATCGAATGAATACCAAATTCACATGACTACTAATAGCAAGACTTCTCCCATGTCCTCAGGAACAAACGTAACTACTCACAAAGCATATGCATGTTCATAATCAGAGGGGTATTAATATTCATATAGGATATGAACATATGATCTTCCACCAAATAAACCAACTAGCATCAACTACAAGGAGTAATCAACACTACTAGCAACCTACTAGTACCAACCCCGGACTTGGAGACAAGAATTGGATACAAGAGATGAACTACGGTTTTGAGAGGAGATGGTGCTGGTGAAGATGTTGATGGAGATTGCCCTCTCCCGATAATAGGAGCGTTGGTGATGACGATGGCGATGATTTCCCCCTCCCAGAGGGAAGTGTCCCCGAGTAATGCTCTCTACCGAGCCCTAGATTGGTTCCGCCAGGTTCCTCGTGGCGCCGGGTCTCGTCCGAAAGGTTGCTTATGATTTTTCCTCGACGAAGACTTCATATAGCGTAAGACGGCCACCGAGAGCCAACAGGGGCCCACGAGGCGGGGCGCGCCTGGGGGTAGGGCGCCCCACCCTCGTGGGCAGGTGTGGTGGCCCCCACGTATTTCTTCCGCTCAAGATTTTTTATTATTTCCAAAAATAACTTTCTTGGAGTTTCAGGACTTTTGGAGTTGTGCGAGAATAGGTCTCTAATATTTGCTCCTTTTCCACCCGTAATTCCGTTTGCATTCTCCTCCTTATGTAAACCTTGTAATATAAGAGATAATATGCATAGGTTTTGTGACATGATGTTTAATAACTGCCCATAATGCAATAAATATTGATATAAAAGCATGATGCAAAATGGACGATCAACTCCCCAAGCTTAGACCTCGCTTGTCCTCAAGCGGAAACCGATAACGATAAATATGTCCACATGTTTAGAGGTAGAGGTGTCGATAAAATAAAATACGGACATGAGGGCATCATGATTATTCTCATAACAGCAACATATAAGGATATTGTCATATGATTTCTTATGCTCAAGTAATAATATATTCAGAACGCAAAGTATGAATCAGAAACTTTATTGAGAACCAACAAACTATAATCTCAATCATTGAAGCAATTGCAATTTATCATAACATCAGAAAGAGTCTATGTCAGAGCTTTCTAGCAAGTCCACATACTCAACTATCGTTTAGTCTTTCATAATTGCGAACACTCACACAATACTTGTGGTTACGGAGTTTTAATCGAACCACGAGAGAAAGATAGGGGCTTATAGTTTCGCCTCCCAACCTTTTACCTCAAGGGTAATGTCAACAATAATAACTCATGCTGACTTACATCCAATTATATATATCTATCAGGATCTTTCCAACACCCTGTGCTTGCCAAAGGATAAAATGTAAAAAGGAAAGGTGAAGATCACCATGACTCTTGCATAAGGTAGAGGATAATAATAAAAGATAGGCCCTTCGCAGAGGGAAGCAGAGGTTGCCATGCGCTTTTGTGGTTGGATGCACAAAATCTTAATGCGAAAGAATGTCCCTTTATATTGCCACTTGTGATATGAACCTTTATTATGTAGTCCGTCGCTTTTATTTCTTCCACATCACAAGATCGTATAAAGCTTATTTTCTCCCACACTAATAAGTCATACATATTTAGAGAGCAATTTTTATTGCTTGCACCGATGACAACTTACTTGAAGGATCTTACTCAATCCATAGGTAGGTATGGTGGACTCTCATGGCAAAACTGGTTTAAGGGTTTTTGGAAGCACAAGTAGTATATCTACTTGGTGCAAGGCTAGCATGAGGGGGAAAGGCAAGCTCAACATGTTGGATGATCCATGACAATATACTTTATCTCAGATATAAGAAAACATAACCCATTACGTTGTCTTCCTTGTCCAACATCAACTCTTTAGCATGTCATATTTTAATGAGTGCTCCCAATCATAAAAGATGTCCAAGATAGTATATTTATATGTGAAACCTCTCTTTCTTTATTACTTCCTATTAATTGCAACGATGACCAAAGCTATGTTTACCAACTCTCAACCATTTTTAATCATCATACTCTTTCTATGTGAAGTCATTACTCTCAATAAGATCAATATGAACTCTTTATTTCTTTTTATTCTTTTTCTCTTTTCTTTTATTCACTCAAGATCATGGCAAAATAATCAAGCCCTTGACTCAATACTAATCTTTATTATATAGCTCACGGACTCGATTACATAGAGGGATCATAAAGCAAAACTCAAAACTAGATCATACCATAAACTTTATTCTACTAGATCAAGATACTACTAAAAGGAACGAACTAAGAAAAACGGTAAAGAAAGGAGTGTGATGGTGATACGATACCGGGGCACCTCCCCCAAGCTTGGCAGTTGCCAAGGGGAGTGCCCATACCCATGTGATTATATCTCCTTCTTTGTTGGTGATGGTGTAATATTCTTGGCGATGATGCCCCTCAGGATATGATTCTCCTCCTCAAGCTTATTGACTTGCTGCTTGAGGTCCATCATTTCCTTACGAAGATTTCATGTAACGGCTAAGGCTCCTTGCACCCAAGGGTGTTGCATAGCTTCGGGAGAACAAGTGACACTCCTCTTCATATTTTCATAAGAAAGAAATCTAACATTGGAAGGGATAACCGAGTTTGGAATAGCTGAGCTCTGTAGTTCCCCCATCGTGAATCCAGCTCGGAAGTGAGAAGTGACTTCTTGATCCTCCTCCATGGCATCTATCCTCATCAAGTCAGCCTCCATCTCTCCCTCTGTTGCTGGCCCAAAGTGGTCAGCATTGCTGTTTGTCCTTGGTTCCGATGCCAGATGAGACACCCGGCTCTCCCCAACTGACTCTTGAGAAGACATCTTGCTCTAATCTGCAGCAGCAACAACTCGAAACAAGAACATAGAATATTTGCATGATACAGGAGTCAAAACCTTCAGGAGAATATATAATGAATTTTTACCGACCAAAATACGTATCGTGCAAGAAAATGGAGTCCGGAGAGCACACGAGCTGCCCACGAGGTAGGGGGGCGTGCCCAGGGGGGTAGGGAGCGCCCTCCACCCTCGTGGAGGCCTTGTGTCCTTCCCGGACTGCTTCTTATTTTTCTATTTTTCTAAATATTCCAAAACGGAGAAATATTGCCTTAAAAACTGTTTTGGAGTCGGTTTACTTATCGTACCACATACCTATTCCTTTTCGAGTCTCAAAGCGTTAGGAAAGTGTCCCTTATGTATTCCTCCGGGTTACGGTTTCAATAACATTAGTTTCAACATTTATAGGATTACCTGAGATATAGTGTTTGATTCTTTGACCGTTCACCACCTTCGGATTTGTGCCTTCGGAATTGTTAATTTTTATGGCACCGGAACGATAGACCTCCTCGATAACGTAAGGGCCTTCCCATTTAGAGAGAAGTTTTCCTGCAAAAATTCTTAAGCGGGAGTTGTATAGCAATACATAATCACCTACATTAAATTCACGCTTTTGTATTCTTTTGTCATGCCATCTTTTAACTTTTTCTTTAAACAACTTGGCATTTTCATAAGCTTGGGTTCTCCATTCATCAAGTGAAATAATACTCCCTCCGTCCAGAAATACTTGTCATCAAAATGAATAAAAGGGGATTGTATCTAGATGTATTTTAGTTCTAGATACATCCCTTTTTGTCCATTTTGATGACAAGTTTTTTCGGACGGAGGGAGTATCAAATAACCTCTTCCCACTGGCAAGTTTGAAATCATAGTTGAGCTCTTTAATAGCCCAATATGCCTTATGTTCTAGTTCAAGAGGTAAGTGACATGCTTTTCCATAAACCATTTTATACGGAGACATACCCATAGGATTTTTATATGCAGTTCTATAGGCCCATAATGCATCATCAAGTTTCTTGGACCAATTCTTTCTAGACCTATTAATGCCTTTTGCAAAATTAATTTGAGCTCTCTATTACTCAATTCTACTTGACCACTAGACTATGGGTGATAAGGAGATGCAATTCTATGATTAACATCATACTTAGCAAGAATTTTACGGAAAGAACCATGAATAAAATGTGAACCACCATCACCATTAAATATCTAGGGACTCCAAACCTCGGAAAATAACTTCTTTAAGCATCTTAATAGAAGTGTTATGATCAGCACTACTAGTTGGAATAGCTTCTACCCACTTAGTAACATAATCAACAACAACTAAAATATGTGTATATCCATTAGAGGCAGGAAAAGTTCCCATATAATCAAAGCCCCAAACATCAAATGCTTCAATAACAAGTGAATAATTCATAGGCATTTCTTGACGTCTACTAATATTACCAATTCTTTGGCATTCATCACAAGATAAGACAAACTTACAGGCATCCTTGAAGAGAGTAGGCCAATAGATACCGGATTGCAATACCTTATGTGCAGTTCTATCTCCAGTGTGGTGTCCTCCATACGCCTCGGAGTGACACTTGCATAGGATCTGTTCATGTTCATGCTCAGGTACACAACATCTAATAACACCATCTACTCCTTCTTTATAAAGATGTGGGTCATCCCAGAAGTAATGTCTCAAATCATAAAAAAACTTTTTCTTTTGCTGGTATGTGAAAGTAGGTGGTATAAATTTAGCAACAATGTGATTAGCATAATCAGCATACCACGGAGTACTACGAGACGCATTTATAACATTTAATTGCTCATTAGGAAAGCTATCATCAATAGGTAGTGGGTCATCAAGAACATTTTCTAACCTAGACAAGTTGTCTGCAACGGGATTCTCAGCTCCTTTTCTATCAACAATATGTAAATCAAATTTTTGTAGCAAGAGAACCCATCTAATAAGTCTAGGTTTAGCATCTTTCTTTTCCATAAGATATTTAATAGCAGCATGATCCGTGTGAATAGTTACTTTAGAATCAACAATATAAGGTCTGAACTTATCACAAGCAAATACAACTGCTAAGAATTCTTTCTCACTAGTAGCATAATTTCTCTGAGCATTGTCTAGAGTTTTACTAGCATATTGAATAACATTTAATTTCTTATCCACTCTTTGCCCTAGAACAACACCTACAACATAATCACTAGCATCACACATAATTTCAAAGGGTAAATTCCAATCAGGTGGCTGAACAATAGGTGCAGAGATTAATGATTTCTTAAGTATTTCAAATGCTTCTACGCAGTCATCATCAAATACAAATGGTATATCTTTTTGTAATAAATTAGTCAGAGGTCGAGAGATTTTTGAGAAGTCCTTAATGAACCTCCTATAAAAACCGGCGTGACCAAGGAAACTTCTTATAACTTTGATGTCCTTGGGACATGGCATCTTTTCAATAGCATCAACCTTGGCTTTATCAACTTCAATACCTCTTTCGTAAACTTTATGCCCCGAGACAATACCTTCATTAACCATAAAGTGGCACTTTTCCCAATTCAAGACAAGATTAGTTTCTTCACATCTCTGCAAAACTCGATCAAGGTTGCTCAAGCAATCATCAAAAGAGGATCCATAAACGGAGAAGTCGTCCATGAAAACCTCACAAATCTTTTCACAAAAGTCAGAGAATATAGCCATCATGCATCTTTGAAAGGTAGCAGGTGCATTACAATAACCAAAAGGCATACGTCTATAAGCAAAAGTACCGAAAGGGCAAGTAAAAGTAGTCTTTGATTGATCATTGGCTGACACAGGTATTTGAGAGAAACCAGAATAACCATCTAGAAAGCAAAAATGTGTATGTTTAGATAACCTTTCTAGCATTTGATCGATAAAAGGTAAGGGGTAATGATCCTTTTTAGTAGCTTTATTTAATTTGCGAAAATCAGTTACCATCCTATAACCTGTAATAATTCTTTGCGGAATCAATTCATCTTTATCATTAGGAACGACAGTAATACCTCCCTTCTTAGGGACACAATGGACAGGACTTACCCACTGACTATCAGCAACGAGATAAATTATACCTGCCTTAAGGAGCTTTAGTATTTCCTTTCTTACCACTTCCTTCATCTTAGGATTCAGCCGTCGTTGATGATCACGAACTGGTTTGCCATCTTCTTCCAAATTTATTTTATGTTGACATAGAGTGGGACTAATGCCCTTAAGATCACCAAGAGTATATCCAATAGCGACGGTGCTTCTTCGTAGTTTTCAATAATCTCTCTTCTTCATGCTCTGAAAGGTTAGCACTAATAATAACAGGATGTATCTTCTTTTCATCAAGATAAGCATATTTAAGAGTATCATGCAACGGTTTAAGCTCAAACACGGGATCACCGTTGGGTGGAGGAGGATCCCTAAGATTTCAATAGGCAAATTGTGTTTCGTGATGGGTTCTCGCTTAAAGAATACTTCATCTATTTCCCTTCTTTCATTCATAAACATATCATTTTCATGGTCTAGCAAATATTGTTCTAAAGGATCACTAGGAGGAACGACAATAGAAGCAAGACCAATAATTTCATCCTTAATAGGAAATTCTTCTTCACGGTGTTGTCTACTAAATTTAGAGAAATTAAACTCATGAGACATATCACCCAAGCCAATAGTAACAACACCATTTTCGCAGTCTATTCTAGCATTGACAGTGTTCAAGAAGGGTCTACCAAAAATAATGGGACAAAAGCTATCTTGTGGGGAACCAAGAACAAGAAAATCAGCAGGATATTTAGTTTTCCCACACAAGACTTCAACATCTCTAACAATTCCCATTGCTGATATAGTATCTCTATTGGCAAGTTTAATTGTAACATCAATATCTTATAACTTAGCAGGTGCAATCTCATGCTTAATTTCCTTGTATAAGTCATGAGGTATAACACTAGCACTAGCACCCATATCACATAAGCCATGATAACAGTGATCTCCTATTTTAACAGAAATAACAGGCATGCCTACCACAGGTCTATGTTTATCTTTAGCACAAGGTTTGGCAATTCTAGCAGTTTCACCGCAGAAATAAATAACATGCCCATCAATATTATCAGCCAAGAGATCTTTAACAATAGCAATATTAGGTTCAACTTTAATTTGCTCAGGAGGTGTATAAGTTCTAATATTGCTTTTACGAACCACACATGAAGCTTTAGCATGATCCTTTATTCTATCAGGGAAAGGTGGTTTCTCAACATAAGAAGTAGGAACAACAGGATCATTATAAGTGACAGTCTTTTCTTCAACTTTAGTAGGTGCAGCTACTTTTACTTCTATGGGAGGATGATATTTAAACCATTTCTCCTTGGGGAGATCAACATAAGTAGCAAAAGATTCATAGAAATAAGCTACTATCTCAGAGTCAAGTCCTTATTTAGTGCTAAATTTACGGAAAACATCGGTATCCATAAAAGATTTAACACAATCAAACTTAGGTGTCATACCTGACTCCTTACCTTCGTCGAGATCCCAATCTTCAGAGTTGCGTTTAATTCTATCCAATAAATTCCATTTGAATTGAATAGTGTTCATCGTAAATGAGCCAGCACAAGAAGTATCGAGCATGGTGCGATTGTTTTCAGAAAGCCGAGCATAAAAACTTTGAAGAATTATTTCTCTTGAGAGCTCATGATTGGGGCATGAATATAACATTGATTTAAGCCTCCCCCAAGCTTGAGCGATGCTTTCTCCTTCGCGAGGCCAGAAATTATATATATAATTGCGATCACGATGAACAAGATGCATAGGATAATACTTCTGATGAAATTCCATTTTCAATTGTTTATAGTTCCATGACCTCGTACCATCACATAGCCTATACCATGTCGATGCATCTCCCTCCAAAGATAAAGGGAAGACCTTCTTCTTAACAACATCATCGGGTATACCTGCAAGCTTAAATAATCCACAAACTTCATCCACATAGATTAGGTGCTCATGAGGATGCTTTGTTCCATCTCCTCAAAAGGATTAGCTAGCAGTTTTTCTAACATACCCAAGGAACTTCAAAGGAACATTTTCATTTTCATTAGGTTCAAGAGGTTGAGGAGCAACTCTTTGCTCTCACTGGTCGGGTGAAGATACCCCAAACAAGCCCCTCAGAGGATTACTTTCCATAGTAACAAGTGACAATAAATTTCAGCACACTACATAAATTTTTCCTTACCAAATTCCACCTACCAAAGGCGCTTCACTCCCCGGCAACGGCGCCAGAAAAGAGTCTTGATGACACACAAGTATAGGGGATCTATCGTAGTCCTTTCGATAAGTAAGAGTGTCGAACCCAACGAGGAGCGAAGGAAATGATAAGCGGTTTTCAGCAAGGTATTCTCTGCAAATCTTGAAATAAGTGGTAACAGATAGTTTTGTGATAGGATAATTTGTAACGAGCAACAAGTAACAAAAGTAAATAAAGTGCAGCAAGGTGGCCCAATCCTTTTGGTAGCAAAGGACAAGCCTGGACAAACTCTTATATGGAGAAAAGCGCTCCCGAGGACACATGGGAATTACCGTCAAGCTAGTTTTCATCACGTTCATATGATTCGCGTTCGGTACTTTGATAATTTGATATGTGGGTGGACCGGTGCTTGGGTGCTGTTCTTACTTGAACAAGAATCCCACTTATGATTAACCTCTATTGCAAGCATCCGCAACTACAACAAAAGTATTAAGGTAAACCTAACCATAGCATGAAACATATGGATCAAAATCAGCCCCTTACGAAACAACGCATAAACTAGGGTTTAAGCTTACATCACTCTAGCAACCCATCATCTACTTATTACTTCCCAATGCCTTCCTCTAGGCCCAAATAATGGTGAAGTGTTATGTAGTCGACGTTCACATAACACCACTAGAGGATAGACAACATACATCTCATCAAAATATCGAATCTAATACCAAATTCACATGACTACTAATAGCAAGACTTCTCCCATGTCCTCGTGAACAAACGTAACTACTCACAAAGCATATGCATGTTCATAATCAGAGGGTATTAATATGCATATAGGATCTGAACATATGATCTTCCACCAAATAAACCAACTAGCATCAACTACAAGGAGTAATCAACACTACTAGCAACCTACTAGTACCAACCCGGACTTGGAGACAAGAATTGGATACAAGAGATGAACTACGGTTTTGAGAGGAGATGGTGCTGGTGAAGATGTTGATGGAGATTGCCCTCTCCCGATAAGAGGAGCGTTGGTGATGACGATGGCGATGATTTCCCTCCCGAGGGGAAGTGTCCCCGTAATGCCTCTACCGAGCCCTAGATTGGTTCCGCCTCGTGGCGGGGTCTCGTCCCGAAGGTTGCTTATGATTTTTACTCGACGAAAGACTTCATATAGCGTAAGACGGCCACCGGAGAGCCAACAGGGGCCCACGAGTGGGGGCGCTACTGGGGTAGGGCGCGCCCCACCCTCGTGGGTAGGTGGTGGCCCCGACATATTTCTTCCGCTCGATATTTTTATTATTTCCAAAAATAACTTTCGTGGAGTTTCGGGACTTTTGGAGTTGTGCAGAATAGGTCTCTAATATTTGCTCCTTTTCTAGCCTGTAATTCCAAATTTCAAGCATTCTCCCTCCTTATGTAAACCTTGTAAAATAAGAGAGAATAGGCATACGTATTGTGACATAATGTGTAATAACAACCCATAGTGCAATAAATATCGACATAAAAGCATGATGCAAAATGGACGTATCAAACACCGATATGTGGAGGAAGGAATTCGGGACTAGATTGTGGAAATCTAGCCCGTAATAGAACATGAGGCCGCGGACGAAGGGATGGAGGGGAAATCCTAGTCCGCGGAGGAAGTGGAGATTGAACACTGCCCTCTCGCTGGGCTCTAGGGTAGGGATGACCTGACCCTTATTGGGGAGCCTGTGCAAGGTCTCTGCAAACAGATAACCTGCGCTCCGGAGATCCTTAATGTACTTATCCGTGACGGAGGAGGCCTCCCACTTGCCCTTGGAGCCGGATCCAGACATGGCTGGGGAGGTTAGTGGCAGTGGGAAAGATTAAGATTTTGGGCGACGGAGCTCAGAGGAAGGGAAGGCAGGAGCTAGGAGAAGGCGTGGGGGATAAAGAAGGGATTTTTTACCCTCTTATAGGCAGGAGAAATACCAAACGCCCCCCCTCTCGAGCCTTAAATCTCGCCTGTTCCCAAAGAAATCATGCGAATGGCGCGGTTGGATTACCCAAAACCGTATTGATGAGGATCCCGCAACGGGCGGGCACGATCTCTACTTTGACAATACATGACAATGGAGGCTATGCCTCGAAACGCAAAACGAGGGGCGTGAAAACGGTTCGAAATGTTAAAGAGCCAGACGTGACGCTTCGCCGAAAAAGTTTTCAGTAAAAGACGCTGTTTTATTTTGATAGTTTGCCTTCATGGCTAAGAGTTGTATTAGTTATACAGAGCCAGATACAGATCCTTTGCAGGGAGTTATCTTGAAATGTTTAAGAGAAGGAACCCGCCTTGCAATGTCGAAGACAATCCGCGTGCCGAACACATCGTCATTGAAGACTGGTTCAGGGGCTACTGAGGGAGTCCTGGATTAGGGGGTCCTCGGGTGTCCAGACTATTTGATATGGGCCGGACTGATGGGCCGTGAATATAAAAGCAGAAGACTCTCCCCGTGTCAGGGTAGGACTCCTATATGCATGGATGGCAAGATTGGTGTCCGGATATGTTATTTCCTTCCCCCACAAACTGACTCTGTATAACCCTAGGCCCTTCCGGTGTGTGTATAAATCGGAGGGTTTTAGTCCGTAGAGGCTATCAGAATTCTCATAGGCTAGACAGCTAGTGTTTAGCCATTACGATCTCGAGGTAGATCAACTCTTGTAACCCCTATACTCATTTAATACAATCAAGCAGGACATAGGGTTTTAGCTCCCTTAAGAGGGCCCGAATCTGGGTAAACATTGTGTCACCCATCGTCCCTTGTTACCATTGATCCTCAGACGCACAGTTCGGGACCCCCTACCTGAGATCTGCCGGTTTTGACACCGACACTCCTTGCACTCGAAATACTTATCGTATCCGACCACCCCCTCCCGAATACGGTTGAAAACATGCCTAGCCATATGAAAATGGCGTCGGAATTGGTGATGTTTGAAGAGCGGGTTGGGTGTCTGAAAGTAGTCCTTCCAAAGATGGAAATGTCTGCTCTCTCGGTTGCGATCCGACGCTGGAGTGTGCCCCGAGATCGAGCCCCGGAACAACGACCGCTCCCTACTAAGGTGGTCATGGAAACGACAGCCACCATCTCTCATTGTTGTATGAGGAATTATCGAAGTCGCAGAGAAAATTGTGGAAAAAGAACTCGTCGGCGGAGTCCATTTGTACTTTGGGGGCAAACTGTCGAACAACTTGCGGGCGTCGTCGAAGAAGCCGGTCGGCGAAGAGATGCGCGCCTCCCCTAGACCAGTCAGCTGGCTTGGCGGCGTCAGATGAAGGAGATGGCCTGGGGGCGAGGGGGGAGACTTCGTGCTCGCGGCGATGTCGGGGTAGGGGAAAGCTACGGTGGGCCTGCGGTGAGGCGATGGTTCCGGCGACGTGGGAGGTGGTGGTGTGCGGGAAAGGTGTGTGGGAGCTGACTGCTGGCAGGGGCACCAGAATTGGCGGTGGTGGCGACAAGATGGGACGGGCGAGGGCTTGCTGTCGATGGGGGTGGAAGAGAATGGCCTATGTGCCACCGACTGGCGGGCCAGGGAAAGCAGTAGGCGGGCGTCATGCGCCTCCGCTACGGGTCCGCGCCAACACAAATGAGGCTTAAATTTGAAACTGGAATGGATCGCCCGATGGACGAAAAGTGAACGCGTGTCTGTTTTAATCGGCGTGTTGGCCCAATATTTCTGTCCCTGATGAGCCAAACAAATATACACGGACGAAATGGGTCAGCTTGTTAGGGTTGCTCTTATTTTCTTTGTTGCATTATTCTGTGCCATAGCGCGTGCAGCTGCATGATTGACTGTCTACCTTGCCGGTGAGGCTTTGGCTAAGCTTGGACGAGAAGACTACGTATCTACATACATGGACCGGTCAACCAGGCAGACAGTCTATGGAGCAGCATGAGCAGCATGCAGCAAAGAAGAAGAAAACGTGCGACACAAGCTAGTTTGGTTTTTCTTTTAACACAACTAGTTTCGTATTTTTATAGTCTTGACAGAAGAAATGCCAAATCCAGATTAGGAAAGAAACATGTAGAGTTACCAGGGGGCTTCTTTTGTACTCCCTTCGTCCCAAAATTCTTGTTTTAGATTTGTCTACATACAGATGTATCTAATACTAAAACGTTACTTGATACATCCGTATTTAGACAAATCTAAGACAAGAATTTTAAGACGGAGGGAGTAGCTTGTAGGAGCTTATTCTCAAAATAGGCCAGAAACTCAGAGAACTTGTCTTGAAGGAAATGACTTGACTTATTTTCCACCCCTACACCCCCCGGTTTAGGGATTTTCAGTTTTTTAAGGATTGGTGGGGATAATTCCCATAGGGATTGGATGAAACCCTAACCTTCATCCAATCCTTTCAAATCCTCATTTATCCTCAATCCACTAGGTAGCAGTAGTGTATTGGGTATTGAGAAAAATGCACTGAAGTTTGGGGATTTATGAAGAAATGTGGAGATGAAACATGTCAAATACACTAAAATCAAATGCTGTTTTAGGATACGTGGGGATTTAGGGTTTGACTAGGATAATCCCCACCAATTTCTTAAAATACACTAGTACCAAAACAAGGCCTGAATGAGAAAAGCTGGGGAGGGATGCTTCCCGCAGGAGTCCACTTAAAATCAAAAGGGTATTCACCAGCAAAAAATAATAATAAATCAAACAGATATAGCCCATTGCCCCTGATTTTCGCACTTATTACAGCGAGGTTAACATCAAGCCCAATCCCCACGTCACACTCGAACGAGACTCACAGAAAAACGAATCGACCAAGCCCGAGCAGCAGCTCATCATCAGCAAAGGTAAGCTCCTCTACATCTTGTTCCCTGTTTCTTTTTTGACACATATATTACCCTGATGAATGCTTCTGCATGATGTTGATTTAAGTTGTGGTATATCTACTAGATGTATACTACTACTCCCTCTGTAAACAAATATAAGAGCGTTTAGATCATCACTTTAATGATCTATAAACGCTTTTATATTTGTTTATGGAGGAAGTAGATGTTTATTTCAGGCTACAAGATGATGTTGATTTTTTTTTGCAGTAGCCTACTATAACTATTTCATACAAAGGCTACTAGATGATGTTGATTTTTGCGTGTGTACAGTTGTAGTAGCCTGCGAATGCTGTAGTATACTACTAGATGTCTATTTGATAGAACATAATAAAGATTTTTTGTATTAACACCGAGGTTGTTTCATTGCATAGGAATGCAATTCTCAGTTTTTCCTTCATATTAATTACTGCAATTCTTTTGTATTGGCATGATGAAAAGTAGATGAAAGCATAGTGGGATATCGTTTAATCAAAACAAGAATACAGTCCAAAGGCATTACTTACTTTTCGCTCGCTATATAGCACCGATAAACTAAAAAAACAGGCATTGAAAATAACTAGTTGACTTATTATTTGGTTCTTATTTTCACTGGATAGCTCAAAAGAAATAGCACTAAGCTCCCGGGAAGTAGATGGGGCGTTCTCATGCGTCGAGGCTTTGTCGGCGTGTGGCTCGCCGCACCGGGATTAGACTCCTCCTCTGATTCTTTCTCAACGGCCTTAGGATCGAATTCTTCTCCTGCTTCTCCTTCTCCTTCTCCTTCTCCTTCTCCTTCTCCTTCTCCTTCTCCTTCTCCTTCTTCTTCTTCTTCTTCTTCTTCTCCTGCTTCTCCTTCTCCTGCTGCTCCTGCTTCTCCTTCTCCTTCTTCTTCTTCTCCTTCTTCTTCTTCTTCTTCTTCTTCTTCTTCTTCTTCTTCTTCTTTGATTCTTCTTCTTTGATTCTTCTTCTTCTTCTTCTTTGATTCTTCTTCTTTGATTCTTCTTCTTCTTCTTCTTTGATTCTTCTTCTTCTTCTTCTTTGATTCTTCTTCTTTGATTCGTTTTCCCAGAGAGGATAATCGCTAATATATTGGTCAGGCTTCTTACATTTGTGGCAAGTTCTCTTCTTATAGTCCTGAAAAAAATGTTTCTTCAGTTTTCTTCGAGTCATAAGACTTGCCAAAGCAGTTCTTCTTCGTGAACTTGTTGAATTTCCTCACAAGCAATGCAAGCTCTTTGCCAATTTCTTCGGGGCCACTAGAACTGCTCGGAGAAGACTCAAGATTCACTACAAAAAAAAGAGACATCCATGACATTTTGGGCCGAACGAATTTTTTTCCTGTCATTCTTATGACACTTCTATGACGATAATTGTGACAAAAGCACATATCATCATATGTGGTGGGCTCCTACTTCTATGACAAAAAATCATGACAGAAAATGGGTTTTTCGTCCTGGGCAGGCCGGGGACGCACCTTCATGACATTCTTTGATCCGTCCATGACAGAAAAAATTATGGTAGAAGCGAGGGCGAGGAAATATTGAGGAGTTCCCGGTTATGGTGGGTGGTCGGGGCCAAGCGATGCACGCGGAGGTTTGCGCGTTTCTATCGTATACACATACGCGCATGTGTGCGGCGAGGCGCTAGCTGAACCCGAGCGATCGCACTGCTAGCTATCACTACTGCAGGATGGTCCAAATGCGACAGTCGAATCAGAGACCCTTCGACAAAACTGTGGGTGATGCATCAATCACAAATGCTGATGTAATAAAACCGTCAAAAAAGATGCAAAACGTTTGCGATGGCGGTGACATCAAACACGGTTCATATTGGAGTTATGTGTGTGATGAGTGGCAAACGGTTAATTCAGAAGAACTGTTTGCGATGACGCAGAACAACAGAAACGGGCAGCCAGATGAGGGCGTGTGCGATATACAGCATACAATTCACTATGATGAACCGTGTGTGATTAGGCAACACAATAGAAACGGTTCAACTGAACAAGATGTGTGTGATATGCGGCAGACAGTTCCGTAATAAGAAATGTGTGCGAAGACAAATAATAACACAGACGATTGCTGCTAATAAGCCGTATGATTTGCTCTGTTTACAGAAGAATTACATAAGTGACTATACAGATAATTCACACACACCTCAATAAACAATTGTATGCATTCTAAACTAGGAGAAACGTTCGTCTAGTCATCTACTTCCTGTGATGCTTCCGCCACTGCTATGTGGTTCGATCCCTCATCTGGGGCAGGAAGAAGACACTCCCTCATGTCAACGATCTGCTTGTACATCTCGTAGCTTGTGTACGCATCCTTGGCCGCGTACGTGACATGTTGTTCATCCAGTCTCTCATGCCAGACAACATGCGGCGTTCTTGTCCTTCTTGCTCTCAACCTTCATCTTCATGTAGTAGGGGTCGATGATGGCTGAGGCGAGGTCAACCAGGGAGTTCTTCTTTTTGTTGTCGCTGCCCCAGACCTTGTAGTGGTCCTAGATGTTGACAAAATTCTGGCATTTCAAGCCCGAAACCTTGAGCACTTTTAGATCGTTAGTGGTGTCCACGGTAGTGAAATTGTAGTCGGAGCTGTTGATAAACCTGGAGAAACGCTCGCAAGGCCTTGTGGCCAGGTGGTAGTTGTAGACGAGGACGTCATGTCGCACACACAATTGGGCACGACAACCTTCTGATCGTACCCGGCACGACCGATGGTGTACTCGAGGTCGAAGCCGACCACTTGGTACTTGTCCTCGTCAAGGAACTGCTCCATAGTTTGGATGGAGCTCTCCACCGAGACCGGATCGTTCGTGTACACCACCGAGAGGGCCTTCCCCCTCACGTGGGTTGCACACGAGTCATCCAAAAGAACCGTTTGCATTGAAGAGAAGCACAAATCCTGCTTTCACTTTGCATACGGGTGTTCCCTTGGCTTCCTGGGGAAACTGTCAGTTTGCATACGGGTGTTCTAACTAAAGCGTTTGCGATGAGTGTTTTATATTTAAAAACCATTGATGTTTTTTCAAAAGAAAATCGTTTGATAAGTCTGTACATTAAGAGAGAAAAACGCAAGTTCACTCAAACCGTATCTTTCATTCAGTCATACTGCGAATTTATATTCATATGATCGAGATACAGTATTAAACCCGAGAAAAAAACTATTTCCATCGGCGGCGGAGGCGGTGTGCCGTGCCATCATTGTCGTCCTTGTCCTCCGGGACGCCGTTGTTGAAGTCTTCAATGCAACACGAAATGTTCTTCACTTGTAAATCAAACATCATGTCGTCGCACGATCGATGGGCGAGGCGCGGGAGGACGGCAGCTGGCAGCGCTGAGAGGTAGCGGTCGACGGCGGCCTCCCATGCCACTGAGGGGGGCGCGCACACGAGCACGGACGCGGCGGGTGCAGCCAAATGCACGGGGACCAGCATCACGGTGGGTGGAGGGGCACGCACGGGCACGATCACGGGCGCTGGCATGTACACGAGCTCACATGGGTCCGCGGAAACCTCGCTGACGCCCGCGGCTTTCAGCTCTGCGATAGTGCTCGGCGACCAGCCCGACAATGCTACGGGGATGGTCGCTGGTGCGGGCGCGAGGATGGGAGCTGACGGAGCGGGGCAAGAACCGCCATGACCAACTCGTTACTCGTCCATGTCCATGAGGCCCCATTCCTCCTTATTTTCTATCTCCTCGGTTCAAAGTCGACTTCACCAAACTTGAAGACTAGTGGCAGATGATCCTTCTGTGCCATGGCGTTGGTGGAGGTCTACGGGAGGGAGCGGAATGGGAGGCGAACAGTAAGGCCACCTGTATTAAGCAGCGGCTCGGGCGCCATTAATGGAGAGGCAGGTGGGCGACCATGGAAGTCAAAGGGCTCGCTTCCCAGTGAGCCTGCACAGCGTACAGCTCGCACGCTTCTCAGTGAGCCTGCACATTGGAGGACAACTTGCAAGCCTCTCGGTCAGCCTGCACACCGGACTGCGCTCGCACGCCTCCTGTTCAGTCAAGCAGCTGTCCGCACGGCACCTCCTATAGCCATTAAAACAAAGACACGTGGCATCACATGAATGGTTAACATAACACACACGATTTGAATTATACAAACATTTGCGATGTTAGAGTGGTAGCTATTTGTTTCAAAATGCCTTTGTTGGCTGTTATTCGAGTGTGACTTCTCTCAAAATGGACACGAAAAATACCACAACTTGTCGGGTGCCATTCCATGATAGCATGCCAAGTTTCATGAATTTCACACGGGTTTTGGATTTGCTAGAATTTAAAAACAAAGTATCTCAACGTTTTGCCGGCAATCAACGGTGCCCTGGTGTATGAAAATCATTCCCATTTATTGCATGGGACTTAAGCATGCACCCAAGGACAAAGATATGATTTTCAACCAATTTATATGCACTGGAGCATGTGCATGTAAATTAAATTTGAATTATGCACATAAAATGCCTAGAAAACCCATTTAATGTATAAAAATGTCCAAACGAACCCCAAAAAATTCCAAAATTTAACACAACACTCCTGTTGTTCTACGTTGACACTAGAAATTTTTTGAAAGCAATAAGAGGGAGTGGATATCATTTCGTCCCCAAAGGTGGCACGCTCCCACCGAAACCATCATGCTTGTTGTGAGAAGCTCTGGTTTGTGAGAAACTTATACCCAAACCTGCCCCAAATGGGGCAAAAAATTTATCAAGGCATGTTGATGCCGCTCCATGATAGCATACCAAGTTTTCTTGAATTTCAGACGAGTTTTGGATTTACTAGAGTTTAAAAACCAGGCATCTCAATGTTTGCGGCCGAGTGACGGTGGCAGGGTGTTTGACATTCATTCCCAATTCTTGCATGGAACCTAAGCATGTAACCAAGGACACATATTTGAATTTTCAACCAATTTATGTTCATTAGAGCATGTGCATGTAGTTCAAATTTGAATTATGCACATAAATGCATTGAAAACTCAATAATGCATAAAAATGTCCAAATGAACCCCAAAAAATCCCAAAAATTGACACAACACTCTGTTGTTCTATGTTGACACGAGAAAATTTTTGAAAGCAATAAGAGGTAATGGATATCATTTCATCCCCAAAGGTGGGACATTCCCTACCGAAACCATCAGGCTTGTTGTGAGAAGCTCTGGTTTGTGAGAAGCATATCCCCAAACCTGCCCCAAATGGGACAAAAAATTTACCACGGCATGATGATGTCGCTCCATGATAGCATGCCAAGTTTCATGAATTTCAAATGAGCTTTGGATTTACTAGAATATAGTAACCAGGTATCTCAATGTTTGTGGCCGAGTGACGGTGGCAGGGTGTTTGACATTCATTCCCATTTCTTGCATGGGACCTAAGCATGCAACCAAGGATACATATTTGAAATTTCAACCAATTTATATGCATTAGAGCATGTGCCTGTAGTTCAAATTTGAATTATGCACATGAATGCATAGAAAACTCAGTTAACGTATAAAAATGTCCAAGCGAACCCCGAAAAATCCCAAAAATTGACACAACACTCGTGTTGTTCTATGTTGACACGAGAAACATTTTGAAAGTAAGAAGAGGCAAAAGATATCGTTTCATCCCCAAGGTTGCATGTACCCTACCGAAACCATCAGGATTGTTGTGAGAGAAGCTCTGGTTTGCGAGAAACTTATAGCCTCACCTGCCCCAAATGGGATAATATTTTTACCATGGCATGTCGCTGTGGTTCCATGATATCATGTCAAGTTTCATGAATTTCAGATGAGTTTTCGATTTACTAGAATTTTAAAACCATGTATCTCAATGTTAGTGGCCGAGCGACAGTGTCAAGGTGTTTGACATTTGTTCTCATTTCTTGCATGTGACCTAATGTTGCAATTAAGGACAAAAATTTGATTTTGCAACCCGTTTTTATGGACCGGAGCATGTGCATAAATGCCTAGAAAACTCAATTAACGTATAAAAATGTCCAAACCATCCCCGAAAAATCCAGAATTTAACACGACACTCCAGTTGTTCTATGTTGACACCAGGAAAAAAATTGAAAGGAAGAAGAGGCGACGAATATCGTTTTATCCACAAAGGTGACACATTTCCCTAATGGAACCATGAGGCTTCTTGTGAGAAGTTCTGGTTTGTGAGAAGCTTATACCACAACCTGCCCCAAATGGGACAAAATTTTTTACCCCAGCATGTTGATGCCATTCCATGATAGCATGCCAAGGTTCATGAATTTAAGACGGGTTTTGGATTTACTAAAATTACAGAAGCAAGTACATCAACATTTGCCGGAGAGCAACGGTGCCGTGGTGTTCGAAATTCATCCCCATTTCTTGCACGGGACATAAGCATAAACCCATGGACACATATATGATTTTACAATCCATGTTGGTGCACCTGAGCATGTGCATGTGCTTTAATTTTGAATTGTGCTCCTGAAGTGGCTAGAAAACCAATTTAATGTATAAAATTTCCCAACGAGCCATAAATAATTCCAAATTTTTTTATGACACACATATAGTTGCATGTTCACTGCAGATAAAAGGTCTAGCAATTCAAACACCGTCCATTGCCGCTATGACCCCATTATGTAATTCAAATCAAGATGAAAAATCAAGTAGATCCCACATAGTTTATTATCACCAACCGTGTGAGATGCAGTACAAAATATCTTGGAGCACCGTGGATGTATAGTACGCCTATTGCTTACGTGAGAAGGTGCGTCGGCTACAGTCCACCGCCGGCGTGTCAAGCACACTAGCTCACTCCCGAAATATCATTTCACTATTCAATCGTCGCTGGTGAAAGATGGGGACGTGGACCCGCATCATGAGGGAAACTTCGGAGGCCCACTCCAGCGAGAGTGCGGCCGCAACCGCCATGCGCGTGCTAACAAGGTGCATGAGCGCGGCCGCAATCTGTGACCGGGCAGCCAAGGCAACCCAAACAGCCGCTGTTGCTTCTCAGGTGGCGGTAGCAACATCTGCCTCGGGGATAGCAACTGGCGAGAGCGGCACAACAGCTTTCCGTTCCGCAACGGCGGCCTTAGCCATGATGGAGGCCGCCCATGCCAAACTCGTGGCGGTCACCGCACAAATCGAACGAAGCTTCTCCGACAACGGTCGGCAACCCATGGCCGAAGAGTTGGCAATCACCGAGAGCGTTCGAGCAGCCATCTATTCCTCCGCCGCATACCTTGCCACGACAGAGCCCGTCCAAGCCTAGATCGCGGCCGCCGAAACCCAGCTCGTGGCGGCCTTTTCCAAAGAGATGGCGGACGCGGATGGAGAGATGCTTGCCGAGTATGGTGCGATGGATGCCATGGAGCCGCTTCCCCAGGAGACCGTCGGGCGCGAGCTGGACATGGAGGAGGCGGCGGAGATCGACGAGCACTAGCCGTAGTAGTAATATTTGTTTTGTTTAATTAAGAGCGTGGGTCTTTAATTTGTTAGAGTAATGTTTAGGCTAGCTAGCTCTATTTAATTGCTGAACTTGCTCGATTAAGAAGTGTCGGTGTGCTGTGTACCCAAATTATGCAATGACGTGGATGACCACTGTAACCAGGGAAATTGGAACCAACATTATTGACGTTCAAACTCATCACACACGGGTTAAGCTATCTGAATCATTTGTGATGTTGACATATCGTACACAGTTCTGAATAAGGGACCGTGTCTGATGACACTTTGCGCGTCGGTTTTTTCGCTGAATCGATTCAAAATTTTCGGCTTCCGCAGAAATATCTACCTCCCGCCCCCCTCCCCCTTACCAAAAGACAAATTTCCCCTGTTTCCGCCTTCCTTTCCAAGTTGAAACCTCCACTCCTTGCTTGTAGTGCCGCCTCCTCGCCGGTTACCCTCCTTCACGCTTCTCGGCCTCGTCTATCCAGGCAGGTAATCCACAACCGACCCCCATCCTCCTCATCCTTCCACATCCCACATGCCCTGACCGCCGGCGCGACACCTTCCACCCAAATCATCGACCCCTCCACCAAATAAGCGCCGCCCTAAGCCATGGTGCACGCAGTATAGCCAGGAGCTCAAGGAGCATTTGGCAGCGGAGAAGCAAATCGCGGCCGCACGTGCGGATGAGGTCGCGATGGCTGCCATTCGTGCCGACCCCCAGAACTTGGAGGAGCACCTTGCCATTTTCTAGCTACGCTGGTTAAGCATGCTCGGTTTACCTGTTGCGTGTGCTGCTCCTGCCTTTCCTTAACAAATTCTAGTGAATTGTGCTATCTAATTTTACCATGCAATCTGTTGCTCTAGTGTATATGTTCTATATATGTAAATGCGGTGCGGTGCTCACTTATTAACTGTTTGGTTAATTAGTTGTCGTCTTCAGTTAACTGTTTGGTTTAATTATGCAAATGTGATGTTCAATTTTTCAGCCTGCAATTTTGTATTGTCTTCCATGTGAGAAATAAATCGAATTTATCTTTACAAAATGCATGAGAAACGAATACAATTGCTATATTTCCAAGTTGTCAAGCATGCTTGGTTTGGTCATACATTGCGCAATGTGGTGCCCAGTTAAAATTTGGTTCATTTGTGTTGTGGTGTTTAGTTAACTGTTTGGTTTAATTCTGCAATGCGATGTTCAATAGTTGTGGGTGCATTCTGTTATTGTATACCATGTCAGAAGTAAATCGAATTTGGTTGTACTAAATACATGAGAAACAAATACAATTGCTATATTTACAAGTTGTTAAGCATGCTTGGTTTGGTTAACTGTCTGATCTTCTATTAGGAGTATGTTATATTGTGGAATGTGGTGCTCGATTAACGTTTTGTTCATTTGCTGTGGTGTTTAGTTAACTGTTTGGTTCAATTCTGCAATGCGATGTTCAATTATTGTGGGTGCACTCTATTATTGTATACCATGTGAGGAATAAATTGAATTTGGCTCTAGTAAATACATGAGAAACAAATACAATTGCTATATTTCCAAGTTGTTAAGCATGATGGGTTTGGTTAACTGTCTGATCTTCCATTAGGAGTATGTTATATTGTGCTTGTGCAATGTTGTGCTCAGTTAATGTTTGGTTCATTTGTTGTGGTGTTTAGTTAACTGCTTGGTTCAATTCTGCAATGCGATGTCCAATTGTCGTGGGTAGAATTTTGTATTGTTGTGCATGTGAGGAATAAATCGAATTTGGCTGCACTTAATACATGAGAAACATATACAAGTGCTATATTTCCTAGTTCTTAATAATGCTAGGTTTGGATAAATGGGTTTTCCATGTGTCTTGAATTAATCTGATGAATCTGCAATGTGCTTATTTTTCATCAACATATTTTACTGATAGCATGCGAACCCTTACTTAACCTGATGACTAACTACCTTATATGTGTTGCAGAAAACAATGGGAAGCCTTGAGTTTTACAATCGAGGTTAGCACGTGCATGGTCCGTTGTCTAATAGCACATTATTGTGCAATTGCAGAACCGATCTAATATTTAGTTTTTAACAATTTGTTCTTGCACATGTAGGTCCACGCTATCGAGAGGTTTTGACCCTTTGTTCGACCCTTTTGCATATGGGGAAATGAGTTGTCCATGAATATCAATCAAGTCAAGAAACTCAGAAAGATTGTTAGGATAAAGAAATTAGCGACAAAAAACAACAAGATCTTTGTCTGCACAATGAAGAAGACATCAGTTCACTACAAGATGGTACTAACTATTATACCTTGCCTTTTTTATTCCTTTGCCCCATTTCCAATACAGAGAAGATATTTGTGCACATCCTTGTGTTCAGGCCTTTCCAAAGTAGTTCACTGATGATTACCTCTCAAACCACCTCTATGGTCAGGAGACGAGGAAGGTTTTCATACAACACCCACGGTTCAATATTGAAGTGTTCCTGAAGAGGACGAAGGACGGACGGTCAATCATCCACCGACACTGGCCTAAAGTTGCAAACACCTTCAATATGAATGAAGGCTCAGTATTCGTCTTTGATGTCTACTACGCTACTTTATTATTGTAGACTCGTGTTGGGCCTCCAAGTGCAAAGTTTTGTAGGACAGTAGCAATTTCCCCTCAAGTGGATGACCTAAGGTTTATCAATCCGTGGGCAGCGTAGGATGAAGATAGTCTCTCTCAAACGACCCTGCAACCAAATACAAGAAATCTCTTGTGTCCCAACACACCCAATACAATGGAAAATTGTATAGGTGCACTAGTTCGGCGAAGAGATGATGATAAAAGTGTAATATTGATGGTAGGAATATATTTTTATAATCTGAATACATAAAAACAGCAAGGTAAAAAATAGTAAACGGGCACAAAAACTGTATTGCAATGCTTGAAAATGAGGCCTAGGGTCCGTACTTTCGCTAGTGCAATCTCTCAACAGTGCTAATATAATTGGATCATATAACCATCCCTCAAAGTGCGATGAAGAATCACTCCAAAGTTCCTATCTAGCGGAGAACATACAATAAATTGCTTGTAGGGTACGAAACCACCTCAAAGCTATTCTTTCCGTTCGATCTATTCAAGAGTCTGTACTAAAATAACACGAAGCTATTCTTTTCGTTTGATCTATCCTAGAGTTCATACTAAAATAACACCAAAGCAAATTCATTCTCATAATACTTAATCCAACACAAAGAACTTCAAAGAGTGCCCCAAGATTTCTACCGGAGAAACAAAGACAAGAACGTGCGTCAACCCCTATGCATAGATTACCCCAATGTCACCTCAGGAATCAGTGAGTTGAGTGAATACGATACCCCATTGTCACCACAAGTATTCAATTGCAAGACATATATCAAGTGTTCTCAAATCCATAAAAGTATTCAATCCAATAACAATGAAATCTCAAAGGGAAAAACTCAATTCATCGCAAAAAGATAGAGAGGGGAAAACACCATATGATCCGACTATATTAACAAAGCCCACGATACATCAAGATCGTGACATCTTAAGAACATGAGAGAGAGAGAGAGAGAGAGAGAGAGAGAGAGAGAGATTAAACACATAGCTACTGGTACAAACCCTCAGCCCCAAGGGTGGACTACTCCCTCCTCATCATGGTGGCCGCCGGGATGATGAAGATGGCCATCGGAGATGATTCGCCCCTAGGCAAGGTGCCGAAATGGGTCTAGATTGGTTTTCGGTGGCTACAGAGCTTTGCGGCGGTGGAACTTCTGATCTAGGTTAACCCCGAAGGGTTTTGGAATATTTGTGAACTTATAGGGTAAGGAGGGGGTGCGGGAGGCCACCGAGGTGGGCACAACCCACCCGGGCGCGCCTGGGCCCCCAGGCGCGCCCTGGTGGGTTGTGCCCACCTCGGGGAACCCCCAGGTGCTGCTCTGGCCCAACTTGGGTGTTCTGGTCTATAAAAAATCTCCAGCAAGTTTCGCGGTGTTTGGACTCCGTTTGATATTGATTTCCTGCGATGTAAAAAACAAGAAAAAAACAACAACTAGCACTCGGCACTGGGTCAATAGGTTAGTCCCAAAAAAATGATATAAAGTTGCTATAAAATGATTGTAAAACATCCAAGAATGATAAATTAACAGCATTAATACTTCATAAATTATAGATACGTTGGAGACGTATCAGCCTTTCGCTTCATGTATTTGATCGCTGCTTTTATGCACGACCTCATTTTGCCGGCGTGTGTGTGCGAGAGGGCATATCCCCGACGGTTTTAAGGTCGTGTGGTAAGGACCACAGAAAGTGCTAGTTATCGACTAGAGGGGGTGAATAAGCGATTTTACGGAAGTCTTCAAAACATGAAAGTTTCAAGACAAACATGAAAACTGGACCTATAAACATGCAGCGGAAGATGAACTACACTAGACAAGCCATAGTCAAACAAGTATGAAGCTAAAGCATGATGACCGTGATAGCAGCTATGTAGTAGGATCAGATGGAAGATAGTATGAAGCCAATCGTAACAAGTAGTCACACAGTGAAGACAAATAGGTAGAGTAATCAGGCAATGACTTCACAAAGACAAACTGTAAGTAAGGAGAGTAAGAGATAGAACCAGTGTGTTGTGAAGACAAGAATTTGTTCGACCAGTTCCAGTTGCTGTGACAACTGTACGTCTGGTTAGGGAGGCTGAGATTGAACTCAGAAGATCGTGTCTTCACCTTATTCCCCTTGAGCTAAGGACACACAGTGCCCACCCAATCACTCTGGTAAGTCTTCAAGGTAGACTTCCAAACCTTCACAGACTTCGTTCACTGGCAATCCACAATTACTATTGGATGCTCAGAATGCGACGCCTAACCGGCTGGAGGATTCACAGTCCTCAAGTGTAACAAGTCTTCAGATCACGCGGACAGAAAGACTTCAGTGATGCCTAACACTCTTTGGCTCGTGTTTGGGCTTCGTCCTCACAAGGATTTCTCTCTCTCAAAAGCTTCGAGTTGGGTTGCTCTCAAGCGACAAAAGCCGTGCACTAACTCTGAGCAGCCACCAATTTATGGTGTAGGGGTGGGCTATTTATAGCCACTAGGCAACCCGACCTGATTTGTCCGAAATGACCACAGGTCACTAAGGAACCGACACGTGTCATAACGGCCGATTTCAAACACACGCCGCGACTTGACTTGGGCTACAAGTAAAGCTGACTTATCTGACTCTGGATAAGGTTTGCTCTCATTGTCTTTGCTCGATGACATAGGATTTTGGTTGAGCATCACTTCAGTCACTCTGACTTTGTTCACTTGGACCCCACTTAACAGTGCGGTGGTTCCTATGACTCAACAAAGAAGAAAAGAAACAACGAAACTACTAAGTCTTCGCGCTCCATAGTCTTCACTCAATGTCTTCTACTGTCATAGTCTTCAATGTGAATATCTTCACGTACCACCATTATCTTCAATGTCTTCATACATTTTACATCTCCGGTAGGTAAACCGAATCAAGGAGGGACTACTACCTGTGTTATCCTGCAATTCTCACAAACACATTAGTCCCTCAACCACGTTTGTCATCAATACTCCAAAACCAAACTAGGGGTGGCACTAGATGCACTTACAATCTCCCCCTTTTTGGTGATTGATGACAAACTGGTTGAAGTTTTCAACGGGGATATAAATATGTGAAATATGTGAAATTGTAAAGGATGAGGTATTGTCTTCATAAGTAGCAAAAGGCTCGTGGATCCCAACTGTCAGGGGCAGACTTTTTTTCGCAAAATGCAGAGGCCCTTCCGGTGGGTCCCTACTATCAGGTGGAGGAATAATTATTTTCTGCGTAATAAGGAGGCACTTCCTTGCTGTGGCCATGGACCCAACTGTCAGCCTCTCCACATACAGTCCTCTTCCGACGGATGTAGTTCGTTGACAACGTCGTGCCGAGAGCACCAAGGCGGTGGATGACAGCGACGCCTAGGAAGGGAATGACCCGCCTTGAAATGCCGAAGACAAGACCGCTCTCCGGACTCATCGTCATTGAAGCCTGGTTCAGGGGCTACTAAGGGAGTCCTGGATTAGGGGGTATCCGGACAGCCGGACTATATGCTTTGTCCGTACTATTGGAGCGTGAAGATACAAGACTCAAGACTCTGTCCCGTGTCCAGATTGGACTCTCCTTTGCATGGAAGACAAGCTTGGTGATCCGGATAATATATTCCTTCCTTGTAACCGACTCCATGTAAACCCTAGCCCTCTCCGATGTCTATATAAACCGGAGAGGTTGGTCCTTAGAAGGCCGATCACGATCACAACCATAATCATCATAGGCTAGCTTCTAGGGTTTAGCCTCTACGATCTCGTGGTAGATCTACTCTTGTACTACTCATATCATCAATATTAATCAAGCAGGAAGTAGGGTTTTACCTCCATCGAGAGGGCCCGAACCTGGGTAAACATTGTGTCCCTTGCTTTCTGTTACCATCAGCCTAAGACGCACAGATCGGGACCCCCTACCCGAGATCCGTCGGTTTTGACACCGACATTGGTGCTTTCATTGAGAGTTCCTCTGTGTCGCCGCTGCAAGGCTCGATGGCCCCTTCAATCATCGTCAACAACACGGTCCAGGGTGAGACTTTTCTCCCCGGACAGATCTTCGTGTTCGGCGGCAAGACTCTGAGCCAATTAAGCAGCCACCGGAGCAGATCGACAGCTCGCCCAGCCACCAGATCAGGTTCGGAAACCTGAACTACACGGTTGATATCCGTGGAGACTTGTTATTCAACGGATTCGGGCCTGTGCCAGGAGCGCCGGACGGTTACAATGAGCATGTCTTAGACCTGCTGTCGGACAATGCTCGGGATGTCATCCCTGCGGCAGACCCGGACCTAAATCCGGAGCAGACCGCGTTGCCTAAGGAGGGAGGGATGGACCCCACCCGCAGGCCTTTTACTCATCGGCGGTAGAGCCGAACACAGGCCTCGCCCCCAAAGAAGCCTGTGACACCGGACCCCCGGACTCGTATCCGGCTGTAGGTTCCACTCCGCGCTCTCCTGAGCCCGCCGAACCTGGTTGGGCCCCTGTAATGGAGTTCACCGCCGCGGATATCTTCCAGCACTCGCCCTTTGGCGATGTGCTAATCTCGTTGAAGTCTCTCTCTTTGTCAGGAGGCTCTTGGCCGAACTATGTCCAGTTCGAGTGGGAAACAGGCGACGATGGAATTCGTGGCCCACCCACCACCCACTTCATTGCCACGGTCGATGATTTAACTGACATGGTTGATTTCGACTCCGAAGAAATCAACTGTATGGACGACGATGCAGGAGAAGAACAGGAACAACCGCGCACGGGGCGGTGGACATCAACCTTCTCATAGGATATATATATATATATATATATATATATATATATATATATATATATATATATGGTGGACACTCCGAAGGAAACCAACGACGACGAGGCAACAGAGGATAACTCCTCAGGGAGAAAAGCAAAGCATGGGCGTCATCGGCGCCGCTCCAAGCCCCGCCACAACAATACCGGCCCAGGAGACGAAAACAATCCGGATGGTGCCGAAGAGGAATACAACCACGATCACCGCCTTGAACATGTCGGCGAGGAAGACGGGTAGGTCAGCCCAGACGAACAGGCAACAGACGGATATCCGGAGGAGGACAGCTACATGCCCCCCTCCGAAGATGAGATCAGCCTCAGCGATGATGAGTTCAGCGTGCCTGAGGATCTCATCGAGCAGGAGCGCTTCAAGCGTAGGCTTATGGCCACTGCGAGGAGCCTGAAAAAGAAGCAGCAACAATTCCAAACTGACCAAGACCTGCTCACAGATGGATGGACTGAAGTCCTGGTAGCCGAGGAATATGGACTCGAGCGCCACACGCCTGACCGGCCACCTCGTAGCCGGGATAAAACGACGTATCAGCCCGAACACCAGCCTGCACCCCCACGCCAATACACTACGGCCCGGGGCAATAGGCAAGACCTGCACGATATACTGGAAAACAAAGCAGGACAGCCAAGATCAATCTATGGATCGCGGGGGTGCGCCCCAACACGCGACGATGACCGTCACGCCGGATACACTATCAACAAGTCCGGCCGGGCCAAATACAGCCACCCAGAGCAATTCGAACTGCGTAGCCACAGAGGCGCCGCACACCCCCTCTGCTTCACTGACGAAGTGATGGATCATGAATTCCCAGAAGGGTTCAAACCCGTAAACGTCGAATCATATGATGGCACAACAGACCCCGCAGTATGGATCAAAGATTTCCTTCTCCACATTCACATGGCCCGCAGAGACGATCTACATGCCATCAAGTACCTTCCCCTTAAGCTCAAAGGACCCGCCCGACACTGGCTAAACAGCCTGCCCGCAAATTCCATTGGCAGTTGGGAAAACCTGGAAGGCGCGTTCCTGGACAACTTCCAGGGCACATATGTGCAACCAACGGACACCGATGACTTGAGCCACATTACTCAACAGCCCGGAGAGTCAGCCAGGAAATTCTGGACTCGGTTCCTAACTAAAAAGAACCAAATAGTCAACTGTCCGGACGCCGAAGACCTAGTGGCCTTTAAGCATAATATTCGTGACGAGTAGCTCGCCCGACACCTCGGCCAGGAAAAAACAAAGTCGATGGCAGCCCTCACGATGCTAATGACCTGTTTTTGCATGGGCGAGGACAGCTGGTTGGCTCGCAGCAGCACTACGCCACATTCTGGCACTTCGGATGTCCGTGAAAATAACGGCAAGCCACGGTGCAACAGACATAGGCGACCGAACAACGGCGACAACACTGAAGACACGACAGTCAACGCCAGACTCAGCGGTTCCAAGTCCGGTCAGCGCAAGAAGCCGTTCAAAAGAAACAATCAGGGACCGTCCAGTCTGGACCGCATACTGGAACGCTCGTGCCAAATTCATGGCTCCCCGGACAAGCCAGTCAACCACACTAATAGAGACTGTTGGGTGTTCAAACAGGCCGGCAAAATAAACGCCGAAAACAAGGACAAGGGGCTGCACAGCGACGACGACGAAGAGCCTAGGCGTCCGAACACGGGGGGACAGAAGAAATTTCCTCCCCAGGTGAAAACGGTCAACATGATCTACGCCACCCACATTCCCAAGCGGGAACGGAAATGAGCACTACGGGACGTCTATGAGATGGAGCCAGTCGCCCCCAAATTCAACCCATGGTCAGCTTGTCCGATCACCTTTGATCGTAAGGATCACCCTACTAGCATCTGTCACGGTGGCTCAGCCGCATTGGTCCTAGACCCAATAATCGACGGATTCCACCTCACGCGAGTCCTCATGGACGGCGGCAGCAGCCTGAACCTGCTTTATCAGGACACAGTGCGCAAAATGGGCATTGACCCTTCAAGGATCAAGCCCACCAAAACCACCTTTAAAGGTGTAATTCCTGGAGTAGAGGCCCGCTACACGGGCTCTATAACATTGGAAGTGGTCTTCGGATCTCCGGATAACTTCCGAAGTGAAGAGTTAATCTTCGATATCGTCCCTTTCCGTAGTGGTTATCACACACTGCTTGGACGAACCGCATTCGCTAGATTCAATGCGGTACCACACTATGCATACCTCAAGCTCAAGATGTCAGGACCGCACGGGGTCATAACAGTCAACGGAAACATGGACCGCTCTCTCCGTACAGAAGAGCATACTGCAGCCCTCGCGGCGGAAGTACAATGCAGCCTCCTCCGACAAACCACCAACCCGGCGACGACAACCTCGAGCACCATCAAGCGAGTCCGGAGCACCCCGCAGCAGGATCACCAGGCACGCCAAGAGCGCGACTAGCAGTCCGGCCTCCGCTCAAGCCCCAGCAAAGCAGCATTCGTGCCACGCGTACACAATTACACACTCAAAATACCATGGGCATAGGAGGAGGTGCAGCAGTGACTCAGTCAACAGTGCGGTCTAACTGCAACTTACCTTCATAACCCCCCTCTTTTTATCTTTCAGGACACTGCTTTAGGGCAGACTCTTCAGAAGAGCCGGATTGTCGGACTTACACAGGAGAGAAAACCAAGGAGGCAG
Organism: Aegilops bicornis; assembly: GCA_021605145.1. Taxonomy (NCBI): domain Eukaryota; kingdom Viridiplantae; phylum Streptophyta; class Magnoliopsida; order Poales; family Poaceae; genus Aegilops; species Aegilops bicornis. Next base: position 402,505,487 of record CM038675.1, on the reverse strand, counting down.
CAGGCTTTGCGCACAAAAGGAAATACCCAGGTGGAATCTGTTCATGATCGTTATACCTGTTTTATATACCTACATGCAGCCTGCCCTTGGATAGGACATGTTAAATAGTCCTATTTACCTCTGCTTAAACGCAACATTGTAAACATACGCTTAAACGTATTATTCATCAATGGGAGACTATATAGCGTCAGCTTATTCTTCCTATTTGCGCATTTTTCTTACAAATGTTTATTTAATATTGCATCCGTACACCTTGGTACGATTAGTTGGGAAGGGGCTTTTTATAGTACCCCATAATGCGGCCAAACAAGTCCGAACACTTTCAACAGTGCGGCACCCCGAACTTATAGCACTATATGCATCAGCTCCGAATCACGTCTTGGGTCAACAGTTGGGTTTGCCCGGCTCCCTTGTTTTGGTACCTTACGTTCCGTTATATCGGCTAAGGTAGCGAGGGAGAACTCTGCGATTGTGTCCCGTTCTTCCGCAGAGCACCTTAGTAGAGAAAGCGAAACTGACCGGCATGATGCGGCGAGAGCTGGTCGCTGTTCGAAAGGTCTTAAAATCCTTAAAGATTTTCTCCGCTTTAGGCGAGGAATCAGCCTCGTCCGATTTAGGCGTATATAGCGCCCCAATTTGGCCCTCCGAATTCTAGGGGCTTCGCCGAAATTTAAAATTGTATACTTCTTTGGCTAAGTGAAAGTTATAAAGCCGCATAGTACGATTGCCTTGTTCGCTGCGCCGGATACCTCCTTAAGTGACCAAAAATTTGTATAAAGAGTATCCGGGTTTTTCCAGGAACACCCCGGTACTAGTACGTGGGGGCGGAAGCCGACGACTGGCCTACTTCTAGAATCCTATAAACAGCTGCACAGAAGGTAATATTTTAAATCAAAAAGCGCTACGTAGCGCAAGTAACTTTGTCTTTATATTACAACAATGACAGAGGTACAATACTCAAGGATTGTGTCCTTGGTACATTCATCGGCCACGAGACGAGTGCCCTTCATAACGCCATTGTAATATTTCTCGGGATAGCGATGCGCCTTGCCCTCCGGTGGCCCATCGTTCACCAGCTTCTCCGCATCCAGCTTGCCCCAATGCACCTTGGCAGGCGAAGGCGGCAGGCACCCTCAATGCAAGCGGATCGCTTGATAACTTCAAGCCGCGGACGGGCATCCATCATCCGCTTGATCGGGCGAAGTAGCTAGTGGGCAAGGGCTCACCAGGCCACATCCGGACTATGAAATCTTTCATAGCCACTTCGCCACCACAGGAGTTCAACCAACTGCTTCAGTTGGTCACTCAGAGGCATTGGGTGTTCGGCCCCAGCATATTGGGACCAGAATAGCTTCTCCATAGAGCTCCCCTCCTTGGCACGGTAGAACTCTGCAGCATCTAATACGCTGCGTGGCAGATTTGCGAATGCCCCTGGAGAGCTGCGAATTTAGGTAAGTAAAAGAAACGCCTCCTCCACATGTTTGCTTTGCATAAAGAATGTCTTACCCGCCGCTATTTCGTGGCCGCCTGGATTTCGAGCTGTGCCTTTTCGGCTTCGGCCTTGGCGTCTTTCACACTGACAAGGGCCTTCGCAAGCTCAGTCTCTTTCATCTTAAGATCATGCTCCAAGGACTCGAACTTTTTGCCGAGCTCCTGGAGCTCTTGCTGTACCTCGCCCACTCTAGCATCTTGCTTCTCGCGCTTCTTGCGCTCCAGAGCCGCCTTGTCCTCGGCCTCGGACAGCGCTTTCTTCAGAGATGGCACTTCGGTGGTGGCCCCTGTTACAAAGTAACGATGCTTTGTCGTTAGAATAACCAATTTTGCCTATTCTTTATTATATGAGAGAGGGGAATTACTCACCTTTGTTCTCTTCAAGCTGCCTCTTTGTGAGGTCGAGCTCTCCTTGCGCCTGCTCCATGTCTCGGTTTAGTCCGGCGACCTCGGCTGTGCGTGCAGCAGCGGCAAGCAGCACAACCTACTTATTCACATGCACACTTATTATTAGACTCCTGTGGATTATAATTGACTCTCCGTTTGGCTTTTGTTTCCGAACACCAAACAGAGTATTAGGGGCTACTACCCATCGGGTGGTAATTTTACATATTTCTTACTCACCTCAAAGCCTGTTAGGAGGCTGGTGCAGGCTTTAGTTAGTCCGCTCTTGGCGGACAGAACCTTCTGAATCACCGCACTCATAAGAGTACAGTGCTCTTCATCCATGGAAGCGTCACGAAGCGCTTCCAGCAGGCAATCCGATGCCTCGGGCGTAACGGAAGTCTTCTGCATGGACGGCTCGCCCTCCCTAACGAGGGGCTGCCCGCCTAAGTCTAGAACCATTAGAGGTTCCGGAGCAGTATTCGGCTGAGAGCCCGGCTTACTGCGGCTCTCATCAACACGATCATGAGGATTTTGAGCCCGCGTGTCCGACATCTGGAATTCCACCTTGGGGTGCCTCGAGTCACCTCCCCACCTCTGGGAGCCTTTGGGACAACACCTCCGTGTCATCCAGCCGAGGAGGAGTGGTGGCCGTCGGGGCGAAGTTCATCATTTGAAGCACTCAAGGACCCATCCGAAGACGATACCTCGGGATGGACCCTGGCCGGACTGCATATATGTTCGGCGTTATAACAAGACCATGAAACAAAGTCGCACTAAAGTACAATAGAGTGCGGAGACTCACGATCTCGCTAGGGGCTTCCCCCATGGGCAGCCACTCCTCATCACTGTGAGTGGCCGCGGTGGACTAGTCCGGAAGGGACGCCTTTCCCTTCTTGGACGCCCTAGCCTCCCCCTCCAGGGGGGCTTTCCTCTTCTTCTCCTCCCCATTGCGGGGAGACAGAGCTTCTTCGTGTTTCGCCCCGCCTCCGCGGGAGGAATCTGCCTCGTCATCTTCAGACGACGTGGGTATGACGGCCTTGCGTCGGGGGCCTTTCCCGACCCCCTGGTCCGCCTTCCTAGGTCCCCCATCCTCTCCAGATGGGGCGGCCTCTTCCTCTTCTTCCTCCCCTTCGGGGGAGGAGTGTGCCTCGTCATCCTCGGACGAGGCATCCTCTATGACCTTACGCCGGAGACCCTTTCTGGTCCCTGGGGCCTTCTTTTCCGGCGCCTTGTAGGGCGCCGGGACTAGCATCTCCGTTAGGAGAGCATCGGCTGGACCTTCCGACAGCGGAGCCAGACAGTCAATCCGCTCCGCTGTCTCCACATAATCCTGATCAAATACACACAATGACTTAAGACTCCTTCATGAATATATCAGGAAGAACTGAATCCGGTGGTAGTCATAAAACTCACCGGACGGGGGGGGGGGGGGGGGGGCACGCGGCATGTAGTCCGCGGGCATCGGATGTGGGGGAGGAACTTCGGAGGCCTTGAATAGCACCTTCCACGCGCCTTTGTGCGTCGTGTCGTAGAAACTTTCGCCGTCACGGTGTTCGGCCGGGACGTACTCCCACAGATTGAATACCCGTCTTTGGCACGGGAGAATCCGGCGGACAAGCATGACCTGGACCACATTGACAAGCTTGATGTTCTTGTCCTTCTTATTTTTGATGCCGTTCTGGAGTCCGGTCAGCTCTGCAGGTTCGCCCCAGGTCAGACCCTTCCTTTCCCAGGAGGTGAGCCGCGTGGGGTTTCCGGGTTGGAATTCGGGGGCCGCCGCCCAGTTGGTGCCGCGCGGCTCAGTGATGTAGAACCACCCTGATTGCCACCCTTTCACGGTCTCCGCGAAGGATCCATCAAGCCAGGTGACGTTAGGCATCTTGCCCACCATGGCCCCTCCGCACTCCGCTTGTTGGCTGCTCGCGATCTTCGGCTTCACGTAGAAGATTTGTAGCCACAAGCCAAAGTGAGGCTTGATGCGGAGGAAGGTTTTACACGCATTTACGATAAACGTCGAGATGTTGAGGACGAAATTTGGGGCTAGATCATGGAAATCTAGCCCATAGTAGAACATGAGCCCGCGGACGAAGGGATGAAGTGGAAATCCTAGTCCACGGATGAAGTGGGCGACAAACACGACCCTCTCGTGAGGTTTTGGAGTTGGAATGATCTGCCCAGCGTCCGGTAGCTGGTGTGCGATGTCTGCGGCCAAGTGCCCGACCGCCCGGAGATTCGCGATATGCTTCTCCTTCATGGTGGAGGCCACCCACTTGCCTCCTGCTCCGGACATGATTAGTTGTGCGGAGAAGACCTGGGCTAGGGCGCTGGAGCTCGAGGAGGAAAGGGTGAGCAAAGGAGGAAGAAGGCGTGGGTGAAAACGGGGAACCCTTATCCCTTTATAGAGGCGACGAAAGCGGTGCACCTCCCCACTTGCCCATTGAGAATTGCTTATTCCCCAAGCGCCTCGATTGATGGTGCGGTTGGGTTACCCATTCCCGTATTGATGAGAATCCCGTGATAAGGGGACACGGTCTCTATTTTGACAAGATGTGTCAAGGAAACCGCCTTGCAATATGCGCTGTGGCTGGTTGTGGGAAAACAGTTTGAATAATGACCCGACCGTAACGACATGTCGCGTTGTCTAAAAAATTTCAGCAGATTGCATTTGTGAAATATCATTCTCTCTAAATGGTATGTGAAGATCATTTTTGTAGATCCAGACACGATTCAAGTGTTCGATAATTATTTGGAGTATTCGGAGATGGAACCCGCCTTGCAATGCCGAAGACAAGACTGCTCGCCGGACTCATCGTCATTGAAGCCTGGTTCAGGGGCTACTGAGGGAGTCCTGGATTAGGGGTTATCCGGACAGCCGGACTATATGCTTTGTCTGGACTATTGGAGCGTGAAGATACAAGACTCAAGACTCCGTCCCGTGTCCGGATGGGACTCTCCTTTGCGTGGAAGACAAGCTTGGCGATCCGGATAATATATTTCCTTCCTTCTAACCGACTCCATGTAAACCCTAGCCCTCTCCGGTGTCTATATAAACCGGAGAGGTTGGTCCTTAGAAGGCCGATCACGATCAAAACCATAATCATCATAGGCTAGCTTCTAGGGTTTAGCATCTACGATCTCGTGGTAGATCTAGTCTTGTACTACTCATATCATCAATATTAATCAAGCAGGAAGTAGGGTTTTACCTCCATCGAGAGGGCCCGAACCTGGGTAAACATTGTGTCCCTTGCTTTCTGTTACCATCAGCCTAAGACGCACAAATCGGGACCCCCTACCCGAGATCCGCCGGTTTTGACACCGACAATGGCCGGCGCTGGTTTGGGCGGCTTGAGCAAGAAGACCAGAGGTTGAAGAAGCACGACGACTGCTGGATAGACATCGTACGGCCACCGCAGCTAGAATCGTTTATATTGACTAAGTTGACAAAGCCCTGCGTCCACGTCAACTTAGTAGGCCCACAAGTCAGCCTCCAAATATGGTGGGTCCCACCTAGCAGCGGGGGTATTCATTTTTGTGCGTAATAAGGAGGCACTCCTTGCGTGCGTAGATATAGCTGGTGGATCCGAGCTGTCAGGGGGAGGAATACAGATGCCCTTCCGGTTGGTCCCCGCGGTCAGGAGGAGGAATCATTATTTTGCGTATAATAAGGAGGCACTTCCTACTTGCAAAAAAAGGAGGCACTTCCTTGCGTGCGGCCGTGGATCCAGCTGTCAGCCTCTCCACGTATAGTCCTCTTCCGATGGATGTCGTTCATTGACCACGCCGTGCCGAGAGCACCAAGGCGGTGGATAACGCCAAGGCCGAGTATGGGAACGACCCGGAGCCGAGGAAGACTCGGCAGTTGTTTCCCACGCGGAGTGGATACGAGGGTTTACTGTTTCGGCTGCAGTGTGAGGCTGCCGTCGCCAAAGAATAACATGAGGTGTGGGTGAGTAGAGGGATGGCCAGGGCAGGGACGCGAGTATGGTGCGGCTGTGAGGCCTACCAGGCAGCACAACCGGCCATGGGAGGCGGGAGCAGACGGTTCCGCCGGCGATGGTTTGGGCTGCTGGAGCAGGAAAATCAGAGACTGAAGAAGCACGATTGTTGTTGGATTGACATCTAACGGTCTGACACTGGTAGAGTCGATTGTTGACTAAGTTTCTTTAAAGAGAAACCTTGTGTACACCTGAACTTAGTAGGCCCACAAGTCAGCCTCCAAATCTGTGGCAGACAACATAGAGCCCATTTGCTATCATTTTTTTAATAATTTGTAGGCCATTTGCTAATTCTTATGGAATTTATTACAACCCATTTTTCTGCCCAGGACCACGATCAAAAAGTTCAACCTAATTTTGCATATTTCGGTGGAGTCCGAACTATTTTAATCCAGAAATGACAAACATTTATTTTTACGAACTTATTGATTTGCCAAATAAAATATTGTTTGATTTTTGTAAGCTACTGAGACGCGAGACAATTGAGTTGGTTTTAGGGAAAACCAGTGGTAAAAAATTCAGCGCTGGGAGGGAAAACAATAACAAAAAATAAGGATGTAAAGATGAAAAGGGAACTTTACGTATTTTCGATATAATAATACATGTATATGAACTAGTAAAACTATAGATAGAGATTAGAAAATGGAAGTAGGACATGGCATTTCAAGAGGAAAATAGAACTGGGCTGTGTGTTTTCTTCAGTAAAAAATTTGCCTGCGAATGTTCTAAGAGAAAATATAACTAAGGCTGGTGGGCTAGAGGCCAGTTGATACCAACTCGATCTTTGTGCCCCATTGTCGTCATGGGCTGGGCCTATTAAAAACAAAACCAAGCCTAGGCAGTCTACAACCCAGTTGAAACTTGCTCGACCTGAAAAAATTATATACCTGTTGGATCCAAGTTAGCAGTCTGTACTTGCAGAATTCTCTCGTTTATTGACTACAATGAAAATTTCATGGGTTTCACCATCTCATAAGTCAGCATTATTTTCCATCGTGATAATAAGTGCATGCACTTGCTTACGTATGGTCATGGACCTGCTGGTTCTATACGGTTAATCTGTGTATGGACAACCGTCTTGTGGTTCCATGAACGAATTTCATGCAAATCAGATGGTTTTCAGTGAGATCGGACTAAATTCATTGCATTTTACATATTTCTTTTTATTATGGAATATTTTACATATTTCAACTAATAATAAACGAATAGGCCTTTTTTAAGTCCATGTGAGGCGCTTCAGGATCGTGGTCACGTCACTTAACTGTTCTGGAAGGCCCAAATCCATCGCTCCTCTCTTTTAACAATTTGCAGCTGGGCTTGGCATGCCACAACCCAGTTCCGACGTGTTGTGTCCAACTATCAGCCTGTAAAACCGGATGGATCCCGTGCGTACTTAAAAGATGTAAAAAATTTGGAGAACTGGGAATTCGAACGTTGGTGCTTATGCTACCCATGAAATAAAAATCAGGTGCCTGCATGTTTATTCAAAACAAATGATTCAGCTTTATATCCACGTCGACCCTCGACATGATGGTTGGAAGCAAATGCCAAGTTCATATCAAAAGATCCTTAACAACAATACCAACTTGCAGACTACCAGGTAGTACAAGTACCAATACCAAACTAACTTATAATCTTTTTTGTCCTGGCCCTAGTGTTGGTCTGGTAGAAAATCTTGCACACGACCAGCTCCCTCTCCTTCTCTTGCTCCAGGTCCCCAAGGTGGTACTGGTGCATCACCCAGTTGGTTCTCTATTGGTCGAAGTTCTTGTTGGTGTGCAGCACCAGAACCTTTTTGCTACCCATCTGTCGGCCGTTGACCATCACCGGCAAGGTATTGTCGGTCTTGTGACATCGCGTGCATGCCGCACTCCGACTGTATATTGCAACACGTCCGCATGCCCCTTTTGAACACCCTGGAGTTGTGCAGGAAGAAATGCTTGCTTAGCCCACTCAGTGTGATACCTGCAGTATTGGTGAATAAAGGTTTTAGGGTACGTAGTTGGCATTTTCATAACATCTTTGGCATGTTGCAGTCACTTGCTTCACTTTTTATTATCTGTAAAATTGTAATTGCTTCATTAGGTCTGCGTCTAAAAAAAATAGAGGTATAAACAAAGGAATATGTTTGTGCAACTAGACGGCCGATCGGTGTCTCACCTGGAAGTTTCTCAGGATGGGTGTAGCATATACCATGCTCGCTATCGATGGTTGGTATGAGCAAATCAATGAGAGGGTGAGATCTCGCACCATCATCACTCACTTTGGCCTCAAGGTGCTCGATCAACTCCCGATCCGTGGGATCGAACTTGACGCCAGCCGGCAGCACCGTTCAATCCTTCTTTGACTTGCATTGATTAATCCCTGTTAAATGGTACTCAATGCATGATCAATCAATTGTTTTAAGTAAATAATGAAAGATTTCAACAGATAAGTGGTACTCCAAATCTGAAGTCCACAATACCCAAAAAAACTGGGGTCTCGGCTTCATTACTACATGCAGACTCTAAAGACTTGAATACCCCCATACGGGATGAATAATCATAGGAGCGGCCTTGCTGGTTCCTTCCTTCATCCAGCTAGCTTGAAGAGCATCCTTGTTGAGATTGATTTTTTCAGCGTCTTCCTTTTGACTACTTGCAATGAAGTATACTAGCTGCAGTAGCTCATCGCTCATCGCACCAAATGGAGAACAAGTTGGCGGCTGGGAGGCGGGGAGACCGCGAGAGAATGGGAGAGTGATTTTGTAGAGAATGCAAGAGTGCTGTTGTAGTACGAGATGGGTGAGGCTCACTTTGGTGAACCGAACACGCCGCCGGGACTCTTGTGTTACCTCACACGAAGCATGTTGTCACGTCAATTCAATGTGAGGACATGATGAATAATTTGACCGACGTATACTAGTACTACTGTACTACTTACTAGTCGTACTTAGTGTCACATTTTAACCATTAGTTCAACTAACAAAATGTCAATGCATGTCACCGAAAATTATACCATTGGAAACTATGTTCAAATACGAATCTAACGATATAATTTTTTGTGACATGCATTAACATTTAGTTAGTTAAATTTATGGTCAAAATTTGACACAAATTATGAAGGGGACCAATAAACCAGGAGGGAGGTAGTAGTATGAGCAGCGCAATATACCGTATATATGACTACTATTGCTTGTCACATTTAGAAATGGAGTACGAAGTTACAAGGCTGTGCGATAGACTTTGTAGGCTACATGAGTAATACAAAATAGGGATAATTAATTTGGTGCCCTTAGTTGTGTCCCACTCGGCAGGTGTACCCCTAGTTTCCGAAAACACTTGTTCCTGCCCAAACCACTTTGCTCCTCTTATGCTTTTGCCCTTTGACCGTTTGACCATCACTTTGAAAAATTCATAAAAAATTCATACTAACTCCAAAAAATTCAAATAAGATATCAAAATGTTTAGAAAAGCATCACCTATACGTGCAGGTCATTTGCATTCATGAAAAAGTGTTGTCCAGTCCCCATCTTAGTTTTAGCTCATATGACCTTAGCATGAAAAGTAAAATCTAAAAAAATTCTAAAATTTCTAAAAAAATTTGGTGGCAAACTTTGACCAATATTTTCAGTGCTTGCCAAGTTTCATAAGGGAATGACATTCGTGGAAGCCGTGGCAAAAAAACAAAAATCAATGGTCCAAAATTTAATTTTTGTGCCACGACTTCCACGAATGCCATTCCCTTATGAAACTTGGCAAGCACTCAAAACATTGGTCAAACTTTGCCACCAATTTTTTTAGAATTTTTTGATTTTTTTAGAATTTACTGTTCATGCTAAGATCATATGAGCTAAAACTAATATGGAGACTGGCCAACACTTTTTTCATGAATGCAAATGACATGCACATATAGGTGATGCTTTTCCGAACATTTTGATATCTTATTTGAATTTTTCTGAGTTAGTATGAAATTTTTATGAAGTTTTCAAAGTGATGGTCAAACGGTCAAAGGGCAAAAGCATAAGAGGAGCAAAGTGGTTTGGGCAAGAACAAGTGTTTTTGGAAACTAGGGGTAAACCTGCCGAGTGTGACCCAACTAGGGGCATAAAATCAATTGTCCCTAAAAAATATAATTCCCATTGGACAACACTTTCACCAACAAGTACGCACTTGAAGCCTAATTGATATATAGTCCATCATCATTATCAGTACATGCTAACATGTGATCGAGATAGGATGCACTTGATCCCAGAAAAGTATCTATCCTTCAAACTAACTGAAATACGTAATATCCAACAAAAGAGGGTCATGCTACAGCAGCAGGATACATGGCTCAGTCTAGATATCACTCCGAATCAAGTTGTGCATATTTGTTGTTGGCATAAACCACATCACCGCATGTCGGGGTTGCAAAAGCCATTCATCACTTGGAAGCTTGATGCCTTTAACACACTGAAGATCATCTGGCAACAAGCTGTGTCGATGAGTCTCTGGATATGGTGATTCATGAAACCCATGGTATGATTTGTAAACACAGTTCCCCCTGGCGAATGGAAGTTGCATAGCACGGTAATCATCGCCGATGACATGATCGATGATTGGTTGGATGATCGGATAATTGAGCACGAGGAACATGGAGTGGTTGAAGAGGCTGTAAACCCGCCTCTAGTTGAATACACCTGGCCCAACAGAGCTAGGATCTTTCTCGAACATGAAGCAGTCATAGCCATCACAGTCAAGAACGCCCCAGGCATTGTACTGCATGTGGTTTGATGAAATGGTTTGGTCAACTTATATGTGCTTGTCGGATTTTGGGTTCCGGCAGACCCTTGGGGTTCGAACACTGCGGTGCGCGCGGAGATCTTTCCCCTACTAGCTCATGCGTGCAAGGATTGCGAGGGATCTAAACTACTAACCATGAACAACACAGAGACACGAGGTTTATACTGGTTCGGGCCACCGTTGTGGTGTAATACCCTACTCCAGTGTGTGGTGTGGTGGATTTCCTTAGGGGCTAATGATGAACAGTACAAAGGTCGAAGAGCCTCGCGAGGGGCTGTTCTTGAGCTGGTGCGACGAACTGCTTGGGTGAGTCCAGTCGTCTCTCTCTATCTCTCTCTCTCTGTGTGATCTCGATCAGATCGATCCCCCCTATCTCTATGGTGGCTAGTCCTATTTATAGAGGGAGGCCCTGGGAATCTTCCCAAATAATGAGCGGGAAGGGCGCTAACAATTGGCCATTTTGAAGGGGTACATCTAGTACACTTATCCGAACTAAAGTTGGTCTTTAGCTGCCAAAGAATCTGACGGTGACGCCGTCCTGGACTCCACGATGACCTCCATCCTGCCGTTCTGCTGGTCTTGGTCTTGTTGCACCGAAGCAGCAACCTTTGCATGATGCCTTGGCCTGTGCTTGCCTCCTTTGCACCAAAGGGGAAATGAGGACACTGCGTGGGCTGGCACCCGCCTGGCCTTGATCGTCATGGCTTGCGTCACAGGGCACCCTCGCGAGGTACCCTGCCTTGATCTCTCCGCCTCCTCGCGAGCCTGCCTGACGAGGCTGCTCCTGAGGAAGGTTCCTGTCGTCCGCCTCATGAGGCTTGGCCCCTCGTGAGGGTCTTGAGCTTGAGCTGATGAAGGCTGGCCGTCTTTGGGCCCGACTTGAGCCACGCCGCAGCCGCGAGCGAGCAAGTCTGGGACCCCGTTCCCGAAGCGCCCGGCAGTGCTAATGATCATCAAATGACCACCTTCAGTTGAACGAGCGATAAACCACCACCTATTGACTTGTATATTTCCAGGTCTTGGAATTATGAAGGCCAATGCATTTGCGTCTGCTGCAACAAATCAAATTGGAGACCAAAAGGACAAAAATATACAATCATGTTCAGAGTATGCGTGGAATTAAGATTATTATAACAGTGATACGGATCATAGCCTGAGAATTGCAATGTCGTGGTCATAATCAAACCCCAAGTTAAAAAAATTAAGCCAATGGCTTTCATATTCTAGCAATATGTTATGGTTCAAACATCATGTAAAAATGAGAGGAAAACAACTATGCCAGGGCCTACTCATATTCTACCATAGCAGTTACTACTGTTCTCATATCAACTCTAACAATAACATGCGTGGCTATAAAAATCTTGGAAATGAGAGTAACATATAGCAATTATGAGGTTATACTCATAATATCAATTCTGACAATCATTAAATCCCAATTGTTCTCATATCAACTCTAAATATAACATGTGTGGTCATAAAAATCTAGGAAATGAGAGGAACATATAGCAATGATGTGGTTATAGACATACTATATATTCTAAATTTCTAACAATGAACATGCAGTCGTATTCATAAGGTAAAGATGAGATGAGATAGAACAATTACACGGCGATAGACTCCACCAGTATGGGCAGCTAATCTGTGCACCGACCGCGTAAATGATGCCATCATGCACTATAGCATCATACAAAAATGGAGGGTTAACAGGATTGATGATGGGCCATAACCATGTATGGCGACCGGATTCCAGATAGACTAATCCCCTGTCGAACAAGGCAATGAGCTTGTAATCCATGTAGTCTTCTGATGGTGTGGGCACTTTGCAGATTACAACCTTCAGCAAACGGAGGTCATACCAAAAGCTCGATGCGTCTCGTGCGTAGTAGGCAGGAGTGTCCGGTGGGCCATGAGGCTTGATGCTGGCGGTATCCAATGATGGAAGGGTGATCTCTCAATGGGTGTTGATGTCCATGAGATGCCATGGACTACCAGATTGATGGATGAGGACGATCCAGTTGGCCTTCATGCCCACCCAGTAGTGGCCGCGCATGAAGCATAGGTGGGCGGGTAGTGGTAGCATGTCGAGGGACACGACGTCAACATCCGTAGGATCATTAAGTCGGTGTCTGGGCCACCTGCGAGGATCGGGCATCAGCAAGCAGGGTGTCTTGAAAAGGGCCAGCTGGTTGCAGACGAGTACACGGTACATACACACCAAGCATGCAGCCAGACGTATGGTGCTGAGCAGGTCCATACGATTACAGATCTGCTCCAAGAGAACATCGGAGAGGGAATTCTAATCACAGCTCTCCGTGTCAGTCGGTTCCGCCATAGGGGTTTTAGGGTGCTGAGTGATTGGGGTTTTACGCGCCTGCGAGCGAGTGAGGAAGGATTTGGGCAGGCGAGCAAAGAAGATGGCGTGTGTGACCGAGCAGTGAGCGGGGGGACACTATAGGAATCAGGCACTTTGCCATCTGCCATGGCTGACGACAAAGGCATGGATGGAGGACGGCAAAGGCCTTTGCCGTCAGCCAGCAGACGACAACAGGTCCGGCTGGATAAGCTATGGCAAAGGCCTCCTTGCCGTCTTCCGGCAGATGGCAAAGATGCAAAGGCCTTTGTCGTCTGCTAGCAGACGGCAAAGAGCCTATACGACACACGTGGTAGCTTAGGTCCGTTAAGGGGTTAACGGCGTGCTTTGCCGTTTGCTGGCAGACGACAAACATCTTTACATCTTTGCCGTCTGCCAGCAGACGGCAAAGTGCCCATATAGGTCAGACCAGGTAGCTGCCACATGGCATGCTATGCCGTCTGTTGGCAGATGGCAAAGATGCAAAGGTCTTTGCCGTCTGCCAGCAGAGGACAAAGCTGCCAAATAGGCCAGCCCAGGGCACCCCAGCTTGCACAGGTAGCTGCCACGTAGCAGCGTTGCCGTCTGCTGGCTGACGACAAAGCTCTTTCCAGTCTGCCAGCAGATGGCAAAGTGGCTGTATAGCCCCTGTATTTTCTGTTTTTTTCTTAAATCCATTTAATTTGACAGAATTCCACACACACACACACACACACACACACACACACACACACACACACACACACACACACACACACACACACATATATATATAATTTCAACAAGCATACCAACAATAAGTTTCCAACAACATATCCAACATACAAGTTTCCAACAACATATCCAACACACAATGGTTTCCAACAATATATCCATACATACATATCCAAATCAAGTTTCCATAAACAAAAAGGAAGCACAAGGAGCAGAGTACACTCCATCAATGCAAGCTTCCTCATCTAAAGCAAATCTGCAAATGAGGAAAGATGAAAGTTAGAAGAAGAAGAAGACTATCTAGAAGAAAAAGAAGAAAAAGAATAAGAAGAAGAATTTATCTTCTCTTTCTTTTTCTCCTCTCCTCTTCTTTGTCTTCTTCTTCTTCTAACTAAGGTAGGTAAAAATTCCTTTTTTCGCTAAGCTAGGTAAAAATGCTAAGTGTGTAGGTCATTTTAGAGCTAAGCTAGGTACACTACTAGGAAAAGGCCTGCTAGTGGCGCACCTGTTTTGCCTACTAATGGCGCACCACAGGTGCGCCACTAGCATCACACCATTAGAATTTTTTACTAATGGCGCACCACGGGTGCGCCATTAGTATTTGGTATACTAATGGCGCACCACGCAGTGCGCCATTAGTATACCCAGGGTGCGCCATTAGTATGCCTCCCGGGGGGCCATATTTACCCATGTGCTCTGGCTTACTAATGGCGCACTAGTTGATGATGCGCCACTAGTGTGCTCTGGCTTACTAATGGCGCACTAGTTGGTGGTGCGCCACTAGTATGAATATTAGGGATTTTTTTCTTTTCTGATATTTGCACAGGTTACAAAATATATTACTAGACATAATATAGACAGCACCACACAGCAACAACAGATTCATCGAATACAATAGACGATTAGTCTCCTAATACAATTCATCATATTAGTCTCCGAATTCAAAAGACCGAACAAAGATAGAACATTACAAGTCTCGAGACCGCGAGTAGCGAGTTTGTCGAAAGTAATACTAATCCTAACAAGTCCTACTAATCATCATCATACAACTTCTACTCGTTATTAATAACAAGTCATACGATGATCATCTTGATAGTCATCGAACCAACCCTACTTAATTGTTCTTAGCACATGATCATCAAGATTAGGCGGGACCTAAATAACCCTATTTAAGGTAAAATAGCATAAAACAATATAGACCCCGACTCTCCATTATGGAGAATGGAGATCATCCTGTCTCCAATTCTTGCGCTTCGCTTCCTTTTGCTTCCAAGAACCTCCTTACGACTGTCCATACATTTTTCCATTCCTTGATTTTCATGTCTCCACTTCTTTTAGAAATCCGGTGTGGACAGTTGAGATTCGTAGGATGACCTGGATATATGTTCAAAACACGAAGGCTGCCATTCTGATACATCAAATGAGGCACACAATCCTCTGGGATTCTTTGTTGAAAAACATAGTAATAACTTCATAGTTAGCAATGATGTACTAGTTTTAGAAGTATGCAAAAGATGCACGAATGTCGTAATAGTAGAAAATCTTACCAGGGTATCTCCATGCTAGTTACCGTAGTTCAACACGTGCACTAGTGGCACGTATTGACCATAATGTTGATGAGTTTTACAATAGATATTGTAATTCTCAAGACCATTACAAAATCCGACCAGATGATTTTTCTCCTGATAAGTTA
Source organism: Aegilops bicornis (assembly GCA_021605145.1). Taxonomy (NCBI): domain Eukaryota; kingdom Viridiplantae; phylum Streptophyta; class Magnoliopsida; order Poales; family Poaceae; genus Aegilops; species Aegilops bicornis. The sequence continues at coordinate 402,490,094 of CM038675.1, read as the reverse complement.
ACTCGGAGCCATCGGGGTAGTGGTTTTTGTCTACCATGTTCCGCACATTGTTTGAACAATCAAAATAAGCTGTCAATGGAAATAAGCTGTCAACTATTTTGAAATGAACAATATAAATTAGTTAATAATTAACTATGTTTGAGAAACTCACATAGCGGTAGAACTGGAGGCGTATCAACAAGGACCCAAATGTCCATATTGTCTTGGTCGATGTCAGGATCACCAAGATCCATGGTGACAAGCATACCCTCATCAAAACCATACATCTTGCAAAATGCTTCCCAATTTTTGCAACCAAAATGGGTTACGCTCCCAGAATTGTACAGATTTACTTCAAAATCCACATCATGATGAGTCCTTAGGTGAATTTTCCTTGTTTCATAATTTTCATGGTCTTCAAAATCCATCCTCTCCTAGACATAGCGTCTTGCATGGCATGGGATAAGCTATACTTGAATTGTAAAAGATGAAAATTACACATTGAAATAGTTGAAGTCATGCTTAATTATGAAAAAAACACTTGTCTTCATTGTGTACCGTTTCAACTCCGAAGGTCTCCTCTAGCTTAATGCTGAAGCGCCGGTCATCGTCCAGGTGAGGCCTGTCGCACAGACCTCGATCATCGTGGCACCAGCCGCACTCCCTCGGGAGACTTTCGTCGTCCGATGACGACATTCCCTACGTTCATAATTCAAAACTACATCATCTCTGTTGGGTCCAATAAGATAATCCACAGTGTGGTGAAAACACGCCCTTCGAACTGGTTTGAGCAATTGGTGAATGGAGATGGTCTAAGATTTTCAGTAGTAAGAAGTGAAGTGGTAATTTTGAGAGCAAATGAGTGGTTCCTCTTTCCTGTTTAGCTTTACAATAGAATATTGTTAGTCATGCACAATTGTGCATTTTCAGCCAGGCCCAGTGGAGTTGGCCTAAAAACATTTCTTTCTTTAAGCCTGCTACATCCATCTCAAGTATTTATGGTCAAGGGTTAGCAGGGCCATCCAAATAGAATATGTGGTATGGGCTTTTTTAGTAGGTCATCCTACCAGACTAGGGTTTATCGATGACGAGCAACTGACATTAGTAATAACTATGAGTTGATATCACACTTCTATATGTATAACACAAGAGGCAGTTCATCCTACTTAATTAAGTACTAAGATACCCCGGCCCATGCATTTGTCGCAAGTACCCCATATGTCGTATTTTTAGCAAAGTCATGCTAAAATTCACGGAAAATTTTAGCATGACCTTTCACTACAAAAAAGACACATCCGTGACATTTTGGGCCGAACGAAATTTTTTCCTGTCATACATATGACACTTCTATGCTGATAATTGTGACAAAACCCGGTATCATCATAGATGTGGTGGGCTCCTACTTCTATGACAAAAAATCATGACAAAAAATGGGATTTTCGTCCTGGGCGGGCCGGAGACGCAGCTGCATGACATTCTTTGGGCCGTCCATGACGGAAAAAACCGTGGTAGAGGCGAGGGGGAGGAAAATTTCGGGGAGTTGCCGGTTACGGTGGGAGGTCGGGGCGGAGCGATGCGCGTTTCTCTCGTGACACGACGCTGCAGCGTGTGTGTGAGGCGTTGGCTCTAATCGAACCCGAGCGAGGCGTTGGGTTCTAATCAACCCGAGCGATTGCAGACCGCAGTTACGCGTTCATCGAACCCAAGCGATCGATCGATGGCTGTTAACTGAACCAGATCGAGCGATTCCTTCGCTACTGCAGCTAACTGAAGCCGTTCGATGCTGCCTCTAGGATGAACAGTGAGATTTGCGGGGGGGGGGGGGGGGGGTTGGATGAACAGTGAGCAGTGGCGTTTGCCTCTGGATGAACATGACCCCATGGTGTGGAGGGCTAGATGAACAGTAGACGGTGGACGGGTGCCCGTGGACGGGTGGTTGAACAGGACGCCGTGGTGTGGAGGGCTGGATGAACAGTAGACGGTGGAGGGGTGGTTGAACAGTAGCCGGTGGATTAGCGCGCGGTGGAGGCTGGATGAACAGGAGCCCGTGGAGGCTGGAGGAGGTCGACGGTAGCCCGTGGAGGCTGGAGGAGGTGGACGGTGGAGATGAAGTCCCGTTTTGCGGTACGCCACACCCCTCCTGATGAACAGGACCCCCATTTCGACCGTAGCGCTCCAACACAAGTCCATTTTGTTCGTTTTGCGGTACGCCACACCCCTCTCGATCAACAGGACCCCCGTTTCGACCGTAGGAGGTCCGTTTTCGTCTGCTTTGGTACGCCACCCCTCCCGATCAACAGGACCCCCGTTTCGACCGTAGGAGGTCCGTTTCCTTCGTTTTGCGGTACGCCACACCCCTCCCGATCAATAGGACCCCGTTTCGAACGTGGCCTGTCGAACACAAGGCCGTTTCCTCCATTGTGTGGTACGCCAGGCCTCGTTTCCATCGCCTATTCCGTCCAGGCCAGTTGGCTCTCACGCGTTCCATTGCCTCCCGATGAACACGACGCATTCCGTTGCCTCCCCATGAACACGACGCATTCCATTGCCTCCCCATGAACATGACGACGACGCTGTTTCGCCGTTCCGAGCAAGCCATGTACACGAGCCCTCGCCGTACGTATGCGCGAGTAGGCGTTCGAGACCCCGCCCATATGTACACATACGTGGCCGTATTTTCTTTCTTGCACCCTCGCCGGCACGACGCGTGTACATGCTACGCGGCGCTGTCAGACCACGGCACATACGCCGCTTACTACGACACGCGCGCCTCTACATCGACCAAGATATATGTACGCATATCGTCACGACCAGAATGACAACGCTACGTACGCTTCGACTAGGTGGGTCCCGACTGTCAGGCACTTCCTTGCGTGCGAAGATGTAGCAGGTGGGTCACAGTAGTCAGGGGGGCGGATCGTTTTTTTGCCCGGATGCACTTCCTTGCATGCGAAGATGTAGCCGATGGGTCCCAGCAGTTAGGTGGGCGAATCATTTTTTTTGCCCGGACGCACTTCCTTGCGTGCGAAGATGTAGCTGGTGGGTCCCAGCAGTCAGGGGGGCGAATCGTTTTTTTTGCTCGGACGCACTTCCTTCAGTGCGAAGGTGTAGCTGTTGGGTCCCAGCAGTCAGGGGGCGAATCGTTTTTTTGCCCGGACGCACTTCCTTGCGGGCGATGGTGTAGCAGGTGGGTCCCATCACTGGGGAATCGTTTTTGCCGGACGCACTTCCTTGCGTGCGATGGTGTAGCAGTGGGTCCCATCGGTCGGGGGTGAATCGTTTTTTCGGACGCACTTCCTTGCGTGCGAAGATGTAGCCGGTGGGTCCCAGCAATGGGGGCGAATCGTTTTTCTCGCATACACTTCCTTGCGTGCGAAGATGTAGCTCGTGGGTCCCAACAATGTGGGGCGAATCATTTTTTCGCGAATACGGTGGCCCGTCCGGTGGGTCCCCATTGTCGTGTGGAGGAATAATTATTTTGGCGCGTAATAAGGAGGCACTTCCTTGCGGCTGCCATGGACCCAATTGTCGGCCTCTCCACGCTGATCAAATAACGTCCGATGGAAGTCGTTCCTTGACCACGTTGACCACGCCGCGCCGAGAGCACCATGGCGGTGGACGACGGCGAGGCCTAGGAAGGGGACGATGCGGAGCCGGGGAAGACGTGGCAGTGGATGCACACGCGGAGAGGAGTACGTGGGTTCACTGGTTCGGCTGCGCTGCCATCGCCCAGAATAACAGGGGGTGTGGGTGAGTGGAGGGATGGCCTGGCCAGCGGTGGGAGTAGTAGGGGCCGTGAGGCCTCCGCGGCAGCACAGCCGGCCACGGGAGGCAGGAGCAGGCGACACAACCGGCGCTGCTTTGGGCGGCTGGAGCAAGAAGACCAGAGGTTGAAGAAGCACGGCGGCCGTTGGAGGGACATCGTACGGTCACTGCAGCTAGAACCGTTTATATTGACTAAGTTGACAAATCCCTTGGTACGTCAACTTAGTAGGCCCACAGGTCAGCTTCTGAAACGGTGCGCCCCAGATGTCAGGGGGAGGAATCATTTTTTGGGCGGGTGAAGCTAGAATATCCGAGATTGAAAAAGAAGCACGGCATCCGTTGGATGGACATCCAATGGCCACTGCTGCTAGAATCGTGTGTTGACTATAAGTTGACAAAGCCTTGCATACGCGTCAACTCTGTTTTTTTAGGGGACGTGTCAACTTAGTAAGGCCAAAAGTGTGTGGCAGAGAACTTATAGCCCATTTGAGATTTGTAAGAATGTGTAGCCCATTTTTGAATTCTAATGGAATTTACTACAACCCATTTATAGTTTGTTAAAAGTACAACCCATTTCAACCAACCGTTCAAAACAGAATTCAATAAAATTTCCCACATTTTGATGGGATCCAAATATTTTTATCCCAAATTTGTAGTCGATTAAATACAATTTCAATATAAATTTATATTACGTAAAAATCCAATGAAACATTGCGCAAGAACAATTAATGAAATTAAAATTTTCAATATCCAAAAATAATAATTTATAAAGTAATCACGTGTTTGGTGCATTTTTTTATAGTTACTGCCCAGTTTTTCCAATTACATCCCATTTATTATTTCTTAAAGCCCATTTTCTTGTTAAGCCTAATGCATCCCTCCTAGGAAAGATTTGCAGCCTAGCAGGGCGGAGAATAACAACTTGACCTTGCGTGGGTATTCCTAAAAAAGTATAGCTAGGCTAGCCATTTTCAGCTTGAAAAAAAAATAATATCTGGGCTGGATATGTGGCCTGGGCTAGACGGGCCACAACCCGCCAAGTTAATACCTGCAGCGATGTTTTCGTTGTTGTTCAGAGGAGAACAATTAATATCTGGGCTAAACATCGAACAACTCTGCACAAATACTGCTCGAGCTGCTTGGTCCCAAATTGGCCGCTTCTTGTGCAATTCTCTCGTTTATTGACTACTCCAGGAGGTTGACAATGGTGTGGGACCGTGATGTTAGGAAACCAGGTGGAAGCAAAATAAATTATAGTTATATATATATATATATATATATATATATATATATATATAATAAGGAGGCAGTTGCGTACGTGAGGGTATGGACCTGGTGGGTGCCCATTGTCATCCTCTCCAAGTAAAGTCATCTCCTCGCCCGCGCGCCCTTTCCGCCCGAAACAGTCAGCGCCGCCCGCCCCGCTTCCCGGTGCAGGCGATTGTTCGCTTTCAAACGACACAAGTGTCGTCCGTCCATCCATCTGCCGCCCACATTAATGATACGCGGCTGCCGAGGCGGCTACTCTGGTGCCACACGTCCGTCCCTCCACCCGCCCACCATTGCTATATAAACTGCCGCGCCGGCCATAGCTGCAGTCATCCGCATCGGTTTCCTTTTTCCTGTCCACACCACTACTACCCACCATGGCTTCCTCGCGCTCCAGCGCTCTTTGGGACAGGCGGACGACGGACCACAAGGAGATGGCAGCCATTGCTGCCGACCGACTGGCCGGCAGGCAGCCGGAGGACGACGACGTCCCAATGGAGAACATGGTAGTCGACGATCTAGCGCCAACCCCCTGCTCCACGCCATCCTCGCTGGTGCATTGCACCATGACCATCGGCGAGGCCCGTGCCCAGTATATGGACAGGCTGAGGCAGATGCATGAGGAGCAGTTCCGGGAGGCGCAGGCCGAGCCGCCTACAACCACCATCTCCTCCAGGAGCACCTGCAGGCGGAGGAGCAGATCGCCGCGGAGCGGACGGAGCAGGAGGCACTGCTCGACTCGTACCGCTCCGCCCGCAAGGGCCGCCTCGAGCGTTGGTGGTACCACATGCAGGTGGCGGAGGCTGTGGCCGCCTACAAAGAGGCTAGAAAAGAGGGCGATGAAGCGGGCGAGGCGCTGTTTGGCGAGACCGAGGACGAGGCAGAGGACGATGCCGGCTTCGACGAGTCCCCGCTCCACTGGCGTTGACGAGGCCCTGCTCCGTCGAGGCCTCGCGGCGCCAACAACAAGGCAGAGGACACCGCCGGCTCCGCCGAGTCCCCGCCCTGCCAACAACGAGGCAGAGGACATCGCAGGCTCAGCCGAGGCCCCACCCTGCCGGCAACATGGGGGAGGATTTCCACCGCTCCGCTGAGGCGCCGCCCGCCGGCAACAAGACAGAGGACATCGCCGGCTCCGCCGAGGCCCCTCCCCGCTGCCAACAAGGCCGCGCCACATAGAAAACGAGGAAGAGTAGAACACGGTAGGTCGCCGCTGCTCGGGTCCAAGTAAGGCCACCGCTGCTACCCTTCAGTTGATGCCAAGCTAGGCGGGTTGACCATCGACGGCCGGTTAGCTTCTTGGCGGCGACGTGGAGTCGGAGAGCTGCGCTGGGGAAGAACGCTGCTTCTACTTAACTGCTGGTGATGCGGTTGGATCGACACGTGGGCCCAACAGGCCACATGTCGATTACGCAACTACACATGCGATTAAGTCACCAAGCTTCTGCTCGGCTCAAGAGACAGTGGGTAGCTTCGGTTAATTAATTATACCTCCAAATAAGCACCTGTTTAGTTGAAGAATGTATGAAATGTAATGAAATCCGGCATGTTTATATGAAATCCGACCGTGTATTAATGAATTTATTTCGATTAGTTCGAATTCCTGTATCACTGGCATTGGATGAACATGCAAAACAATACGTACTAGCATTATTCCCAGGGTGATCACCTCGTTTGCACCTGTTTCACATGTACTCCCTCCGGTCCTTTCTAGTCTGCATACAAGTTTTGTTTGCAGTCAAAGTATCTCTACTTTGACCAATCTTATACAAAAAAGTATGCACTTTCACAATGTGCGAAGTAAAAAGGAACAGAAGGAGTACAAAGAGTTTGAGCAGCTTTTTAGCGTTTCTGTACATTGCAATCAAACACACAGGCCTGTCAATTCATAAAGAACATTCAAAACAATCGATGATTATGCATCTCAGCGACTCACATGTCAGAGGCAATATTTACTTCACAAATAAAGAATAAAGAAAAAATTGATCGACGCTCCTGACAGCAAAGGGCGTCCCATTCGAAAATACCAAACGCATGTCTTGCTAAAATCAATGAGCAAAATTTGACAAGGTTGTCCCATTCCAAAATATCAAATGCATACGATTGTGGAATGGGCAGGGTTTGCCATTAGTTCGGACATTGACATGGCACCTCGTGCTAAATAAACCAGTTGTTCTTTTGTGCGCTCCACCAAAATCAACCAAATTCGCACGTAGCTTGTATGATTTCACCCTTATATGTTGCAACGCCTTGAACTTATCGGCACCTCCTTTCTTGTGGTGGAAATGAATGATTCGATGTATTCATGAACATTTTGTGCAATACCCATTGAAATCAAGCGGAGCACCCCTGTTTGCACAAATACAAAAAAGTGATTAGTATAAAGCAAACCGTACTATGATTTGACAGTTTCAACAGGCACATACATGGTCCATGTAGAGCACACTTTTAGAAAAATGGAACTCACCAGAAAGAATCCTAGAACAACATTGTACCCACAAGATCACAAAGAAAAAATGGAGATTTGTCAGTCCTTCTGAGTAGAAGTTAGTTTGGTCTTGTGGGGAGTAATGTAACCATCCTTCAACTGCTCCTTCTGATGAGAAGATAGACATGACTTCTTCATCCTGGTATAATCGGAACTAGTCACTTCACGTACTCCATATTCTTCTTCAGAGGAAGATGATCCTGTTGTGCAAAGACAAGAGGACTACTAAATGCTAGCATCCATGTCTTCTCAAAAAAAAGGAAAGGAAATATTTAAAACAGCACAGATGAAGCACTTCTCAAGGACAATACCACTTTTTCTTGACAGTATCTAAACAGTAGCACAACACCAATAGAGATGACAAAGCTCAATCATATGGATGAAATCAGAGGGCTAGTACCAACCTTTGTCAGGAGGCTGATTGTGTAGAATATACAGATGAAGCACTTCTCCGGAACCATCTGTTGCTATCTACGGGGGTGGCCATGCTTACTATATACTCCTCGATTAGTTTAATGTTTCCAACATCTTCTTGTGTAGTTCCACTAAAATATATGATATCTTCAAAGAAGATCCCTGTTTGCACAAGTAGATATAATTACGTATGGCATCAAATCGTTGGCAAAACAATTGCTCGCTCCAGCCATAGCAATAAATTAAGATGCAAAACTATATCATTAATTGTGTCATCACAGCCCAAAGGTTTCATTACAGCACCGGAGTTGATTTTTGTTTTTCTTCCGCTTGTTCTTCCCCTTCATCACTTGGTTCAATAACAGACAAGCTTCGCCTTCAATGTAAGATTCACTACAAAAAAAATACACTTCCGTGATGATACGTGTTTGTCATAGTAGGTCGCGTTTTTTTTCATGCATGTACATCCATGACGATTTTATGACGTAATCAAGATAGTCATACCGTGTCGTCAGAGAAGTGTTCCATGATATTACCAAAATTATCATCACGGAAGTGTCCACTTCCATGACGATAAATCGCGCGTCACAGAAGTGCTTTCGTCAAGGGTGACCGACACGTGGCATTGATGTCTACTACACAACCTTCTTCTTGTAGACGTTGTTGGGCCTGCAAGTGCACAGGTTTGTAGGACAGTAGAAAATTTCCCTCAAGTGATTGACCTAAGGTTTATCAATCCGTGGGAGGCGTAGGATGAAGATGTTCTCTCTCAAGCAATCCTGCAACCAAATAACAAAGAGTCTCTTGTGTCCCCAACACACCCAATACAATGGTAAATTGTATAGGTGCACTAGTTCGGTGAAGAGATGGTGATACAAGTGCAATATGGATGGTAGATATAGGTTTTTGTAGTCTGAAAATATAAAAACAGCAAGGTAACTAATGATAAAAGTGAGTGTAAACGGTATTGCAATGATAGGAAACAAGGCCTAGGGTTCATACTTTCACTAGTGCAAGTTCTCTCAACAATAATAACATAGATAGATCATATAACAATCCCTCAACGTGCAACAAAGAGTCACTCCAAAGCCACTAATAGCGGAGAACAAACGTAGAGATTATGGTAGGGTACGAAACCACCTCAAAGTTATTCTTTCCAATCAATCCGGTGGGCTATTCCTATAAGTGTCACAAACAACCCTAGAGTTCGTACTAGAATAACACCTTAAGACACAAATCAACCAAAACCCTAATGTCACTTAGATACTACATTGTCACCTCAAGTATCCATGGGCATGATTATACGATATGCATCACACAATCTCAGATTCATCCAACCAACATAAAAGTACTTCAAAGAGTGCCCCAAAGTTTCTACCGGAGAATCAAGAAAACGTGTGCCAACCCCTATGCATAGGTTCATGGGCGGAACCCGCAAGTTGGTCACCAGAACATACATCAAGTGCAACGTGATATCCCATTGTCACCACAGATACGCACGGCAAGACATACATCAAGTGTTCTGAAATCTTTAAAGACTCAATCCGATAGGATTACTTCAAGGGGAAAACTCAATTCATTACAAGAGAGTAGAGGGGGAGAAGAAACATAAGATCCAACTATAATAGCAAAGCTCGCGATACCTCAAGATCGTGCCAAATCAAGAACACGGGAGAGAGAGATCAAACACATAGCTACTGGTACATACCCTCAGCCCCGAGGATGAACTACTCCCTCCTCGTCATGGAGAGCGCCGGGATGATGAAGATGGCCACCGGAGGTGGATCCCCCCTCAAGCAGGGTACCGGAAAGGGGTCCCGATTGGTTTTTGGTGGCTCTGGAGGCTTGCGGCGGCGGAACTCCCGATCTAATCTTTGTTCTGGAAGTTTTAGGGTACGTAGGTATATATGGGTGAAAGGAGTACGTCGGTGGAGCTACGGTGGCCCCACGAGTAAGGGGCACGCCTGGGTGGGCGCGCCCCACCCTTGTGAGCACCTCCCGTATCTTCCGACGTGGGGTCCAAGTCTATCGTGGGTTTCCTTCCAAAAATAACTTCTCCAGCTTGATTTCATTCCGCTTTTGACTCATTCGATATTCCTTTTCCTCGAAACACTGAAATAGGCATAAAACAACAAATCTGGGCTGGCCCTCCGGTTAATAGGTTAGTCCCAAAAATAATATAAAAGTGGATAATAAAGCCCAATATTGCCTAAATTAGTAGATAAAGTAGCATGGAGCAATAAAAAATTATAGATACGTTGGAGACGTATCAAGCATCCCCAAGCTTAATTCCTGCTCGTCCTCGAGTAGGTAAATGATAAAAAAGATAATTTTTGATGTGGAATGCTAGTTGGCATAATTTCATTGTAATTCTTCTTACTTGTGATATGAATATTCAGATCCGAATGAATACAAAATAAAAGTTCATATTGATAAAAGAAATAGTAATACTTCAAGCATACTAATCAAAGTAATCATGTCTTCTCAAAATAGCATGGCAAAAGAAAGTTCATCCCTACAAAATCATATAGTTTGGCTATGCTTCATTTTCGTCACACAAAGATGTTCCCAACTTCTATACCCCCGATGACAAGCCAAGAAATTGTTTCATACTTAAATAATCTCAAACTTTTTCAACCTTCATGCAATACATGAGCGTGGAATAGAATATGATGATGGGGATTGTGTGGAGAAGACAAAAAAGGAGAAAGTCTCACATTCACGAGGATAATAAACAGGCTATGGAGATGCCCATCAATTGATGTCAACATGAGGAGTAGGGATTGCCATGCAACGGATGCACTAGAGCTATGAATGCTCAACAAAAGAAAACTAGTGGGTGTGCATCCAACTTGCTTGCTCATGAAGACCTAGGGCATTTTGAGGAAGCCCATCATAGGAATATACAAGCCAAGTTCTATAATGAAAAATTCCCACTAGTATAAGAAAATGACTTATGAGACTCACTATATGAAAAACATGGTGCTACTTTGAAGCACAATATATAAGACTCACTACATGAAGAACAAGGTGCTACTTTGAAGCACAATATATGAGACTCACTACATGAAGAACAAGGTGCTACTTTGAAGCACAAGTGTGGAAAAAGAGATAGTAGCATTTCCCCCTTTTTTTGGGCCTTTTTTTGACCTTTCTCTTTTTTGGGCAATGCTCTAATAATGATGATCATCACACTTCTTTTGTTTACAACATAAGGATTACAACTCGAAACTAGAACAAGATATGACTCTTTATGAATGCCTCCGGCGGTGTACTGGGATGGTGCAATGAATCAAGAGTGACATGTATGAAAAATAATGCATGGTGGCTTTTCCACAAATACGATGTCAACTACATGATCATGCAATGGCAATATGACAAAAGTAAAGTATGTCATGATGATGATGAACGGAACGGTGGGAAGTTGCATGGCAATATATCTCGGAATGGCTATGGAAATGCCATAATAGGTAGGTATGGTGGCTGTTTTGAGGAAGATATAAGGAGGTTTATGTGTGATAGAGCGTATCATATCACGGGGTTTGGATGCACCGGTGAAGTTTGCACCAACTTTCAAGGTGAGAAAGGGCAATGCATGGTACCGAAGAGGCTAGCAAAGGCGGAAAGGTAAAAGTGCGTATAATCCATGGACTCAACATTAGTCAAAAGAACTCATATACTTATTGCAAATATTTAGAAGTCATCAAAATCCAAGTACTACGCGCATGCTCCTAGGGGATAGATTGGTAGGAAAAGACCATCGTCATTCCCCGACCGCCACTCATAAGGATGCACAAGCCAGGTACACTTCATGTTTCAAATTTGTTACATAACTTTAACCATACGTGCATGCTACAGGACTTGCAAACTTCAACACAAGCATTTCTCAAATTCACAACTACTCAATTAGCACGACTTTGATATTATCACATCCATATCTCAAAATAATTATCAAGCATCAAACTTTTCTTAGTATTGAACGCACTCAAAAGAAAGTTTCACATATCTTGAATACCAAGTATATTAACATTAAGCAAATTACCATGCTATTAACGACTCCCAAAATAATATAAGTGAAGCATGAGAGTTCATCTATTTCTAAAAAATAAAACTACCACCATGCTCTAAAAGATATAAGTGATGCACTAGAGCAAATGACAAACTACTCCGAAAGATATAAGTGAAGATCAATGAGTAGTCGAATAATTATACAACTATGTGAAGACTCTCCCATTTAATAATTTCAGATCTTGGTATTGTATCCAAACAGCAAGCAAAACAAAATAAAATGACAATGCAAGGATAGCACAACTCATGTGAAGAAGGAAAAACTTAGGCTCAACCGATACTAACCGATAGTTGTTGAAGAAGAAAGGTGGGATGCCTACCGGGGCATCCCCAAGCTTAGATGCTTGAGACTTCTTGAAATATTATCTTGGGGTGCCTTGGGAATCCCCAAGCTTGAGCTTTTATGTCTCCTTAATTCCTCTCATATCATGGTTTCTCTATTTCTCAAAAGCTTCATCCACACCAAACTCGACAAGAACTCATGAGATAGGTTAGTATAAACCAATGCAAAACCTTATCATTTTCTACTGTAACAAATCACTAACATTATTATTCAACATTGCATACTAAATGCCTCTGCATATTTAATACTCCTATCCTCAAATAGAATCATTAAACAAGCAAACATATGCAAACAATGCAACCATAACAGCAATCTGCCAAAACAGTATAGTCTGTGAATAATGCAAGAGTATCAATACTTCCCTAACTCCAAAAATTATGAACTAAAATTCCCACTATAATAAATTTATCAGAGCTCAATATGCAAAAAGATTCAACATTATACCATTCTCTGGCTTTTCTAGGAAATTTTTGCAACAGCGGTAAACTTTCTGTTTTCAAACAGCAACAAGTATAGTAGCAAAATAAGCATGGCAAAGGCTATATGTCGGCGTTCTGGGAACGGGGGGTACCCAAACTTGCCTACCTGCTGCCTGCGGCGTGGCTCAAGGGGTGGCCCAGCATGGCCCATCTTCATCAGCACAAGCTCAAGACCCTCGCGAGGGGCCAAGCCTCGCGGGGCGGACGGCGGGAAGCTTCCTCAGGCACGGCCTCGTCGGGCTGGCTCGCGAGGAGGCAGAGAGATCAAGGCGGGGTACCTCACGAGGTGCCCATGACGCAAGCCATGACGACCAAGGGCGCCAGTGAGCGCCAGCCCGTGCAAAGGTCCTCGCTTCCTCTTTGGTGCAAAGGGGGCAAGCGCAGCGAGAGCATCAAGCAAAGGCACCCATTTCGGTGCAACAAGACCAAGACCGTCACGGCAATTTGGAAGGAAGTCATCGTGGAGCCCAAGCCAAGGCGTCACCACTAGAGCCTTTGACAAAGCGAGGACCAACTTTAGTCAGGATAAGTGTACTAGATGTTCCCCTTCAAAATGGCCAATTGTTGGCGCCCTTCCCGCTCAATATTTGGGAAGAGGCCCAGGGCCTCTGCCTATAAATAGGACTAGCCACCCACAGAGCTAGAGGCATCTTGGATCGAGAGAGAGAGAGAGAGAGAGAGAGAGAGAGAGAGAGAGAGAGAGAAGCGATCGAACTCCCCTAGCAGCTCATCGCACCAGCCAAGAATGTACCCTCATGAGGCTGTTCTTCCTTGTATTGTTCATCATCAGCCCCAGATACATTCCTCCACGACACAAACTAGAGTAGGGTATTACTCCAATATGGTTGACCGAACTAGTATAAACCTTGTGTCCCTTGTGTTATCCATTTTATAGTTATAGATCCTCATGAGGCGACGAGGTGTAGGTAGCTAGGAGGTGTGATCTCCGCCGCACCCCGTAGTTCGAACCTAGAGGGTCTGCCGAACCCGAACCGACATTTGGCGCGCCAGTAGTGGTGCGCCGGAATCCGCTTTCTGCCGTCGCGCCCGTCAGATCGTCATCATCATGTCCGGCGACCAGGCGGCAACCTCGATCCTTGGGCGGCTGCCCGCCCACGCAGAGCCGCCGCCCGGGCGACCCATGCCCTGTGCAGCTCGCGGTCCGCGAGGGAGCGCCAGGGTCAGCGGCGACGCTGCTGCAACGTTTCTCACGCCACGGCAGGCGCGGTCGGCGGCGAGGGCCTCCAACCACGCCGCGGCCACGGCAACGTACACTCGACGAGAGCAGGCGAACTCAAGGGCCGTGCTCACGGTGGCCCGAGAGCTACTGCAATGCCGGCTACTTGGAAGGCGGCCGTGACGTGCTGCTGGAGCGGGTGGCAGAGCTCCTGGGCTTCGCCGCATCGGGGGCTCACCCCTTTTGCACCCAACTACCATCTCAGGCCCAGGGCGAGCCACGCGGAGGCCCCTCGCACGCCCGCGCAGCTCCGGGCGGACCTCAAGGCTACCCCAACGTCAACCAGGCCGTCAGCACCGGGCCAGCAGCAGCGTTGCCTCCGCCCCCGGCCACTGAAGAAGGGCTCGCCACGACCCACGGCCCCAGTGGGCCGCCGCGCTACCACCCCCAGGTGGGCGCCTCAAGCAGGACTACGCGGCACACAGAGCACTACGGCGCAGCCTTCGGGATGACGGCCCCAGAAGAGTACGTGCCCCACATGATGGGTCGAGGGCACGCGCAGGAGGACGAACATGGCTCGCTCCTCGGCCCAAGCTGGGGGGATGAGGCACCAGCAGCTGAGCTCTTCCAGGAGCCTCGGGAAAGCCCCGTCGGCCGCGCTGGAAGCAACGATTATCGGGTACCACTAATTCCTCAGGATCAGGCATACGCTAACCATGGATCGCAGGAGGTACAGGTTGCCACAGCGGACGGCTGCCCCACTCCCGCAGCTTCCTACCCCTCAGGAGGAGGGCGCCGGGGGCTACAGGAGAGGGGCCGAGATCCGGCATCACCACCGCAGCATTCGGAGCAAGGCGTCCTCTAGAGGTAGGCCCTCTGCCTAGGAGGCGCCTCAGGGCCTACCCCTGGCAGAGGACCCGTGGTCGTCGGGGGAACCGCTGGCGACCGCTCTACCCCATCGGCGGCGTCCTGGTTTCCGGTCGTCATCGGTGGCACTAGAGTGTGGTACAAGGCGGGGCCCTCATATGGCGATATGAAGCAAGGCCGGTACCTGTGAAGAAGGCCCAGTGCCTGTGAAGCTCGCCGCCCCGTGACACTCTCACGTAATAATGAGTGCCTGTACACGCCCGGAGTCTCGTGGGTGCCGGCCTCAGCCTCGGGCTCCCTCCCACGCCCAAAGGCAGCACTTAGCTCCTTACCGTGAGAAGACGTCCAAGACTAGACTAGGTGCCGGACGCGGCCTTTTTCTGCTTTCCTTGTTTTTCCCCTTGGCTGTCGTTTCCCCCCGTTGGATTTAAGTTGGATTTGAGCTTGAGATTTGCGTGTGTTCGGGGAAGGGGTGTTTAGTCTCGTTCGAGCAATCTCTCGCATTCTGGTTACCACTTTGCCTCAGCTGCCTCCCCTCGTGAGCCCCTCACGAGCCGGGCCAGGCCTAGCTTGTGTGCAGCCCGAACTGCCGTCACCACGCCCTCTCAGGAGGTTTTCGTTATAGGTTCAATGGGCTCGTTCAGGAGACACTCTAGACACCACAGCCCTCCGCAGGCTATCTCAGGGCCCACACAGGTCGAAGGTAAACAAACCAGCCAACCCGTCGCAAAGCCATCCACTTGGCACAGGCGTACGGGTGATATCGCATCTACTAATACGCTGAATGCAAGTTTTTACATGAGGGGCTCCCCCCAAAATGCTCTTACAACCTTTAGGGCAAAGCCCGAACTCTATCTCAAGCAGGTAAGGAAACAGGAACAACACGCGATCAATCGGATAAATCCCCAATGCATCCTCAAGGGCACCCTCTCAATCGTCAGCCGTCGCTGGCCTCGCCATCGCCCTCCGCCGCCGTCCAAGGGCGCCAGGCCGTTCACCACGCCGCCTTCATCAGCGGCCACGACCACACCGTCCTTATCAGAAGCGAAGGCCCTGACGAGGGCATCCATGTTGTCTTCCACCCAGTGCGCCAGGTCGTTCCGGACGGCCTGGGGTACTGGGGCGATGGCGGCATCAAAGTAAAAGTTGGGATCCATGTTTTGAAGATGGATGAAAACGTGAGAAAAGGCGCGCTCGAGCAGGGCGCGGCTCCTCTCCTCCACCAACCTGTTGGCTCTGACCGACCGCACCTCCAGCTGCGTCACCACGTTTTTTAGTGAAGAATTGAAGGTTGCCAGCATAGTTGACTGCGTGAGGCTCGCCAACGGCCGCCTCGCAGATGTTACCCAAGGTCGTGTTAGCTCTCTCCCGGAGCATGGAGAGCATGGGGCCATGCTCGTGCTCCAGGATCCGCCGCTGGCGTATCTCGTCCTCGCTCGCCGCCAAGAACGACCTCAGCCTCGTCCACCCGTTGATGGAGAAGAAGCGCCTCGGCGCGGGAGGAAGTCAGCTCCTCCTGCGCCACGCTGAGGGCGGCCCAGGAAGCGTCGGCCCGCCGCGTCACTTCATCCAGCTTGGCCCTCAGGGCGGCGGTCCTGCCCTCAGCCTCGACCTTGATCAACCCCAGCCTCTCCTCGAACTCGCGCTCAAGGCTCAAGCGGGCCGTCGCCACCCGGCGTTCAACCTCTTCCAGGACTCGGGCCTCCCGCGCAGCGACGTCATCCTCCGCCTGCGTCACCAAGCGCTCCCTCGTCTCCAAACGCTCAAGATCACGAGCGTGCTCGGCAGCTTCCAGTGTCAGTGCCTCCTCACGGCTCTAGAGCTCTGCCTGGTCGACCGAAGCCCCCTTCATCGATGCAAGGGTCGTCTCACGCAGCTCCACCTGCTGCTCCAGGGAATGGCACCAGGCCCGGAGTTCCCGCGCCCGCTCTTCAGCCGCCTCACGCCGCCGGTCAGCCTCTCGGGCCTCCTCGACGACCCGGGAACGGGCATCCTGAGAGGCCGCCAGAGATGCCTCGGCTTTCTCATTGTTGAGGTCACGCTGGTGGCGTGCAAGGGCGACCGCCACCTTCAGCTTGCGCCTCTCTTCAGCCAGGCGCAGGCCCTCAGCCTCAAGGCGCGCGTCTTCATCAGCGAGCTCTTCACCAAGCTGGCTCACCGCGTCAGCCGCCTTCCAGAGAAACCCTTGGCAAAGAGCGTGGCGCTCCCGGGCGCGCTCGAGCATGTCTTCCGCGTCGTCATCCGCCCCAAGTAAGTGCAGGGGGCCACGAATCAGCACTCCCCCTCTGGGCAGGGGGCTGGGGGCTGGCGCCCTCGCGATGGCCGGGCATGCCTCGCCGGAAGCCCGGCCTGGAGCCAGCCCATCCCCAAATGAAGAGCGCAGGGCTGACCTCAGCCAATCGCCATCCACAACCAGACGAGAAGCCCAAGGCAAGCTGGCTATGCCCCAAGAAGGCTCGCGAAGGAGGGTCGCGAGGTCTTGTGAGCCGCGATGCGCCACAGGATGGCTCGCCTCTCCGACCGGCCTCACCACAAGGGCTCTGCTTGAGCTCGGAGCGCTCGAAGACGGTGGAAGGGCGAAGCCTGGGGGGATGGCTCCTCAGCCATCTCCGTGAGATCGTCAGGAAGGGCCCTGCAGAGCAAGGATCAGCCAAAGCAACGGGAAAATCGGGAACTAGGAAAAGGGAAGGCTTACTCATCAATGGCGAAATACTTCCTGCGCTTCAACAGGCGGCAAGGGAAGTCGTCACCCAAGGCCTCCCTTCTCTTCCGGAGAGCCTCGAAGTCCACGCGGAAGCGGCCCATGAGTTCACAGGGGTCGGCCTGCGACGAAGAAGAAGCACCAAGGTGACCAGCGTGAGGGGCGACGTCCTGGCGCACGCCGCCGGTCGCCTCGCCAAGAAGGGTAGCTGGGGCCTCAGGGGCCTCGACCGCTGGAGCCGCGGCTCAACACCTTCAGCCGCAGCAGTACGGGCCTCAGGAGCTGCCACCTCAGGAGTGCTGCCTGGCGTCGTCATCCCAACGGGGGCCCCCTCAGCCTCCGGTGGCCCATGCCTCCCTGCTCCACCACTTGAGGAAGGACCGCCGTGGGCGACTGGAAGGACAGTCACCACCACTGGGTTCTCGCGAGGCCCCATGAGGCCTGCGGGGCGCAGCCCCCATTCGTCAAAGCTGGGCATCTGCTTCACAAAGTCACCCCTGCTCGAGCAAAAGTACAAGAAAGCACCCCTTGCCGGATGCTGCCGGGGAAGGATCCCGGTCGGGACCAGAGCACTTTCCTCAAGACTTCGTGCATCCTCCTCCTCTCGGAGCCTCATGCGGTCTTCACGCTGGCCAAGGCCCACATCCGATGGGAATGGCGCCGAGAGGGCAATGCGGCATAACAGAACTCCTTCACCACCTTGGGCGCCACACGCCGAAAGCACCCTCGTGAACGCCGGGCGACGACAGACGAAGACGAGCCGGGGGCTCATGAGCGTCTCCTGGCCCCAGCCTGAATTGGGGACAGTAGGCGATGTTGGCTCCGAAAGCAGGGAGCTGGGCACCCAGACATGCACGTACAACCACCGCTCGCGGAACCCAGACGCGGGCGGAGGAAGGCTGAAATCAATGCCTGAAGCCGCAGTTTCTGATGCGGCAATGAAGCTGACGCACCCTAAGCATTGGGTGGGGTCGATGAGGCGCAAAGAGAAGAAGTGACGCAGCAAGGCAACTGAAGGAGGGATGCCCATCATTGCCTCACGCATTTAAAAAACGGCAAGAAGAGTAACGGATTCAGGACCCAAATGCATCATATGGATCTGCTAATGGGAAATCACAGCATTGAAGAAATTGGAAAAGGGGGGAACCAGTCCCGCCCACAGGGCGTCAGCAAAGTACCAGACCTCGGTGACTATTCTGTCAATGGAGAAGTGAGACGCGGGCTAGGCCGTCGTCCTCCCGCACTCGTTGAAGATAGTGGCCAGAGCAGAGCTGACCTTGTCCAAGCCTTCTCGGTTGAGTATGATCGATCGATCGACAGCAGGAGCCGTCAGCGACGACGAACAAGGCAGGGGCATAGGTTTCTTCCCATTCCCCTTCTTCATCGGAGCCATGGCAACGGGAAGGGGGAGGATTCGAGATCGGATTGGAAACAGAGACTGGAGCTCGAGAGGAGGAAGAGCAGGGGACGGTCGAGCAGCGAAAAGAGTAACGACTGTGTGCAACCACGGGTCCGCCTAGGTGGGCGCAAAAGAAGGAGGCGTGGGGGAACAGGGACGCCCACGTCCAATCAACCGCCACGTGGCGCCTGAGGCCGCAGGCTGTTAGGGCCCGCGACGCTTTGCACTTGCCCCTTCGCTTCCCTGCTCAGCCAAGTCCAGGCGCGCCTTGGGCCCGGGGGTTACTGTCGGCGTTCTGGGAACGGGGGTACCCAGACTTGCCTGCCTGCGGCTTGCGGCGTGGCTCAAGGGGTGGCCCAGCACAGCCCATCTTCATCAGCACAAGCTCAAGACCCTTGCGAGGGGCCAAGCCTCGCAGGGCGGACGACGGGAAGCTTCCTCAGGCACGGCCTCGTCAGGCTGGTTCACGAGGAGGCGGAGAGATCAAGGCGGGGTACGTCACGAGGTGCCCACGACGCAAGCCATGACGACCAAGGGCGCCAGGCGGGTGCCAGCCCGCGCAGTGTCCTCGTTTCCTCTTTGGTGCAAACGGGGAAAGCGCAGGCGAGAGCATCAAACAAAGGCACCCATTTCGGTGAAACAAGACCAAGACCGTCGCAACGGCCGGAAGGAAGTCATCGTGGAGCCCAAGCCGGCGTCACCACCAGAGCCTTTGACAGGCGAGGAACAACTTTAGTCAGGATAAGTGTACTAGATGTTCCCCTTCAAAATGGCCAATTGTTGGCGCCCTTCCCTCTCAATATTTGGGAAGAGGCCCAGGGCCTCTGCCTATAAATAGGACTAGCCACCCACAGAGCTAGAGGCATCTTGGATCGAGAGAGAGAGAGAGAGAGAGAAGCGGCTGAACTCCCCCTAGCAGTTCACCGCACCAGCCAAGAACAGACCCTCGCGAGGTTGTTCTTCCTTGTATTGTTCATCATCAGCCCCAGAGGCAATCCACCACGCCACAAACTAGAGTAGGGTATTACACCACAATGGTGGCCCGAACTAGTATAAACCTTGTGTCCCTTGTGTTATCCCTTTTATAGTTCTAGATCCTTGCGAGGCGACGAGGTGTAGGTAGGTAGGAGATGTGATCTCCGCGCGCACCCCAAAGTTCGAACCTAGAGGGTCTGCCGGAACCCGAAATCCTACACTATCCTTGACTTTTTTGTTGAAACTAAATATGAAAAACACTATTCTAAATAACAGCAAGCAAAAACTAACAAAAGGAAATGACGCTCCAAGCAAAACACATATCATGTGGTGAATAAAAATATAGCTCCAAGTAAAGTTACCGATGAACGAAGACGAAAGAGGGGATGCCATCCGGGGCATCCCCAAGCTTGGGCTCTTGGTTGTCCTTGAATATTACCTTGGGGTGCCTTGGGAATCCCCAAGCTTAGGATCTTGCCACTCCTTATTCCATAGTCCATCAAATCTTTCCCAAAACTTGAAAACTTCACAACACAAAACTTAACAGAAAACTTATAAGCTCCGTTAGCGAAAGAAAACAAAACACCACTTAATGGTAATGTAATGAACTCATTCTTTATTTATATTTGTGTTAAACCTACTGTATTCCAACTTCTCTATGGTTTATAAACTATTTTACTAGCCATAGATTCATCAAAATAAGCAAGCAACACAATGAAAACAGAATCTGTCAAAAACAGAACAGTCTGTAGTAATCTGTAACTAACCCAAACTTCTGGAACTCCAAAAATTCTAAAATAAATTGGTGGACCTGAGGAATTTGTCTAGTAATCAAGTGCAAAAAAAAATCAACTAAATATCACTCTCCAGTAAAAATTTGAAGCTAATCTCGTGAGCGCTAAAGTTTCTGTTTTTTACAGCATGATCATAAAGACTTCACTCAAGTCTTCCCAAAGGTTCTACTTGGCACAACACTAACTAAAACATGAAAACACATCTAACCAGAGGCTAGATGGATTATTTATTCCTAAACAGAACCAAAAAGCAAGAAACTAAAATAAAATTGGGTTGCCTCCCAACAAGCGCTATCGTTTAACGCCCCTAGCTAGGCATGATGATTTCAATGATGCTCGCATAAAAGATAAGAATTGAAACATAAAGAGAGCATCATGAAGAATATGACTAGCACATTTAAGTCTAACCCACTTCCTATGCATAGGGATTTTGTGAGCAAACAACTTATGGGAACAATAATCAACAAACATAGGAAGGTAAAACAAGCATAACTTCAAAACTTTAAGCACATAGAGAGGAAACTTGATATTATTGCAACTCCTACAAGCATATGTTCCTCCCTAATAATAATTTTCAGTAGCATAATGAATGAATTCAACAATATAACCAGCACCTAAAGCATTCTTTTCATGATCTACTTGCATAGAAATTTTACTACTCGCCACATAAGAAAAATTCTTCTCATGAATAATAGTGGGAGCAAACTCAACAAAATAACTATCATATGATTGAAAATTAAGATCAAGATGACAAGTTTCATGGTTATAATTATTATTTAAAGTGTACGTGTCATCACAATAATCATCATAGACAGGAGGCATGCTTTCATCATAGTAAATTTGCTCATCAAAGCTTCGGGGACAAAAATATCATCTTCATCAAACATAGCTTCCCCAAGCTTGTGGCTTTGCATATCATTAGCATCATGGATATTCAAGGAATTCATACTAATAACATTGCAATCATGCTCATCATTCAAATATTTAGTGCCAAACATTTTAATGCATTCTTCTTCTAACACTTCGGCACAATTTTCCTTTCCATCATACTCACGAAAGATATTAAAAAGGTGAAGCGTATGAGACAAACTCAATTCCATTTTTTGGTAGTTTTCTTTTATAGACTAACTAGTGCTAAAACAAGAAACAAAAAGATTCGATTGCAAGATCTAAAGATATACCTTCAAGCACTCACCTCCCCGGCAACGGCGCCAGAAAAGAGCTTGATTTCTACTACACAATCTTCTTCTTGTAGACGTTGTTGGGCCTGCAAGTGCACAGGTTTGTAGGACAGTAGCAAATTTCCCTCAAGTGGATGACCTAAGGTTTATCAATCCGTGGGAGGCGTAGGATGAAGATGGTCTCTCTCAAGCAACCCTGCAGCCAAATAACAAAGAGTCTCTTGTGTCCCCAACACACCCAATACAATGGTAAATTTTATAGGTGCACTAGTTCAGTGAAGAGATGATGATACAAGTGCAATATGGATGGTAGATATAGGTTTTTGTAATCTGAAAATATAAAAACAGCAAGGTAACTAATGATAAAAGTGAGTGTAAACGGTATTGCAATGATAGGAAACAAGGCCTAGGGTTCATACTTTCACTAGTGCAAGTTCTCTCAACAATAATAACATAGATAGATCATATAACAATCCCTCAACATGCAACAAAGAGTCACTCCAAAGCCACTAATAGCGGAGAACAAACGTAGAGATTATGGTAGGGTATGAAACCACCTCAAAGTTATTCTTTCCAATCAATCCGGTGGGCTATTCCTATAAGTGTCACAAACAGCCCTAGAGTTCGTACTAGAATAACACCTTAAGACACAAATAAACCAAAACCCTAATGTCACCTAGATACTCCATTGTCACCTCAAGTATCCGTGGGCATGATTATACGATATGCATCAAACAATCTCAGATTCGTCCAACCAACATAAAAGTACTTCAAAGAGTGCCCCAAAGTTTCTACCGGAGAATCAAGAAAATGTGTGCCAACCCCTATGCATAGGTTCATGGGCGGAACCCGCAAGTTGGTCACCAGAACATACATCAAGTGGAACGTGATATCCCATTGTCACCACAGATACGCACGGCAAGACATACATCAAGTGTTCTCAAATCTTTAAAGACTCAATCCGATAGGATTACTTCAAGGGGAAAACTCAATTCATTACAAGAGAGTAGAGGGGGAGAAGAAACATAAGATCCAACTATAATAGCAAAGCTCGCGATACATCAAGATCGTGCCAAATCAAGAACACGGAGAGAGAGATCAAACACATAGCTCTTTGGTACATACCCTCAGCCCGAGGGTGAACTACTCCCTCGTCATGGAGAGCGCCGGATGATGAAGATGGCCATCGGAGATGGATCCCCCTCCGTGAGAATGCAGGAAAGGGTCCCGATTGGTTTTTGGTAGCTCGAGGCTTCTTGCGTGGCCGGAACTCCCGATCTAATCTCTGCTCTGGAAGTTTTAGGGCACGAGGTATATATGGGTGAAAGGAGTACGTCGGTGGAGCTACGGAGCCCCACGAGGCAGGGGGCACGCCCGGGTGGCGCGCCCACCCTCGTGAGCACCTCCCGTATCTTCCGACGTGGGGTCCATGTCCATCAGTGGGTTTCCTTCCAAAAATAACTTCTCCAGTTGATTTCGTTCCGTTTGACTCATCGATATTCCTTTTCCTCGAAACACTGAAATAGGCATAAAACAACAAATCTGGGCTGGGCCTTCGGTTAATAGGTTAGTCCCAAAAATAATATAAAAGTGGATAATAAAGCCCAATATTGCCTAAAACAGTAGATAAAGTAGCATGGAGCAATAAAAAATTATAGATACGTTGGATACGTATCAGGCATCCACCGTAACGGAACGCCGTTAAGCTATCGGGTCGGGTTTTGGATCCGATAACCCGTTAATAGCCCCGACCAATGGGGATTTTCCATGTGTAAAATCATCATTGGCTGGAGGAAACACGTGTCGGCTCATCATTGGGACAGATGTCATCCACTCATTGGACAGAAGGCGCGTATGATACGTCGACACGTGGCACGGCCCAACAGAGGCCCATTCCTGTGAAAAGGCCAGCCCGTTTGACTTGGTCAAAAGGTGGCGGGCCGGCCCATGGAAAGCCTGTTAACGGCCTATTCGCATATAGCCCATTTACAGCCCGCTAACTCAAGGCATGTTACGCCCTATCCGAATTGGGCCATCCAATATGACTCCAGCCCATTTTCACTTCTGGCCCATGTATGGCCCATGACGTCTTTCGGCCCATATGAGGCCCTATGTAACTCTTGGCCTATTAACGGCCCGTGGTGAAACTGGCCCGCAATGAACAAAGGTATCACTTTACACCCATTAACGACCCGTGGTGAAATCGGCCCGTAATAAATAAAGGTATCACTTTATACCCATTAAGGGCCCGTTATTCAGATTGGGCCGTTCCAGCCCATGTTATCTTTCGGCCTTCTCGAGCCCATTTATTCTTGGGCTCATTTCAAAGATTCGTTTACTTACGGCCCGTTCTCGTCATTTTCGCCAGGGCCAACTTCAGCCCGTGGTTACAGTCGGCCCGTTTCTGGTCCGTTAATATGTTGGGCCGTTTTCATAGCGTCATAAAATACGGCCTATTAATGATGGCCCATTATGGTCGGCCCATGAACGGACGTTTCCAACTCTAGCCCGTTTACGGCCATAATGCCACTTTATTATTGGCCCATGTTTGGCCAATCGATCATACGGCCCGTATAAGGCCCATTGATGATACGGCCCGTAGAAGGCCCATTGTTTCTATGGTCCGTAGAAGGCCTACTGTTTCTAGGGCCCGTAGAAGGCCCACTGTTTCTACGGCCTGTAGGAGGCCGAGTGTCACTACAGTAAATATTAGCCCATGGTTATTTTGGCCTAGTTTTAAAAAATAGGTTATTGCAGCCACTAGCAAACCGCGGGAAAAGAACTGCACTGACTACAAGCAAACAAATAAACAAGACAACAAGGAAATAAATAAGAAAGCAACTTATGCTAGGCTATCACGGGTATGACACATATTACATCCACTGGGCATCAAAGTTCGCAACCAATGCAAATATAGGGAACAAAGCAGCATATAAACACCGCAGCAAAACAAGTCCAAAACTGAAACCACTTCAGAAGAGTTCAAGAAACAATATCCTGGGTACCCATAATGCTGGCAAGATTCTTAGCAAGCTTATTAACTTTCTCTTGTTTGGCGCTTAAATCCTCCAGCGCTTGCTGTTGCACAAGAAAGTACGCATCTGAATTCTGCAGGGACTTCCTCAGTCCTTCGGCTTCTTGCCGCAAAGACAATTGATCGATGCCTTTCGACTTGTAGCCAGACTGAAGAAGCCGAAGTGATTCAGGCAGCGAGTTCGAAGAGCTTGTGCCAGCGGTACTGGCCAGTAACTCGAACACTACATCAACGCAGGACTGTGGGGTCTTCTCACTGTCTACAAGATCATTTTGATCACCTTTCTTGGAGACCAACAGGGTTGTCTCACTATCTTGAACCTTATCTGCATTACTTTCTCTACCATTGCATAGTGGGGTGCTCTTCTCCAATATTCTGTTTACATACTACAAGAGAAACAAGCAGACACATCACAGGTTTAGCTTGTAGTATACGAAACTCATTTTGGTAAACTTATTCAGTAGTAAGGTGGACATGATAACAGCATGAAACAAACATATATCTATGTACTATGGTCACTGTATTGTCCATATCATTCTAGTTTATGTTCCCTAATCAAGATAGAGACGCAGTTCAACTCATATATTTTTAAGACACAACAACATAGACAGAATATAAGTGTGAGTAACTACACAGCATCGGCAACACTTGTAATGTGAATCACATGAGAACATAACTGTTTATACAACTTAAAGTGAAATCAACATAGAGCAAGAAGTTAGAACAGCAATCCAGTTAGGTTTAAAACATACCTGTTGCGCCATTGGAGTTTCAATTGGATCCTTCAAATTCGAAAGTAGTTGGTATGAGTAAATACAAAGGATGCAACAAAGAAGGAGTATGGACCATAGCTACGGAATCTGACCTGAGTACAGTTGCTCTTCTGCTTTAAACGTGGAGTTTGGGTTAGCTGTGGTTGTCTTCGTGCTTTGGGCACTGCAGTAGCTTTACAAACTGATCTTGTGGGGGTACTCTGTGGTGGACATGGTGCTTTGTCAACTATAAGTGGGTTACTATCCGCTGGAGTTGCGGTTAGATGGGTTGTAGCTGGTTCTCTGCCCAACGGTGTAAGTGTGCAATCTGGAAGAGTCTCGATTATGTGTGGTGGGCCTAGTTTGTGGGCCAGTACAACCATGGTTCTATCTGCATCGACGGGTAGCATTGTCTTTTGTGAAGAACGGGTTTTTCCTCCCTTAGATACTGCCATCACCCCCTCCAATTCAAATGGCTGATAAACAAGAAAAGAAATTGAACGTACATACATTGTATGATAGACAGATGTGGTAATTCACATATATGTTGTATAACCAAACAGGACAGCATGAGACAATTTCACATATATGATGCCTAACTAAACAGGATATCATGACACAGTTTCAGATATATGATGGATAACTTAACAGGGTATAATGGCATAATTCACAATATGATGAGTACCTAAACAGGATGACATGACAAAACTATATGATGTCTTTCTAAAATAGGTTGGGATGAAATAATTCACATACATGTTGTCTAAGTATACAGGATGGCATGATATAATTGACATAATTGATTCATATACTAAGCAGCTGGCACTCACATGTATGATCTCTAAACTAAGCAGATAGAATTCAATATTTTGCGTATGATGTCTAAACTAAGCAATGCAAGACACCATATGCATCATATGAGAAATATAAACATTGCAACTTAGAGCATACACCTCAGGTGGGATATAGGACTGGTCATCTGCCTCTGAATCCTCTGAGGAGCTCCATGTAACCATCGAGATATATGCTTCAACAGGTACCATTGCCTGCTCTGAAGACCTTGTTTTCACTCTAGATTTTCCATAACCGGCTCAAATGGCTGATACACATGAAGAGTAGTTCAATATACACAGATTGTCGACAAATGGAATACGTAATGAAAAAAAAGATGGCATGAGATAATTCACATATATGATGCCTGGATCCATGGCGGTGCATAATTCACATATATGATAACTGGCTGAAAAACATGGCATTGCATAATTCACATATCTGATATAGAAAGCAAACAGGAGGCATTCACACAAAGCATGTCTCAGCTAATCTGATGGCCTGGCAAGGCAAGAGACCAGCTGCATGATTTGTGAAATATAACCCAGCCAAGTTAGAGCATGCACCTCGGGGTGGGGGGGGATACGACTGGTCATCTCTCTCTGAATCCTCCTCCGAGGAGCTATCTGTAACCAGCAAGAAATCTGCATCGACAGGTAGCACTAACTGCTCAAAAGACCTTGTTTTCACTCTAGAGTTTCCCATGACCGACTCAAATGTCTGATGCACAGGAAGAGTAGATGAATGTATAAACATTAATGACAAATGGAATACATTATGGAAAAAAATATGGCACGATACAATTCACATATACGATGACTGGCTAAACAGGATGGCATTGCATGATTCACGTATATGATGCCTGGCTAAAGAAGATGGCATTGCATAATTCCCATATACTCCCTCCGTTCCTGAATATTTATCTTTTTAGAGATTTCAAATGGACTACCACATACGGATGTATATAGACATATTTTAGAGTGTAGATTCACTCATTTTGTTCCGTATGTAGTCACTTGTTGAAATCTCTAAAACGACAAATATTTAGGAATGGTGGGAGTATGATATAGAAACCAAACAGGTGGCATTCACACAAAGCAAATCTAAACTAAGTCGATGACATATAAGATGTATAATGTAAGCAATGCAAGGCGCCATATGCATGATATGACCAACATCAAGATGCCGAGTTAGAGCAAACACCTCGGTGAGTAAGCAAAGCGTGGTCGGCTCCTTCTGAATCTCCATCTGAACAGTTATCTTCCTCTGGAATACAATTTGGAAATGCAGGAGAGGGGGGGGGTGGCACTTCGCCCACCATGGAGCGGCATCTGCATGACATTATATTCGCACGCAACGGTCTTCTCTTTTTCTCTACATGTTCAGTATGATTGTGTACAATATCTGACATGCATAATAAAAAAATAGTTAGATTTTGTAAGGTATAAGGGGTGCATGCAAAAATCAAGACTGATGGTAGCAAACGAGTGGATGGATCCAAAACTAATGATAGCAGGTAGATTATAGCTTTAGTTTAAAAAGATATACAATGGATCATCTATTGTTTGTTGCCCACCCAACATGAACCACATCGAAGACCCCAGATGAACCAGATAGTAGACAGATACTATTCGTTGTTGGCTCGATATGAGACCCATGGGAAATTCAAAACTCAAGATTGAATGATAAAGTAGTGTAATAATAACCGATGTATAACGTAAGCAAACACGAAGATCGTGACCTCTCTTCGAACTGTAGTCCTTAGGTTCATCTCGTCGATCGATGATGGTAATGTAGTTAGGCGTGGCTGCAAGAACGGGGAAGATGATCTCGAGGCGTTGAAAGAAAGTCTGCAGGGGGATCTCTGCTGCGATGAACGCTTCATCGATGGTGCACCTCGGTGGGGTGGATAATGACACGGCAGGAGCAGGACATAACACACAGAGTTTTCTTTTACGCAAATCTGAAAATGAAGTAAATCTGTAAGGGCTCCTTAGAATTGGAGGATTCTATAAATGCAGGGACAGGAAAAACACAGGAATAGGATAGGAATGCACGTGCAAAACATAGCATTTGGAAACATAGGATTTTAGTCAACCTGGGTGTTTGGCTCACATGAATTGGAAGAACAGAGGAATGGATAAACAAAGTGATGCGACGAGTGTACAACCTCTTTGGCATAGCCTTGTGGACCTCAGCATCATTGGGTTGGACGTGGAGGATGGTGATGATGCTGGTGTGACTGTCGGAGGCGGGGAAGAAGATCCGAGGCCTCTAGAAACGACGCCGAGGGTACTGCTCCACTGTGATGGACGGTTCCGTTGTTGGAGCAGCTCCGCTAATGTGTACGGCGACGAGGCTGAAGCATGACAAGACAGACAACGTTAATCTAAAGTGGGACCCTAATATCATCTACAATAGATGATGTAAAATACATCACCAAAAAGTGCTAGATGTAAAACGCATCAGCCACGCCACGGCCGCTCCGACAGATGCTGTAAGTACTGTTCACTCTGAACTTAACTGAAGAAAATGAACTTCACAGTCGAAACTGAATTTTACTGTCGAAACTGATTGAACTAGTAACATGGCATTGCAATAGATGTTTAGGGCGTTCGAGCACTAGTAGCAGAGAAGCAGTGATCTAAATCAGCAGACGCCGAAAGGTGGAACGCACTAGTAGAGAGCAAGTCGTGCAAGAGCACCATGAAGCGAAAGTGCTAAAGCAGCAACTCCTCAGAGCTGCCGGAGGTCGTGGCAAAGAAGCAGCGGCAGGCAAGCGAGAGCAAGAGCAGAGCAAAGACGAACGAAAGCAGGAGCAGCGGCAGCGGCGATGTAAAGAACAGAGCCGCAACACGAGCGAGAGCCGGAGCAGCTGCAGCTAGTGCCGTTGTGGAAGTCGCCGTCGAGGAAGCAACGACATGGGGGAGAGACGCCGTGGATGATGTGGCCGGCGACGGCGCCGTCGATGGAGACGCCATGTCTGCTCGGTATCAATCACCGGCAGCCCCGTGAGATCGAATAAAAGATAAAATGCAGCGGTGGGTGCAGAACCTCCTTGGTGGCGCTGAGTTGGCCTCGGCTTCATCGGAGGAATTGGTGAGGGTGCTGCGGTTCTGGTGGGGCAGGTCAAGACGGCGCTGTGGGGATTGAGGTGGCGTGATAGACGAGGCGAACATCGGGGCAGCTCCTTGGAGGTGGAGGACGGGGCGGCTGATCCGGCGGGACGACGAGATCGACAACGGATCCTCATCCGGTGCGGTGGATGAGGGACGGCGAGCTGTTGTGGTGGACGATGTAGTAGGGGAAGAGTCTCCAGCTGGGTGGCGGTCGGGAGGCCGACGGAGGAGCGTGGGGTTTCGCGGGTTTTGGCGGCCTCGGTGTACGAATGGGGGGGAGGCGAAGGGGGAGGGGGAGCCAAGCTTAGGGATGCACTTGTCCGAAATGTAGGGTTAGTTACCAGCGTACCCCCACCGGTTTTGACACCGCGACGTGGAGCTTCATTTCCGGCTGAGGGTTAGAAGGGGGATTTCGCGTGTCTGGGCTGCGGGAGCGATTTCGGATGAGGAGGGAGTTATCTCGCGCGTCCAAATTTCGGGATAACAAGGCACGGCGCGGGTTGAAGAAGCGGGAGTTTCAAAGCAGGTGAGACAAAAGATACTCGAGCTTGAAAATTTCGGGATAACAAGGTGCGGATTCCTTGTTCGGCAGAACAAACTTAACGTGTAAAAAAACAATTCATACTAGACACAAGAGAGTCATGTCCCCTTTTACTATATTTCTATAGATGCCACTGAAAAAACTACAAGAAAAATGTACAAAAAATCGGGAGAACAAGATTACCCTGCACATTACCAAATCGATTCGCACTTCCCTCAACAACAACAAAAAACAAATCAATTCCCACCAAAGAAAGAGTAATGTCCCTTTTTATATGATTACAGATGCCATGATCTCGAATTTCAATTTTTGATTCCACGTTATGTTGAATTCGAATATATCATTAGGTGACCTTGCGGTTTATAATTGATGTAGTCGTACATTTTGATCTTCCATCATATATGAACATTTTACTCCACCATGTGAACATATATATTGTCGTCTACCATATGGACTAAATTTGAATCAATTTTCCTTATTTGAATACGACTGTTGTCAAGTTATACAATAATATAAATATTATCTTGATAACAAAAAGACATGCATATAGCAGTAATCATATTTCACTATGAACTACATATACCATACGCTCTCAAATTCAAATATTTGCATCCATTTTATGTTGAATTCAAATCATAGTACATTATTGGTCTAGGTAGCGAGATGTTCGGGATAATCTAAACCCTGTTTTCGTACGTATAATTTTTGGCTGAATTGGGACAAGTTTTGGTATAAGCCTCTTGCAAAACCGGAGATTCTCTCAACGAGCCTCGTTGTTCCAAGAGGGAACGTGTCACCTTTACATGTAAACGATATACGCTGCCTCCCCCCTGATTTTATTTACAGAGGCAACATAGAACTATATGAGTGCCCTCTTAAATTTTGGAATTATTTCGGGTTTATTTGGCCTTTTTATACATTAATTGAGTTTCTGGACTTTTAATGTGGATAATCTAAATATGAATTGCATGCACATGCACCGGTGCACCAAAGTGGGTTGAAAAATTACATGTGTGTCCTTGGTTGAATTTCTAGGTCCCATGGAAGAAATGAGAATGAAATTCAAACATCTGGGTGTCATGACTCTGCCGAGAACATCTAGAAACTTTGATTTTATATCCATGTAAATCCAAAAATCGGCTGGAAATCATGAAACTTGGCATGGTGTCATGTCATGGAACTTACATGTTGTGGTAAAAAATTGGGCCGATTTGGAAGCTCGTGGTTCTAAGAGGGAACGTGCCACCTTTGAGTGTGAAACGATATACGCTGCCCCTCCCTTGAGTTTCTTAACAAAGGCAACATAGAACTACATTAGTGCCATCTTAAATTTTGGAATTATTCCGGGTTCGTTTGTCATTTTTATACATTAATTGAGTTTCTGGTCATTTAATGTGCATAAGTCAAATTTGAACTACAAGCACATGCTCTCGTGCACCAAAGTTGGTTGAAAAATCACATTTGTGTCCTCGGGTGAATTTCTAGGTCCCATGCAAGAAATGAGAATAAAATTAAAACATCTGGGCATCGTGGCTCGGCCGAGAACATTGAGAAACTTGGTTTAAAAATTCTTGTAAATCCAAAACACGTCTGAAAATCATGAAACTTGGCATGGATGTCATGTCATGGTACTACCATGTTGTGGTAAAAAAATTGGCCGAATAGGAACAAGTTTTGGTATAAGCTTCTTGCAAACCGAAGCTTCTCTCAAGAAGGCTCGTGGTTACGAGAGGAACGTGCCACCTTTGAGTGCGAAACGATATATGTTGTCCCCCTTGAGTTTATTTACAAAGGCAACATAGAACTACGTGAGTGCCCTGTTAAATTTTGGAATTATTCCGGCTTTGTTTGGCCTTATTTACACATTAATTGAGTTTTTGGTCATTTAATGTGCATAATTCAAATTTTAACTACAAGCACATGCTCCCGTGCACCAAAGTTGGTTGAAAAATCACATTTGTGTCCTCTGGTGAATTTCTACTAGGTCCCATGCAAAAAATGAGAATAAGATTCAAACATCTATCCATCATGGCTCGGTCGAGAACATTGAGAAACTTGGTTTTAAAATCATGAAACTTGGCATGGTGTCATGTCATGGTAGTACCATGCCGTGGTAAAAAAAATTGGCCGAATAGGAACAAATTTTGGTATAAGCTTCTTGCAAATCAGAGCTTCTCACAAGAAGGCTCGTGGTTCTAGGAGGGAACGTGTCACCTTTGTGTGCATAATTAAAATTTTAAATACAAGCACATGTTCCAAAGGCACCAAAGTTGGTTGAAAAATCACATGTGTGTCCTCGGGTAAATTTCTTGGTTCCATGCAAGAAATGGGAATGAAATTCAAAATTCTGGGCGTCGTGGCTGGGTTGGAACATTGAGAAACTTAGTTTTTTAATTCCTGTAAATCTGAAACATGCATGAAAATAATGAAAGCTGGGCTTGGTGCCATGACATGGCACCAACATGTCAATGGTAAATTTGCAGTCCGATTTGCGAAGGCACACACATTAACAATCAACAAAGTCATTTTGGAACAAGTGCTTTGTCACGTTACAATCGGAAACACAAGTATTATTGAAACCATGGGCGTTCTACTTACTAGTACCATTTACGTGCCGCCACGCATCCCTATTTTTTATTAGCTAGGAGGCGCCGTGCAGGGTAGCTATTTGAGTACGAGAGGCGTGCGATCAGGCCCCTGCGCGTGCTTATCGGGAGGAGAGCCCTTTGACCTCCATCTGTCGTCCACCTCTCTCCCAAGGTCTCCATTAATGGCGCCCGAGCCTCTCTTTAATAGCGTGGCTATGTCTCACTCGACTGAGATTTAAGAGAGAAAAAAGAAAATATGAAAGCACGGATCTTGATGTAAGATCCGATGGACCTATATAGCATCTACTGCGACTTATAGCAAGACCGATGAATATATAAGGATGATTAAAATTTTTTTGATCAAAGAAGGGCTTGCCCCTTCCGATTTTTATTACTGAAAACCACCACAATTCACAAGAAGTTTAGCACAACTCCAGCCTAACACGAAGGACTAAAAGCTACCAGATTGAAATCGCAACATCCCAAGAGGCCAACAAAGGCCAAACATCCACGCTAGAACCCAACATTTCACAACCGATGACACAATCCACATCCTAAACCGATTATTACATCAAAAGAAACCAGGAAACTGAAGGAAGCCCAGCAACAACTAGAAGAACAGCAACGCCAGGGTCGCCACAACAAGAGTTTTCTTCATTCCAGCCTCGCAACATTGATCTTCCATAGAAATATAAGGACGATTAATTGTCTTACATAATTAGAAAGATAATTAAAAAAGCCACATGCGGCTACGCCCGAAATACACAAGGGCAAAAGAAGAAGGAAGACAAGGATTTGGCTCGCTGATCTCTACTTTCTTGATGCATTGCTGCAGGCCGTGGGAACTAGTCTCTGCGGCGAGCGGCGATGAGCTCTTTCGTGTCGTCAAGACGCTGCTTGTGAACATCCACGAATTCCTCCACCAGCCTTTGGCGCTCGTTGCAGAGCATGTCATTCTCGTCCATAAGTTTCTTGACGATGACGCTGGTCCTCTTCAACAAGGACTGGTCTCCTCCTGCTGGTCTGCACTTCAGACGATCTTCTCCCTCAGCAGGTCGCACTCGGCCCGGAGCCTCTCATTGCCCTCCCTTAGTTGCCGGATGACGCTGGTATCCTGTTCAAACGAGGCTTTCACGTCATCCTGCAACCTCGCCCAGCCAGAGATCTGATCCATCTGGCTATGGACGATCGCATACATGCGCCTGTAACAGGCGTCGCCTGCCCGTGAGAAAATTTCCCAGGCCGCCGCGGCACGTCGGGACATCTCTGCTGCATTCGTGGTGCGGCAGGACATCTCTGCTGCTTCTGCGGCGCGACTGGACCAGTCTGCTGCATCGACGGCGCGACGGGACCTCCGTGCTACTTTAGCGGCGCAGCGGGACCTCTGTGCTGCTACTTCCGCACGGCGGGACATGTCGGCTGCTCTCGCAGCGAGGCGAGACACCTCTCGTGCTTCCGCTTCCATGCTCGCCTCTCCCTGGTGGCAATCTCTCGATCCAGAACTCACGCCGGCCATGGCAGACGCAAGGGAAGGATGCTGAATGACTTGTTTGTTTTTGTGGATGAGGAGTTGAGGAGGAATGTGCAGTCATCTTGGCATACTAGTATTTATAACCGAGTACTAATACGCTCCTAAGTGGGAAACCGTTTAGGTTGTGATCGGTGTGGACAGGTTTGGGATTCAATATAGCATGGTACTAATACGCTCCTAAGTGGGAAACCGTTTAGGTTGTGATCGGTGTGAACAGGTTTGTAATTCAATATAGCATGGAGTAATTTGGAATGTGACGAGATGCAAGCTACTTTATGCATGCATGCATTGCAATTAATGCATTGATAAACATAATATTTTGAGAAAAACAAGAACATTAATTAGGTTCTTTTGCAAACTACAAAAAATATTCCACCACTCGTATACATGCTGTACGTGCAATAACTGGCGCCGTCGTATACATATCTTACGGTTAATGGGGCGTTCGACAGGGATAGCCACGTGGCGAGCTCTAGGCTAGTCCTTTTTTCAGACGCATTAAACCTATCTTTCGGGACTTCTCGTACGGACCATCGTGCCACCCAAAACTTGTACTCTGAGTTTAGTAGTACGTTATACAGGAAGAGAAGAGGTGCACGCACGCACTCATCCTCTCACACACGCGTCTATTTTTTCTCGAAAGGAGGATGATGACCCCCGGCCTCTGCATCTGGGAGTCACACACGCATCTGTAGCTATGAATTGTAGTGTTCTCAACCATCCGATTGGCTCTATCATGGATGTACCTATATACTAAAACATGCCTAGATACATCTATATTTTGAAAAATGGAAGGCATGTATTGTGGAACGGAGGGAGTGCTTGGCATCAAAATGGATAAAAAGGAACGTATCTAGAACTAAAATACGTCTACATACATCTCCTTTTATCCATTTTGATGACAAGTAGTACTTCTTACCCAAAGGAACTTTATATCGAACAGACACAAAATATCTGTTCGACTGTTGGAAATTACTGATCTGATATCGAAGTAATTGCTGCATCGCCACCAAAACCCACCATTTCTTAAGCTAAAGTAGACCAAGGTAATCCCTATATTAGCATATTACTAAGACAAACATAAGGCACTGTAGAAAAATTTAGGACATGAGCTTGTCAATCTGAATTTGGAGGGACACAAGCTTAGCCCCGGCCAGCAGCTTGGGCGGAACTATCAAGAAGGTCAGCTCCTGCACGTCGATGTCGCCGGGATCCTTGCTGCTTGTCACCTCCATTTCCACCTTGACGGTGTGGTCGTGCCTTTGTGCTCCCCCGGCGGGCCGTTCGCCCACATCTTGGCCATGTAGTGCGGCAGTGGGGACGCCCCCGCTTTGATGCAGACGACCGACACGGCGATAGGCGCGCCGATGTCAAGCACGTCGCCGACCAAGAAAAATGCGTGGCGGTCCTCCTCCACGAACAGCAAGAGCCGTGGCTCCGACAGTGGCACTTGCAGATGGAGCACCTTGCCGTACTGGATCCTGTGCACGGGCATGGGATGCGCGGTGCAGATGTGGTGGTAGAGCGCCGGCCGCGGGCCTTCGTAGCCGCAGACGGGCACGGGCATTTGCGAGGCGCGGCGACACACGCCCGGTGATTGGCGAGCTTGTGGTAAGTGACGTAGAGCCCACAGCCTTCGTGCGGGCACTCCACCCTCACCGACAAAACGACGGAGTCCACCACCGTGTTCCGCACGTCAAAGCCACCGCTGCGCTCGCACTTCTGGCACTGCCGCTGGTTCCCGGGGTGCTTGACGCGGCAGTCTGCGCAGGCCAGGTGCTCTCCCTTGCACTGCAGAAATCAATCGAACAACACATCAATCAAGAAACCTGCACCTTGCTCGGTTAAGTCTCTGTGTTTCTGTGTCATCCCTGGATCGGTAATGCTGACACACACAGTACTCGAAGGATTTATTACAGAGTAGCAATCACACACTTATTACATCGAATGTCTCAAAAGAGAACTTATTACAATAATATGGCTTAAGGCCATCTAATGCGATAACAGCGGAAGGCTTGGAAGATAAAGTGAGTCCATCAACTCCAACGGCATAACTGAGCTGCACGGCAACGACCTACAATACTTACTCCTCGTCTGAAAAGTCTGCAACATAATACGTTGCAGCCCGAGAACGGGTCAGCACATGGAATATGCTGTCTATGTAACACATAGAGTAATGAAAGAATAGGCTATACTACATGCATATATGGCTGGTGGAAAGCTCTATGGTTACAGTTTTGCGAAAAGCCAATTTTTCCCTACATCAAAGGAATAAATTTAATTTAACTATCATGGTGGTTGAAACATCATTGAGAAGGTACCCCAACTCGAGATGATCCTAATTAAGGTAATTAACAACCCAGCAAATTTAGTTAAGAGTGTTGAGATACATGTGAATACTCAAGTACTAGATACTCAGAATCGTCCATAACCGGGGACACGGCTAACCATGATTAGTTTGTACACTCTGCAGAGGTTTGCGCACTTTTCCCCACAAGACTCGATCGCCTCCGTTGGTTTCTCGCACTGCATGGTGTTTGAGAGACGGATGACCGAGACACGGTCTTCGTAAACATTAACTCTCTACTCGGATAGATCATACCAAACCTATAAAACCCACTACCACCTGATCTACCTCTTCGAGAGCTTCACGTAACTTATTCAACTATGCTAGAGCCCATAATAGCTTGTGGCTGCACACGGAAGTTTCTAGCATGAATAATCTCGATTCCCTTTGAGCCTGGGTGGCGGTCCATAGGAAGATCACCACGAATACCCGGGATTTCCAAGAAAAGCAGACAACCTTTGGGTTCCCCAGTGCCTCAATCCACCAGGATGTGTATTTAAGTTGCCACCTTAAAGTAAACCATTAATTAATAATCTCACATCTGTCGTGAATATCTCTCAAACCCAAACCACGTCTCTGAGCATAGCATGGCAATATAAGCATAACGTAGAAGTAACTCCCAAGGGTTTGAAAGTAACAGGCAATAGGTTCCTACCTCATCATCTACTTCCCAACCCACAAATTAATGACATCCTAATCATGCAATATTTGAGGGTTGAAACTAATGCATAAAAACCGGTAGGAAAAGATATGATCAAGCGTTACTTGCCTTTGCCGATGATCCGTGAATCCTAGAGACTCGTAGTAACACGCTTCAGACCGGAATTCTATCGCAAGCAAACAACGCATACATAAGTAAACAAGCAAAGATGCACAAACGAAACTTCAACTGAACAGGTTGACAGGAGAGTTCAACTTAAGAACTCCGGTTTGCAAAAATAATCAAACCAAATGGAACAACAAAACTCAAACGGCGAGAAAAACAAGGTCCATTTACTAATCTGAACTAGGGTCAAATTTTACAGGGATTAAATCTGGTTTAAGTAGATTATTCGGAAAGAGGGTTTCGATACGAAACTCCAGGCGCTTGAATCGCCTGATTCCGATAAACGAGCGAAAAGATAAACAGGTTTGAAAATTTGATCAGAAATCGCGATCAGAATAACCGCGGAATAATTCCAATAAAAGAAAAACGACGAACTGTTAAACGAATGAACGTTCGTTAACAGAACTTAAACAGTGAACACGTTTGTTAAAACGAACGGATGAATGGATGTTCGTTAAATAAATAAACCGACGAAAATAAACCGATCTATATAAAAAAACGATCTAGGGTTTTATAAAAAACCGAAGGGTTAAAAAAAAAACATAATAAACCGGCGGCGGCGGGTCAGTACCTCGGCGAGGCGTCCGGCGAAGCGGGCGGGTCCGGCTGGTCCCGCGAGGGGGCGGGTCTGCGGGCGGCGACGGCGAAGGCGGGCGACGCGCGGAGGGGCGGCGGCGACGCTGGGCGGCTCGGTCCGGCGGGTGGTGGTGGCGGGTGGTGGCGGGTATTTAAAGGCGGGCGGCGGTGGCTTGGGAAGGGGCGGGCGGCGACTTGGGAAGGGGTCGCCGGGGTGGAGTCCGCTCGGACTCCCCTCGGCGTCCGTGCCTCGCCTGCGGTCTTGTGGAGGGAGGCGTGGCCCGGCGCTCGTGGGCGGCTTTGGCTCATTGGGCCCTTGGCCCGATCGGTATGCGATCGTTCCGTTTTTAAACATTCATGAAAGAAAAATTCCTAGAAAAATAAATAAAAATCTAAAAATTCCAAAATAAGTTTTCTCCGCTAAATAGAATATTTAGAACTAGATGAACTTTTCTTGGCCCCTAAAATGCAAATTTTTTAAAGCGTGCAAATTTTTTTCTAGGGCGAATAAAATTCCAAATAAAATCAAATAAAATCCCAAAAATGATTTTAACATTTTTCCTCCGTTATTTCAATTATTTTGGAGAAGTCATATTATCTCCCCTCATTTATTTATTTAAATTGAAATAATTTTCCGGAGAGAAAATCATTAAATTCCAATATCCTCGTCTTTCATTATTTGACAAAATTCAAATATGAAAATTGAAAAATCCCCAACTCTCTCCGAGGGTCCTTGAGTTGCTTAGGATTTTCGAGGATGGTAAACGAGAATGCAAATAAAATATGATATGCAAGAATGACCTATGTATAACATGCCAAATTGAAAATTTGGGATGTTACAAACCTACCCTCTTAAGATGAATCTAAGCCCTCGAGATTCGGGTTGGCTAGAAAATAGGTGCGGATGGTCCTTGCGAATATCCTCTTCTCGCTCCCGGGTGGCTTCTTCCTCGGTGTGGTGGCTCCACTGAACTTTGCAAAACTTGATCACCTTGTTGCGAGTGACTCTGCTATCAAACTCGAGAATCTTTATTGGCTTCTCCTCATAAGTCAGGTTGTTATCCAATTGTATCGCCTCCGAGGGCATCAGTATCCTTTAGTGGTATGTCGGCCATCTCAGCGTGGCACTTCTTGATTGTGACACGTGAAACACGTCATGCACTCGACAATCCTTCGTAACTCCAGCTTGTAGGCAACTTCTCCCATCCGTTCCAAAATACAGTGCGGTCCTACAAATCTTGGGGCTAACTTTCCCTTTACTCCAAAACGTTTCACTCCCCTCGGGGTGATACTCGCATGAATATACTCTGTCTCCAATTTCATAGGTTACTTCCTTGCGTTTAGAATCTACGTAACTCTTACATCTAGACCGAGCAATCTTTAGTCCATCTCGATCGTTTAACCTTCTCCTCGTAGTCTTTGATCAAATCTGGTCCAAACAATGACGGTCTCCAACCTCATCCCACATCAATGGTGTTCTACATCTGCGTCCATACAGAGCTTTGAATGGTGCCATCTTCAAACCGCCCGGGTAGCTGTTGTTGTATGAGAATTCTGCGTCTGGCAAATTGTCATCCCAACTAGATCCATAATCTAAGCGCACGTGCTCTCAACATGTCCTCCAAAATCTGATTGACTCTCTCTCGGTCGGTCCGTCTGCGTGGGTGGAACGCGGTACTAAACTCAATCTGGTACCCAAAGTCTGATGTAGTTGATGCCAAAACTTTGAAGTAAACTATGTTCCTCTATCTCGACACGATACTCCTCGGAACTCCGTGCAAACATACTATCCTGGTCATATATATCTTGGCCAACTTTGCACTTGTATAAGTTGTTTTCACCGGGATGAAATGAGCTACTTTGGTCAAACGATCCACTACTACCCATATTGAATCATATCCCTGCTTTGGTTACGGGTAATCCGGTGATAAAATCCATGCCAAGCTTGTCCCACTTCCATTCGGGTATTGGCATAGGCTGCAACAGTCCTGCTGGCTTTTGATGCTCTGCCTTCACTCTCTGACATACATCGCAAACGGCTACATACCCGGCAATATCCTTCTTCATACCAGCCCACCAGAAACGTTCCTTCAAGTCCAAGTACATCTTGGTGTTTCCGGGGTGAATCGAGTATGGTGAGTCATGGGCCTCTTGAAGTATTAACTTCCTGGTCTCCGAATTGTTGGGCACATAAATCCGATCCTCAAACCACAAGGTATCGTGCTCATCCTCGC
This sequence comes from Aegilops bicornis, assembly GCA_021605145.1. Taxonomy (NCBI): domain Eukaryota; kingdom Viridiplantae; phylum Streptophyta; class Magnoliopsida; order Poales; family Poaceae; genus Aegilops; species Aegilops bicornis. The sequence goes on along the minus strand of CM038675.1, from coordinate 402,449,816 downwards.
GAAAACCTTTGGCTTGTCCTTTGCCCATCTTTTCTTTTATCTCAGCAATCTCTTTATCCTCCTTCTGAGCGTCTCGAATCTTGTCTAACAAGGTCGACTGAACCTCCATTGTTGCAAGAAAACCTCTTGGAACAATCTCCAACTGAAGTTCCATAACATCTTCTGCTAACTCCTTTGACAGTCCTCTACCTTCAAGGATATTGGCATAACTCTTCCGACTCAAAGTGTCTGCTACGACGTTGGCTTTTCCTGGATGATAGTGTAGCTTCATGTCGTAATCTTTTATAAGTTCCATGCATCTCCTCTGTCTGAGGTTTAACTCCTTCTGTGTGAAAATGTACTTTAAACTCTTATGATCCGTGTACACACACAACGGTTTCCCATGAGATAATGTCTCCAGGTCTTTAACGCATGTACTACGGCTGCTAACTCCAAATCATGCGTGGCATAGTTCAACTCATGAGGCTTCAGTTGTCGTGAGGCATACGAGACAACTTTTCCCTCCTGCATAAGAACACATCCAATTCCCAAGCGAGAGGCATCACAATACACTTGAAACTCCTTATGTATATCTGGCAATGTCAGCACTAGGGTTGTAGTCAACCGTTTCTTCAACTCTTGGAAACTTGTCTCACAATCCTCATCCATCTGAACTTAGTATCCTTCTTTAGCAATTCTGTCATTGGTTTAGCAATCTTGGAAAAATTCTCAATGAATCTCCGATAATATCCTGCCACCAAGGAAATGCGAATCTCGTGGTGAAGTGGGTGCCAACCATTCAAAGGATCGACTGAATTTTACTAGGATCTACTGCTATACCTTCTCCTGATATAACATGCCCAAGAAATCCAACTTCCTTTAACCAAAATTCGCACTTGCTGAATTTGGCGTATAACTGGTGTTCCCTGAGTTTCTCAAGAACCAAACGTAGGTGTTCTGCGTGCTCCTCTTCGTTCTTCGAGTAAACCATAATATCATCGATAAACACCACAACAAGCTTGTCCAGATATTCCATGAACACTTTGTTCATCATACTCATGAAATAGGCAGGGGTGTTAGTCAGTCCAAACGACATGACCGTATACTCGTATAATCCATATCGTGTGGTGAATGCTGTCTTGGGTATATCCTTCTCTCGGATCTTCAACTGATGGTATCCTGATTGTAGATCAATCTTAGAAAACACCTTAGCTCCTTGCAACTGATCAAATAGATCATTAATCATCGGTAAGGGATACTTGTTCTTTATCGTTACTTCATTCGTAGCTCGGTAATCAACAACCATCCTTAGGGATTTATCCTCCTTCTCCACCAAAAGTCTTTGGAGCTCCCCAAGGTGATGAACTTCTACGAATGTAACCTTTCTCCCACACCTCCTTGATCTGCTTCTTAAATTCCCCCAGATCATTTGCGGGCATCCGATAGGGTCTCATTGATATTGGCCCTGGACCTGGTATTCGTTATATCAAAAACTCGATGTCTCGATCCGGTGGCATGCCTGCTAACTCTTCCGGAAAAACATCCGGGTAATCCTTCACTCTGTGTACTTCTTCTTGTACAACTCCGTGAGGGTATTCACTTGGCTCCTCCTAGGCACATGCCTAGATACATACTTAATCCTTTTCCCTCTGGGGTGGTGAGATAGATTGACTTGCTAGCACAGTCGATACTTCCTCCAAACTTCGACATCCAATCCATACCTAATATCACATCCAATCCTTGCGACTCCAAGATAATTAGGTCATACGGAAAAACATGTGTTCCAATGATTAGGGGTAACTGGGTGCACCATCTGCTAGCCATATACTCTGCGCCAAAGTAGCTCACTAAAAGAGGGGTCCTAAGGGTCTGGGTTGGTAACTTAAACTTATCCACAAATCCCCTTGATATGTATGAATGCGATGCACCAGTATCGAAAAGAACAATAGCGGTAAATGACTGAACCAAAAACTTACCTATTACCGCATCTGGCTGCTCTTCAACTTAATCCACGTTAACGTGGTTCACTTGTCCTTTGTTCAATGGATTGGGCTTCTTCCCAGCGCTCCCATTTCCGTTTCCATTCTTTCCTTCAGGGCAGTCATTGGCATAGTGCCCTGTCTTCCCGCACTTAAAGCAAATAACTTGGCTCAGGTCTCTCTTAGTGGGTGTAGCTGGGTTAGAGCGATTCTGATTATTGTTGGCTGCATTTCCATTCCCATTCTTCGCACCATTATGTGTTCCTCCTCCAGTATGGTTATGTACTCCATGGTTATGAACTAGTCCTCCCGAGTTCGGGGTTAGGCGAGGTTTCTGGTGAGCTCCTGAGTTATACTTCCCTTGTCCATACTTCCTCTTACGACTCAATTTGCTGCTGCTTTCCTTCAATCATTAGGGCCTTATCTACCAACTCCTGGTAGTTGTTGAAAGTTGCCACCATCAGCTGCATACTCATCTCATCATTCAGTCCTTCCATAAACTTCTCTTGCTTCGCGGCATCCGTGGCCACATCATCAGGGGCATAGCGCGATAACTTGCTAAACTCATCCACGTACTGGGCCATAGTACGGTTCCCCTGGCGTAAGTTGCGGAACTCACACTTCTTTATCTGCATGGCTCCAGTTGAAACATGGGCCGTGCGAAAAGCTTGTTGGAACTGGTCCCAAGTGACATTGGCTATAGGAAAAGTAGCCGTGTAATTCTCCCACCATGCGGCTGCTGGTCCATCCAATTGATGTGCGGCAAAGCGCACTCTCTCAAAGATCCGTGCATCCTGCGGTGGTTAACTCCTTCCAATACGGTGTAACCGGTCATACGCAACTATTGGCTCGGTGCTCTTTGGAAAACACCGCGGTTGTAACCTCGTAAAACGGGCTAAATTGTCCACCTTTGGTGGCGGGTTGTTGTTGTTGTTGTTGTTGTTGTTGGCATTGCCTGGTTCTCGAACTAGCAATTGCATCAAGGCATTCTTCGGTTGGATCAATTGAGTGAGCTCCGTGGGAAAGCAAAACCGGGTCACGTCTCGGAGGCATCCGAGGGTTTAGAGGGGAGAGATTAGAAATGGAAAGATGTCTAGTGAGAAAACACTACCCATATGCACATGAGGCAAAACACACATTCATTCAATCAAGCAAGCAAGGGCATACAAAGCGATCTATGACTATCGACACGTGCTCAACTACTACTAGTTACATGGGGAAAATACTACTAATATTTGGTGGTCATCTAGAAATTTTGATCGGTGGAAGACTCCATGATGTCTGCTCCAGCTTCGTCTTCATAGTCATCATCACTTGGATCTGAGTCGGTGTCGTCGATGATGATGTAGTTGTCTGGACAAGCGGGATCTTCTTCCTCTTCTTGCTCTTCTTCCTTGGGTGCTGGTCCTCCCATGAAAACTCCAATCTTCTTGACTAGGTCGTCGTTCTTCTCCAGTAGTATTTTGATTCCTTCCTCATATCCATCGCGTGTAGACTTGAGTTCTTCCTCCAATTCGATGATCTTAGTTTTCGCCTTCTTCGAATCTAGCATGTCTGTGCACATCTGGTTCTCATGACGTCGAATGTGCTGGTTGAGCTCCTGGATGTAAGCTGCAATGGATCTATCCTTCTTGGTGCTAATTACTTCCCATTGCTCGTCTCGGCGCCCACATATTTGGTATATGGTGTCTTTAAGTTCCTCGTTGCAGACTTCTCCGATGCGTCCCATGGTAATGTGAGCTGCCATACTCTTTCCCAAACTCCATGTTGGTGCATTGAAAACACATACTATGGGCTCCGTGCTTGGTGCAAACGTCCTTCCGGGAACTAGGGCTTGAATCTTCCAGCATTCTTCTTATGGTAAGGTGGCGTTATGCGTCCGGTGAAGCTTGGTATTCCAATATTCAGGTACCTAGTGACTTCCTTCGTGACGTCCAAAGGTGTGTCTTCATCCGGTTGGGCAAACTTGTACTTCATCTCCGTCATCCTAAAGAGTGGAAAAATGGAGAGAGGTCGAAATGAGTAGAGAGGAGTGACCTATGGTTTATCTTAGTGGTCGTGTCCTACACTCGTGTGCTCGATACCATCTTGTAGCGACCCGACCTCGAGATGGTCAAGTCTTCGTGTTTCTGTGTCATCCCTGGATCGGTAATGCTGACACACACAATACTCGAAGGATTTATAACAGAGTAGCAATCACACACTTATTACATCGAATGTCTCAAAAGAGAACTTATTACAATAATATGGCTGAAGGCCATCTAATGCGATAACAAGGGAAGGCTTGGAAGATAAAGTGAGTCCATCAACTCCAACGGCATAAGTGAGCTGCACGGCAGCGACCTACAATCCTTACTCCTCGTCAAAAGTCTGCAACATAATACGTTGCAGCCCGAGAACGGGTCAAGACATGGAATATGCGGCAATGTAACACATAGAGTAATGAAAGAATAGGCTATACTACATGCATATATGGCTGGTGGAAAGCTCTATGGTTACAGTTTTCTTGAAAAGCCAATTTTTCCCTACATCAAAGGAATAAATTTAATGTAACTATCATGGTGGTTGAAACATCATTGAGAAGGTACCCCCAACTCAGATGATCCCAATTAAGGTAATTAACAACCCAACAAATTTAGTTAAGAGTGTTGAGATACATGTGAATACTCAGGTACTAGATACTCAGAATCGTCCATAACCGGGAGCTAACCATGATTAGTTTGTACACTCTGCAGAGGTTTGCGCACTTTTCCCCACAAGACTCGATCGCCTCCGTTGGTTTCTCGCCGCATGGTGTTTGAGAGACGGATGACCGAGACACGATCTTTCGTAAACATTAACTCTCTACTCCGGATAGATCATACCAAACCTATAAAACCCACTACCTTTGATCTACCTCTTCGAGGGCTTCACGTAACTTACTCAACTATGCTAGAGCCCATAATAGCTTGTGGCTGCACACGGAAGTTTCTAGCATGAATTATCTCAGTTCCCTTTGAGCCTGGGTGGCGGTCCATAAGAAGATCACACGGATACCCCGGGATTTCCAAGAAAATAGACAACACCGGGTTCCCCAGGTGCCTCAATCCACCCAGATGTGTATTTAAGTTGCCACCTTAAAGTAAACCATTAATTAATAATCTCACATCTGTCGTGAATATCTCTCAAACCCAAACCACGTATACGAGCATAGCATGTCAATATAAGCATAACGTAGAAGTAACTCCCAAGGGTTTGAAAGTAACAGGGCAATAGGTTCCTACCTCATCATCTACTTCCCAACCCACAAATTAATGACATCCTAATAATGCAATGTTTGAGGGTTGAAACTAATGCATAAAAACTGGGTAGGAAAAGATATGATCAAGTGTTACTTGCCTTGCTGACGATCCGTGAATCCTAGAGACTCGTAGTAACACGCTTCGCACTCCGGGAATTCTATCACAAGCAAACAACGCATACATAAGTAAACAAGCAAAGATGCACAAACGAAACTTCAACTGAAGAGGTTGACCGGAGAGTTCAACTTAGGAACTCCGGTTTGCAAAAAGAATCAAACCAAATGGAACAACGAAACTCAAACGGCGAGAAAAACAAGGTCCGTTTACTAATCTGTACTAGGGTCAAATTTTACAGGGATAAAAACTGGTTTAAGTTGATTATTCAGAAAGAGGGTTTCGATATGAAACTCCAGGCGCTTGAATCGCCTGATTCCGATAAGCAATGAAAAGATAAACATGTTTGAAAATTTGATCGTAAATCGCGATCGTAATAACCGCGGAATAATTCCAATAAAAGAAAAAGCGACGAAATGTTAAAGCGAGCGAGCGTTCGTTAACAGAACAAACAGTGAACGCGTTCGTTAAAACGAACGGATGAACGGATGTTCGTTAAATAAATAAACCGGCGAAAATAAACCGATCTATATAAAAAAGCGATCTAGGGTTTTATAAAAACCGAAGGGTTTTAAAACATAATAAACCGGGCGGGCGGGGTCGGGTACTCTGGGCGAGGCGCTGGTCTGGCGAAGCGGGCGTTCGCGGGTCCGGGCGAGGGGCGGGTCGGCGAGGGGCGGCGGCGACGGGCGAAGGCGGCGGCGACGGCGCTGGGGAGGGGCGGCGGCGACAAATGGGCTCCATGTGGCTCGGGCGGCTCAGGCTCGGGCGGGTGGTGGTGGCGGTGGTGGTGGCGGGTGGTGGCGGCGGTATTTAAAGGGGCGGGGCGACGGTGGCTTGGGAAGGGCGGGCGGCGCGACTTGGGGAAGGGGTCGCCGGGGTGGAGTCCGCTCGGACTCCTCGGCGTCCGTGCACCTCGACGGCGGCGCCGGAGGAGGCGGCGGCGGCGCCAGGTCGGCTGGCTCGGTGGGCCCTTGGCCCCCAAGCTGAGTTCGTTCCTGCTTTTAAACATTCCATGAAAGAAAAATTCCTAGAAAAATAAATAAAAATCTAAAAATTCCAAAATAAGTTTTCTCCGTCTAAATAGAATATTTAGAACTAGATGAACTTTTCTTGGCCCCTAAAACGCAATTTTTTAAAGCTTGCTATTTTTTTTTCTAGGGCGAATAAAATTCCAAATAAAATCAAATAAAATCCCAAAAATGATTTTAACATTTTCCTCCGTTATTTCAACTATTTTGGAGAAGTCATATTATCTCCCCTCATTTATTTATTTAAATTGAAATAATTTTCCGGAGAGAAAATAATTAAAATCCAATATCCTCATCTTTCATTATTTGACAAAATTCAAATATGAAAATTGAAAAATCCCCAACTCTCTCCGAGGGTCCTTGAGTTGCTTAGGATTTTAGAGGATGGTAAACGAGAATGCAAATAAAATATGATATGCAAGAATGACCTATGTATAACATGCCAAATTGAAAATTTGGGATGTTACAACGGACGAGGTGTATTCGAACCTCATACACTGGAGGCGTCAAGGGGCGGAGGCACAAGGGGCAGTGGAGCACGGTGAGGTCCATCGAGACCTTAGAGAGCTCCATCGTCGGGTCCAGATTCGGGTTCTGCATGATCTCGCCCTCCTCGTGCACAACCATCTCTCGACTTGGGCCGGGGTATTACAAAGCTTTACCGTCACAGATTTTATAGTACTACTTCAAGGTGCATTAAATCAACACATGCAAGTAGTATCAAAAGAAGAGTCACGGCATGCATGCATGCGTTGTAATTAATGCATCGGTAAACGCAAGTTATTGAAATACTCCCTCCTTTCCGGTTTAGGGCATCTCCAAAAGTTGTAAGATAGGTGTTGGTAAATTTTCCACCTAGGACATAATGATGATGTGGCATGTATTAAATGTGGAGAGAGAGCAAAGTTGTATGTAGATTAACCAACACCCTTTGCACAAGCTCCAAGGTGAAATAGAGAGCAACCACATTTATTTTCTCACCATCTATTGGATAGCTTACATACAATCCATCGGAGTAGTTGTATGATAGCTTGTTGGTTGATGACATGGGCATTTTACCAACAAGACTAACATACAACCTGTTGAAGATGGCCTTATAGGGCTTATCTCAAAATTTCAGTTTTTCCATTTTATAAGGCTCAATTTGGTTGTTCCCCATCACATGTTCAGATTCCAAGGTGCATTAAATCATTGCATGCAAGTATTAAGAGAAAATTGACCAATGCATGTAATTTATGCATGCATTGCAATTAATGCATTGATAAACATACTTTTTTGAGAAAAACAAGACCACTAATTGGGTGCTTTTGCAAACGAGTACAAAAAATATTCCACCACTCACCATCTACAGTACCTTGGTTGGTGAGATTTTTGAATTGAGCCTTATAAACCGGAAAGGAGGGAGATTTTTGAATTTACCAATGCATGTAATTTATGCATGCATGCGTTGTAATTAATGATTCGGTAAACGCAAATTATTGAAATATATCGAGTGCAGTGCTTTGATGTGTCGCGTCAACTCGTACATCAATGAGAAGTTTGATTATCCTCTCCCTCGCGGATTTAATTGCACCTGCCTTTGGCTATATGACAGGTTGGCCACACACCTGTCGGTCCCACCTGTCATACACGCATAGGCAGGAGCATCCCTCCCTCACCCATGAGTGTGGTGGCTGGCAAGACTAGGAGAAGCTTTCGCTACACGATCTGCCTCCCAGACGCGGTGGACATGCAGCAGTTCAATCAGTGTCAGATGGCTAGAAGCGTACTGTAGCACTCGTCCAGTGCAGTAGTACTCCATCATTGTTCGACTTCCCGAAGAGGCGAAGAGCCAAGCGCAGCCCGGACGCTCGTGTGGCAGTTTCATGTGTAGAGTAGTCTAGGATAGCGTGTACCGTGCCTGTAAGCTTAAAATCGTTGGGTCGGCTCCATGCTATGTGGCCGTCTCGAAGTTAAAAAAAAATTAAAATAGTATTCTGGCCCTACCTGCCACCCTGGTGATTGTAGTTTGCACGCTCATCTAGTCAAGACAGGAATATATATTTTAATTTGTTTTTTTCGAAAAGGGGGGACTCCCCGGCCTCTGCATCAGAACGATGCATACGGCCACATATATTTTAATTTGTGGTGGGTAAATGTTAGAGGTTGCAGCAAATATATTGTACACTACGGGTCTTTCAGCCAAGTTTAGAGGCAAGCATGTGGGGCCAGCGCTATGATGGGTCGCGTCAACTCGTACAACGAGGAGGAGCTTGATTTTACTACACGCCTTCTCCCTCGCCCATGCGCGCGGTTGCTCACAAACGAGGACAGGCTTTTGCTTAGTAGTACTTCTACAACAAGCTATCCGTCCCGCTCGCGGTGGACGGACATGCAACAGCTTGATTCGACCTTTGTAGAAGCGAGAGTAGTAACATCATTGTTCGCCTTCTCGAAGAGGCGAAGAGCCAAGCGCAAACTGAGCGTTGCGATTGCGAACATTGGAGCATGCATATAGCCGTGCTCTTGCATGAGACAAAATTGCTATGTGAGCCCACTATTGTACTAGTACGTACAACTACTTTCTAGTATAGCGCTGTAAACCAGAAAGGAGTATTTGCCCTTCTAGAGATTTCAACAAGTGACTAGACTACACCGAGACGGAGTACATACGGAGCAAAATGAGTGAATCTGCACCGTAAATAAATATGTACTAGTTTTATCGTTTTCCTCTCCGAGGTACACAATATTGAGTATACTGACTAGTCTCTTTTTGACATGCATTTACGTTTTTTTGACACAGTACAAACGCAAGTGCTCATATACACGCGCATACACTCACCCCTATGAACGCACACATGCACGGCACTGTCATCTTGAAATTTACGAAGTCACGATAGGCACCTCGTCGTCGACGGGTCCATAGGTGCTTGAATGCCAAGGAGGAAGAGGGTAGCGGTTCCCGAGACGTTGAACGGTCTATGATGCATCCTCAATTACAAGCAGAGGGAATTAATTGGAGAAGCAGAATAGAGCCAGCACAATGTTAATGCAACAGAGTCTGGACTCTCATATAATAAAGGCGCCCCACCACTCTAATCCATCTACTCCCAAGTCTCTGCGCAACACTGTTCACTCCAATCCAAGACCAAGTGACCAAAAGCCACAAGCACCTATGGAGGCGATGGATGCGAGCGGCAGTCGGCTATGCCAAATCATACAAGGCGCCATCCTGCGGCCCCGCACCGCGCATCGTTTCCAGACGGTGCTGCCGACCGCAGGCATCGTAGCCCTCACCGACGCCGGCCTCACCTCTCGCATGGATGACATGATGGTCAACTCCATCCGCAAGTTCACCGCCATCAAGAAGCGCGCAGACAACCTTGCCGTACTGCTCCAGCCCGCGCGCCCAGGCTCCTCATTTCCTGCCACCCTCATCGGCCTACATGGTGACAAACTCATTCAAGCCCTGGTGGCCTTGCAGGTGCCGAAGGTCGCGACGAAGAATGTGCACCTCGAGGCCGCGCTCGCCGCGCAGCGCCTCACACTACAAGGCAAGCGAGGACAGAAAGACGTTGGCCTTCTTCCAGCGGCTGGAATCTTTGGACGCCATTGTTCAGAAGCACGTCGACTTGGCCACGAAAGCCGCTGCTACTTAGGCGCCGTTCGATGGGCCGGCGACCTGAGTCGAGGAGGTGGACGTCGTCGATGGATGCATCTCTTCTTTTTGCCTCCTGTAACTAGCACTGCATCGCCTCGTGGCCTTAATGTTTTATTAGTATAGTACTCCCTCCGTTCCCAAATATAAGTCTTTCTAAAGATTCCAGCAAGTGACTACTGCATACAAAGGAAAATGAGTGAATCTACAATCTAAACTATGTATACATACATCTGTATGTTGTATTCCATTTGAACTAGTATCTAAAAAGACTTATATTTATGAACGGAGGGAGTGTATGGCATTTTTATTCCAGTCGTAACGTATTCACTGTGAGGTGGGGTCACAGCTGAGCAAACCCACCCGCCCACCCCAAGGCCGGACCAGTTTAGAATTAGAAGAGAGAAACGAGGAGGAGAGCTAGCTATAGCACGTATCGCTGTTGTCAGATGGGACTCGTGTTTATAGAATAGGAGTACTGAGCACTCGTGCCTCTTTTTTTTGAGGAAAAATTAGTCGTATGTCTAGTACCACTAGTTGGGTGCGTGCGACCTATAGCTGTCATCACTTTAGGTCTCCTTTTCGAACCGCGGCTACGCTTCACAGTATGTATTTTTTCACGCATTTATCCTCCTATATGTACTCCTAGGCTATTTCCACGTGCTCCCATTCACCGACATGTGGGACATAGAGCGTCTGGGTCGTAGTGCATGCATGACTCGGAGCATATACCGGGGTACTTTACATTTCAGACCTCACGAATTACATGCAAACCCCCCATAGAAGAATAAATAAATGAATGAATTACTACATGAAACCAGATTATTTTCATGGAAACCGGAGCACGTTCATTAAATTTTGGACATAACACGTTTATAAAAAATGACCGGACCTAAACTAGTCTAAGGGCCTCTTTGATTTTTCCCGCAAAAAAAGGGCCTCTTTGATTCGCAGGATACTGAAAACACAGGAATGGGGAAAGTATGGTGGCGATGAACCGAGACGAGGAGAAATCTAACTTAGTTAGAGGTTAGATTCTAACCCTGAACTAACTCTAAACCAAAGAGGTGTGTGGATGGCAGGGTTAGATTGACAATAAATGCTCTATCTCAATCATTTGACTACTTTGGACCCTATTTTTAGTCAAACTAAAATAAGTCCCTTGGATCCAAGCACCCTCTTGGTGTGGCCGGCTCTTATGTGGCCTCCTCCCGCTCACAATTGACATAAACGAACCATCTATACAAACCAAGCATGCAAAACATGATAATTTTTTACTTTGTCCATACAAATAAGATATCCCACTTAAACATACAAGTCGTCAATCAAGCTTCACAAAATAAAAAAACACTTCATGAAACAAAGAATGAGCTAACTCGTCACGGAAGTCATTCACGATAGGGAGGGATCCTGGAGCCCCTCACGCACCGAGGGAGGAGCTCGCCATCGTCGCTTTGTAGGAAGGCTCTGTAGAGCCCAAGCCCCGGGAACCCCTCCGACGCCGACCCTTGCGAGTTGGGGTCGACACCGGAATGGGTAGCAGGGCCGCTTGCAGCCGAACGGGAACTTAATCTTTGGGCCTCTAGAAATAATGCAAGCCTGTAACTAAAATACCTAGAAACGTGAACTAAATCTTTGGGCCTCTAGAAATAATGCAAGCCTGAAACTGAAATACCTAGAAAGGTGAACTGAATCTTTTGGCCTCTAGAAATAATGCAAGCCTGAAACTAAAATACCTAGAAAGGTGAACTGAATCTTTGGGCCTCTAGAAATAATGCAAGCCTGAAACTGAAATACCTAGAAAGGTGAACTGAATCTTTGGGCCTCTAGAAATAATGCAAGCCTGAAACTGAAATACCTAGAAAGGTCAACTGAATCTTTGGGCCTCTAGAAATAATGCAAGCCTGAAACTGAAATACATAGAAAGGTGAACTGAATCTTTGGGCCTCTAGAAATAATGCAAGCCTGAAATTGAAATACCTAGAAAGGTGTACTGAATCTTTGGGCCTCTACAAATAATGCGAGCTTGAAATTGAAATACCTAGAAAGGTGACCTGAATCTTTGGGCCTCTAGAAAGATTTATTACCTACTCAAGCAGCATCAAACAATTCCATGCGTGCACCACAAATCTATAGCAAGTTTGATCAGGATCTACTTTTCCAAATCAGAATTAGCACTAGAGCGAGCAAGATCAATGATATGGCCGTGAGACAGTGAAGGAACGAGCAAACTCACCCCTCTCATGACCTCCCTGGTAAATGCGCCACCGCCGCACATGACAGAGGGAGACAAACGACTGGTGAAGGGGGAGCGGGGCGACCTTCGAAGGCCGGAGGGAGAGGGCGGCCGGAGTAGGGCGGCGGAGGCCGGAAGGAGAGGGCGGCCGGAGGAGAGAGAGGGCGAGCGGCGCTTGGGCGGGCGGCCCTATGGGGACCAGAGGAGTCATGCGAGAGGAGGGAGGAGCGATTTGGTGCGGGCAGTGAGATTTTTAGTTCTCTTTTAGTGGGCCCAAGGATAACTAACCCAATTAGAACCTCTCCACCGGCTAGTTTTTAGCTCGGTTAGAGCAAACTAGCTCAAACTAACCCCTCTTGTGTCGATAATTTGAGGCTATTTCAACCCAAACTAGCTCTAACTCGTGGATCCAAACAAAGAGGAATGTTATTGTACATGCTACAAAGGTGGACCGTAGCACATTGTTTTTTATGGCCATATCACCACATTGTTTTCTCTGCTTTGGTTCCTTTGAGCTACCGTGGTTACGCCTTTCTGGTTCAACTGAAGGCTGCCGTGGTTCGCACTCCTCCGACCTGAGTAGTACTCCTCCGTTCCTAAATATAAGTCTTCGTAGATAATTCACTTTGTGGACCACATACGGATGTATATAGATGCATTTTATGTGTAGATTCACTCATTTTTCTCCGTATGTGGTCCATAGTGAAATCTCTCCAAAGACTTTTATATTTAGGAATGGAGGGAGTAGTATAGTACTAGTATATACCGCATCATTCTTTGCTCCTTCTTACTACTCCCACATGTGGGAGAGCCAAGATCCGAATTCGACGTGTCATGCACCAGATTAGAGCACGGAACGGAAGGGGCATCACCCAGCTTGAGCGCCAGAATTCATGACTATAGTGAGTGGTCATATCACAAGTCTTTCCAGCAGATACGCCGTCAAATCGCACATCCCCACTCGCTCACCCTCCTCGCCTCTCTGTCAAACCGCCTACCCGAAAACTGCCACAAGATATCGCCTGAGAAAAGCCCCGCCCTCAACTTTTAACTACGCGAAAATAGTTCGAGCTTGTTCGTTCTATATAAATACAGTACTTACTATATGTTTATTCACCCGTGGGGTTGTTCAATCAATGGAGGGGCGGGGAGCACAAGTGAACCTTAAATAGAGAGTTTGTTTTCTTTAATGCCACGTAAACAAATTGAAACGCTTGCTGGGGAGAGAAAAGAGATAATCACTCCACTATATATGGACGCAGGGGACTGAGCGCTTGCTTTACTAGGGTTGCTCTCTTCGTTCTCTCATCCTCTCCAGATATAAACAAGATAGCGGTAGCGACATTTTCTCTCTGCTCACCGCTGGTCACAGATCCGGCCGGATCCCTTCGGCCGGTGTGTGTAGAGGACTAAAAGGTGCATCGTTCACACGGTCATCGCCACCGAGGGAGGAAACCCACGGCTTCCGGAGGGGCCCGATCCTCTGCTTGTGTCGTTCTCTCCGGCAGCGCCGGCTCGGGAGGTCCTCCTACCCTTCTTCCTCCCTGCCGTATTGTCCGCAGATCCGACCTGCCGCCGCCGACATCCCAAATAACCCTCGGTATAAGTTCTTCGAAGTTTACCTTGCTTTACTGCCCCAGCTCCCCACGTGTCTGCATGTGCATCTTTTTCTACTCCCATCAGCTCTTCCAAAGCCACCTAAATTTTTAGTATTATTAGAGGTAAAGCTACTTCATGCATTCAATCTAGGGCTTTGTTCAAACAATGAAGAAAGGGGGGAAAGTTGTAGCATGAATCTAGGACTTGATTCAAAGAGGAAATAATATGGTGAAAGTAGTAGAGACCGGAGACCCAACCGGTCTCTTGGTTGAAAAGGGAAATAATGGGAAAAACGCAGACAAAGCTGAATAAGGAACATATCTATTATTGGTTGAAAAAAGGATAGAAAGTGGTAATTTGGTGGACAAGTCAATGAGTATGTCCAGGATTAGATTTGCTGCCATCACATAGTAAAAGGTCTCGTGATTAGATTTGCTGCCCTCACATAGTAAAAGATCTCAGGATTAGATTTGCTGCCCTCACATAGTAAAAGGTCTTAGGATTAGATTTGCTGCCCTCACATAGTAAAAGGTCTCCAGGATAAGATTTGCTGCCCTCACATAGTAAAAGGTCTCAGGATTAGATTTGCTGCCCTCACATAGTAAAAGGTCTCCAGGATTAGATTTGCTGCCCTCACATAGTAAAAGATCTCTAGGATTAGATTTGCTGCCCTCACATAGTAAAAGGTCTCCAGGATTAGATTTTCTGCCCTCACATAGTACAAGGTCTCCACGATTAGGTTTGCTGCCCTCATATAGCGTGAACAAGCTCGGCATCACCACTTTATGCCTCCTTGTAGGTACATTGTGCTGATGCGTCCCACCGTCGCATGTCCTTATACCAACCTTTTCTTTGTTGTTAATGTAAGGTGCATGTAAAATGAAGCGATCACACTGTTACCTTGGGGACATGTGTAACCAGTGTTATTGTTAATCTAATGCCTCCAGTGATATGATGCAATTAAACTGTGTTACAAATGGCACTCCTGCTGTTTTCCCCAGTATGATAAGTAAGTTGCTCCTTTACGCTGATGAGTGTCCTGGTGTCCCCACGGTCCCATGCCCTTAAACCAACTCTTTAGCTGCTGTTGATTTACTGTCTGGTAAACAAGCAATGCCACCAAGTAATCCATATTTGAGGAATATCATTGTTGATCGTAATGCTTCTGGTAACATGAAGCATTGCTGACGTTTTAAAAATTTTACTGTCCTTGCATGATTGCCATGAACATAATTAAGATGCTTCTTTTCATTTTGTATATGTTTCGTATATTCTTATTGACCAGCAACTGTTTACTTTCTATCATTTTGTGCAGATAGGGATATCCATTTCACCTTGTTGCTATTGTGACCTTTTGGTGAACTGCACAAAACACTTTTTTTTGGAATGAGTGTCTTGTGCAGTTCAACTAAAATGTCACATGGGCAACATCTCTCAATTTTAGTGGAACTGCACAAAATGGTGATTGGAGTTTCCAAAATCTCCATCAAGTTCTACTGGTAATCTCGTGCAACATTTTATTAGCCTTTGCAAGATGGAGCCAGAATGCGTCACCACAATGGCACTTTATTTTAGTGGAATTGCACAAAAGGATAAGAAAATTATAGTTGCACCTTACATGAGCCGGATATACAACCTTAATGTTCCTCAATTTTAGTGCAACTACTAAAGAAGAACCTGCCAGCTCACAAGAGCAAGTACTTCTTGCTAGCTGAATGATGCAATCTTTGCTTCATTTCAGGTGAACTACAGAAAAAGGCGCATGAATTGAATCGTGGAACTCGAGACAGACCTCATCCAAGTAGAGCTGGAGGTTGAGTTCAAGGAGGCCGCTATTAAAGTGAAATCATGCTCTCCTGTCTCCTTGTTTGTGCTGTGCAAACATGTTGTGCAAATAGGAATACTCAACTACAGATGTTGTGACGGTCAAGAGCATTTGCCAAGTTCTTCGATTGTATGACATGGCTAGCCAAGATGGATTTAATCCCGATATTCAGTTTATCAAAAGGCTCTAATGGGTTGGTTCTGAATCTTGCAAGCTGGGAATCAGTGAGATGTGTAGGCATCTTTGTTGCACTTATTATTTGAATCTTATTTGTTGGTTCTGAATCTTGCTAGCTGGGAATCAATGAGATGTGTAGGCATCTTTGTTGTACTTATTATTTGGATCTTATTTGTTGGTTCTGAATCTTGCAAGCTGGGAATCAATGAGATGTGTAGGCATCTTTGTTGTACTTATTATTTGGATCTTATTTGTTGGTTCTGAATCTTGCAAGCCGGGAAACACGGCATGATGATGCAGAGGACAACAACCATAACAAACAGTTCAAACTTGGTAGTATTATCTTTGTGAAAGTGCGACAAATGTGCTGATCTTGTGCGTCCTGAGAATAATAATTCTAATTGTTGTGCATGTTGATCTTGTGGCACTGATAGAACAAGCGAATGCATTGCTTGTTTTAAGTATAAATTTCTATTAAAGCTAATTAAATTTAAGTAAAGTGACCACTAACTCCTGTTATTACAAAGACTAACGTACTCGCTCGTGAACCGACGTGTGGCGTAGTAGATTTCTTAATGGAGGCATTTGAATGCGCCAAGGGTGCATCTTCTGCCGGCGTGTAGCGGACGAGGGAGGAGTAATGCTCGTTGTCGCCAGACACACTCAACTTATCGTTGAATCTAGTTCCCCAAGAGCTGAAAAACGAACCGCTGCCGCCGCCTACACACTCGTTCACTCGAAGAGACTCCAATGGCGATCCGAGGGGTGAGCCTGCTGGATATGGACTTCAGCAAGGAGTTCCCCTTTGAGTTCGCCGTTCAGTCCTATGGCTGCACTAAGTTGAATGTGATGTACACCAACGATACGGACTCGGTGAAGCTCTGCCCCACCTCAGTCCTATGGCTGCACCAGGTTCTGGAGCATTCGCCTGTTTCATCTGTCGGCGTTCTGGGAACGGGGGTCCCCAGACTTGCCTGCCTGCGGCCTGCGGCGTGGCTCGAAGGAGGCCCAGCACGGCCCATCTTCATCAACGCAAGCTCAAGACCCTCGCGAGGGCCAAGCCTCGTGGGGCGGACGGCAAGGAGCTTCCTCGAGCACGGCCTAGTCGAGGCTGGCTCATGAGGAGGCGGAGAGTTCAAGGCAGGGTACCTCGCGAGGTGCCCATGACGCAAGCCATGATTTACCAAGGGCGCCGGTCGGCGCCAGCCGCCAGCAGCCCCTCCTTTCCTCTTTGGTGCAAAGGGAGCAAGCGCAGCGAGAGCATCAAGCAAAGGCATCCGCTTTATGCAACAAGACCAAGACCAGCCCAACGGCGAGAAGGAGTCATTGTGGAGCCCAAGCAAAGGCTATCACCAGAGCCTTTGGCGCGAGGACCAACTTTAGTCAGGATAAGTGTACCCGCTGTTCCCCTTCAAAATGGCCAATTGCTGGCGCCCTTCCCGCTCAATATTTGGCAAGAGGCCCAGGGCCTTCGCCTATAAATAGGAGTAGCCACACTCAGAGCTAGGGGCATCTGGAAGGGGGAAGAAAGGGGAGAGAGATCCGAATCCTCATCAAGAAACCAGTAGCTAGAGCAACTAAACCCCACCCCCTAGCAGTTCATCACACCCGCCAAGAACAGACCCTCGCGAGGCTGTTCTTCCTTGTATTGTTCCTCATCAGCCCAAGAGGCAATCCACCACACCACACACTGGAGTAGGGTATTACACCACAATGGTGGCCTAAACCAAGATAAATCTCGTGTCTCTTGTGCTGTTCCGCTTAGTAGTTTAGGTCCCAGCGATTCGGGCGAGGTGCGAGGACGGTGGAGGTTGGATCTCCACGCCGCACCCGGTGTTTAAACCTCAAGGGTCTGCGGAACCCGAAATCCGACATTTGGCGCGCCCAGGTAGGTGCGCGGAATCTACTTTCGTCGCCTCGTTCTTCCCCGACCACCGCAACCATGTCTGACGCCCGTCGGGCCCGCGCCGAGCGCCGAGCCGCCCTCGCCTCCCATGTTGCCCAGACAGCTCCCGTCGGCGGGCGCCCTCGTCGTTCCCCGTCACCTGCCGTCAACGCCGCCACCGGCCCGGCGGGGAACGAGCAGCAAGCATCGTCCCAGCACCCGTCCATGAGGCGGGACGGCCGCACCGCCACGCCTTCGCTCACCTCCGCTGGTTCTTTGTCACGCTACGCCCGCCTTGCTCCATGGAGGCCCGGCTGCACTCATAGCGGCAAACGAGCTCCTGCGCTACCGCCCGCTGACGACGTCTCTGAAGGATGGCTCGATCGAAGTCGCCGAAGCTCAGACACTGCAGCGGCGCCCCAAGACCGTCCGTCTCGCCTGACCGCACCGCCCTGCTGGCGATGAAGCTCCCGGGCGCCCCACCGCCTCCTCCTCTAGAAGGCTCCTCGCCCTAAGCGCGGCGCCGAGCTAAACTCCGCTCCACCAGCGCCGTGCCGCAAGAGCAGAGCTGTCAAGAAGTTCTCGCCCACAAGAAGTTACCCGAGCGCTCCCGCTTCCAAAGACGCTAAGACCTCGTGATCGCCTCTACCAAGCAGGGAGGCCCGCAAGACCAAGCTCTATGTCGTCCGAGGCCCTCCGCGGCCACGGCGGGCTGCCGCGTCTTCACCTCCGAGCTGTGCAGCGTCGCGTGGCCCGCCAAGTTCAAGCCAGACGTGCCTCCTCGCTACGACGGCACAGCTGACCCTACGGAGTTCCTCCAGCTCTACGAGCTGGGCATCGAGGCTGCCAACGGGGATGAAAAGGTCGTGGTGAACTGGTTTCCCATGGCGCTCAAGGACGGAGCCCGCACTGGCTCCCGAATCGGCCCCAGCACGATCTCTTCTGGCCGAGATGCGCACCCGCTTCATCGCCAACTTCCAGGGTACTCGCGACCGGCCACCCGCCGTGAGCGACATGCGCCGAATCAAGCAGCAGCCAGGGGAAACCCTGCAAAAGTACATCCAGCGCTTCAACAACGCATGCCTCAAGATTCCCAGGGTAACGGAGGAGGCCATCATCTTTGCCTTCTCCAACGGCGTGCGCGGTGTCAAGATGAAGGAGGAGCTGGCGATGCATGAAGATCTGTGCACCTCCTTGGAGCTATTCAACTTGGCAACCAAGTGCGCCAGGGCTGAGGAGCGGTGCCTCTCCCTCCTCGAGCTGCCTGCCACGGATCCTGAAGAGAAGAAGTCCAAGGCCAAGGACGTCAAGCGCACGGGGGCTGCCGTACTCGCGGCCGAACAAGACACCAAGCGAGGCAGAGATCAGCCCGAGTCCTCCAAGGGCAGTCGGTACTGCGTGTACCACGACCTCCACACCCACAATATCAATGAATGCCAAGAGCTCCGGGCCATGCGCGAAGGCAGGGTCGGCAGACGCCCCGAGCGCAGCGACTGGGGCTACGGCCGAGGAGGAGGAAGAAATGCAGGACGCTGGGAAGACCGCGGCCCGCGCCAAGGGTGGCGTGACCAACCTCGCGAGGACCGTTGGCAAGACCCGCCTCGCGAGGGAGGCCGGAGGGATCAGCCTCGCAAGGATTGCCCGCAGGGCAACGCAGGCCTCCCTCCGCTACCGCCGCCGACAAGGAGAAATGAGGACCGTCATCAGGACGAGGGGGCTGGGGGCTTCCAGGAACCGCGTGCGATCGCCTGCATCCTGGGCGGAGCTCAAGCCCCAGCCTCTCAGCGCATCTTCAAGCAGTTCGCCCAAGTGAATGCAGTCCTCCCAAGCTCGAGGCCACGCGCCCTCTCGTGGTCGGCGTGCGCCATCATGTTCAAATTTCAGCCGATCAACTCAAGTCTTGCGCGTCACAGCCGGAGTTCTCCCGATGCTTTGTTCCCCAATCATCGCGAACGTGTTGGTCACCAAGACCCTCATCGACGGGCGGGCAGGACTCAACGTCCCCGTCAGGAAACATTCAACAATCTTCAAGTGCCTTACAACTTTCAGCCAACCAAGCCTTTCTCCGGAGTCACCGACGGCTCCACGGTCCCAATCGGGCAGGTCCGCCTTCCGCCACCTTCTGGGCTCGCGACAACCACCGCACCGAAGCTCATCGACTTCGACGTCGCCCACATTCGCCTGCCAGATAACGCCATCCTAGAGTACCCGGCGCTGGCCAAATTCATGGTCAGAACTCCACCACGGCTGCAACGCCCTCAAGATGCCAGAAGCGACTGGGTCATCACGGTGCCCTCGTGAAGAGAGAGACGGCAGCAGTGCTCCCCGGAGCGAGCCTTTCAGCCGCATCGCTAGAAGACCTGCACCACAAGCAGCAGGAGGCCTCCCGAGGCCGCACTCCAAGAAGAAGAAGACATTGACCGCCCGGCTCCTCAAGAGGCAGCCCCTCAGGCCCGAGCCCGGCCAGGGGAGCCTCCTTCCATCGCGAGATAGGAAAGCGCCCGGCGCCTCTACTTAGGCCGGGCTCGGGGCTCTCCCTCGAGGGCCGCCGACCTCGCCAAGGTCACGAGGGAGGCGCTTGGGCACCACGTGAGGCGTGCTTCAAGCACTTTTCCCGCAAGGTGAGCGAGGCAAGGCGGGCCGAACCCTCGTGGAGTTCGCCAAGAAGGCCATTCAGAGCTACATGAGTCAAGGATCATGAGGGGCAGCCGCCGCCACCCGCCGTGGCCTCCCATCCAAAGCGAGGATGGTGGGCTGCGCGTCTGCATCGACATACCGAGGCTCAACCGAGCCGCATCTCAAGAGCGCCTGCCCTCATGAGTGGGACGCTGCTGTGGCCCACCCCACAGCTACGAGCGCATGCCTCACGGCTCGCCAAACGCGGGTTGCTGCGCACTCAAAGATCTCATGAGGGCCATCCCGAGGCTCGAGAGGTCAGCACGCCGCAGCCTGGCGGAGATGGAGATGGCCCCGAGGAGCCGCCACGCCTCCGGATCCTCCCGAGGCCCCGGCCTGGGGCTCGTGAGGATCGGCTCCGCAGCCCACCGAGTCTGCTACACCAACACCCCTTCGTCCCCAACATCACCAGTGACATCTTTAAGTTTTATTTCCGGTGGGAGCGCCTTCAGGCCGTATTATTCCTGTGCTGCGTGGGTCCGTCCTCATGCATGTATCCCTTTTATTTCATGTCATTAGCTTATCCTGTTGGGGGCGCTCCTCGGGCCGCATCATCCCCAAGCCGCTCGGGCCTGTCCCAGCGGCATGTATCCTTCTTACGTTTTCCTTAGGGTTATGCCCTCACTCCATCTTGCTTGTTATTTGGTGCCTTTTCCTAGGTGACGGAATCTTGCACGTTAAGGGGGGGGGGGTACCTGAGCATCGCGACTCAGGGCTCCTACCGGCTCTCCGGCCCTCACCCTCTGGTCTTGTCCATGGCATCGCGACCTGGCTTGCCGCCGACGGCCGAGACCAGCCCGAGAGCCGGACCCGAGGACGAGAGTTTCACATCTAACCCGGCTTATGCGTTAAAGGGGGTTGCACGAGCATCACGACTCAGGGCTCCTACCGGCTCTCCGGCCCTCACCCTCTGGTCTTGTCCATGGCATCGCGATCTGGCTTGCCAGCGACGGCTGAGACCAGCCCGAGAGCCGGGACCCGAGGACATAGAGTTGCTGCATCTAACCCAGCTTGCACGTTAAAAGGGGGGTGCCTGAGCATCGTGACTCAGGGCTCCTACCGGCTCTCCGGCCCTCACCCTCTGGTCTTGTCCATGGCATCGCGACCTGGTTGGCCAGCGACGGCTGAGACCAGCCCGAGAGACGGGACCCGAAGACGTTGAGCACCGGCATCTGGCCAAATTTGCAGGAACACACTCGAAGATAAGGCCCAGAGCCAGGCGCAACCCGCCTTGAGGTAGGGCCCCATGAGTCCTGCTACTGCTCACGGGTGCCCCAACACACCTCGCGAGGCCTCTCGCGCCTCTCCCAAGCAACTAATGGCAGAACTAACGATTGCCACGACGAGCTCTTGTTCCTTTTGTGGTGAACCTGCAGGTCCCAGTCCCAAGCAGGGTCCCTCCAAGGAGCACGAAACAACCTCGCCACGCAATCTCTCGCCGGCCAAGGCACGGACCTAGCGCCGCACCAGGAAGCATTGTCCTGACCCCCGAGATAAGTCACCCTCCGGACACACTAGTTATAGCAACACCATCCCCACACTCAATGCAACCCTGTGTTAGCAACGTCGCTCTCTACTTTCTCACTGAATGATGGCTGCTTGAGCGCTTGAGGGGACCCCCGAGCATCGCGACTGTGGGCTCTTACTGACCTCGGGCCGCTCACCTCCTAGCCTTGACCACGGCATCGCGACACAAGATACCGGCGACGGCCTGAAGCCGCTTTTGACTCGGACACTGTCGGCGCAGAGCATCGTGCCCTCGTGAGGACCGAAAGGAGGAAACCGAGCTAGAACGGAATGAGCATCTCGCACCCTCACAATAAGGATCATATTGACAAACGGTTACAAACATCTTACAAGCCCCTCATGGGTACATTCTTGGCTCCTCGCAGAACAAAAGACGCGAATCCTAAGGAGTCCTACCACAGGGACCACCGCGGCCAGACGCCATCATCAATAAGGCCACCCGTCCGGCCGCCAACCCCATCCAGATCGAGGCGGCGGCGACGACTGACGAGCTCCGCCTGCTTCCCGGAGCGGGCGCAGCTCGAGGCACGTAGCTGTCATCGCTCGTCTCCAGCGTCGCGAAGAGCTCGGTGGAGTCGCTGGATCCTTCGGCGCCTTCGTCGCCTGACGAACTACCAAGGGAGTGGTCGGTCGGCCTCTGTCTCACCGCAGCAGGACCCTGACCACCTCTCCCGGGGCAGCACTCCAGCCGACGACCCTCCACGTTGAAGACCTTGAAGGACAACACCGAAGCACCATCGTACTCCAGGTGGATCGTGAGGGCGCCCCTCATCCTGCAGACCCGGGCGACCTCGCCCCAGCCTCGTGTCATGAAGACCTCGCCCGGGGCAACTACCGCGACATCTGCCCCGGTCGCGAGGGTGCCGCAGCCGGCGTGCTATAGCTAGAGTCCCAGGGGTTCCCCCTGCCGGACGATGGAGGCGAAGAAAGAAGGAAGACGAATCCAAGATTTAGGAGGCGTGGCGACGTGAAGCACAAACTCCCGGCAGGAGCCCTCGACGTGGACTGTGGGGGAAGACACACACCGTGACCGTCGGCGCTGCCGTGGCGGCGCTGTTGCTGGCGCCCGTCGCCTCCTTCGTGAGCCGCCAACGTGCGCCGTACATGGAAGAGGAAACCCTGGTGGCGGCCGCCGCACCAGGGCATGGGCGCCTCGGCACGTCGCGACACCGTAGGGCAAGCCGCTTCTTTGGGGAGCAGGTCAGACCCTCTTGAGGAGCCTTTCCTTCTCTTCCGTGGAGAACCGGCGGATCGGAGCCATGGCAACCAGCATTTAAACGAGGAGGAGGAGAAGCGTATGATAGATCGGAAGGGCGCGCTGCCCGTTGCATTTATAGCCGGTGAAGGCCAACTGTCGGCCTCCACGATCACCGGTAATCATGACCGACTATGCATTCAGGGACCTGTCGAATCCGGGTGGTTACCGAGGCATCGTGGGGATGCAGGGCGCACGCATCCAATCAACCGCCACGCGGAGCCCAAGTCCGCAGGCGGTTAGGGCCCGCGACGCTTCGCACTTGCCCTTTCGCCTCTCTGCTCGGCCAAGTTCGGGCGCGCCGTGGGCCCGGGGCCTCTTGTCGGCGTTACAGGCAGGGGTCCCCGGACTTGCTCGCCTGCGGCCTGGGCGTGGCTCAAGGAGGCCCAAGACGGCCCATCTTCATCAACGCAAGCTCAAGACCCTCGTGAGGGGGCCAAACCTCATGGGGCGGACGGGCAAGGAGCTTGCTCGTGCACGGCCTCGTCAGCCGGGCTCATGAGGAGGCGGAGAGTTCAAGGTGGTACCTCGCGAGGTGCCCATGACGCAAGGCATGACGACTAAGGGTGCTGGCTGGCGCTAGCTCACAGCGGCCCTCCTTTCCTCTTTGGTGCAAAGGGAGAAAGCGCAGGCGAGCATCAAGCAAAGGCATCCGCTTTCGTGCAACAAGACCAAGACCAGCCCAACGGCAGAAGGGAGTCATTGTGGAGCCCAAGCAGCATCATCACCAGAGCCTTTGGCAAAGCGAGGACCAACTTTAGTCAGATAAGTGTACTCATTGTTCCCCTTCAAAATGGCCAATTGTTGGCGCCCTTCCCGCACAATATTTGGGAACAGCCTGTGGCCTTCGCCTATAGATAGGAGTAGCCACACCGTGAGCTAGGGGCATCCGAAGGGGGAAGAAAGGGAGAGATCCGAATCCTCATCAAGAAACCAGAGCTAGAGCAACTAACCCCCCCTAGCAGTTCATCACACCCGCCAAGAATGCACTCGCAAGGCTGTTCTTCCTTGTATTGTTCCTCATCAGCCCAAGAGGCAATCCACCACACCACACACTAGAGTAGGGTATTACACCACAATGGTGGCCTGAACCAGTATAAATCTCGTGTCTCTTGTGTTGTTCCGTTTAGTAGTTTAGGTCCCAGCGATTCGGCGAGGTGCGAGACGGTGGAGGGTTGGATCTCCGCGCGCACCCGAGTGTTCGAACCTCAAGGGTATGCCGGAACCCGAAATCCGACATCATCGGCAGCGCCGACTGCACCTTCACTACGGTGGAGAGAAGGAAGAACGCGACGATTCGGCCATCTGGTGCAACAAGCTTGTCGACACCCAGAAGCAATACAAGATCATCAAGAACGGGCAGGAGAAGGACTCCGTGGTTGACCTCGCCGAGACCATCATCGACCCCCGATACGCCAACAAGAAAGAAGACGACCAACACGTGGGAGGTACCTCTGAATCTAGCCTACATAACCTACGCGCCGGATGCATACGCATGTTACGACATGTACAGCAGATCTTGGACATGAGGGCGGTTCGCTTCCCGTGAATCGACGAAAGTACACGGATAGCCGCACATGATCAAGCTGCGTGCGGGAAGGTCTAGATGTTGTACTTTATCTATTTATAAGAACCTTTATCATCTGAGTGTTTCATGCATTAGCCTATGTGTCATAATTATCTGTTTTGTCCGAAATATTTCTTTTAAGATCCCATTAACCTGATTGCTTTTTTAGTGGCTATTTGCTTATGTATGTAAACTAGTTCACTTGTCCGTAAAAAAAACTAGTTCACTCGGCTGCCGTGCTTTGAATCTCCTTCCTCCCAACATATTCGTCTCCTCAGGTGGACCCAGCAGGTCTCTGAATTTTCTCCCACTTTCTTTTTCGATGTAAACTAAGTTTTCTCCCAAAGATTTCCCCTAGAACCAACTCAACTGTCCCACGTCTAGCCTAAAAAATAATAATACCCCACGTACTATTAACTCAGCAAATTAAAATGATATTTTATTTCGTAAGTTGAAAGTTCTTACAAAATAATACTTGTTTATATATAACTTGCCAAGTTAACTCCTAGTGATTGTGTACATAAGCTTGCAAAGATTTTACTAACATGCAATCATGTGTTTATGTTTTTATAACATTTCTCTGTCTAGCCCAACATGATATTTTCACCCAGCCCAACAAGTCCGCGGATTTCGAGAAAAATGCAAATTAAACGGGCTGCATAGATGCTACATCATTGTTTCACCCAGCCCACCAAATGGACTAAAAAAACAAATGGATCGCCGACATGTGGGCCAAGAGGTCGAAGTTTAAGAAGGCATTGGATTTACATCCAACGGCCGGCATTATTCTTCAATCTCTCGCCTTTCTTCCCCCACGCTGCCGGAACTGGGCTTTGCTCCAGCCTTGGCGTCAATGGGCGTTGTTTTGCGCCTCCTCGTGGAACGCTTACCCGCCGACGGCTAGGTCATCCCTCCACTGCACCTCCTGTTATTCTTCGCCGAGTGTAGGCCCACCCCAAGACCAACCAGTCAAGTTTCCCACTCCTTCTTAAATGCAGACTCCATTGCCGTGTCTTCCCCATCTCCGGGTCATTCCAGTCTGGGGCCTCGCCGTCGTCCACCGCCTTGGTGCCCTCGGCGTGGCGTGGTCAACATAGGAGAGTCATCGGAAGAGGACGGTACATGGAGAGCCTGACGGCTGGGACCCACGAGGTCCATGGTCGCACGCAAGGAAAGTTCCTCCTTATTACGCACTGTACGTGGGAAGGGCTTCTGTATTTCGCGAAAAAAATGTTCCCTCCACTGGCAGGTCGGACCCGCTAGCTATATCTTCGCACGCAAGGAAGTGCCTCCTTATTACGCACCAAAAAATGAATACCCCCTGCTAGCTGGGACCCACCATAGTGGGTGGCTGACTTGTGGGCCTACTAAGTTGACGAGGATGGAGGGCTTTGTCAACTTAAACAATATGAACGATTCTAGCTCCAGTGACCGTACGATGTCCATCCAACGGCCATAGTGCTTATTCAACCTCTGGTCTTCTTGCTCCAGCCACACAAAGCAGCGCCGATCGTGCCGCGTGCTCGCCTCGTGGCCGGTCGGCGTGATGCCGCGGAGGCCTCACCGCCCCCTACTACTCCCACCGCTGGCCCAGGGTATCCCTCTACTCACCCACACCCCCTGTTATTCTGCGGTGACAACAGCCTCACGCGGCAGCCGAACCAGTGAACCCTCGTACTCCTCTCCCCATGGGCATCCACTGCTGCGTCTTCCTCGGCTCCGCGTCGTCCCCTTCCTAGGCCTCGCCGTTGTCCACCGCCTTGGTGCTCTCGGCGCCACGTGGTCAATGTGGTCAATGACCGACTTCCATCGGAAGAGTACTGTACGTGGAGAGGCTGACAGCTGGGTCCATGGCCACAACCCAATTTTTTTGTGATTTGCCAAGTAAGTCGCTTTGTCAGGCCATTTGGGCTGCAAATATTTCAAGACGAGGAGAGCTTCATTCGGCTTGCCGAGAAAATGGCCTATCAGTAATGAGAAATGGGTTGTACATTTTTAAAACACATCAAACCGGCAATTAGTTTCAAATATCTTTTTTTCATTTCGAGATTTTAAATTACATCAATTTTTATGCGTGGAGAAATTGTTGGATTTTATATTGATATATATTTATTTTTAAAATCAGTTTGAATGTGAGTCGAAATTTCGGGATTAAAAACAGTTCGGACAGCACCGAAATATGCAAAATTTTGTATAATTTTTTTTAACCGTGGCCACAATATGGGTCAGTAATGCTAACAAAAAGAATATGGGCTCCAAACAAAACCTTAAGAATTAGCAAATGGGCTGTAAATTATTAGAAATAATGGCGGATGGGTTGTATCTTTGTTTTCGATGACAGATTTGAGGCTTTCCTAAAAAAAAGGTTGACGACAAGCAAAGGATCGTTGGATGTCCATCCAACGGCCGCCGTCTTCTTCAATCTTCGCTCTTCTGCTGCAGCCGCTCAAACAAGCGCCGGTGGGACTGCCTGCTCCCTCCTCCCCGCGGTCGGCTGTGCTGCCGCGCAGGCCTCACCGCCCCACCTTACTCCCATTGCTGGCCTAGCCATCCCTCTACTCACCCACACCTGCTGTTATTCTCTGGCGACGGCAGACAAACCAGTAAACCCTCGTACAATCGTACTCCCCTCCGCGTGGGAAACAACTGTCGAGTCTTCCCTGCCTCCGTGTCGTTCCTTTCCTAGGCCTCGCTGTCGCCCACCGCCTCGGTGCTCTCGGCACGGCTCGGTCAACGTGGTCAACGACCGACATGCATCTGAAGTGGGATCAGATGCGTGGAGAGGCCGACAGTTGGGTCCACGGCCGCACGCAAGGAAATGCCTCCTTATTACGTGCAAAATAATGATTCCTCCACTGACATCGAGGGACCCACCGAAAGGGCCTCAGTATTTCACTTAAAAAACGTTACCACCGCTGGACAGCTCGGACCCACCAAATATATCTTCGCATGCAAGGAAGTGCCTCCTTATTACGCACAAAAAAATGAATACTCCCCCGTTAGCCGGGACCCAAAGATAGTGGCAGGCTGACTTGTGGGCCTACTAAGTTGACGGGGACGGAGGGCGTTGTCAACTTAGTCAATATGCATGATTCTAGCTCCAATGACCATACGATGTCCATCCAACGGCCGTAGTGCTTCTTCAACCTCTGGTCTTCTTGCTCCAGCCGCGCAAACCAGCGCCGGTCGTGCCTCGTGCTCCTGCCTCCCGTGGACAGCTGCGATGCGGCGGAGGTCTCACCGCCCCCTACTACTCCCATCACGGCGCTGTGCCATCCCTCTACTCACCCACACCCCTGTTATTCGGGGCGACGACATCCTCACACCACAGAAACGGTGAACCCTCGTACTTCTCACGCTGGGCATCCACCGCCGTCTTCCCCGGCCCGCGTCGTCCCCTTACTAGGCCTCGCCGTCGTCCACCGCCTGGTGCTCTCGGCACGCGGCGTGGTCAACGTGGTCGAGAATGGCTTCCATCGGATGTGGGATCAGACGTGTAGAGGCCGATACCGGGTCCATGGTCGCAGCAACGAAGTGCCTCCTTATTACGCGCAAAATAATTATTCCTCCACCTGACAGCGGGGACCCACCGGATGGGCCACCATATTTCGCGAAAAAAACGTTTCACCTTGACTTCTAGGACCCACCAGCTACATCTTCGCACGCAAGGAAGTGCGTCCGGGCAAAAAAAAAACGATTCGCCCCCCGACTACTGGGACCCACCAGCTACATCTTCGCAGGCAAGGAAGTGCCTGACAGCCGGGACGCACCTGGTCGAAGCGTATGTAGCGTTGTCATTCTAGTCGCGAACGTGTACGTACATACTGGTTGTTGTAGAGGCGCGCACGTGTCGTAGTAGAGGCGCGCACGTAGCATGTACACGTACGTACAGCGGCGAGGGTGCAAGAAAGAAAATACGGACACATACGTACATACGGGCAGGGTCTCGAACACCTACTCGCGCATATGTACGGCCAGGGGCTCGTGTACATGGCTAGGTTGGAACAGAGAAACAGCGTCGTAATCGTGTTCATGGGGAGTCAACGAAATGCGTCGTGTTCATCGGGAGGCAACGGAATGCGTCATGTTCATGGGGAGGCAACGGAATGCGTCGTGTTCATGGGGAGGCAACGGAATGTGTCGTGTTCATCGGGAGGAAACGAAATGCGTCTTGTTCATCGGGAGGCAACGGAACGCGTGGGAGCCAACCGGCTTGGACGGAACATGCGATGGAAACGAGGCCTGGCGTAACGCACAACGGAGGAAACACACCTCCTACGTTCGGAACGGGGTCTTGTTGATCGGGAGGGGTGTGGCATACCGCAAAATGGAGGAAACGGACCTCCTACGGTTGAAACAGGGTCCTGTTGATCGGGAGGGGTGTGGCGTACCGCAAAATGGAGGAAACGGACATCCTACGGTCGAAACGGGGTTCCTGTTGATCGGGAGGGGTGTGGCGTACCGCAAAACGGATGAAACGGACTTGTGTTGGAGTGCTACGGTCGAAACGGGGGTCCTGTTCATCGGGAGGGGTGTGGCATCGCAAAACGGACTCCACGGGATACTATTCATCTCCACCGTCGACCTCCTCCAGCCTCCACGGGCTCCTGTTCATCCAGCCTCCACCGCGGCGCTTACTCCACCGGGCTCTGTTCAACCACCCTCCATGGGCACCCTCCACCGCTCATCGCTCATCCAGCCCTCCACACCACGGGTCCTGTTCAACCACCCCTCCACGTGCACCCTCCACCGCTTCATCGCTTATCTAGCCCTCCACCACACCACGGGGTCCTGTTCATCCGGAGGCAACGCCACCACTCACTGTTCATCTAAAACCCCCGCAACGCTCACTTTTCATCCCAGAGGCAGCATCGATCGGCTTCAGTTAGCAGCAGTAGCGAAGGAATCGCTCAATCGGGTTTAGTTAATACCCATCGATCAATCGCTCGGGTTCAGTAACGCATAGCCTGCAGTGCAATCGCTCGGGTTCAGTTAGAGCCCAACGCCTCGCTCGGGTTCAGGTAGAGCCAACGCCTCGCACACACGCGTGTACGTGTATGAGAGAAACGCGCATCGCTCCCCCACCACCCACCGTAACCGCAACTCCTGAAATTTTCCTCCTCGCTTCTACCACGATTTTTTTCCGTCATGGATGGCCCAAAGAATGTCATGCAACTGCGTCTCCGCCCACCCAGACTTAAAAGCCCATTTTCTGTCATGATTTTTTGTCATAGAAGTAGGAGCCCACCACATCTCTGATGATACCGGGTTTTGTCACAATTATCGTCACAGAAGTGTCATATGTATGACATAATTTTTTTCGTTCGACCCAAATTGTCACGGATGTGTCTTTTTTTGTAGTGATTTGGCATGTCAATTAGGGAGCACAAGTATAGTACTATACTTAATTTTCTGATGAAAGTGGCAAAATATAGGCCAGCAGTTGTGAAATATCGTTATCTTACCTCAATGGGATATTACGGTGCACATACAGATTGGAAGTCTTGTCTCCATTTGTGCAATTCACTAAAATCAAGCAACATTATCATACAAGTAGCACAACATATGAAAGCACACTGCAGAATCATGTGAAAGAAGGCTAGTACTGACCTCTCATAATGCGGAATTCAAACAACTCACAAGAAGAAGATCTGAACCAAATTAAGCTTTAACGGATAGGAAGTAAGATCTCCTCTTGTGCAGTTCCACTAAGATCAAGCAATCAAACAACGTTGTCGGTGTGACATTTTGGTTGAACTTCACAAAACACTCTTAAAACAAAAGTGTTTTGTGCAAAGGCAACAAAAGGTCACAATGGCAACGAGGTGAAGTAGATAACCCTGTTTACATAGAGGTGCAAAGGAAAAAATTAGTGGTCAATAACGGTGGATGACACAGAAGCCAACAAAAAGAAGCATCTACCTTATCTAAATGACAAAGAAAGCAAGACAGTAGCATTTCTCAAACGCTGGCATTGATTAATATTAACATAGAGATTATATTAACAATAAAATTCGTTAAACATGTAATTTGCTTTTAACTGTGGCATTGCATCAATTTTCCAGCGGCATTATTAGAGGGTGTTTGTTTACAGGGACATTTTGGTGTAGGGAATAAAAAAACTCCGTGTCAATCCCATCTAAACCAAACAGGAGGGACTTTTAGGGACTAAGAGTGGGCATTTGGGACTAAAGAAAGAAGACCCCGAGGGAGTCTTTTTGGGACTTTCTCCAACAGTTGCCCCTGCCACGCATCGCACCTTGTTTCTATTAGTTCATTACTAGGGGTAACATGGTCTTTTAGCATGTCATTTAATAACCTCTAGTCCATGTTTAGTCCCTCGAACCAAGCATGTAGGGACTAGGGAGTTTTTAACCAAGCAGGGCCTTAGATTAACAACAACTAATGAGTTGCACGGGACAGTGGACGCACCAGCACCATGTGCATCTACCGATGTACTATGGTCATGCACAGTCTGCTGCAACAAAGAACAAACAACCAAGGAGCATATTTGTGTTGGTCCTAGTTTTGTTATCTTTAGACACCTTTCCCTATGTGAGCGCAACAAATCTAGTCCTGCTCAAACTCTACAGCCTTGTCCCTTCCTTTCCTTTTTGAACTAGTATTCTAGCCCCTTCCTTTCCTCTTTGAACCACATCCTAGATTTATGACTTTCCCCACTACTTTCCCACATTCCTTTCCTCTTTGAACCACATCCTAGATTCATGCTATACAACTTTCACCCTTCATTTCCTCTTTGAACCACGTCCTAGATTCATGCTATATACTTCCTCCGTTCCTAAATATAAGTCTTTGTAAAGATTCCACTATGTACCACATACAGATGTATATAGATGCACTTTAGAGTGTAGATTCATTCATTTTTCTCCGTATGTAGTCCTAGTAAAATCTCTACAAAGACTTATATTTAGGAACAGAGGGAGTACAACTTTTCCCACTACTTTCCCCCACTCCTTTCCTCTTTGAACCACGTCCTAGATTCATGGTATACATGCAGCTAGAGCAATGCATGTGGAGTAAGTAAATTATACCTTAAGGTTCTTGGGGTGTGGTTCGGTGGGCGACGGGACGACGGTGAAGAAGAAGGGGTCGGAGGCCCTCCCGCGTCGCCGCTGGGTGGAAAGTGAACAACTGCGCCGGTGGTCGATTCCCTCCCTCGCCGATGGAGACAGTGTTAAGCCTCCTTCCCTTCCCGGCGGTCGGATCCTGCCGGTGCTTTGAGCAGCAGTGAGGGGAGAGAGAGAGGCCAAGAAAGTTTTGTTTAGATCTGGAGAGGGCGAGAGAGTGTGAAGAGAGCAACTACAAGCGTTGAGGCTCCAGCGGGAGAGGGCGAGAGAGTGTGAAGAGAGCAACTACAAGTGCGGAGGCTCCAGCGTGTATATATACTGGAGAGAGAGTGTGAAGCGTGCAAACCCTAGAAAACATTTTGACCAGTCAAAGAATCCTCCTGGCAAAAATTATGCTCAAGTGTAGTTATCGAACCCGATACCTCACGTTTGATGAGCTTAACAAAGCTAACCAGCTACACAACCCTCCCGTTATGTTCAACGAGAGGAAAATAACCTTTAATACATTCCTGCATTCGTGTGACAAGCATGCCATGTTTTTGTGTGTGTGTGTGTGGGAGTCATTGGGATTTCAATCATAATCGTGTCATGTGGATTTGGTGGTAAGACTATCCACAAGCAGTGCGTAAATAATGCAGCCTTAGTCACCTTACCTCTCTCTCCACGTAGTACGTTGGGTCGCACTACCGAGGGTGAAACAAACAAATTAATAAGAAAATTAAAAGCACCAGCGGTGTATCTTACCTCACACATCTCGCCACCGCTCGGGAACACGTCCAATTGATCCCTCTGCTCAACGTACTATTTTAAGTGAATCCTTATTATAACATGCACACAAATTTTGGGCACTTGTATTCGACTTAAGTCGGTGTGCCATCAGATCTCAGATACTTACTACTCCCTCCGTCTAGGTGTAATAAGTCACGTTAGAAGGTGCAACGGGACCAAGTTGCGTGCGTGTGCGTGTGTGTGTGTTTAACAACATGTGTGTGTTAGAGAGTGCGACAGATCGACCTACTCCTACAGAGTGATGGTGTGTAGTGTACGATTTTAGCCGCGAGAGTTGGTGCATCCTCTCGTTTCCGGGCATGTCCGGTAGGGACATGCGGGCAGCTGCCATGCCCGCTCCTGACCAGCCTGGCCCACCCAAAGCCCCTCCATCGCCCGCGCGCGCTTCCCACCCGAAATGGTCAGCGCCGCTCCAAAGAATTGGTGCCACATTCATGTCCGGGCAGAGCGGACGCGACCACTCACTGGCGCAAGAGTGATGGTTGCTTCATCCGTCCAACTTACTGCTGGGTCTATGTGATTTGACGGCTCATTGGTCTTTATTACTGAGGTGGTAGGACTTCTAGATGTCCCACGCTTTCGGCGAAAGGAGGTACTACTACTACTAGATTAGAATTTTCTCCATTCTTACAACGGAGGAATGCAAGAGCAGTGAAAACACGCAAGCTCAGTGATTACATGGCCCATCTCACACTATCACCGTGCGACACCTAACTCTTTACATAGTACTCCCTCCGTTCCTAAATATTACTAGATGAGTCCCCACGCGTTGCCGTGGAACAGCGGTATATCTCTCTGCGCAAAATTATCGATTTCATAGAACTAAAATTAACTCTATAACCGCATGACAAATGTGGTAGCCAAACTAAATAAACTCCCATCATCATTTAGATCATCCCACATAAGGAAAAAGATCACCAACTCCTACTGCATAATGGGATTATATATTTCTTTTTGACATGTTAATGGGACTTAAAAGCTCACTTACATGCATGCTACCGGTGCATGCTTGCATGCAGACATGTTGATGTGATTTAAAACCCACTCACATGCATGTGCCACAGTATTTCTGCATGCTTGCATGTGGCTTAGTGCGGAGCCTCTCAACATCTAGATCAGACGGCTATTATTGGCTGATTTACTTCATCTAATGACTACATCAATTTTGATGATGCGGCTCAAGGAGAGGATAGAGAATTCCAAGTAGTGGGGGCTAGCTATTACTAGTAGATAAGTCGTTGTAGAGATTCCACTAGGTGAACTACATACGGAACAAAATGAATGAATCTACACTTAAAATGCATCTATATACATCCGCATGTGGTTCATGGTGAAATCTCTACAAAGACTTATATTTAGGAATGGAGGAAGTACTAGTATAGTATGTAATCGTAATTTATCGGCCGAGATAAATTTGTACAATGCTATGAAGCTTCCAAACTTACATTACATGTATCTTAAGGGCCCAAGGTTGCCCGTTGCAACATTTCTTCAAATACAAAGGAGACTAACATGCATGCTATTCCATCTCAATGATTGGATGATCATAGCAAATATGTACTCCCTCCGTCCAAAATAAGTGTCTCAACTTTGTGCAAACTTTAGTACAAAGTTGTACTACTACTAAAGTTGACACTTATTTTGGAACAGAGGCAGCTAAAGAAAAAAACGATCCATGCAGTCCCTAGCCCTTGAACCGTGAACCCTGACCAGGCTTCAATTTGCTGGCAACGTTCGAGCTTCCTAATAAATGAAGTTTGCAACCTTTTGACCATCGTATCATTTTGTGCAGTTTCACTAAAATCGAGATGAGCATCCCTGTGGCAAAGAAATTGAAGAAGCGTGATTAGAATAAGATTACTGGGACTAGTTGATGAGACATAAACTCATCACGAATACATTACGTAGAAGCTAGTAGAGGTATGTGCGAGGCAAAGAAGTAGAGAAATATCCACAAGGAGTGATGTGGGCAGCTGGAGCAGTGGTGCAAGCCATCAGAAGGGAGTTGTACACGAGGGACGAGGCTCAACCTTGAGGAGGGCGGCGGAGGTGGCAACCGCCCACGCCAGCGGCAAAGGAGCAAGGGACGAAGGCAACCTCATCGGTTTTGTGAGAGAGAGAACGGCGGGGACCCCTGATCGGGACGTCTGACAGTGGGTTTTCACCGTCGGCGATGGCCACCGCATCTACACTAAGCATCCACCCCTTCCCCAAGCGGACATGATCCGCCGGGATGTTTGAGATGTGGCCACAGTCGCTTTGTGCGAGAGAGTGTGAAGAGAGCAACCCCAAAGAAGCAACCGTGGTAGGCTGGCCCGTCCTTACTATGTATATAGTGGAGCGGTTTCCTTTTCTCTCCATATGAACCTATCATATTATGTGACGTACATCAAGAAAAAAACTTTATTCATAAATGACGCGGCACCTACTACTGGTTCTCCTTTAACCTTGCGCTTGGCATCTCCAAAATATTAACCTTGCGATTGGCTCTTCGCCTCTTCGGGAAGTCGAGCAATAATGGTAGTGCAGTATATATCGTTTTGGCTATATGAGACCGAATGAATTGCTGCACGTCCACCACGTGGGCGAATGTCGAGGGGCGAGTTAGAGTGCTACAGACGGAGCAAAATGAGTGAATCTACACTCTAAAATACGTCTATATACATCAGTGTTTGGAGTATGTACTAGTAGTTCATATTGAAATCTACTAAAGGACATATATATTCCAAACAATATGATATAATCTCTATAATCGAGGTAATGGGGACGAGGAGTAAACGGAGGGAGTAGTAAATTTTTCTCCTCGTCCTGCGAGCCACCGCGCGCATGGGCGAGGGAGCGGGCGTAAGGCGGAGCAAGCTTCACCTCATCCTGTGAGCCACCGCGCCCGTGGGCGGGGGAGACGGCGTACTAATCAAGCTTCTCCTTGTTCTGTGAGTTGACGGGACACATCAAAAGTCTTGCCTCTAAGGTAGGCCCCACATGGTTTGCCTCTTTTTTTAACATAAGACGTCAAGTCGCAATTTCTTTGTTCACCCGTGGTAGACGATCCTCCCTCCACCAAGTGGACAACCAGTACACGTGCCAAATTACCACGTGGGCTGCCTTTTTCGTACAGAACTGAGCTCCACCGTGTACCCGTGCGGGTGTGATTGGGAAAGAGACGGGAGTACGTGCGCCGTGCATGCACCTCTTCTCTTCCTGCAGGTCCCCCGCCTACGTGGGTGTGTGTGAGAGATACGAACCGTGTTCGTGAATGTTTTTTGTTTTGGGGTGGGGGGTGGGGGGTGGGGTGGGGGTTGATTTCGTGAATTATTTGTGGGAATATGTGTCGATGACATCTCAAACAAAATTTTGCATGCAATGTGTGTGAAATGGAGGCCTATCCATATCATACATAGAGGGTCGGGCAATCCACGAGAAGAGAGGGAGGGGTCATAGCTATCGATAGAGTCGAAGAGAGGATCAGGTGGGTGGGTGCGAGATTGCTAAAGAGAGCCATCGAAATTGTGTGTGTGTGCAAGTCAAAGATATAGGGCGACTGGCCTACCAGAACGTTAGAGGGCACATGTCAAGTTTGTGTGTGGCAGGGAGACATGATTAGAGCACTCAATGTATTGGAGTGTGTGGGGGGGGGGGAGGGGGTGGGGGGAGGGGTCGGGAGAGGCCTAACTATAGAGGTAGAACGACTCGTATATGTGTTGAGAAGGAGAGGCCCAGCTATGTCTTGAGGTAGATCGGTCGACATCCATACATAACTGAAGGATGGGAAATATGATGGGACCGAGAGAGAGAGAGAGAGAGGAGAGAGAGAGGGAGGGAGAGCGAGGGAGAGGGGTAGAGTGCTGGATGGGTGATGGAGTTGCTTCTCAGAGATGGTGGGAGAGGCCCACTAGACAAACTGAGGGTGGAACTGTAATGTTATCAATAAGAGTGGGGATGTGTTTCTGTGTGTGCCTATGCATGATAGATCTATCGGGACGCATCCATGGATGATGAAGGGGAACCATGTGTTTGGTAAGCAAACCTAACTAGATCGGTAGATCAATTGTTGTTTGTCGGAGGAAGGGAGAGACACAACCAATGAGGTAGATCGATCGATGTGTGGGTAAAAACGAGTTATAAGGACCTAGCTAGCTATATGTATGGCGAGAGACCGGTCGGTGTCACTACAAAAAAATACACTTCCGTGATGATACGTGTTTGTCATAGTAGGTCGCGTTTTTTGTCATGCATGTATATGTATGAAAAATTTATGACACAATCAAGATAGTCATACCTGTGCTGTCGTAGAAGTGTTCCATGACATTACAAAAATTATCATCACGGAAGTGTGCACTTCCATGACGATAAATCGCGCGTCACGTAAGTGCTTTTCGTCAAGGGTGACCGACACGCGGCATCCACCGTAACGGAACGCCGTTAAGCTATCGGGTCGGGTTTTGGATCCGATAACCCGGTAACAGCCCCGACCACTGGGAAATTTCCACGTGTAAAATTCTTCGTGGCCGGACGAAACACGTGTCAGCTCGTCGGTCGCGTCGATGGCGCCTATGATATGTCGACACGTGCCACGGCCCACCACTGGCCCATTTAGCTTACAAAGCCGTCCCGTTTGACTTGGTCAAAAGTTAACGGGCTGGCCCATGAAAAGCCTGTTAACGGTCTCTTTGCGAATAGCCCATTTTACGGCCTATTAAGTCACGGCCCGTTAGGCCCTAAAGGAAATCGGCCAAACAACGTCATGTGGGTTGTCGAATATAACACCAGCCAATTTCAGTTTCGGCCCATGTATGGCCCACGATGTCTTTCGGCCCATATGAGGCCTTCTTATCTTTCGGCCCTTTACAGGCCCACGGTGACTCTAGCCCATAATGAACAGTAATTTTCTTTGTACCTGTTAACGACCCATGATTTACATGGGCCGTTTCCAGCCCGTGTTAGCTTTCGACCTATTGACGGCCCATACGTTCTTGGGCTCCTTTTCGGCCCTCGATTACTTCCGGCCCGTTACTGGCCTGTTTCCCTAATGGGCCAAATTCGGCCCATGGCGAGAGTCGGCCCGTTACTGGCATGTTCCCCAAATGGGCCAAATTCGGCCCATGGGAAGAGTCGGCCCGTTACTGGCCTGTTACCCTAATGGGCCAAATTCGGGCCATGGCAAGAGTCGGCCCGTTTCTGGCCTGTTAACCCGTTGCGCCATTTGCAGCCCGTCCTATATTCTGGCCCATTAACGACCCGTTATGCCTGTGACAGAATTAATCCTTTGCATTCCTATAGCGTGTTAACGGCCCGTTACCGTGCTGGGATGATACCAATTACGCCCGATTACGGCCCATGTAGACCCATTTATCCGACGGCCCGAGGCCCACCGATTACAGGCCCATTTATCGACGGCCCGAGGCCCACCGATTATAGGCCCATTTATCGACGGCCCGTAGGAGACCCATGGATCCTACGGCCCGTATATGGCCCATGGTAGTTGCGGCCACTAGCAAACCAGGGAAAAAGAAGACTAGGAAATACATAAGGCCGAAACTAACGCTAGGCTATTAAGGCGATTGCACAGATTACATCCACTCGGCATCTAAGAATGTCACCAGTGCAAATATAGGGAAGACCCTACACTATACAAAAATGGCTTGCTGTTTTCTTCAACCGGTGGCTGCACGTTAGGAATAAATTTTGTATCGCACCAAAACAAATTACAACTATATAACAAAAGGAAGGTTGGCATAAAACTTAACAGTCTAGCAGATAAATGCACCACCAGAAGTTCAGAAGCTCAGTTCATTTGACCTGACTGTTATGTTTTCATGATGTATTGTCTGATGGAGCACCATAACCGTCGCCTTCATTTCCCCTAGGCTCCTGAAAAACATAGCAAATGTCTGATAGTCTGGTTTCAAAACCATGCATATCTTGATGTCATTGAGCAATGTTTCTCCTTGTTTCACAAAGGGCCTCTTTAAGGGAATGGACTTGTGTCTGGAGCGCAGATACAACATTGCTTTGAGCTTGCATATCTTGGTCATGAGGCAGTTTGGACGATATTGCCTTAACAACCAACCCAAGATACGCAGAACGTGCTTTTGGCATCGTTAGTGGACAGGTCTTGATCCACGCAGCAAGAAGAGCCGACATTGCGGTTATAGTTGCCTTGCCACCTTCAGAAGGTGGCGGTTCCACCATTTTTTCCATAGCTCGCTGAAAAGTTGAGGTTTTACATTAGTAGTACCAGAACAGAAGATATTAAGGAGGCAGCAAAACTAAACAAAATAGCTTTGGTCTATATACAGAACTTATTCTGGTGAACCCTGATACATCCATTTTGCATCATGCTTTTATATCGATATTTATTTATGTCACAATACTTATGGCTATTCTCTCTTATTTTACAAGGTTTACATGAAGAGGGAGAATGCCGGCAGCTGGAATTCTACGCTGGAAAAGGAGCAAATATTGGAAACCTATTTTGTGCAACTCCAAAAGTCCTGAAACTCCACGGAATATCTTAAAATAAATAAAGAAAAATCATCGCCAAAGATGAAGGCCAGGGGGCCCACACAGCTCACGAGGGTGGGGCGCCCCTGCATGCGTGCCCCCTACCTCGTGGGCCCCCGGTGGCTCTCCGATGCCCATCTTCCCTATATGAATTCTTTCGATGAGAAAAAAATCAGAGGCAACCTTTGGGACGAGACTCCGCGCCACGAGGCGGAACCTTGGCGGAACCAATCTAGGGCTCCGGCGGAGCTGTTTCTGGGGACACTTCCCAGGGGGGAAATCATCGCCATCATCATCACCAATGCTCCTCTCCTCGGGAGAGGGCAATCTCCATCAACATCTTCACCAGCACCATCTCATCTCCGAACCCTAGTTCATCTCTTGTATCCAATTCTTGTCTCCAAGTCCGGGAATGGTGCTAGTAGCTTGCTAGTAGTGTTGATTACTCCTTGTAGTTGATGCTAGTTGGTTTACCTGGTGGAAGATCATATGTTCAGATCCTTTATGCATATTATTACCCCTCTGATTATGAACATGAATATGCTTTGTGAGTAGTTACGTTTGTTCACGAGGACACGGAGAAGTCTTGCTATTAGTAGTCATGTGAATGTGGTATTAGATTCGATATTTTGATGAGATGTATTTTGTCTAGCCTCTAGTGGTGTTATGTGAACGTCGACTACATAACACTTCACCATTATTTGGGCCTAGAGGAAGGCATTGGGAAGTAATAAGTATATGATGGGTTGCTAGAGTGACAGAAGCTTAAACCCTAGTTTATGTGTTGCTTCGTTAGGGGCTGTTTTGGATCCATATGTTTCATGCTATGGTTAGGTTTACCTTAATACTTTTGTTGTAGTTGCGGATGCTTGCAATAGAGGTTAATCATAAGTGGGATGCTTGTTCAAGTAAGAAAAGTACCCAAGCACCGGTCCACCCACATATCAAATTATCAAAGTAACGAACGCGAATCATATGAACGTGATGAAAACTAGCTTGACGATATTGCCATGTGTCCTCGGGAGCGCTTTTCCTATTATAAGAGTTTGTTCCGGCTTGTACTTTTCTACAAAAAGGATTGGGCCATCTTGCTTCACTTTATTTACTCTCGTTACTTGTTCCTCGTTACAATTTACCTTATCACAAAACTATCTGTTACCACTTATTTCAGTACTTGCAGAGAATACCTTGCTGAAAACTGCTTCATTTCCTTCTGCTCCTCGTTGGTTCGACACTCTTACTTATCAAAAGGACTACGATAGATCCCCTATACTTGTGGGTCATCAAGACTCTTTTCCGCGTTGCTGTCGGAGTGTAGCGCCTTTGGTAAGTGGAATTTGGTAAGGAAAAATTTATATAGTGTGCTAAAATTTTCAGTCACTTGTTACTATGGAAAGTAATTCTCTGAGGTGTTTGTTCGGGGTATCTTCACCCCATCCAGTAGAGCAAAGATTTGCTCTTCAACCTACTGAACCTATTGAAAATGAAACACCTTTTGAAGTTCCTTCGGGTATGATGGAAAAACTGCTGGCTAATACTTTTACAGGAGATGGAACAAAGCATCCTGATGAACATCTACTCTATGTGGATGAAGTTTGTGGATTATTTAAGCTTGCAGGTATACCCGATGATGTTGTTAAGAAGAAGGTCTTCCCTTTATCTTTGAAGTAAGACGCATTGACATGGTATAGGCTATGTGATGATACGGGATTATGGAACTATAAAAGATTGAAATTGGAATTTCATCATACCCTATGCATCTTGTTCATCGTGATCGCAATTATATATATAATTTTTGGCCTCGTGAAGAAGAAAGCATCGCTCAAGCTTGGGTGAGGCTTAAATCAATGTTATATTCATGCCCCAATCATGAGCTCTCAAAAGTGACAATTCTTCAGAAATTTTTATGCTCGGCTTTCTGATAACAACCGCACCATGCTCGATAGTTCTTGTGCTGGCTCTTTTATGATGAAGACTATTGAATTTAAATGGAATTTATTAGATAGAATTGAACGCAACTCTGAAGATTGGGACCTCGACGAAGGTAAGGAGTCAGGTATGACACCTAAGTTTGATTGTGTTAAATCTTTTATGGATACCGATATTTTCAGTAATTTTAGCACTAAATATGGACTTGACTCTGAGATAGTAGCTTCTTTCTGTGAATCCTTTGCTACTTATGTTGATCTCCCTAAGGAGAAGTGGTTTAAATATCATCCTCCCATAGAAGTAAAAGTAGCTGGGACCTATTAAAGTTGAAGAAAATACCGTCACTTATAATGATCCTATTGTTCCTACCTCTTATGTTGAGAAACCACCTTTCCCTGTTAGAGCAAAGGATCATGCTAAAGCTTCAACTGTTGTTCGTAAAAGCAATATTAGAACTTATACACCTCCTGAGCAAGTTAAAGTAGAACCTAATATTGCTATTGTTAAAGATCTCTTGTCCGATAATATTGATGGGCATGTTATTCAATTACGTGGTGAAACTGCTAGAATTGCTAAACCTTGTGCTAAAGACAAACATAGACACTGTGGTAGGCGTGCTGTTATTTCAAGTTAAAATAGGAGGTCATCGTTATCATGGCTTATGTGATATGGGTGCTAGTGCTAGCGTTATACCCATTGACTTATACAAAGAAATTATGCATGATATTGCACCTATTGAGTTAGAAGAAATTGATGTCACAATTAAGCTTGCCAATAGAGATACTATTTCACCAGTGGGAATTGTTAGAGATGTTGAAGTCTTGTGTGGGAAAACCAAATATCCTGCTGATTTTCTTGTTCTTGGTTCTCCACAAGATAGCTTTTGTCCCATTATATTTGGTAGACCCTTCTTGAATACTGTTAATGCTAAGATAGATCGCGAAAAGAATGTTGTTACTATTGGCTTGGATGATATGGTTCATGAGTTTAATTTCTCTAAATTTAGTAAACAACATCGTGAGGAAGAATTGCCTAGTAAGGATGAAATTATTGGTCTTGCTTCTATTGCCGTACCTCCTAGTGATCCTTTAGAACACTATTTGCTAGACCATGAAAATGATATGTTCATGAATGAAAGAAGGGAAGTAGATGAAGTATTCTTTAAATAAGAACCTATTCTGCAACACAATCTGCCTGTTGAAATCCTAGGGGATCCTCCTCCACCCAAGGGTGATCCCGTGTTTGAGCTTAAACCATTGCCTGATAATCTTAAATATGCTTATCTTGATGAAAAGAAAATATATCCTGTTATTATTAGTGCTAACATTTCAGAGCATGAAGAAGAAAGATTATTGAAAACTCTGAAAAAGCACCGTGCCGCTATTGGATATACTCTTGTTGATCTTAAGGGCATTAGCCCCACTCTATGTCAGCATAAAATAAATTTGGAAGAGGATGCCAAACCAGTTCGTGATCCTCAATGATGTTTGAATCCTAAAATGAAAGAAGTGGTAAGAAAAGAAATACTCAAGCTTCTGGAGGCAGGTATAATTTATCCCGTTGCTGATAGTCAGTGGGTAAGTCCTGTCCATTGTGTCCCTAAGAAGGGAGGTATTACTGTTGTCCCTAATGATAAAGACGAATTGATTCCGCAAAGAATTATCATAGGTTATAGGATGGTAATTGATTTCCAAAAATTAAATAAAGACACTAAGAAAGATCATTACCCCTTACCTTTTATTGATCAAATGCTAGAAAGATTATGCAAACATACACATTATTGCTTCCTAGATGGTTATTCTGGTTACTCTCAAATACCTGTGTCGGCTAAAGATCAATCAAAGACTACTTTTAGATGCCCTTTTGGTACTTTTGCTTATAGACGTATGCCTTTTGGTTTATGTAATGCACCTGCTAACTTTCAAAGATGCATGATGGCTACATTGTCTGACATTTGTGAAAAGATTTGTGAGGTTTTCATGGACGACTTTTCCGTCTATGGATCCTCTTTTGATGATTGCTTGAGCAATCTTGATCGAGTTTTGCAGAGATGTGAAGAAACTAATCTTGTCTTGAATTGGGAAAAGTTCCACTTTATGGTTAATGAAGGTATTGTCTTGGGGCACAAAGTTTCTGAAAGAGGTATTGAAGTTGATAAAGCCAAGGTTGATGCTATTGAAAAGATGCCATGTCGCAAGGACATCAAAGGTATAAGAAGTTTCCTTGGTCACGCCGGGTTTTATAGGAGGTTCAATAAGGACTTCTCAAAAATTTATCGGCCTCTGACTAATTTATTACAAAAAGATGTACCATTTGTCTTTGATGATGATTGTGTAGAAGCATTTGAAATACTTAAGAAAGCATTAGTCTCTGCACCTGTTGGTCAGCCACCTGATTGGAATTTACCCTTTGAGATTATGTGTGATATTTGTGATTATGTTGTAGGTGCTGTTTTAGGGCCAAGAGTTGATAAGAAATTAAATGTTATCCATTATGCTAGTAAGACTCTAGACAATGCTCAAAGAAATTATGCTACTACCAAAAAGGAACTTTTAGCAGTTATGTTTGCTTGTGATAAATTCAGACCCTATATTGTTGATTCTAAAGTAACTATTCACACTGATCATGCTGCTATTAAATATCTTATGGAAAAGAAAGATGCTAAACCTAGACTTATTAGATGGGTTCTCTTCTTGCTGCAAGAATTTGATTTGCATATTGTTGATAGAAAAGGAGCTGAGAACCCTGTTGCAGAAAACTTATCTAGGTTAGAGAATGTTCTTGATGACCCACTACCTATTGATGATAGCTTTCCTGATGAACAATTAAATGTCATAAGCACTTCTCGTAGCACTCCTTGGTATGCTGATTATGCTAATTATATTGTTGCTCAATTTATACCACCTAGCTTCACATACCAACAAAAGAAAAAGTTCTTTTATGATTTGCGACATTAGTTTTGGGATGACCCACATCTTTATAAAGAAGGAGTAGATGGTGTTATTAGACGTTGTGTACCTGAGCATGAACAGGAATGATCCTCACGCAAGTGTCACCCCGAAGCTTATGGAGGACACCACGCTGGAGATAGAACTGCACACATGGTATTGCAATCTGGTTTTTATTGGCCTACTCTCTTCAAGGATGCCCGTAAGTTTGTTTTGTCTTGTGATGAATGTCAAAGAATTGGTAATATTAGTAGACGTCAAGAAATGCCTATGAATTATTCACTTGTTATTGAACCATTTGATGTTTGGGGCTTTGATTATATGGGACCTTTTCCTGCCTCTAATGGATATACACATATTTTAGTTGATGTTGATTACGTTACTAAGTGGGTAGAAGCTATTCCAACTAGTAGATCTGATCATAACACTTCTATTAAAATGCTTAAGGAAGTTATTTTTCCGAGGTTTGGAGTCCCTAGATATTTAATGACTGATGGTGGTTCACACTTTATTCATGGTGCTTTCCGTAAAATGCTTGCTAAATATGACGTTAATCATAGAATTGCATCTCCATATCACCCGCAGTCTAGTGGTCAAGTAGAATTGAGTAATAGAGAGCTCAAATTAATTTTGCAAAAGACTGCTAATAGGTCTAGAAAGAATTGGTCCAAGAAACTTGATGATGCATTATGGGCCTATACAACTGCATATAAGAATCCTATGGGCATGTCTCCGTATAAAATGGTTTATGGAAAAGCATGTCACTTACCTCTCGAACTAGAACATAAGGCATATTCGGCTATTAAAGAGCTCAACTATGATTTCAAACATGCCAGTGAGAAGAGGTTATTCGATATTAGCTCACTTGAT
This sequence comes from Aegilops bicornis, assembly GCA_021605145.1. Taxonomy (NCBI): domain Eukaryota; kingdom Viridiplantae; phylum Streptophyta; class Magnoliopsida; order Poales; family Poaceae; genus Aegilops; species Aegilops bicornis. Next base: position 402,404,920 of record CM038675.1, on the reverse strand, counting down.
GAATGGAGAACCCAAGCTTATGAAAATGCCAAGTTATTTAAAGAAAAAGTTAAAAGATGGCATGACAAAAGGATACAAAAGTGTGAGTTTAATGTAGGTGATTATGTATTGCTATACAACTCTCGTTTAAGATTTTTTGCAGGAAAACTTCTCTCGAAATGGGAAGGTCCCTACGTTATCAAGGAGGTCTATCTTTCCGGTGCCATAAAAATCAACAACTTCGAAGGCACAAATCCGAAGGTGGTGAATGGTCAAAGAATCAAACATTATATCTCAGGTAATCCCATAAATGTTGAAACCAATATTATGGAAACCGTAACCCCGGAGGAATACATAAGGGACACTTTCCAGACCGTTTCAGACTCCGAAAAGGAATAGGTATGTGGTACGGTAAGTAAACCGACTCCAAAACAATTTTTAAGGCAATATTTCCCTGTTTTGGAATATTTAGAAAAATAGAAAAATAAGTGGAAGTCCGGGAAGGACACGATGCCTTCACGAGGGTGGAGGGCGCGCCCTACCCCCTGGGCACGCCCCCCTACCTCGTGAGCACCTCGTGTGCGCTCTGGACTCCGTTTTCTTGCTCGATACGTATTTTGGTCGGTAAAAATTCATTATATATTCTCCCGAAGGTTTTGACTCCCGTAGCACGCAAATATCTCTTGTCCTTGTTTCGAGCTATTTTTCTGACAGATCTAGATCATCATGACATCCCTAAGTGCTTCCAAGGGCAAGTTCTTCGAGAAGGTGATCAACCCTTACCTCGCGGAGGTGCTGCGACACCCTCAAACCATTGAGATGCGTGATGGGTTGCTGCACATCCGCGATGTTGAGGGACCCAAGGGAACCGAAAGCGTGGAGGCGAGGCTCGAAGCAATGGAGCAACAAGTTTTCAAGTGCCAGTGGATGGTGGAGCGTGGAATTAACGCTAGCCACAAGATGCTCGCGGAGTTCACCAACAACTACGAGCCGGATGCCAAGAACACTGAGGAAGCCATCTTCAAGCTACATGAGAAGATCGAGCACCTCCAAGCCCAAATCTATGATCTGCAAAATCAAAACTATGAGTATGAATATAGATTCAAAAGGATGAGTTTGGCTGCAGATTTGAGGATTCTGGAGACTCGATCATCCTTCTATGATGGTGAGCCTATGCCATGGAATGTGGACGACAAGCCCGCATCATCAACAACACCTCCACTTCCTCCAATAACAAAGAAGGAGATATAATCACATGGGTATGGGCAGTCCCCTTGGCAACTGCCAAGCTTGGGGGAGGTGCCCCAGTATCGTATCACCATCACAACTCCTATCTTTACCGTCTTTCTTAGTTCGATCCTATTAGTAGTATCTTGATTTAGTAGAATAAAGTCATGGCATGATCTAGTTTTGAGTTTTGCTTTATGATCCCTCTATGTAATCGAGTCCGTGAGCTATATATATATAATAAGATTAGTGTTGAGTCAAGGGCTTGATTACTTTGCCATGATCTTGGGTGAATAAAAGAAAAGAATAAAAAGAAACAATGAGTTCATATTGATCTTATTAAGAGTAATGACTTCAAATAGAAAGAGTATGATGATTAAAAATTGTTGGGAGTTGGCAAATATAGCCTTGGCCATCGTTGCAGTTAATAGGAAGTAATAAGGAAAGAGAGGTTTCATATATAGATATATTATCATTGACATCTTTTATGATTGGGAGCACTCATTAAAATATGACATGATAAAGAGTTGATGTTGGACAAGGAAGACAACATAATGAGTTATGTTTTCTTGTATCTGAGATAAAGTATGTTGTTATGGGTCCTCTAACATGTTGAGCTTGCCTTTCCCCCTCATGCTAGCCAAATTCTCAGCACCAAATAGAGATACTACTAGTGCTTCCAAATACCCTTAAACCAGTTTAGCCATGAGAGTCCACCATATCTACCTATGGATTGAGTAAGATCCTTCAAGTAAGTTGTCATCGGTGAAAGCAATAAAATTGCTCTCTAAATATGCATGACTTATTAGTGCAGAGAAATAAGCTTTGTACCGAACTTGTTGTGGAAGTAATAAAAGCGAATTGACTGCATAATAAAGTTCCACATAGAAGGGGCAATATAAAGTGACGTTCTTTTGCATTAAGATTTTGTGCATCCAACCATAAAAGCGCATGGCAACCTCTGCTTCCCTCTGCGAAGGGCCTATCTTTTATTATTATATTCTACCTTATGCAAGAGTCACGGTGATCTTCACCTTTCCTTTTTGATTTTATCCTTTGGCAAGCCCAGCATGTTGGAAAGAACATGATATACATATCTAATTGGATGTAGGGGAGCATGAATTGTTATTGTTGACATTACCCTTGAGGTAAAAGGTTGTGGGGAAAAATTATAAGCCCCTATCTTTCTCTGTGTTCGATTAAAACTCCGTAACCACAAGTATTGTGTGAGTGCTAGCAATTATGAAGGAATAAGTGATAGTTGAGTATGTGGACTTGCTTTTAAGCTCTGACATAGACTCTTTCCGATGTTATGATAAATTGCAATTGCTTCAATGACTGAGGTTATACTTTGCTGGTGCCCAATAAAGTTTCTGATTCATACTTTTGCATTGTGAAAAGATCATCACTTGAACATAAGTAATCATATGACAAAATCTATATATGTTGCTGTTATGAGAATAACCATGATGCCTTCATGTCCGTATTTTATTTTTATCGACGCCTCTACCATTAAACATGAGGACATATTTATTGTTATCGGCTTTTCGCTTGAGGACAAGCGAGGTATAAGCTTGGGGGAGTTGATACGTCCATTTTGCATCATGCTTTTATATCGATATTTATCGCATTATGGGCTGTTATTTCACGTTATGTCACAATACTTATGGCTATTCTCTCTTATTTTACAAGGTTTACATGAAGAGGGAGAATGCCGTACCGAATTATGGGTGGAAAAGGAGCAAATATTGGAGACCTATTCTCATGCAACTCCAAAAGTCCTGAAACTCCACGGAATATCTTAAAATAAATAAAGAAAAATCGTCGCCAAAGATGAAGGCCAGGGGGCCCACACCCTGCTCACGAGGGTGGGGGGCGCCACCCCCCTGGGGCGCGCCCCCTACCTCGTGGGCCCCCTGGTGGCTCTCCAATGCCCATCTTCTCCTATATGAAGTCTTTCGATGAGAAAAAAATCAGAAGCAACCTTTCGGGACGAGACTCCGCCGCCACGAGGCGGAACCTTGGCGGAACCAATCTAGGGCTCCCATGAGCTGTTTCGCCGGGACACCTCTCCGGAGGGGGAAATCATCGCCATCATCATCACCAACGCTCCTCTCATCGGGAGAGGGCAATCTCCATCAACATCTTCACCAGCACCATCTCATCTCCAAACCCTAGTTCATCTATCGTATCCAATTCTTGTCTCCAAGTCCGGGATTGGTTCTAGTTGGTTGCTAGTAGTGTTGATTACTCCTTGTAGTTGATGGAAGGTTGCTAGTAGGTTGCTAGTAGGTTGCTAGTAGGTTTACTTGGTGGAAGATCATATGTTCAGATCCTTTATGCATATTATTACCCCTCTGATTATGAACATGAATATGCTTTGTGAGTAGTTACGTTTGTTCCTGAGGACACGTGAGAAGTCTTGCTATTAGTAGTCATGTGAATTTGGTATTTGTTCGATATTTTGATGATATGTATGTTGTCTAGCCTCTAGTGGTGTTATGTGAACGTCGACTACATAACACTTCACCATTATTTGGGCCTAGAGGAAGGCATTGGGAAGTAATAAGTAGATGATGGGTTGATAGAGTGACAAAATCTTAAACCCTAGTTTATGCGTTGCTTCGTAAGGGGCTGTTTTGGATCCATATGTTTCATGCTATGGTTAGGTTTTCCTTAATACTTTTGTTGTAGTTGTGGATGCTTGCAATAGAGGTTAATCATAAGTGGGATGCTTGTTCAAGTAAGAACAACACCCAAGCACCAGTCCACCCACATATCAAATTATCAAAGTACCGAACGCGAATCATATGAACGTGATGAAAACTAGCTTGAAGATATTCCCATGTGTCCTCGGGAGCGCTTTTCCTATTATAAGAGTTTGTTCCGGCTTGTCCTTTGCTACAAAAAGGATTGGGCCACCTTGCTGCACTTTATTTACTCTCGTTACTTCTTGCTCGTTACAATTTACCTTATCACAAAACTATCTGTTACCACTTATTTGATTTCTGCAGAGAATACCTTGCTGAAAACTGCTTATCATTTCCTTCTGCTCCTCGTTGGGTTCGACACTCTTACTTATCGAAAGGACTACGATAGATCCCCTATACTTGTGGGTCATCAAACCCATGTAAAATATTAGTTGTATTTTATTGCAAAGTACATAATAAAACCAGGTTCCAAACATATGATCATGTACCATCGCTAACGTATCGTCTATTTCTTCACATTGTATTGAGGGCTAAGGATAAAGAGACGAAGTTTATGATACGGTAAGCATAGTATGACTTCATTCATATCACAAAACAACTGAGAATAGACAAACAAGCAATTGTAACGTTGTGTGGGCAGGTCCAACACGGAACTAGGTTACGGGTCAAGATCAAAGGAACATCACTCCTCTCTTTTAAACCTTGTAAGGTGCAATGATACGCAAAGACAATTGTGTATAAAATTGAAAAGAGTAATAGACATTGGCTGCAAACCATGCAGTTCAAGGCACAAGTCAGAGTAAGTAGTAGTTAAAAGGCATGAGGATTAGGACTTACAACGGCTTTGACTGGTGTAGTCATGCCCTTCTTCTTGCTTGGTGTGTGATCCTTGAAGATTTCCACAACATTTGGTTCAGGTACTTTTTGGTCCTTGCGGGCTTTCCTATGCATTTAGAACAAGTCAATATAGATCTGATAATATGGTACAGCGAAAAGAGTGAAACAACAGCTAATTACAAGAGCCTCGCAGTGTGCAATATAGCTACGAGATCCTGTCAGTCATTGGAATTTCTCTTTAAATGCAGTTGGCCTTGTTCTTTGAACAGTTCACCTACAAGAAGATAGATTTGTGTGACACATGCGTAAATAGGACTTCAACATGTGATCTGATCACATATATATAATGTACCGATACTTGGATCGGACTAGTGTTTAACAAGGCCCCTCCAGTCTTCATCCGATATATTTTCCACTGGAGATGTTTGGGAAAGTTCACTTTTAGCCTTGCCTTCAAAGTCAGTTTTCCTCAAGTTATACCAATACTGTCGCAGAGCAGGCTTGAAAACATGGGTGCAAGCTTGTTTGGTTGCATCATCTTGGCTATCCAACTTGAACCTCATCTGTTGAAAATTATGGGAGTCTCATTATTAGCAACCTAGAAAGTATGGGACAGAGCAAGACGATATTACTAGTTTCCATACATAACCATACTTACAGATAAATGGTCGAGGAAGGTGTTGAACTAGGTTTCGTCTTTGTCATTCCTGTACTGAATCCATGTTGGGAGGATATGTACATGACACCTAACGGCAACCGCTGCCTCTGATACTAACTTGGCTGAGTCTGTAGCATCACGTGGCCTTTTTAAACCTGCCTCAAAACGGATCTCCATTCTTCCTCCTCTAGATTTAGTTATCCTATCGAGCATTATCCCTGATGTTTGTTTCCTTTTGCGCCTAGGTCCTAGTCCAACAATGAACATAGGAAGTGTTAGTGTACATCAAACTGTGAGACTATATATAAAGAAGCATGGAACTGTAACTTGACTCCAACAACTACCTTCTTGCTGTTGAAGCTCACAAGGTTCATCTGATATTGCCAACTCGTCTTGTGTCAAGAGTGCTTGGGAAGTAGTGCCAGGTGGAAAGGGAGCTTGGGAACGTGCTGCTAGCTCAGTTGACGCATGAGTATGTTGTGCAGCTGGTAGTACCATGGTAGGTGTTGCAAGAACTAGGGTTGTCTCTGCTTGTTTGGTGGTAGCTATTTGTTTCTGTTTGGCTTTTTTTGCAGCTCGTGTAGCATGGGATGCCGTGTTTGTATAATTTTCCTCTGGACTTTCACCTTCTATTGCACCATCAGTACCAGCAGAATCTGCAGGATTCATCCGCTTCTCACTCCCTGCCATTCTGTGTTTCTTCCTCTTTCTCTGTGCCATGTCAAGTCAAGCCGACAAGAAAAATGAATAAAAATTTAGTTCTTCAGAACAAATTGATGCGTGATGCAGACGAACTGAACTTTGATGTTAGACAACCACATGATAGGAGGATGTAATATGTATGAAAAACAGGATGGAAGAGATAGCCAGAACTATGATGTGTAAACTAAGAAGAAGACATTTCACCAAATTAGAAGCAATGCAATGGAAGGTAGACACCATATGAAAGATGCTACATATATCGCTCTGCCAAGTTAACAGTGTCTCAACATAAATGGCGTTTAAACAAATGTGAAGCAGTACAAGAAATAAATCATATGCATGATGCAAACAACATCACACTACCATGTTAGAGGTCTCTCGTCATTAGTGCCATTGCATATTCACACATTGCATATTCACAGCTTATGATGCGTAAACTAAGGAGAAGGCATTTCAAGAAATTAGAAGCAATGAAAGCTAGACACCATATGAAAGATGCAACGAATATCACTCTACCAAGTTAAAACTATCTCGTCATAAGTGCCATTTCAACAAATTAGTAGTACAAGCTAGAAAAGAATGTGAGATGTAACCTATATCACACTCACGAAGTCAAAGCGTGTCTTATGATAAGTGATGTTGCAGGTTACACAACAGTAGTAATTTGATGTAAGAACATGGTGTGATAGATAGATATTGTATGTTCTAGAAACAGGAACACGTGTCTTATTCAAGTATAATGTGTAAAGTAAGTAGATGGAATTCAACAAAATTAGAAGCAATACAAGCTAGACATCATACATAACATGCAACCGCATATACTTGATTGCCAAGTTAGAGGGAGCACCGGTGATGCTGCACTAGGGGAGACGTGCTCATCATAAACACAGCTTTGTTGAGTGTCTATGCATGTGTTGTCTTGGAAATCATCTTGGGGGTGTGGAGGAATAGAAACTGTAGAGGCCCTCCGTTCGGAACGAGCGCCTTTATCCGCTGCCTTGCTAACTTCCTTCCCCTTTATTGATTTTGAATTGTCAAGTAAAACCGACAAGAAAAAGCAATAAAATTCTCTCTTCGTAACTCATTCATGCATGATACTGACAATCACTACTTTGATGTAAGGCAAACACATGATACCAGGATGGAATATGTACGAAAAACATGACGGCATGGCATGTTCACAACTGTTTGTGTAAACTAAGAAGAAACCATTCAAGCAAATAAGAAGCAATGCAAGCCAGACACCACATGAAAGATGCAACCAATATGACTCTGCCAGTTAAAAGCATCCCATCATAAATGGAATTTCAACAAATTAGAAGCAGTGGATGCTATAAATCATATGAAAGATGCAACTAATATCGCACTGCATGTACTAAAGGTGTCTCGTCATATTGATTGACGCGGGATACAAAAAAACAATAGTTTTATGTAAGGACATGCTTAATAGACAGATGTACTATGTAGTAAATACAGAAGGTATGTCACATTAACAGTATAATGTACTATAAGCTAAGCGAGACTAGCACATGTGGTTTAACCAGATTGGAAGAATTACAATCTAGACACCATATGCAACATGCAACCACATATCACGCTGCCAAGTTAGAGCAAGCACCTGCGATGCTAGTGTAGGGGAAATGTTGTAATCAACTACAGAGCTACGTTCACTATCTTCATCTAGCATTTCTGTTTCTTGAGAATCATGTCGGGAGGCTGACGCTGCATTCTGTAAATGAGTAGTCCCCTTGCCTGCCTGCCTCGTCATAAGTGATTGATGAGGAATACACAAGAACATTAGTTTAATGTAAGAACATGGTTAATACACAGATGTACTAGTATGTACCAAAAACAGAAAGGCATGCCATATTCAAAGGTATAATATGTAAGCAATACAAGCTAGACATCTAGCTGGAGTTGTGCGCATGATCATCTAGGACCTGAGAGCCTGGTGGGAGGCGGGCTGCTTCACCACCATCGCAGCTTTTTACTTGGCTTCCAGGTGATGCCTATCTTTGCTTGGCTTGTCACTGGCTCGGCCAGTGCCCTGACTAGCTATTTGTCTTCCGTGCTCCGGGATGGTGGTTCATGTAAAAATATCTTTCCTTATCTTGATAAAGACCGACTTGACCTTTCAATACAAGCTAGACACCATATGCAACATGCAACCACATATGACACCGTGAAGTTAAAGCAAGCACCTGGGATGGTGGTTCACGGCGAGCTAGATCATTACTTCCAGAGCTAAGTTCCCCGTCTCCATCTGCTGACACTACACCCTTTAAAGTCTTCAAACGTGTCTGGCCTAGCCGCATACCATGCTGGAGCGACTTCTCTCTTCTCTTTCCTGCTTCTGTGAAGGCAGGGTCTGAAATACCCTTGCATAAAAACACAATAGTGAGAGTATGGGTGAAGTGTGTGCGAAGTAGTGCCTTTGTAAAAGTAGCAGATAGCGGATGGCTGAAAAATAAATGACAGGAGACATATGATAGCTTTACAATATTGCGTGGCAAACAAAATTAGATTCTACTCCATATGATTTTGTAATATATGAGCACAGGAAATGCATGTACTCCTCCAACACACCACCACATGTGGTCCTATCAAGATAACAGTCGACTAAAAATAAATAGGTCAGTCGATTTTTTTATGAACCGTCCGATCTATGAGGAACGAGCAGACGGCCTCTGTCTACCTTCCGCCGATCCTTTGTTGACGATCTTTCTCGAATCCTTGGCCACCGGCCCAGACCCCTGCCTCCGCCGCCCCGCCCTCCCATCGACCTCACACCACCGCCGTGCTTGGCAGTGCCCCCAGGCCATCCCTTTAATCCCAGCCGACCTCCAGATCGGGCGCCAGTAGCTCTAGGCCACACATGCCCCTAAGATAAACACCAAAGCGGCTGCTTCCTTAGTAATAGTCGTACTAGCGCCTGTTACGCCGGGAATGCTTCCGTTAATTGGGAATCAACTGCCAGAAATTGAAATTGGGGCGACGGACCTCTAGCTAAGGTGAAATAGTATATGAGGAGAAACCTTGTGCATCACGAGTTACTAGGAACATCTAGTATCAAGAAGAAGCGGTCAAGTAGTGTCTTCTGTGGGATGAATACCGTGCAAGCAGAGACGTAAGATTTGCACGAGTAAGGGAAGAGGAGTACCTTCTTGATTCTTTGGTGTGGTCACGTCCACATGTCGCGCCGATCTTCTTCTTTTTACCGGGGAAACCGATGTTCTGGAGGGTGCAGGCTTGGACAAACCCATGGCCAAATTGTTGACTGTGTTGCCGTGGCCGTATGTTGGCAGAGGGGAAGCAGATCCGAGGTGGCGAAGAACGTCATAGTAGGAACGGCTCCGATGCGGTGGAGGGTGGAGAATTTGGAGCGGCAGCGGTGAGGCACAGGACGGCGTGGTTGAACTGGCTCGGGTACGGACGGCTCGGCCTCGGCTTCAACTACTAGCCGTGGAGGGCGTTGCGGTTGAGGTTGCGGTGGACGACGACGTCGGGGTATCGGCTCCGGCGTGATGGAGGAGGGCGGCGGTTGATGGGTGGGATGGGGTGGCGGATGGAGGACGTCGGGGTTTCACGGCTGGTGGAGAGGTAGTTTTGGCACCCACGGAGTACGAATGGGAAATCGGACGGGTGGGGGGAACCATGTTTCGATGCAGGATGCGCTTGTTTTGGCTTTTGAACAGAAGATGGGACGCGCTTGTTTGAAATTTGGGGAAAGTACAAACTTTGCCCCCCTCTTAAATTTCGGACCTACTGCGGGTCGGGTGTAGGATGGTAATCCCAAGTGTCCCAAATAGTGGGCGGGAGCGATTTCGGCCGCGCGCATGTGTGCTTAGGCGGCCATTGTGTATGAATGTTTTCGGAGGCGGTTGTGTGGCGTCTAGATGAAGCTACAAACCTACCCCCGGTTTAAACCTTTGGACGTCGGGCCGGCGGGTTTCACGGGTCGGAGTTATTAGAAAAGTAATTTCCTTGTACTACCAAACATTGGTCTCCACGCGGTTTCAAAGTAGTAGAGGCTCTTTTGGCGCTTCATTCGAAATTTTGAAACACATGCATTCACGTTTAGAGTACTCTTGAACTATGAGGATTGACCTAAATAGATAACGTTATATTTGACCTTGTATGTTTGAAAACCTCATTAAATTATCCGCTTCTTTTTGAAATTTTGACACTTGAAAATCCTATAACTACGATTATTTTGGAATGGAGGAGCTAAATTTGAATCTATTTTGTACACGACTACATATGCTATTATGTACAAAATCGAGCAAAGATTGGTGCACCCATAATTTAGGTATGGTTTACAAATGCCATGATATCAAATTCAAATAATTGAATGGACTTCATGTTGAATTCGATTTTTTAAAACCACCTTAAGTTGAATTCAAATGTATGCTAGTTCATATGTAGCTATTTATAATGTCCGTTGTGTAACTTTCGTATGTATAATGTGCTTTACACACACAACATGAACTATACTCATGTTTATATTCGATTGCTAAAGTAATGCATTGTCTGGAGTTCAAAATACTAACTATGTGGATCAATTGTGTCGAATAATAACATAGACATGCTCAAATCCGATAGAATCTAGATGTCTGATGTATCAATGACCGCTCCTTACGCGAATTGCAAATATCATGATCCCATCCTAATATTTGGATACAATTTATATCTTTAATCAATGTGTAGAGCAGTCGTTTACGTGTAGTTTCACTCTCCATCGGTGGTCTCTCACACATGCTCACACACTCTCTCCTGAGGTGTATTCCTCGCACACATGCTGACCCGATAGGGCCTCTGCTATTTATTTATTTATATGAGCAAAAGGGGATACCCCCTGATTTCCGTTAATAGAAATCATTAGATGTTCACAACACTACGCCTAGCCTGCTACACAGGTTTCATTCATTACTAGTTTCAGCAAAGTGCTCATGTCGTAGCCACTGAATACATCACAAGTGCTACATACACTGCAAATAAAGAGACAATCATCCTCTGAGCACATCGATTTTGCCCATTATCTTCACAAGCTCTTTCATCTCCTCATTGTTGTCAAGGCCGTTCAGCAGCTGTTGCTTGGCCATGATCAGAGGAACTGCATCTTTAACCTTCTGCTCTGCATCTTCCTCTTCTGTCGTTCCTTCAGTTACTTGTCCAACACCCCAACCTACTGGTATTGGGATTCCTCGGCTAACCAAATAATCAGCGTAGTTGCATTCCCCCACATCGAAGAACTTCCCGTAAATACAAATCACACGAATCTTCCCTTTTTACGCACGAATCAAATTGGAAGATCATCAACCAAACTATTAAAAAATCAGCAAGCTGAAAGCAGCAGAACAACACTTAAACATATTATTACCCCATGATTCGGGCATTTGTAGAAGACTCGGCCAGGGTTGCGGATTGTGGTTGAGACGTGACGGATGACTCTGCGTGATTTGCAGCAGTGGCACCACACCAACGGCAGTGGGTTGCGGTGTGCATGCCTACGGGGGTGGGATGAGACCCACAGGCGCTGGTACGGGTGGCGACTTGGCGCATATCTGGTTGTTGCCTGCTGAAGAGCAGGTGGACAAGCAAATAATCTGACATGGTTGTCATGCGGCGAGCTTACGATGCTAGGCAGAGTAAGTAGAGAAGAGGAGAAGATAACGTTGGATATGTTAGTTTCATTACTTGCAGAGTAGCATAGCACCATATATAGTCATAGTCTAGGTTTGGATTCGAACCAGCTACAGGAGCACGTCTTTCTTTTTTCTAAAACTCGGCAACGTCTCTTTCTTTGGTACACTAAGCTTGTTCTCAGACGCCTTCCCAAGTCTTTGATTTTCTTTCCCTTTTTTTGCGAGGAAGGAAGGAGGACAAAATTGAGAGTTCCTCGGACTCGAACCCAAGACCACTCGGTTGAAAACCAAGGGTGCTAGTCACTTATGTGGTGAACATTCCCTGTGAGGAGGACGGCAGACGAAAGCATTTTCCTCGCAGTTTTCTTCCTATATATAAAAAAAATATGCTACTTGGTGTCTGCTTACTCAAAAAACGATCGTGCCAACCTTGACCATTGGATTGACATTCAACGTCTGTCGCGTTTCTTCAGTCTCTTCTTCCTCAGAGCCGCCAAAGCCAAACCAGCGCCGGCGGGATCGCCTACTCCCACCTCCCACGGCTAACTGTGATCTTCCCCGGCTCCTGTTCGTTCCCGTCTGAGGCCTCACCATCGTCCTCCGCCTTGGTTCGCTCGCCATGGCTCGCCCTCGATGTTGTCAACATGGTCAACAACCGAGAGGAATAAGGAGATGACTGTACATGGTGAGGATGATGATGAGGGACCAATGCAGCCTTGATAATTTTGTTTTTTCGGGACGGAGAAGGGTATCAACTGGGTTGTGCGGGACCCGTGGCCCCTCTAGCCTAGGCTTTTATTTCATATGTTTAGCACATGACCAGCCCAGTTTGTTTTTTTCCTTTCTGAAAAATGGCTAGCCAACTATTTTGTTTTTTGCAGAATAACCAACATAGGCCTACTTGCTTGTCTACGCCTCTTTGGCCGGAAATCTTTCAAGACGAGGAGGGATGCATTTTTCCCAGAAAATGGGCTATAAGTAATAAGAAATGGGCTATAAGTAATAAGAAATGGGCTATAAGTAATAATAAATGGGCTGTAAAATAAAAAAAATACAACAAACAGGCAATTAGTTCCAAAATATTGTTTTCTTTCGGATTTTGATATTTTAAATTTCATTGTTTTTGTGCGGGTAAAATTTCATTGAATTTAAATTAAGGTATATTTAGATTTAAAATTAATTTGAATCAGCTAGAAATTTCCAGAGTATCTTTGTTTGGGACAGATTTGGAGGTGACTTGTGGGTCTACTAGGTTGGCGTGTACTTTGGCTTTGTCAACTTAGTCCACAACGATTCTAGTAGCGATGACCGTTGGATGTTAATCCAACGGCCGTCACTTCTTCAATATCTCGATCTTCTTGCTCCAATGCCCAAACCAGCTCCGGTCAGACCGCCTGCTCCGCCTCCCGTGGCGGGCTGTCCCGCCAAGACAGCCGCACCGCCCCACCCTACTTCATTCTTGGCCGAGCCATTCCTCTACTCACCCACACCTCCTGTTATTTTACAGCGATGGCAGCCGGACGATAAACCCTCGTACTCCCCATCGTGTGGGCAACCATTGCCGAAGTCTTCCCAGCTCAAATGTCGTTCCCTTCCTAGGCCTCGCCGTCGTCCACCGCCATGGTGCTCTTGGGGCGGCCTGGTCAACATGGTCAACGAACGACATCCATCGGCCGTGGACTGTACGCGCAAAATAATGATTCCTCCACCTGACAGCTGGGACCCACTAGAAGGGCCTCTGTATTTCGTGAAAAAAAGGTTCCCCTGCTGACATGTCGAACCCACCAGCTATATCTTCGCACGCAAGGAAGTGCCTCCTTATTACGCACAAAAAAATGAATACCCACCCTGCTAGCTGGGACCCACCATAGTGGGAGGATGACTTGTGGGCCAACTAAGTTGGACGGGACGGAGGGCTTTGTCAACTTAGTCAATATGAACGATTCTAGCTCCAAAGGACCCGTCGATGTCCATCCAACGGCCGTAGTGCTTCTTCAACCTCTGGTCTTCTTGCTCCAGCCGCCCAAAGCAGCGCCGGTCGTGCCGCATGCTCCTGCCTCCCGTGGCCGGCTATGCTGCCGCGGAGGGCTCACCGCCCCTACTACTCCCACCGCTGGCCAGGCCCAGCGGCGACGACAGCCTCACACCGCAGCCGAACCAATGAACCCTCATACTCCTCTCCGCGCGGGCTTCCACTGCCGCGTCTTTCCCGGCTCCGTGTCGTCCCCTTCCTAGGCCTCGCCGCCGTCCACCGCCGTGGTGCTCTCGGCGCGGCCTGGTCAACGTGGTCAAGGAACGACTTCCATCGGACGTGGACTGTACGCGGAGAGGCTGATAGCTGGGTCCACAGCCGCAACAAGGAAGTGCCTCCTTATTACGCGGAAAATAATGATTCCTCCACCGACAGCTTAGGACCCACCGAGGGGCCATCAGATTTCATGGAAAACACGTTTCCCCCTGACTGCTGGGACCCACCAGCTTCATCTTCGCACGCAAGGAAGTGCGTTCGGGGAAAAAAACGATTCGCCCCCTGACTGCTGGGACCCACGAGCTACACCTTCGCACGGAAGGAAGTGCGTCTGGGCAAAAAAAAAAACAAAACGATTCGCCCCCTGACTGCTGGGACCCACCAGCTACATCTTCGCATGGACGGAAGTGCACGGCGGTCGGGACCCACCTGGTCGAAGCGTACGTAGCGTTGTCATCCTGGTCGCGAATGTGTACGTACATACTGCTCGATGTAGAGGCGCGCACGTGTCGTAGTAGAGGCACGCATGTGTCGTAGTAGAGGCGCACACGTAGCATGTACACGTACGTACAGCGGCCAGGGTGCAAGAAAGAAAATACGGCCACGTATATGTACATACGGGCGGGGTCTCGAACGCCTACTCACGCATACGTATGGCCAGGGCTCGTGTACATGGCTGGGTCGGAACGGAGAAACAGCGTCGTCGTCGTGTTCATGGGGAGGCAACGGAATGCGTCGTGTTCATGGGGAGGCAACGGAATGCTCGTGTTCATCGGGAGGCAGCAGGCAGCGTGGGAGCTAACCGGCTTGGGCCGGAACAGGCGATGGAAACGAGGCTGGTGTACCGTAGAACGGAGAAACAGCCTTGTGTTCGACCGCCACGTTCGGAGCAGGGTCCCGATGATCGGGAGGGTGTGGCGTACCGCCAAAGCGGAGGAAGCGGACCTCCTACGGTCGAAACGGGGGTCCCTGTTGATCGGGAGGGTGTGGCGTACCGCAAAATGGGCCAAGCGGACCTCCTACAGTCGAAACGGGGGTCCTGTTGATCGGGAGGGGTGTGGCATACCGCAAAACGGACGAAACGAACTTGTGTTGGAGCACTACGGTTGAAACGGGGGTCTTGTTCATCGGGAGGGGTGTGGCGTACTGCAAAACGGGACTCCACGGGATACTGTTCATCTCCACCGTCGACCTCCTGCAGCCTCCACGGGCTACCGTCGACCTCCTCCAGTCTCCACGGGCTCCTGTTCATCTAGCCTCCACTGCGCGCGACTCCACCGGCTACTGTTCAACCACCCCTCCACTCTCTACTGTTCATCCAGCCCTCCACACCACGGGGTCCTGTTCAACCACCCCTCCACGGGCACCCCTCCATTGTCTACTGTTCATCCAGCCCTCCACACCACGGGGTCCTGTTCATCCAGAGGCAAACGCCACCGCTCACTGTTCATCCAACACGCCCCCCCACAACGCTCACTGTTCATCCCAGAGGCAGCATCGATCGGCTTGATTAGCAGCGATGGCGAAGAATCGTTCGATCGGGTTCGATTAACGACCATCGATCGATCGCTCGGGTTCGATAACGCATAGCCTGCAGTGTAATCGCCGGGTTCGATTAGAGCCCAACGCCTCGCTTCGGGTTCGATTAGAGCCAACGCCTTGCACACACGCGTGCGTCGTGTACGAGAAGAAAGCAGCGTCGCTCGACCCCCAACCTCCCACCGTAACCGGCAACTCCCCGAAATTTTCCTCGCCCTCACTTCTACCATGGTTTTTTCCATCATGGACGGCCCAAAGAATGTCATGCAGCTGCGTCTCCGGCCCGCCCAGGACGAAAAGCCCATTTTCCATCATGATTTTTTTTCATAGAAGTAGGAGCCCACCACATCTATGATGATACCGGGTTTTGTCACAGTTATCGTCATAGAAGTGTCATATGTATGACAGAAAACAATTTCGTTCGGCCCAAAATTTCACGGATGTGTCCTTTTTTGTAGTGTGTATGTCCATTTTGTTAGAGGAAAATAAGGCCCAGCGAGACGGATAGATAGAGAGAATGGAGCTAGGAGGTGGTGCGGGAGGCCCAACTACTAGCTAGATAGGGGGAGGAGTGTGCGGTTGTGAGATCGATGAAAAGAGGGGCGAGAGTTTACACGTGTGTTTGACCGTATGAGAGACACGAGGCAAGGACACATAAAGGAGGAGATTGAAGGTGTGTGTGTATGTTGTAGGCAGGCATCGCTGGAGAGGTTTATTGATCGGTGTGTGTCGGAAAGGAGTTGTGGAGACTCTGGGAGAATGACCTAAAGAAAAAAATGAATGTGCCCGGTGGATAGAATGCCGAGGGAGGGGAGGCGAGGAGGGCGTGTGCATGCACGAGAGAAAGTTAGTGGTAGCTACAAAGGTTAGAGGATTGTTTGGGTGTAAGATACTAACAAAGATCATAATTTGATACGAAAGGGGATTCATATATTTGGACAGGAGATCATAGTGTTTTAAACATTGCATGCATGAATATAGCGGTGATACACGTGCTGTGCACATGTTATACCATAATGTGATAATGCATGGCGCTTGGTAACTCACAACTAAATGCCGAATAATCTAAACCATACTATACATCAAACAATCTCACATTTTATTTGAATTTGTGATAATGTGTGGCGTTTGCAGCTTACAACTAAATATCGAACAATCTAAACAATACTATATATCGAACATTCTCACATTTTATTTGAATTTGTGGTAATGTGTGGTATTTGCAACTCACATCTAAATACTTGTAGGCGTAGGGGGCGGGGCACCATACATAATGTGATAAACACATTATACATATGAGACATGGTTTAGATTATGAAGATCTAGCTCGAGCTAGGTAATGTGATTTGAAATCAAAATAAAGTGGATTCAAAAAATCTAGTTCGAGTTCACATAGTACACATAGTTCATATGTAACTCGAGACTTATCATGTGGTGTGCTGTGAAGATAATACACAAACGATGGTTTAACTTGACAATAATGATGATTGTAGATCTTATTAACACGAAACGAATTCAAATGCTTTGACTTCACAACAATCATTACTGTAGATCTTATTCAAATAGAGAAACAAATTCAAATTTAGTTCATATTGAAGCGGTAGTATATACATTTGGAATGCACTAAAACGTTCATTTGAGTAGTAGGTTGCATGCATTATACATGTAGCGGAATATTTTAATTGAACATAACATGACTTCAAAGTTTTGAATGACATTTGTCGTGCGCGCTGATTTGGTACAGTACATGTTAGGCTTGTCCGGAAATTTCAACCCGCGCCTTGTTAGCTCGAAATATTTAAGATATATCTTTGTCTCATTGTGCTCTGACAACTCCCTCCATCTCAAACCGCGCCTTGCTATTCCCAAATTACAACGCGCGCGAAAACTCCCACCTCCTGTGAAATCCCGACACATGAAATGCCTGTGGTACCCCTGAACCGTAAGAACAGCCTCAAATCGGTGGGGCTACTTATGTAACTTACCCCACATTTCGGACAAGCGCGTCTCTAAGCCATGGTTCCCCACTGCCATCCCATCCGCCCAACCATTCATACACCGAGGCCGCGAAAACCCGCGACGAAACCCCACACCCTGCTCCGTCCGCCACCCAGTCGGAGCCTCTTCCCCGACGACGTCTTCTACAACAACACCTCGACGTCCCTCATCCACCGTACCGGATGCGGATCCGTCGTCGATCTCATCTTCCCACCGGTTCAGCCCTCCCGTCCTCCACCTCCAAGGAGCTGCCCCGACGTTCCCCTTGTCTTTCGTGCCACCTCCATTCCCACACCGCCGTCTTCACCTGCACCACCGGAAGAGCATCATCGTCACTGTTTCCTTGGATGAAGCTGCGGCCTAATCGGCACCACCAAAGAGGTTGTACACTAATCGCCGCATTTTCTTCTTGATTCATTCTCACGGTGCTGCCGGCGCTCGGTCCCGAGCCGACACGGTGTGGCTCCATCCACGGCGGCGTCGCCGGACACTTCCTCCACTGTGTCGCTCCCTCGGCGGCGACGTCCACATAAGTAGGAGCTGCTGCTGCTTTAACTCTCGCTCGCGCTGCTGCTATGCTCTTGCTCTCGGTCCCCGACTGATGCGCTCTTGCTATTGCTCTTGCTCGCGCTGCTGCTCTCGCTCTTGCTCTTGCTTGCGATGCTGCTCCGATTTAGCTACACTTCAGTCGACTGAATCGACTTTTGGGTCAGTCGATTTTCAAGGGGTGGGGGGGGGGGGGTTGCCGGGGTGAAGGAAGAACCAGCCGCAGCAGGGAGGGCGGCTCGCCAGAGAGGTACCCCACTATCTATCTTAGCACTACTAGGGAAAAGCCTAGTAGCAGCGCGGGTTTTGGGTGTATCAGTAGCGCGGGTGCCCGCGCTCCTGATACGGCGCCACAGCTAACCTGTAGTAGTAGCGCGTGTTGACACACGCTACTGCTATACATGGTTAGCTGCAGCGTGTGTTGCAAACAACGCTACTGCTAATTAGGTGTAGCGGGTCTTATACCCCGCGCTACTGCTATTACTTTCAAAAACAAAAATAATCTCGATCCCGTGTGTGCTGTCAATGGCAGCAATGGTAAGATCTAGCAATGATTGGCATCGCAGGAGGCATGAACGGACAGCGGAAGACCAGATCCAGCAGTGGCTGTTGGAGAGGGCCCATTTCTACGGCAGAGCCAGGCCACGGCGTGGGGATCCTCTTCCCGACCATGCCAGATAGCTCCGGTTCATCCATGGCGACGACCTGCACGGGCATGGACTTGGGAGGGTGAGTCAAACCAGAGGGAGAGAGAGAAAAGGAAAACCGAGGGAGAAAGGAAGGTGATGTAGGGCGCATCGGGGCTAGTCACCGGTGGCGAGGTGCTCCGGTGTGGTGGCGCGGGGCGGCGGCCTCCTAGACGTTGATGGAAGACCGGCGAGCTCCTAGACGCCGGTGGCGCGGGGTGGCGGCCTCTTTCGGCGCCATGGAGGAGGATGGGTGCATGGGAAAGAGGTCCATGTGAGAGCAAATGGAAAGTGAGAGGAGAGAGTGGTGGAAGAGAGGAGGGATTTGGGGGAGGAGATGGGGATTTGGCCGAGGATATGGCGACTTCACCTACCTTGTACTTAGTAGTAGCGAGGGGTATAAAACCGCGCTACTACTATCAACAAGTAGTAGCGGGTTTATACCCCTCGCTACTACTATGGCATGTGTCGGGGTCACGGTAGAGACCGCTTAGTAGTAGCGAGGTTAAAACCCGCTACTACTATCAACTTAGTAGTAGCGAGGTTAAAACCCACGCCATACGCTAATGTGATAGCGCTTCTTTTTGTGCCATCTTCTTTGCTAAGATTACGTGTATAAGGTTTTCCCTAGTAGTGTAGGGTTCAGGATGGGGCGGTGGTCGCCGGTGGCCTGGGGATCACCAGAGAAAAAGCTCGGCACAGGGGCCCCTAGAGGGATGGCCGGGGCGGCGGTGGACCTACGGTGGGGAGTGTTTTGAGGGGCGGGCGGCGCCACCGGCCATGGGCGGCGGGGGGCTGCTGTTTGGCCGGTGGTGGCTGGTGGCTCAGGGGGGTGGAGGTTGAAGATGAACTGCAGGCCCTTGATTGCGTATCCAACGGCTGCAAAATCTATTGACCAGAGATGAAAAAGTCAGTCGACCAACGTGTAGCCTCACCTTGCTAGTGTGTTTAGTTTCGACAGCAAAATTCAGTTTCGACAGTTAAGTTCAGTTTCGACAGTTAAGTTTAGTTTCGACAGTTAAGTTCAGTTTCGACAGTTAAGTTCAGAGATGAGCGGCAGATGTATTTTACATCTAGCACTTTGTGGTTATGTATTTTACGTCATGTATTGGAGATGCTATTAGAATTCCACTCAGGTTAACGTTGTTCGTTGTCTCTCTTGTCCTGCTTCAGCCTCGGCGTCGTACAACTCACCGGAGCTGCTCCAACGACGAAACCCTCTATCACAGTGGAGCAGTACCTCGGGCTCCATCTCCAGACGCCTAAGATCTTCTTCCCCTCCGACAAAGAAAGTCAGCCGAGCATCCTCACCGCCAACCCAATCACGCTTTGAGATCGACATGGCTTCGCCAAAGAGGTTGTACACTTGCTGCATCTCTTTTTTACTGTACATGTTATATATATTGTCCACTGAGCACACAGATTTTTTCCTTTAGTGTCTCCTTGAAAGAAAAAACGTAGGAATTTTAATTTTCACGTGTCCTCCTTTTCAAATTCCTATTCATGAAGCGTAAGACTAAGAGATAGTAGCATAATAGCATTATAACCGTACATTTTCTTGTGGTTTGACTTAATCTCACCATGCTTCTTTGCATCATGTGATCTTCCAATTCTTTGTGAATCAAACACCCAGTTAGCGAAATCCTGTGTTTTTAAATTCTCTGTTTTGCACATGCATTCCTATCCTATTCCTGTCTATTTCCTATCCCTGCATTGTTGGAATTCTCCAATTCAAACAAGCACTTACAAAATTACTTCTCTTATAGATAGTTGTCAAAGAAAGCCTTGCATGGGTTGTCCCGGTCCTGCGGCGCCGTCGTCCAGCCTACCCCAGCTGCTCCAACGACAGAAGGGTCCAGCACAGCAGGGATCCGGCCTCCAGATCTTCTTTACTTTGAGATCTTCTTCCCCTCCGGCAGCCATGAAAACTGCATTACCATCATCAACCGAGCAGATGACCTTGAGGACTACGGGTCCGCAAGAGAGGTCGCACTCTTCGTGTCTTCTTCGTTATGCATCACTTAATATTACATGCTACTTTATCGTCCTGTTCACCGATTATACTCGAGTCAGCTCAAACTAATGGTCAAACTTGAGTTTTTAAATGGTTGTGCGGTACATATCGGGGCCGCTATCAATAGTATCTATCTACTATTTGGTTAATCTCCGGTGTCTACTATGAGTTTCATGTTGGGTGGGAAACAAACAGTAAAAAAACCATTATCTGTATTTTTTAACTGAAGCCATTATCTACGTGCTATTATTGGTTTTGGGTCTATCCACAGGTTGCTACCATCACTCTGGATTTCTGCATGCACTCCTTACATAATCTCACTATGTTTTATTCCTATGCATGTAGTTATTGTAGACAATGGAACTGAACATGTAGAGCAAAAGAGACGAGCCTTGCGTGGCAATAAAATTTCATGCAGACGTCGCTCCATGGTAGGCGCAAAGGCAGCCCCCGCTCCACGCAGTTTGGATTGTAATCGGGAGGAAGATATACATTACGAGGGGATTCGAAGGAGAAGACAACTCCTATTTACCCCCGAGGTCTTCGCTCTAACTTGGCATCTTTGATGTTGGTTATATCATGTATATGGTGTCTTGCATTGCTTACTTTATACATCAAATATGTCATCAGCTTAGTTTAGACATCCTTTGTGTGAATGCCATCTGTTTAGTTTATTCATCGTTTATGTGAATTATGCAACGCCATCTTGTTTAGCCAGGCATCATATATGTGAATTTTGCAATGCCATCCTGCTTAGCTAGTCATCTTATATGTAAATTATATCAGGCCATCCTTTTTTTTCCGTTAAATATTACACTTGTCAACAATGTTAGTACATTCAACTGCTCTTCGTGTGCATCAACCATTTGACACGGTGATGGCCAATTCTGGAGTGAAAGCAAGGTCTTCAGATCAGACTATGCTATCTGACGAAGCGCATATCTCACTGGTTATGGATAGCTCCTCAAAGGAGGATTCAGAGACAGATGACCAGTCCTATTCCCCCCGAGGTGTATGCTCTAACTTGGCAGGGTTATGTTGCTCATAGCGTGCATATGGTGTCTCGCATTGCTATGTCATTTGATTAGTTTAGACATGCTTTGTGTGAATGCCACCTGCTCAGTGTCTAATTACCATATATGTGAGTTATGCATTGCCATCTTGTTGCAAGACATTATATATGTGAATTATGCAATGCTATCTTGTTGTAAAGGCATTATATATGTGAATTACGCAATGCCATGCTATTTAGCTAATCATCATGTATGTGAATTATATCATGCCATCATTTTTTTGTATTACGTGTTGCATTTGTCGACAATGTTTATATATTCAACTACTCTTCCTGTGCATCAGCCATTTAAAGCGGTGATGGAAGTATCTGGAGTGAAAACAAGGTATTCAGAGCAGACAATGCTACTGCTGAAGCGAGACATCTTCTTTGATTCTGAAGAGCTCCTCGAGAGGAGGATTCGTAGAGGCCGATGACCAATCCTATTTCCCCACGAGGTCTATTCTCAAACTTAGCGAGGTTATATTACCCATGTCATGCATGTTGTCTTGCATTTCTTAGTTTTACATCATATATGGATTACCATCTGCTTACTTGCTTACTATATAAATCATATATTTGAATTATATCATGCCATCATGTTTACATAGTACATACACATCATCTATTTGAATTATGGCATGGCAACCCATTTAATAAAGACATCATATAGTTATATCATCTCATCCTGTTTAGTGTTTACAGTCATCATATTTTGAATTATGGCATTTATCCGTGAATGTATGTGAATTATGGCATGCAACCTATTTAATAAACACATTATATAGTTATGTCATGTCATCCTGTTTACATAGTCTCATATTTTGAACTATGTCTTTCCATATTTTTTAGTTAGCCATCATAATGTGAAATTGTGTCATGCTATCCTGTTTAGTTAGCCATCATATATGTGAAATTGTGTCATGCTATTCTGTTTGGTTAGACAACATAAATATGAATTATTTCATGCCCTCTTTTATTCCCCACTATCCATTGCACCTATCTATCATACAGTGTCTATACTTTCAATTAGTTTTCTTGTTTATCAGCCATTTGAATTGGAGAGTGTGATGGTAGTATCTAAGGGAGTAACAACACGGTCTTCAGAAAATATAGTGCTACCAGTTGATGCAGATAGAACCACGGTTGTACTTGCCCAAGGACCAGATCCACCACACATAACCCAGACTCTCACAGATTGTACCCCTACCCAGTTGGACAGAGAACCAGCTACACCCCTTCTAACCCCAACCCCGGCAGATAGTAACCCAGTTCCAGTTGACACATCACCGTCTCCACCACAGAGCACCCAAACACGAGCGGTTAGTAAGGGAACTGCAGTGCCCAAAGCACGAGGACCACCACTCCGAATCCCAACTCAACGCTTAAAGGAGAAGAAGATTTGTTCTCAGGTCAGGTTCTGTAGCTATGGTTCATACTCCTTTGCTGTTGCATTACTGTATTTACTCATACCAACTATTTTTAAATTTTAAAGATGGAATTGAAACTCCAATGGCACAACAGGTATGTTTTAAACCTGTTTCTTTAACTGGTTTGCTTTTGTAACCTGCTCTATGTTGATTTCAGTTTCAATTGAATAAACAGTTATGTTCTCATGTCATGCACATTACAAGTGTTGTTATTGCTCTATAGTTACCCACACTTATATTCTGTCTATTCTGCTTTGTCTTGAACAAATATTATTTGAACCGTGTCTCTATCTTGATTTGGCAACAAAAACTAGAATGATATAGACCATAAAGTGACCATGGTACATATATATATATGTTTGTTTCATGTTGTTATCCTGTCCACTTTACTACTGAACTCATTTACCAAAATGAGTTTGATATACAACATGGTAAACATGTGATGTGTCTGCTTGTTTCTCTTTTAGAATGCGGACAAAATATTGGAGAACAGTACTGCGTTATCCAATGGTAGAGGAAGTAATGCAGATAAGGCTCAAGATAGTGAGACATCCCTGTTGGTCTCCAAGAAAGCTGACATAAACTATCTTGACGACAGTGAGGGAACCCAAAATTCATGTCTTGATGTAGTGTTCGAGTTACTGGCCACTACTGCTGGCACAAGCTTTTCGAACTCGCTTCCTGAATCAGTTCGTCTTCTTGAGTCTCAACTTCAAGTTGAAAGACATCGATCAGATGTCTTTGCTGACAGAAGTCAAGGATTGAGGAAGTCCCTGCGGAATTCAGATGCATATTTTACGGTGCAATGACAAGCTATTTGGAGGATTTAAGCGCCAAACAAGAGAAAGTTAATAAGCTTGCTAAGCATCTTGCCCGACATTATGGGTACCAGGATATTGTTTCTTGAGATCTTGAAGTGGTTTAAGTTCTGGATTTGAATTGCTGCGGCGTTTATTTGCGCTGGTCGCCAACTTTGACAACCAGTGTATATGATATGCTGCTTTGTTCCCTATATTTGCACTGGTGGCGAACTATGATGCCCAGTGGATGTAATATGTGTAATAGCCGTGATAAACTAGCGTTAGTTGCTTGCTTATTTATTTCCTTGTTGTCTTGTTTATTTGTTTGCTTGTAGTCATTGCAGTTCTTTTTCCGCGGTTTGCTAGTGGCTGCAATAACCTATTTAAAAAAACTAAGCCACAATAACCATGGGCTAATATTTACTGTAGTGACACTGGGCCTCCTACTGGCCGTAGAAATAGTGGGCCTTCTACGGGCCGTAGAAACAATGGGCCTTCTACGGGCCGTAGAAACAATGGGCTTTTTGCGGGCCGTATCATCAATGGGCCTTATACGAGCCGTATGATCGATTGGCCAAACATGGGCCAAGCAGACCGCATTATGGCCTTAAACGGGCTAGAGTTGGAATCGTCCATTCATGGGCCGACCATAACGGGCCATCGTTAATAGGCCGTATTTGATGACGCTATGAAAATGGCCCAACGTATTAACGGACCACAAGCGGGCCGATTGTAACCCTGATGCGAATTTGGCCCTAAGCGAGAAAATAGCGATGTGGGCCGTAGTAAGCGAATACTTGAAATGAGCCCAAGAATAAATGGGCTCACGAGAAGGCCGAAAGATAACATGGGCTGGAAAGCGGCCCTCTGAGAATAACGGGCCATTAATGGGTATAAAGTGATACACTTTGTTCATTATGGGCCAGTTTCACCACGGGCCGTTAATGGGTGTAAAGTGATACCTTTATTCATTACGGGCCAGTTTCACCACGTGTCGTTAATAGGCCAAGAGTTACATAGGGCCTCATATGGGACGAAAGACGTCATGGGCCATACATGCGCCAGAAGTGAAAACGGGCTGGAATCATATTGGATGGCCAGATAGCGCTCGGGCCTAATTCGCATAGGGCGTAACGGGCCTTGGGTTAGCAGGATGTAAATGGGCTATATGCGAACAAGCCATTAACAGGCTTTCCATGGGCCTGCCTGCCACCTTTTGACCAAGTCAAACGGGCCGGCCTTTTCACAGGAATAGGCCTCTGTTGGGCCGTGCCACGTGTCGACGTATCATAGGCGCCTTACGTCCTATGAGTGGATGACATCTGTCCCAACGATGAGCGGACACGTGTTTCCTCTAGCCAATGATAATTTTACACATGGAAAATCCCCATTGGTCGGGGCTGTTAACGGGTTATCGGATCCAAAACCCGACCCGATAGCTTAACGGCGTTCCGTTAAAATGGATACCACGTATCGGTCACCCTTGACGAAAGCACTTCTGTGACGCGCGATTTATCGTCATGGAAGTGGACACTTCCGTGATGATAAATTTGGTATTGTCATGGAACACTTCTCTGACAAAGACGTATGACTATCTTGATTCTGTCATAAAATCGTCATGGATGTACATGCATGACAGAAAACGCGACCTACTGTGACAAACACGTATCATCACGGAAGTGTATTTTTTGTAGTGTTTGCTGAAAATAGGACATATGGAGTACCCGAATTTGCCGGAACGGAAGTTAATCGACATTCCAGCAAACTCAAGGGCCTCTCGGGGTACCTGCAAAATCATCACAATATGATGGTCGGAGACAAAACCCAGCAAACTCCTTCCCTTCACTCAGGGTACATCAATATATCTTCTAGGGTGAAACTATACCCTGATTCTCCTTTCTTCCTCTTACCGAAGAGAAGTTGGCTGCAGAGGATGGTCCAACTCAGATCAGCCTGCAGAAGTTCATTGTATAATTCTGTTTAGTTCCAAGCATATACAAATACTCTTCAGAGTGGGCACAAAGATGGAAGCAAACTAATAGCACAAAGTGAATAGCAAATCGACTCTGAAACTATACTGAAACCATGCTGAAACTTTACCGAAACTACTCCTTGCAAGCAAACTGAAACTACTCCTTGGAAGCAAATTGTCTTGGAAGGAGTATTGTGTGCACAAAGCTACTCCAGCTAGTTGCTTTCACTTAGAGATTGTTAGGTAGCCGATAGCACAAACAACATGAGTCATTCTTCAGACCGTTACAAATAGAAACAACGGCAACCAAGGTTTAAAACCAAAAATCCCATATATTATTATGAAACTTCATATATTGAAATCACTTAGCACTCTCTTTCTGTGTTCATTCAACACTTAAAATTGGATTCCAGGAATGCAAGAACAAGACACACAGAGGATATCTTTGCTTTCTTGGATAAAAGTTATGTTGGGTCATTAGGAGTGCAATGAAGGACAAAAGGAGACATGTTTCTTTATTTGACTGACTGATGTATGTTTGACTTCTGAAGTCTATTTGGCCAGGAATAATTTTTTTGAATTATATTAGGCCTTTTATTAATTATAGAATGTCTTTCTTCTGTGTTTCAAAATTCTTCCTTCCATTCAGAAATTTTGGAGATGATATTGTGGACTTTGGTAGTTTTCTTAAATCATTTCATTTATATTTTAAATAACAGTAGGAATTATTTCATAATAGAATTTACCCCAAAAACAAATTCCTTTAATGCCATTTTCAAACTCTGAGTTGCCTCTGTTGCACTAAAACTAATTCAAATAATTTTTATAATATTGCCACAAAAATCTTGGGAGACCATATAATTCCTATAAATCGTTTTTGAACAAAGACCCATTCTACTCTTTTGAAATTTTTGAGAGAAACACCCACTTTTTCATTCCGATCCATTTTCAGTTTACAACTACAACCGTATTTCCCCTAGCTCCTAAAAATCTACAAAATTATCCCAACACAAGAAAAGTACCTACACTCCTTTTTCCCAAACATCTCTTGGTCACAAGTTCTAAATTTTCAGTAGGCCACATGGATTTGCTGAATCAGCATAAACCTTTCAAGTACCAAAAATGCAGCATTTTCTTAGCACGACCAAGCTACTTCACGGTAATTCATCTTTTAAGAATTCTCACATTTCATATATCGTCTTTTTCAAAACAAAAAAAGTATATATGGGGGCTGCAGCTGCATGCTATGTATCAATGTACCATGACCAAAACCTTGCTGGCCATGGTTATTCACTTCTGGCCTGTTGTCCTCGTCAATATGCCAGCAGCAGCAGCACGCAACACGCACAAGGGGAGGCAGTAGGCGATGGGGCAGCAGGGCGGACGGTGCACCAACTTGCAGAGGCGGGCGCCGGCGTGGCGCGAGGCCAGGACGCGCGGGACGCGGGCGGCTGTGCGAGGACAGGCACCAGCGCAGCAGAGCAAGTAGCATCAGCAGTGGCGGCAAAACAACAGAGTGGCGGCAGCAGAACCATCAGTGATGGGAGCAAAAGGGGGAAGGGGCGGCCGAAGGGGGCGACGGGTGCACGCGACAAAGGGGGGAACGGGGGTGGGGGGGTGTGGAGGAGGCTCACCACAGGGAGGGCCGGAGGAGAGCTCGATGAGGCCGGGGACGGGCAAGAGTAGCGGTTGGGGCGACGAGATGTGGGCGGCCCAACAAAGTAGGCGGCGACGGCGGCGGCTACGCGAGACCCCGGCTCGAGCTGGTTCCCTGAACGGAAGAAGCCAAACGCGGCAATCCTCCTGGACGTCTTCCCGCGCGACGACGACGACGGTGGTCGCGGCAACGACGAGGGGGCCGTGTTCACCGTGCCATCTGATGTGTTCAAATCGAACTAGAGGGATGCTCGGGGGTGGCGGCGGCTTGCGGTGGTGAGGGGTGGAAGATCTGCGGTGATGATGGGTGGAGGAGCGCTAGAGGTGGGGGCGGGGTGCGCTGGAAAGGGGTCGTCGGCGGCGAGGGGGAAAGGGTTCATCGGCGGCAAGGGGGAAATGGATCTGGCGCGTGCACGGGGGACGAGGGGGCTAGGGATTTGATTGGCGCGGGGGGCGAGGGGGAAAGGGATGGAGGCAGGGGGGAAAGGGATAGCAATGGCGCACCTCCCGGGGGTGCGCCGTAAGTACATCCATAGCAGTGGCGCACCACCGCTGGGTGCACCATTAGTAACTTTTTTTATTGATAACAATGGTGCACCCTCTCCCGGTGCGCCATTAGTAACTTTTTTTAATTATTTTTTTATTGATAAAAAATATTACACTATATAGGGGAGAGGAGTAGAGGAGGGAGGAAGGGAGGGAGCATTTACATTCGTTGACGAGGCGGTGGTTGGAATCGCATCGGAGATGCAGACCGTAGAAAGGAGGAGGACGCCAGTCGTGGTCGTGGGCCGGCCTCGTCACGTCGCGTCGGCGTTCATTGTCAGCCGTCGATGGACTGCGGGTAGCCCCGCCGAAGTCTTCACCTCCGGGCTCCGGCTTCCTCGTCACGTGGCGAAACAAGGTGCATTGCCGGTGGGTAAAGGCGGCATGGGGGTTGGGGTTAGGCGCGACCTAGCCTAACCTAGGTTGGAGGCGAGGGTGCGGGGGTCGTCGTGGCGGTGGAGCGGGAGGTGCGGGGGTCGTCGGCAGCGAGGGGGATCGAAATGGAGGGGGACCTGGCGTGGGGGCCACGAGGGGAAAAGGGATAGAGGGGGGAAGAATAGTAATGGCGCACTGTACCAAGGTGCGCCATTACTAGTTTTGGAAAAAAATGTTAGTAATGGCGCACGGGGTGAGTGGTGCGCCATTACTAGTTAAAACTAGTAATGGCGCACTCTGACCTGGTGCGCCATTAGTATTTTTGGAAAAATAAAAAATATATGTTAGTTGTGGCGCACCATGGGTGTGGTGCGCCACTGCTATATAGTAGTGGCACACCACATGTCTGGTAAATAGGTTATTTTGGGGCTAACCTAGGTAGTTATCCCATTTTTGAGCTAACTAAGCATATTTATTCATTTTGGAGGACAAAATGGTAAGTGTAGGTCATTTTAGAGCTATCCTAGTTAAAATCGGTCATTTTGGAGCTAGGTAAGGTTATTTTGTCATTTTGGAGGAAAATAAACTAATTATATGATAGTTTCGAGCTAAACCAAGGTTATTATGCCATTTTTACCTAAGTAAGCTAATTATGTCATAAATGAACTAGGGAAGCTAAGTATAGATCATTATTGAGCTATCCTAGGTAGTTATGCCATTTTTTAGCTAACTAAGCATATTAAGTCATTTAGGAGGAAAAATGCTAAGTATAGGTCATTTATAGCTATCCTAGGTAAAGTAAGTCAGTTTGCAGCTAAGTAAGGTTATTATGTCATTTTCGAGGAAAATAAGCTAAGTATAGATGATGTTGGAGCTAAACCATTTTTTTAGCTAAGGTAGCTAATATGTCATAAATGAACTAGCTAAGCTAATTAAAGATCATTATTGAGCTATCCTAGGTAGTTATACCATTTTTTACCTAAGTGAGCTAATTATGTCATAAATGAACTAGCTAAGCTAGCTATAGATCATTATTGAGCTATCCTAGGTAGTTATGCCATTTTCTAGCTAATTAAGCATATTTTGTCATTTTGGAGGAAAAAATGCTAAGCATAGGTCATTTTATAGCTATCCTAGGTAAAATATGTCATTTTGGAGCTAAGTAAAGGTTATTATGTCATTTTAGGAAAATAAGCTAAGTATAGGTCATTTTGGAGCTAAGTAGGTCATTTCTTAAGCTAAGTATGCATTTGTTAAGCAAAACACTTGGGATAACTTACCATCATCACGGAGGTGAAGGACCGGTCGGGTTTGCGCCAGTGCCAGACGGAGAAGGACCGGTCAGGTCGGGGTAGCGCCAGTGCGAGACGGAGAAGGATCGGTCGATGCTTGTCGGGAGGCATGCTGCACCAAAGTTCATTTGTAATGTCTCGTTAACATGATGCAACTGAAATGCGAATACTAGTAACTAATGACCATTCAAATGAAACTCACCATGTCCATTATACCAATCTGGGGCATCAGCGGAGGGTTCTGACCATTTTTCTCGCACACGGACTGCACATTTTGTTTTCACGAGTCAATCATATTAGTTAGTAATGAAACGAACATTACGTGCATGATTTGGCTAATATGCAGGAGAAACTTACCATGAGGAGCTCGTATAGGGCCCGGTGAGACACATCGTTCCGGTTCCTCTCCGCCTCCAATAGACTAGCTATCCTCTCCTCCAACTCCCTCTCCCTCTGCTTAGCCTGCCTTTTTGCCTCCACCAAAAGCTCCTAGGCCCTAGCCTCGATGGAGAGCTCCATTGGCCGTGGACGAGGCGGTATCTCAGTATTGGAGCTCGTCTGGCGCTTCTTGATTGCCTGGAGATTTCTAGGACAACGTATGAGTCCATCCCCAATGGCTACCGAGCCATGGTACCTCCCGTCACCAGATAGCATCACGATCTCTGGATCAAAAGGACTCTGGCTCGGGTTGAAGTCCTACCCTTTCCTCGTCTTCCCAACGTCTCTGTACCTCATGAGCTTGTTATGGGAGGAGATGTTGGTGAAGCTCTCTGGATGATCAAGGTCATCCTCAGAGAATGCCTTGGCCTTCTTGTACGGGCAGTATGGGCCATGGCATAGAGGTCGTACAGCGGTGGCACGTCCTTCTTGTTGTGTTTCGCCTAAAAGAGAGGAACAACATATTAGTTAAGGGCTCAAGCTAGCATGAAGAATGAAATTGCATGAATCGTTAAGGGCTCCCGTCACCATTCGTATGAGTCCATCCCCAGTGGCTACCGAGCCATGGTACCTCCCGTCACCAGATAGCATCACGATCTCTGGATCAAAAGGACTCTGGCTCGGGTTGAAGTCCTACCCTTTCCTTGTCTTCCCAACGTCTCTGTACCTCATGAGCTTGTTATGGGAGGAGATGTTGGTGAAGCTCTCTGGATGATCAAGGTCATCCTCAGAGAATGCCTTGGCCTTCTTGTACGGGCAGTATGGGCCATGGCATAGAGGTCGACTGTGATGTACGTCCTTCTTGTTGTGTTTCGCCTAAAAGAGAGGAACAACATATTAGTTAAGGGCTCAAGCTAGCATGAAGAATGAAATTGCATGAATCGTTAAGGGCTCAAACTACATACCCAGTGATCCCCTCAAGGCGTAGTAGTCTCGAACAACATGCACCCTAGCCTCGTGCCGCAAGTTCTGAAGTAGGCGCTTGCACTCGGCTTCGAGAAGCATAGCCGCGTCCACCTCGTGTTCCTCAAGATAACTGCAGAAGGTCTGCAATCGAACAAGACAACATTGATTAGTACAATCACTAGGTATTGTTGATTTTTAATTCTTTAATGGAGAAATTACCCAAAACCGCCGCCTCACAATGTCGGCAACCGTCTCGCACAAGACACCGTCGACCCTCTCCTCTGGTGGGGCCGGGGCAGCCACATATAGCTCCTAGCTCAGTGCTAGCTGTGGAACCTAACCCTCACCGGGCAACGTGACCCACCCCGGGAAGTGGTGCCTGGGCAGCCACGTACAGCTCCCAACTCAGTGCTAGCTGTAGAACCTGACCCTCAGCGGGCAACGTGACCCACCCCGGGAAGTGGTGCCAGCAAAGCACACCAAGGACCTGGTTGAGCCTGCGGACATCATTGCCGTATTTCCAACCCCTGCAGTATGACAAGGCCAACACATTAGATATTAAATTGAAGAAACATGAAGGACAAAGGTTAATAAAGAGTAAATGCACTTACTTCTCCCCGTTAGGCTCAATCAACCACCTGTAATCGCGGGTCGCCAGCACGGCCAGGAGCTTCGTACCACCGTGCTGGTAGACCTTCTTGGCCCCCTCAACCAGCTCACCCTCGCTATAACTATCGTCAGAAAAGGTGTCCTCGCCATCAGCATGGCCACTAGTGTCCGGAGTCATGTGGGACGAAGACTCTGGGACCGGACTCTCGTGGGAGGAAGACTCAGGGCCCGAGTCTCGTGGGTTAAAGGCTCGGTGACCCGAGGCTCGTCGGCCCGGTGCTCGTGGACCGGAGTCCGAGACGGGTCCAAGTATGACGGGTCCACCCGAGACGGAGCACTCTGGTGGTCAGGAGAATCAGCTTGGGGTGGCAGCGAGGAAGGCGCAGCAGCCTTCCTACCTCTCCCACCGCCACGTCCACCTCTAGCAGCCCTCTTGGGCATCCCCCAACCGAAGAAGAAGCGCCCGCCGGTGTCGTCATGCTGTCTACCAGCGCTCTCCGAAAGTGTTGGGGTGGAATAATAGCACCCCTCCCAGCACGCGCCGAGGAAGGAGGCTTGGAGCGCTCTCGAGCCGCACCCACCATCTTTCAACACTTGCAATGACAAAGAGTAAACGAAATTAGTACAACATGAACATAATAAAATATTTAAGTGTGTACCATCATTATGAACATAATAAAATATCTAAGTGTGTCGGGGTCGGGGGTGCCGTGTCGGGGTCGGGATGCTGTGTCGGGATCGTGGTGTCGGGGTGTCGAGGCGGGCTCCGGGTGTCGTGTTGGGGTCGGGGTGTCGGGGTCAGGTGGTCGGGGCGGCGAACCTTGACCCCTTTTCCCCTCGACCCTCGACCCCTCGACACCTCGATCCTCGACCCCTAAACCCTCGACTCCTTTTCAACTCGATCCTCGACCCTCGACCCCTTTTCCCCTTTTGCCCTCGACCCCTCGACACCTCGATCCTCGACCCCTAGACCCTCGACTCCTTTCGTCAGCTGCGCGAAGCTAGTGTTTGCGAGATGGAAATCACTGTCTACCCTTGACACTTCACATCCTAACCGACCTGATTTCCACTGCTGTCGATAGGGGTAGGTTAGTAACTTCAATCATGTGTGACACGACCGCCTGTCTCCCCATTCAGACATGGTGGGCGCCAAACATGGGCGGCAAACACACATTTGATTCAAACTCGTCTGAAAGACCTCTCTCTCTCTCTCTACCTCCATTTTCCCACTCATACACGTGGGCGGGAAAACAAACTCTCCTCGTCTAAAATTGATGCAGGCAAATATTTTAAATAAAGGGCAGGTGTGTAACTTCCGTCACACATGACACAACCGTCCTAGCTGTCAGCCCTGTTCATATACCGTGGGCGCAAACGGTGGGCAGCAAAACACCCTCTCCTCAGCCCAAATCTCTATCGGCAAATATTGGGGAGATGCGAGATTACCATCCTTTCCCCAACCGACGAGATGTCCGAAATTTTGGGAAAATTTTGTTTTTGCCACTCTAGATTTTGCCAATTTTCCTTATGCCACTCCAGATTTTGACATTTCACTTTTGCCACTCTTAGTTTTTAAAAATTATCACAATTGCCATTCTCATGGAAAAAGAAAAATATTGAGAGTGGCAACTGTGATAATTGTCAAAAGCTAAGAGTGGCAAAAACAAAATAAAATTATTTTTCTTTTGCTACTCAATGGCTATTGGGTAAGTTCGTAACTTTCCCACATTTCAGACAAGCACGTCCCAAAGTTTGAGATCCCCTTCCCCTCCCCCTCCATTTCCCCATTCATACACCATCGGTGCAACAACAACCTCCCCACACCGGCCAGCCACCTCCGCCCGCCACCCCATCCTCCACCTTGCTAGAGCCGCTACCCATACCCCGTCGTCCACGCAAGACATAGATGTCTCTCATCCATGGCGCCGGACCAGGATCCTTTCATCGCGTCCTCTCGCTTCATTGACGCAGTCGTCCACCTTGCCATTGCTGCTCCTACGACCGGCTCGTCCACGGCAGCAGGACTTATCCCCCGACCCACCCGTCTGTCGTCTCAAGTCTTCTTCCGTGCCGCCGACAGCCAGCGCACCCGCAACATCCTCAAAGTATCAGCACGGGCCTACACGGCTTTGCAAGATAGATGGTACTCTTTCATATCTGCTTAAGTTATTGATCTCACCCGGAAAATAGATCATAACTTGTTTACTGTACTTTTCTTATCCATACCAAATCGCAGTGGCTAGTTGAAAGCAAATATTGGTTGCGAAGTTGCCTCTGTCCGGTTTGCACCTTCAAATCCGCCATGGCACGGTCGCTATACTCGCAAAGCTTATGGTTTACCCCCTTTATATTCACTACCATCATCGTAGGTGCTTCATGTCGTGCTACCACTGCTCCTCAAGACCTCAAACCATCAAGCGAAACAACATGCCACTCATAATTCCAAAGCTTAGTTGTTCAAATACGAATCTGATATGATGGTCATATTACTAAAACAGAGAATGTTTAATTGGTCAACTAATGTTCCTACATTTGTTTTGAAAAGCATGTCCGCCACACATAGAGAGACAGCAGGGATTTGCATTTCTCTGTGCGCTCTAGTTCATCACGGGTGGGTAACACACATTGTATATATTATCTAAAACCTGCTTGCTCTTTGTTACCATGTTCCTCTTCTGTTCTTCTTAATAAGTATATTACTTCCTCCGTTCCTAAATGCCTTGGGTGCATGCGTGAGTTGTGGTGGTGTGTGTTTGGACCAGGTATTGTTCATCTTTGCTTTATTTATAAAGCGGGGCAAAAGCCTTTTTCGTTAAAATATAAGTCTTTTTAGATATTCCAATAAGAACTACATACAGATGTATATAGACATATTTTAGAGTGTACATTCACTCATTTTGCTTCGTATGTAGACATCATTCGAATCTCTAAGGGATTTATATTTAAGAACGAAGGAGTAATCTGATACGTTCCTTGTCGGGAATTGGAGCAGGGACATTTGCAGTCGACAGGTCTATTGGGTTACTTCAGATGGATGCTTTCAATGATTCTAGATGGTCTGCCATAATATCTAGGAAATGCTTGGAGCTATGTCGTCTTGGATAGTCTAGACAGAAACTAACAGTTGAATAGAGCTTCCCCTTTTGGGGCCAAAGCCTTTTCGAACCCTCTCTTGTCGTACCGGCAACACAAGCCCATATGGTCCAGCTAGTTCCACTTTCCTGATTTTACTCTTGATGCTTAGGGTTTTCCCCTTTTGTCTACCCTACTATGATCTTCGTAGGTGCTTTCTGTCGTACTAGCAGTACTCCACCCTTCGAGCTAAACAACACATCACTCGTAATTCCAAAGCTTAGTTGTTCAAATGTGATTGTGATATGATACTTGTATTAGTTAATATACACATTTAATTGGTTAGCTAAAGGTCCCACTTGAGTTTCCAAATGCATGTCGAGGCATATCGAGAGACATCAGGAATTGCATTTCTTTGTCACTTGTTGACTGCACTTTCTTGTCCATACCAAATCTTAGTTGTTATTTCAAAGCAAACATCGGTTGCTAAGTACCGTTTGCGCGGTTTGCAGCTTCAGATCTGCCATGCCACTGGCACAGTCAACACTATACTCATCATGCTTATGGTTTCCCAATTTTATGATGACCATGATCTGCCTATGTGGTTCATGTCGTAATAGCACTGCTCCACCCATCAAGCTAAACAAGCTTAGTTGTACAAATTCAAATCTGATATGATGCTGATATTAGTAATACTGAGACATGTTTAATTGGTCAGGTAAATGTTCCTACTTTAGTTTCAAAATGCACGTGAGCCACATATGGAGAGACTAGAAGAATAGTATGTCTCCGTGCGCTCTAGTTCATCATGGGTGGGCAACACACAATGTATTATCTAAAATCTGCTTGCTCTTTGTTATGATGTTCCGCTTCTGTTCTTCTTAATAAGTACATTACTTCCTCCGTTCCTAAGATGCCTTGGGTGTGTGCGTGTGTTGTGGTGGCATGCGTTTGGACCGGGTGTTGTTCATCGTTGCTTTATTTATGTAGCAGGGCGAAAGCCTTTTTCGGTAATACATAAGTCTTTTTAGATAATCCAATTAGAACTACATACGGATGTATATAGACATATTTTAGAATGTACATTCACTCATTTTGCTCAGTATGTAGTTCACATTCGAATCTCTAAGAGACTTATATTTAGGAACAGAGGGAATAGTACAATATGTTCCTTCTCGAGAAGTGGAGCAAGGACATTTGCAGTCGATAGGTCTGTTGGGTCGCTTCAGATGGATGCTTTCAACTATTATAGATGTCCTGCCATAATATCTGGGAGATGCTAGAAGCTATGTCGTCTTTGATGTAGAAAATATAGAACCTATAATATTCATTGTATTGATTTGACCCTTGTGTAGGGTATATAGAGATGTACATGAGAGAGAGAGATACACAGAGTAGAGGGCAAGTTATACATGATTTAATATATTCTATCTATAACTCGTATCTCTATCTTAAACACAATATACTTCTAACATTTGAGAGTCTAGACTTATAGTAACAGTATTGTGCCTTCAGTTCAATAGAGCTGCCCCTTTTGGGGCCAACCTTTTTGAACCCATTCTAGCCGTACCAGCAATACAAGCCCATATGTTCCAGCTAGTTCCATTTTCCTGATTTTACTCATGATGCTTAGGGTTTTCCCCTTTTATCTACACTACTATTATCTGCGTAGGTGCTTTCTGTCGTACTAGGAGTACTCCACCCTTTAAGCTAAACGACACAACACTCATAATTCCAAAGCTTAGTTGTTCAAATATGATTGTGATATGATACTGATATTAGTTACAGATACATTTAATTGGTTAGCTAAAGGTCCCACTTGAGTTTCCAAATGCATGTTGCGACATATAGAGAGGCAGCAAGAATTGCATTTCTTTGTCACTTGT
This sequence comes from Aegilops bicornis, assembly GCA_021605145.1. Lineage (NCBI taxonomy): Eukaryota > Viridiplantae > Streptophyta > Magnoliopsida > Poales > Poaceae > Aegilops > Aegilops bicornis. The sequence goes on along the minus strand of CM038675.1, from coordinate 402,368,097 downwards.
TGACTGTAATTTCTTGTCCATACCAAATCTTAGTTGTTATTTCAAAGCAAACATCGGTTGCTAAGTACCCTTTGCGCGGTTTGCAGCTTCAAATCTTCCATGCCATTGCCACGGTCAACACTATACTCATCATGCTTACATTTCCTCATTTTATGATGACCACGATCATCCTACGTGATTCCTATTGTAATAGCACTGCTCCACCCATCAAGCTAAACAAGCTTAGTTGTACAAATTCGAATATAATATTATGCTAATATTAGTAAAACCGAGACAAGTTTAATTGTTTAGCTAAATGTTCCTACTTTAGTTTCGAAATGCATGTGAGCCACATATGTAGAGACCGGAAGGAATAGTATTTCTCTGTGGCTATGGTTCATCATTGGTGGGCAACAAACATTGTATAGAAAGACTTGTAATATCTTCAATCTGCTTACTCTTCTGCTCTTCTTTAACATGACCCTCTACTCTTCTTCTGCTTTAATAAGTATGTTCCTTGGTGGGAAGAGTAGCAGAGACATTTGCGGTCGACGGCTCAGGTCGAGTTGTTCTCCCTTAGTATATTTTGAATTTGTCAGGTTAGGTCGAGTTCTTCTTCTTTACTATATGTTGAAGCTGTCATCTGCAAAGTATTATCACTTCTGGAGCTCTCATATTCTGAGTAGTAGGCCACATTATATTAATGCACACACCAAATTATAGCATGCATGGCATCTCTCAGAAGAATTGCAGAGATAGCACAAAAGGATTTTCTGAGGGAGGCGTATTGGATTAGAATCACTACGCATTACAAAGATAATCTCACTTATTTTTATGTTTTCATGCATGTCAGGTATTGAACATGATCAAAATGAATATGAGAATTGGCGCATGAGAGGAACATTGTGGAACAATCCACTGGCTAACAAACTTGGCATGGTGGAGGATAGCCTATCTTATTCACCCCTCAAGGTGCTTGCTCTAAATTTGCAAGGTTGCATTGGTCGCACATATCTTGCATATGACCCCTTGCATTGCTTCTACTTTGTTACACCACCATATGCTTAGTTTCAGCATCATATATGAGTATATGCCATACCTATCCATTTTCTGTACCTATTCCATGTGTCATGATATTATGTTTTTCCAGTAAAATGTTGTTCTTTCGTAATAGATGTCCAAAAGGAAGAGGGTGAGTGCATATCCTCAAGGAGTAAAAACTAGGTATTTGGAAAAGGCAGTGATACCTATTAAATCAGATAGATCACCAGCCACATAAAACACAGGCCCAACTGTACCACACTTTAGCCCTACTCCACTGGCTAAACCCCTATTAGAATTACAGAGAGCCCAGCGTCAGGTAATGTCTATGATATCAATTCAAAATAAACTACTACATTTCTGCATGTGCCGTACCTTCTCTCTTGTATGAAAACTAATTTCAGACGAATCTCATTTCTCAAAGGATCATAGGATCTCACAACAATACTGGACACTACATTGCTCTTGTCAGTACCTCTTGCCCTTTGTCAGCATACTTACACTCATGGATGTTTGATTATGTAACATCATTGTAAATGTTCGCTTCCTGTTTGCACACAAACAGGTCACTATGTACTCTCGAGGCCGGGGGTGATGCACCACAGCTCACGTCGAAGGAGACCCGTCCGGAAGCGTGCGTCCTCCAGCGGAGCTTAGAAGAAGGTGACTCGGAGCCTAAGGAAGGTGACTCGCGCAAGCAATCTGGTGGGCACTTTTGAAGACCCGAAACCCCACACGCCCGGGAGGGACCCTTTTAGTGAGCGTGGAGGCTATGGGCCGCCCTAGGTCGACTTGGTCGCCCCTAGGGCCTCGAGGTTCGCCACACTGCAATGAAGAAGAACAAGTGGAGAATGAGAAAGAAGAAGAACAAGGGAGGGAGATAAAGGTAAGGTAAAAAGAGGTAGATGTGTTTGTTTGATTGTGTGTTGTTCAATCGACCATCATCCCTTAGGTATATAAGAGGCATATGGAATTCCTGTACAAGAAAAGGACTCCAAATCACATCCAAATCACGTCCAAATCTTTCAAAAATTAACAGAACTCGGATTTAGGTAAGTCTGGAACATCAGTCCGATTTTTAGGTCCCACAGGCCACAAACGACCTTGGATGAAGATGAGCCCAAAATATAATTTGACCGTTTCAACAAGATGAATAACTTTCGTGTTTACGTTTTTCAATTCTAGGCCATATTCAGAGCCGAATCGTTCATGCAAAATAGACTGTTACTCACGCTACCCATCAGAAACCGTGTCTGATGGGACAAGCCACTTTTGCCCCGTGACAGGGCTGCACTCAGGTGGCTGTAACTTTTACATACGATCTCAGATTCATACGGTTTTTTATATCAAAGTCAATCGTTTCGACGAGACAAAGACAATTCATGTAGATAAGTTTTCCATATAAGGCTGTCTTTGGGACGTAATCAGCTGAACAGTGCTCTGGACACAAAATCTCAGTTTTACGGAAACAACTTCGGCCTTAGAAATGAGATCGGATGGCTATGGACCAAATATCAAAGTTTCTCCTTTTAACGATACATAACTTTCTCACATTGAGCACTTTTCCATTTGAGGCTTCTTAATTATGTTTTTGACCATGCCAAAATCTGGTGTCAACACATGCCCCCCTGTTTTTCGGCAAAACTTGTATGCCAAAGAATAACTGGCACGAAGTTTGTTCTAAGCACGATGTCAACACTCCATCGGCCATTTCGTATGTGCTTAGGATGATAAGTATATATCGGCCATTTAGATTAGCAACAAAAGTGAAGCTAATCGAACATATAATGATTTGGTAATATGTAACGCCCCGAATTTGATGCGCCAGGTGTCTTCTAGTTATTCGTCGTTGTTGCCATGTCATTTGCTTACGTGTTGCATTTTGCCATGTCATCATTTGCATTTCATCTGCATGTTTTTCAAAACTTGCATCCGGTCGGGTTCCGCCGGTTCTCTCCGTTGTCCGTTCCGAGCCCAGACACACTCGCACGCGCCCGCGGCACGTCCGAATATTATTTTTATAAGTGGCCGGAAAATGTTCTCGGAATGGGATGAAAGTTGGCGTGCGGTCTTTTTATAGTGTAGGTAGACCGCTTGTCAAGTTTCATCGCATTCGGAGCTCGTTTGATAGCCCAACCGTTAAACATATAGCCGCAATATAGTCAGTTTATTCGTCGGACGTTTCGGTCTCTGAAACTGCCGCCGGGCCGCTCTGCTTCTCTCTCTTCTCAGCCCAAGGCCTCCTACACAGCCCACTAACCCCTCCTAGGCCCAACCAACCCCCCTCTCGATTGGATCCGTCAGATCGCGATCGGATACTCCGAAACGCTCCAAAATCCCCCCTAACCTAGCCTATCTGCTATATATGGACACCCCTTATCCATTTTGAGCAGTCTAACCCCTCCACCTACCTGCAGCCGCCGCCCCTCCTTGCTTTTCGCGCCCGGCCACCCTTGCTCCGCCACTTGTCACCGCCAAATCCTCCCAGCCGCCGCTCAGCCGCCATCCCGACCAGCCCTCGCGTGCCACCTCATCCCCCAGCGTCGCCCACTACCAACCAGCGCGCGCCACCAGCCCTCCCTGCGCCCCACTTTGCCGCGGCCCGCGGAGCCCATCTCGGGCCCGCGCAGGCCTGGATCCCCCCTGCCGCGCTCGATCTAGGGCCCCTGGTCCCGCCGCCGCTCGAGGGGAGGAGCCCCTCGATCCGTAGCTCCACCCCGCGTCTTCCTCGCCGGAGCACCTGTGCCACGGCTCGCCACAGGCTGCCTCCGGCGCCCAGTGAGCCGGCCCCTCAGCCTCTCCTTCCTCTACGCTCTCTCTCTCCCTCTCTCTCTCTCTCTATCTCTCTCGTGCTCTCGCTCCCTCACGCATCTCTCTCTCTCTCTCTCTCTCTCTCTCTCTCTCTCTCTCTCTCTCACCTTCACAGGAGCATCCATGGCTGCCCCGATCTCCGCGCTCGTGCTGCCCCAAGCCTCCTCTCTGCCGAAAATGGATCCGCCGTGGCCGACTCCGTCGGATTCCGGCCGGGCCCCGCTGGATCAGGCCGTCCCCTCGCCCCCATGTCGCCAGAACTTCCGCTGCCATGGCCTGCTTCTTCCTCCAGCGACCTGGATCCCGTTTTCGCGGAGGTGATTCTCTGCTAAGTCCTGAAATTCTTGCATTCTGGTGCTCTGTTTGTCATGCGATAACTTTGTGTGTGCTGCTCCTTTTCGTGCTTGTAATATATCAAAATGTTCATTGTGGGATGCTCTTCATTTTGTTCCATTGTGCCATGTTTATTTGAGTTCACCTTGATGCCCAATCATCGTTGCAAGAGTGCTATATAATATTGTCTGCTGTAGTTTATCAGAACATGCTCATTTGTCATTTTTGCATCTTTTTGTGTGATTTTATTTTGAGCATGAAGTCTACATGTGTTATGAGAAACAACATGCCGTCTTCGGTGTGGTGCAATCCATTCTTCATGATATGCCATGTGTTGTTTGTTACAAGCATGCAAAGTAGCTTCGTGATGTTGCTGATTTCAGGGACTTAAGAATTTCAGTCCTTGTTCTGCTGTTATTTTCATGCCATGTATTCATGTTGCTACCATGAGATCCATGCCTCTTTTGAGTATGTTTAGTAAGGATGTTTTGTTCATATTATTATGCTATATCCATCCATGCCCCTGTTTGTTTTTATAGAGTGCTCTAGAATTCCTTAATGTTGCTCTTCTTTTTCTATAAAATGTTCCTGGCAGATTGTTTACATGTTAATCTATTTTGCGAAGGTTGTTATAGTTGATCCTTGCATGCTATGAGCTTGTTCTTGCCATGGTTAGTTTCATAAACATGTCTTCTTGCTGATGATATTCTTATCTTGTCATACAATGCCTTGTGGTGAGTGATTCAAGCTCGCAAAGTTGCCTTCATGCTGCTGTTTATGCCATGCTCTGTTTTTCACCAAGTCTGAATCTATTTACGAAACTTGCTATGTTTACATGGGTGCCGTCATATTTTCTGTGCCCTTTTGGCTCATGGTCAGTAAGGGACTTTTGTTATATGCAATTAGTAGATTCATGTCATGCCTTTGGTTGCCATGATAAGTTCCTGTAGCTTGTTGTTTGATAGCTCTAAACATGATACCCTGGTGTTATATCTGCCATGTCAAACCTGTTATTATTTTTAATCTTGCCATGTCCTTTTGAGCATGTTCTAGTAGTTTCTGGAGATATCTCATTGTTCATGTTTTGTCATGCTTTACCTGTACATCATGTCCATGGCTTTTGTTTTCATATTGTGGTGATGTAGCTTGTTGTTTTGGTGATTGCAATATGCCTAGTTGCTGTTTTGGACAGCATGCCCTTTAAACTTGTGTTGAACCATTGCTCCGTTTTGAGTGTGCTCTATATGAAAATTGATTAGTTTTGTATGTAGCTTCATATTACCTTGTTGCATCCATGCTTTGATGTGTTTGCTTGATTTTTGAATGCATTTTGCATCACTGCCATGTTTATCTTGTTTTGCTCATATCTTCTAGGCCATAGCTCCAAATTAAATGAACTTTATATGTAACTTGACTAGAATTTCGTGTAGATCATCTTGGTGCATCTTAACTTGCTGTTTAACAACTTGAACATAAGGTTTATTAAGATCTGGACCAATTTCGAAATTTGTATATGAGGACTTACCGGAATTGTCCTATGTTGTTTCCGGCCTCATTTAAACTCGTTTGTTGTGTCGCCCTTGTATGCATCATCTCTTGCCATGAGTAGCTTCATGTTGCCTTGCCATGCATCATACTTGGTTGAGCATCATGCCATGTTCATGGGTGGTGTGTTTACCGTGTTGTGTGCTTCTTCTCGATAGTTCCCGTTTCGTTGCGATCGTGAGGATTCGTTCGTCTACGCTTGGTTCGTCTTCGTGGCTTCATCTTCTTCATGGACTCGTTCTTCTTCCTAGCGGGATTTCAGAAAAGATGATCGTCACGTTTGATCTCACTACTATCATTGCTATGCTAGTTACTTCGTTCTATCGCTATGCTGCGATACCTACCACTTGCTTATCAAGCCTCCCAAATTGCCACGAACCTTTAACCTTTGTCACCCTTCCTAGCAAACCGTTAATTGGCTATGTTACCGCTTTTGCTCAGGCCCTCTTATAGCGTTGCTAGTTGCAGGTGAAGATGAATATTGCTCCATGTTGGATTATGTTTATGTTGGGATATCACAATATCTCTTATATTATTAATGCATCTATATACTTGGTAAAGGGTGGAAGGCTAGGCCTTATGCACAGTGTTTTGTTCGATCTTGCCGCCCTAGTTTCCGTCATATCGGTATTATGTTCCCGGATTTTGCGTCCCTAACGCGGTTGGGTGATTTATGGGACCCCCTTGACGATTCGCTTTGAATAAGACACTTCCAGAAGGCCCAACATTGGTTTTACCATTTGCCTCACCTATGCCCTTTTTCCCCTTGGGTTTAGGAGCCCAAGGGTCATCTTTATTTAGCCCCGGGCGGTGCTCCTCCGAGTGTTGGTCTGAACCAAGCAACCTGCAGGGCCACCACGGGGAAACTCGAGGCCTGGTTTTACTCGAAGCTTGACTTATCCGGTGTGCCGTGAGAACAAGGTACGTGCGACTCCTATCGGGATTTGTCGGCACATCGGGTGGCTTTGCTGGTCTTGTTTTACCATTGTCAAAATGTCTTGTAACCAGGATTCCGAGATTGATCAGGTCTTCCCGAGAGAAGGAATATCCTTCGTTGATCGCGAGAGCTTATCATGGGCTAAGTTCTGACACCCCTGCAGGGTTTGAATTTTCGAAAGTCGTGCCCGCGGTTATGTGGCAGATGGGAATTTGTTAATGTCCGGTTGTAGTAAACTTGAAGTAAACTCTTCTAAAATACACCAACAGTGAGCGTACCCGTGATGGTCTCTTTTCGGAGTTGTTCGAGAGGAGAACACGGTTTTCGGGTTATGTTCGACGTAAGTAGGAGTTCAGGATCACTTCTTGATCATTACTAGTTGACGACCGCTTGCTAAGCTCCTCTTCTCGCTCTTGTTTTCGTAAGTTAGCCACCATACATGCTTAGTCGATGGTGCAACCTCACCAGTTTACCCCTTCCTTACCCATTAAGCTTTGCTAGTCTTGATACCCATGGTAATGGGATTGCTTAGTCCTCGTGGCTCACAGATTACTACAACAACAGTTGCAGGTACAGGTTATGCGATGATCATGACGCGAGAGCGATGTGTACTTGTGTTGGAGTTCTTCTTTGTCGATCTTGGGTTAGGTTCCTGGTCGGCAGCCTGGGCTAGCAGGGTGGATATTGTTTGAGTTTCTATTTATGTTTCATCCGTAGTCGGATGTTGATCTTGTATATGATGTTGTATTCGTGAGGCATTGTATGCATCTTGTATGTACCCCCAACTATTATGTAATGGTTTGATGTAATGATATCCACCTTGCAAAAGCGTCTTCAAGATGCGCTTCTATACTTGGTGGGACCTTCGAGTTCCTTTAGGATAGGGTCGCATCTTGGGCGTGACATAATACCCTTTCATGACGTAAGAAATTATATTGCATTCATGGATTAAAATAAGCCCATTGTGGGTAACTGAGGGAGTCCCGGACTAGGGGGTGTCCGGATAGCCGGACTATCGTCACGGCCGGACTCCAAGACTATGAAGATACAAGATTGAAGACTTCGTCCCGTGTCCGGATGGGACTTTCCTTGGCGTGGAAGGCAAGCTTGGCGATACGTATATGTAGATCTCCTACCCTTGTAACCGACTCGGTGTAACCCTAACCAATCCGGTGTCTATATAAACCGGAGGGTTTTAGTCCGTGGGGCCGAACAACAATCATACCATAGGCTAGCTTCTAGGGTTTAGCCTCCTTGATCTCGTGGTAGATCTACTCTTGTACTACCCATATCATCAATATTAATCAAGCGGGGTAAGGGTATTACCTCCATCGAGAGGGCCCGAACCTGGGTAAAAACATCGTGTCCCTTGTCTCCTGTTACCATCCGCCTAGGCCTTGCGATTCGGGACCCCCTACCGAGATCCGCGGTTTTGACACCGACATTGGTGCTTTCATTGAGAGTTCCTCTGTTCCGTTGCCACCAGGTAGGATGCCTCATCTCGTCTTTAAAGGCGATACCATCGCCAAAGAAGCCTTGGCCCTTTGGTGAGACTCTTCGACTGGCGGTTTTCTCATGACCGCTAGTTCGGTAGTCAGCGACGATGACCTCTCGAGTCATCGAAACCAATCTCCATGTTAGTTCGAACTTGCGAGCGGTTAGATCCGATCGAGCTCTCCTCCGTAAGCGAGCTCTTGGATCGCGCATCGCCGCCACAGGAGTCGCCACAGATTACGGCCGGATCGGGTCTAAAACCGATCGAGAGAGATCAGCTCTCCCGGGCTACCCATCATGTTGCTGTGATAGAGGAGCAATGCGGCGACTCTTCTCCTATCTTAAGGACTAGCTACGTCCGGATTCCCGATCCATCCATGCCGGATTCTGCGGAGGGCGGATGTCGATCAAGCCACGAACTTAAAGTCGGTGGCGGGTCGGACTCATTGGATAGCACTCAAAAATCCAAACTTCCGAGTTGAAACTTCCGCCCTTGAGTCCTAAATTGGGACGGGGTTAGGATTTAGTGCCACCCGCCCACATAAACATTAGCGATCTCTCGAATTCGGCAAGAGCCCGCATGAAGCGAGTACATCATTCTTGGGCCGATTCCTCCCTGGTTATGAACAGGATAAAGGACTGCCGAGAGGAGGACGCAATACCAATCTTCTGCAATAATTGCATGGACAAGGGAATCCTAAACGCCATAAGTCGTCGCAAAATTACATGCTTTGCTGACTTGGTGACCATCGTACAAAAATCTTTGTGCGATGGAGAGCGCTGGAAAACCGAAAGTAAATTTTGGGATAATCCGCCCGAATACATCCCTAGTCCGGAACAAAAGGGTGCATCATTATCAAGCACACAGGTTGAATACCAAAAACCAAAACCCCTAAAGGGTACAGAACCGTCTTTGGAGGGTTGGCTAAGCGGACCTGCAAAATTCATAGCACGCAGTGCTCCACTCCAACTCATAGCCTTGAGCATGTTGGATACTACGGCAGGTGGCCAAAAGTGGCGAAGAGCTTCTAGCTTCAGAATCCCAGCCCAGCAACACTAGTACGGTGTTAACAGTCTTCGAGACTTTCGCATCAAATAACTTGCGAAAACGACAAATCCGCAACCTTGCCGAAGTCTACCAAGTAGCAACAATAAATCCATGGAGTGACACGGCTATTACCTTCAATGCCAGTGACAAACCTAAATTCCGAACTGCCCGGGCACCAGCCACATTGGTCCTCAACCCGATAGTAGACGGTTTTCGCCTTACTAAGATACTCATGGATGGCGGCAGCGGACTAAACCTCATCTATGAGGAAACCCTCCGAAAAATGGAAATAGACTGGAACCGCATTGAGCGAAGCAGCACAACCTTTAGAGGAATAATCCCTAGCGGGAAGCATGCTTTGCACAGGGGAAAAATCACGCCGGGCGTAGTGTTCGGCTTGCCGGACAATTACAGGTCCGAGGAGGTCACATTTCAAGTGGCCCCGTTCAACAGCGGATATCATGCTTTATTAGGACGAGAGGCATTCACAACTTTTCAAGCTATACCCCATTACGGGTACATGAAGCTTAAAATGCCCGGTCCCAATGGAATCATCACTCTTGCTAGTGATCCGAACATAGCACTCCGCGCCGAAAATAAGATAGCCGCACTAGCCCTCGAGGCACTATCCGAAGCCCTAGCGGCTGAGGAACTCACCGCGATGCGCTCCACGGTGAACAGGGGCGATGTGATACTTGATAAAAGATCCAAGTCCACCTCTTTTAAACCAGCGGATGAAATAGTCAAATTCCAAGTCCACCCAACGGACCCTGCAAAGACGGCCTCCATCGGGGCACAATTAAACCCTGATGTAGACGCCGCACTACGAGAATTTCTACAAGAAAACAGGGACATCTTTGCCTAGCACCCTTCAGACATGCCAGGAATCCCACGTCAACTGGCCGAGCACAGCCTAAATTTCCTAAAAGGATTCAAGCCAGTCAAACAGGCTCTTCGGCGCTTTTCCGAACCCAAGAGACAGGCCATGGGAGAGGAGCTAGCCAAACTTTTGGAGGCCGGATTCATCAGAGATAAAACATCCAGACTTGCTAGCGAACCAGGTGATGGTACCAAAGAAGGATAAATCCTGGCGCCTATGTGTTGATTTCAAAGACCTTAATAAGGCTTGCCCAAAGGATCCCTTCCCCCTCCCTCGAATTGATCAAATCATTGGCGCTTCTAGCAGGACCACGACTCATTGTGCTTCCTCGTCGTACTCCGGCTACCACCAAATCAAGATGGCGGAGCAGACCAAAGCTGCAACAGCATTCATCACTCCATACGGCCCGTTCTGCTTCAACACAATGCCGTTTGGGCTTAAAACGCCGCGCAACATATCGGTAGCATGATTCAGACATGTCTGGCAAACCAGATCGGCAAAACGGTGGAAGCATATGTAGGTGACGTGCTCGTCAAAACCAAGCACGTCGAAACTCTAGTAGACGACTTGAGGCTCACATTCGACAATATTCGAAAATATGACATCAAGCTCAATCCGGAAAAATGCGTCTTCGGCGTTCGGTAGGAAAGCTCCCAGGCTTCATCGTGTCCGTAGAGGAATTGAAGCAAACCCAGCCAAGATTCGAGCTCTGTCACAATTGGATATTCCAGAAGACCTCAAACAAATACAAAAATTGACGGGATACGTAGCGGCTCTAAGCCGCTTTATCTCCCTTTTAGGAGAAAAGGCATTACCTCTTTACCGCCTCCTCCGCCGCACCGAACACTTTGAGTGGATGGATGCCGCCACGACCGGACTCGAAGAAATAAAAGCCATTTTGGCAACAAATCCGGTCCTGGCCACGCCCCATGTGGGCGAACCAATGCTATTATACATCGCCGCAACACATCAAGTTGTCAGCGCGGTGCTTGTTGTCGAACGAGAAACAGACGGACACCGGTTCCCTATTCAAAAACCGGTTTATTATGTGTCCACTGTCCTAACTCCATGCAAGTCCCGGTACCCACACTATCAAAAGATAGCATACGCGGTGTTCATGGCATCCCAGAAGCTGCGACACTACTTTCAAGAGTGTTCGATAACGGTAGCCTCCGAAGTACCTCTTAATGACATTATAAACAACCACGACGCGACGGGCCAGATTGCTAAATGGGCCATAGAGCTCCTCCCATTCGACATAACTTATAAGCCACGACGAGCTATTAAGTCGTAGGTTTTGGTCGACTTCGTGGCCGAATGGACTGAAGCCGAACTCCCTAAAGAGTACGACACATACTCCAATTGGATCATGCACTTTGATGGCTCCAAAATGTTGGCTGGCCTGGGGGCTGGCGTCGTCTGGCGTCCCCAACCGGGACCACAGTCAATACATCCTTGAGATAATGTATCTGGACTCCAACAATGCAGCCGAATCTGAGGCCCTTACGCACGGCCTCTGAATGGCGATCTCCATGGCATTCAACGCCTAGAGGTCTTGTGAGGATTCAAACCTCGCAATATCTCAAATAAACGAAGACTTTGGCGCCAAATATCCAAAATGGCAGCATACCGCAATGCGGTCCTAAAAATATCGGCCGCAGTTCAAGGGCTCGAATTTCATCATATAGCCGGGATAACAACCGGTGGCGGATATATTGGCGCCGCATCGGTGCAAAAACGCGATGCCGTCCCACCCAATATCTTTTTGGAAAGGCTGTTCAAGCCATCCGTACTATGGGAAGGAGTCCGCAATAACAATCCGGACCCAACCGCACCATGACGCCGAACACTCACAGAATCGAGGCTCCGCCCGAGATAACACCCTCTGCTCACGAAATAATGGCGGTTATCGCCCGTGGGCCGGAACCATTCCTAGCCTACCTAACTAGGCAGGAACTCCCGAAGACCAAAATGAGGCTCATTTGCATAGTACGGCGCTCTAAAGCCTATAAAGTCCATGAGGGAGAGCTTTATAAGAAAAGCATTACCGGAGTCCTTCAAAGATGTATCTCTGAAGAGGAAGGGCGAAACCTCCTGGCTGAAATTCATGCCGGACTGGGTGGGCACCACGCCGCAGCCCAGGCCCTTGTAGGCAAGGCCTTCCGTACAGGATTTTATTGGCCGACGGCCCGGGCACATCTGTGAGGACTTAGTCCAACGATGCGTCGGTTGCCAACTTTTTGCTAACCAAAGCCACATGCCACCCACCGCCCTTAAAACTATACCCATCACCTGGCCGTTCGCGGTCTGGGGGCTTGACATGGTTGGACCCCTCAAGGGAGGAACCCACAAGCAAAAATACCTATTGGTCATGGTGAACAAATTCACCAAATGGATAGAGGTCAAACCAGTTAAAACGGCTGAATCCGGACCAGTGATAGACTTCATATCAGGGGTAGTGCACCGTTACGGTGTCCCCACAAGATCATCAACGACAATGGCACCAACTTCACGGCCGATAAGGTCAAATCATGGTGCAAAAACATGGGCATCAAGCTCGATTACGCCTCAGTCTATCACCCTCAAACCAACGGCAAAGTCGAATGGGCAAACGGTCTAATCATGAGCGGCATTAAACACAGACTAGTGCGGTCCCTCAAGGAATCTAACACGCACTGGGTCGAGGAGCTCGACTCCGTACTCTGGGGGCTGCGGACCACGCCGAATCTTACTACCGGATTCACACCATTCTTCATGGTGTATGGCGCAGAGGCAGTATTGCCCTACGACATAATACATGACTCACCTCGCGTACGCATGTATGAAGAAAGAGAAGCCGAGCTCGATCGGCGGGACAATTGGGCGCATTGGAGGAGGAGCGCGCGGCGTGGCAAAAGCTCGTTCCGCATTCTATCAACAATGAGCTCGAAGATATCAAAGCGAGGAAATGCGGGCCAAAGCTTATAACGTTGGTGAACTAGTTCTACGCTGCGGACAAGAAAAGGACAAACTCAAGCCCAAATGGGAAGGTCCCTTCATGATCGACCAGGTCCTGACCGGCGGAGCATACCGTATGTGAAACGCATCGGATAACCGACTCGAGCCGAACCCATGGAACGCAGCCCGTCTACGAAGATTCTACGCCTAAGTGTCGGACTCCAAGTTCGTCTCCTTCCTCCGTCCGCATTCTTTATTTTTGCTTTTTGATGTCTTCTACTTCTCTCCTTCCCCCTTCTTCTTCTTGTAGCCTCTAGAGGCTCATTTGCGCTTTTTTCAAGACACACTTGACGCTACTGTCCGCTCATTATACTCGGGGCTTCTTTAATAGAAGCTTATTTATACGGGCTTTCATGCCCAACACATGCGTTAAACTTCCACATGTACCTTTTATTCACCATTATATGCATCGATATGACTTAAGTTTTGGCCAAGCTGGGTTGCCTGGCTCCTGTGCTTACCCCTACGTTCCCGATTGTTCGGCTAGGAGGTAAAGGGAGCACCTCTGCGATTATTCTTGCCGAATTGACGGATGTGTACCTCGGTAGGTGAAGCCGAAAGCTAGCGTCCTTAAGGGAATATTCGGTCGGTGAACTGAAAGATGATTTTTAACTATTTACACATCTGCCCCCATATGATTTTCTGCTTTTATAGCAGCTTTGACATGCACTTTAGGGCCTGCATCCCAGGGAAAGGAACCCTTAACGGAACTATTCTCCCTGGAAGATGTTTCTTACTACCCATGTAATATAACATAACTAGTTGGGCACTTATGCGATATAGCAACAATGACCCCTACGCTGGTCTCCATGCATACCATGATTCTTATATAACCACGAAGGTATTCGGACACACTCAGGACTATTGGGTCCGGAGGTCCCTTAAAAGGTCCGCTATGACAAACGATCTACAATCCGGCTAGAAGACATTCTTTCATGTCATATTTTTACATAGTCAACTCGACTCATTGTATTCCTCCTCAATGCCATCTAACATGCTATCTAATTTACAATCTTCTTTGGAATACTTGGCGGCCAATTCTACTTGGCCGTACACTAAGCTTACAGGGATCTCCATCCCATCCGGCCCCACAGGTCCGACCTCGGCGATGTGGTTTGGGTCAGCCTTCGTGTACCGCGTCTTCACCATGGCCCAGGCCACCCTGGTGCCTTGACGGCAGGCCGATATCTTCCATAGCCGGAAGCGCCGCCGTGCTCCTTGAAGCCGCTCCGCCAGCTCCCCAATTCGGGCAGGGAGATAGATGGCCACAAGGCTTGGCCGATGCCTTTCATCACCTATCGGACTCGTTCGTGTAGCTGACGCAATTCGGGAAGAAGATCACCCGAAGAATTGGGCATCTCCTCCTCAGGATGACCCGTGAGCAAACCTACAAACATGTTTATGTTAGTGGACTTCCTCGCCGAACTATTTTCAAAGTTCGCTCAAGCACTTACTGAAAATGCCGCGACGAAGCCGCCGATTCTCCTTTACGGAGTCAGCTAACTGGGCACGAACGTCCTTTAGTTCCTCACCCAGCTTGGTGTTGACGTCTTGGAGGTTATTCTTCTCCTTCCGCACCCTCGTCAGCACACTCTCGCCAGCCTTTAACTGGCGTAAGAGCTGTTGCTTGTCCGGATCTAGTCCGGCGCCATCTGCAATGTTTTTGTCAGATTTACACACCCGCCGCACTTCATAAATTATTTATCTTCTGAAGAGTATATTACAAGAGGGGGTCTCTGTGGCTCCCCCCGTAGCGGCTAGTGCGGCCTCAAGTTGGGCCCCGCACTCTTCCAGCTCCCGGGACAGTCGAGTATTCTTTTATGTAAGATCCTGCATAACAAAATGATCCTTAAATCAGTTATTCTAACTATTTTAAGTCTCGGGGGCTACTGGCATATATATAACTGTCAAATTTCCTTACCCGTATGTCCTTCACATACTGCTCCGTGGCTCTGGCTAGACCATCTTGAGCGGCACGGAGGTGCACATCTCCCGAATCAAAGGCATTCAAGGCCTCTTGGGAGAAACACGTGTCACGAAGAACTGTCCGGCGGCGCCTATGATTCAAGGCGCTCTCCACCTCGGAGTTGGTGGAGGACAACCTGTCGGCATCCTCTGTCGGAGGAGCATCCGACGCACGTCTCGTGCTCGCCTCAGCCTCCGGACCCGGCTTTGAAGCTTGTCCGGTGAAGGTTCGATCGGCAGCCTCTCCGGACTCAGTCCGGCGAGCGCTCTTTTTCCTGAAAAGAGCATCAGCGTTAGTACGCCTTCCAGGAATCAATCCTGGGAGTATGGTGACATGCCATACCGTTGCGGCGGAGTTTCGATCTGGACCGCACTTCTTTTTAACCTGCGGGGCCGCGCTGCCCCTTGTTGGCCAGCCGCCGCAGGCTCGGCTTCCCGCCTCGAAGGTACCCCCTGCGAAACACCATTGGTATACGGTGATAAAAAATAAGCACGGATGGGTCATTATCAGGGTTTTGGGATCTTGGTCTCAGTTACCTGTGGGGCTGGAAGTATTCCGGGGTAATCGGCCGTAATGGCTACCAAAGCATTGCCGATGATAAGTTGGTAGAACACCCCGTCGATCAACTCCACTGTTATATCCGGATCCTCTTCAGAGGTCGGATCGAGGGACCGCTCCGGATCCTCGGGTTGTGGGGGCGGGCTATGTATCTTCTCCACAGTCCGGCGCAGTTCCTGCGCAAAAACCATGGAATGAGATATTTAACTACGGGAACATGGATCGGATAGGTCACAAGGATGTTTGCTTACCCAGCTTCGAGGATTATTCGAAGAAAAATCCTTCAGTGGGTTGACACGGAGGAAATCCTCCTCCTCTCCTTTGTACATGGCAGACAAGATCTTCACCAGTTCGGTGACCGGTCCTGCCCTTTATGCGGCCATGGCGGGTGGCATCGCCCTCCCGTTGAAGTCCCACATGGGGTGGCCCTGTATTGGAGCGGCTGCACTCCTCATAATGTCAGATTGCCATGACTCCTGTCATGGTCAATCCGGCATGAGCCAGTAACCTTATTCGGCTCATCAAATAACGGACATCCCGGTCATCTTCTCTCTGGGGGCTCCGAGGGCGCCAGCTTAGGCGCTTCTTCAAAGGAGCAGTGCAGAACTCCGGAAGGCCGATCCAAACAGGATCCCGCAGCGGGATGTCCTCCATGTAAAACCATTCCGAAGGCCAGTCTTCGGACGCCTTCTTTGGGGTTCCGGATAAGTATCTGGTCCCAGCGGTGCACCATAGCTCGGCTCCGCCCACTTGATATATTGACCCCTCATGAGAACGGGGTACAACGCAGAATATTCTCTTCCACAGCCCGAAATGAGCCTCGATGCCCAGGAACAGTTCACAAAGGGCCACAAAGCCCGCGATGTGCAAGATGGAGGCAGGAGTAAGATGGTGCAGTTGGAGGCCGTAGAACTCCAAGAGCCCCCAGAGAAACGGATGGATTGGAAATCCGAGTCCTCTTACTAGATAAGAGATGAAGCACACCCGCTCTCCTTTAGAGGGATCGGGGACGCTCTCCGCTTGCTTTCCGCGCTTGTAGGTGGCAAGTCCGGCTCGAACTGAACCATGAAGGCCGGAGGGAGAAATCCCTTGGCTTGGAGTATAACTAGATCGCTATCTTGGGACTAAGCATCTCTCCCAATTTCTGGTACTGGGGGCCTTGAGAGGAGGAGCCGCGTCGACCGTCCATGATGGAATGGGCTTTGGTCGAGGCACTCCGATGAAAGCTTCATAAAGGGGGATGGTGTGACTCAGATCTAGATCCTTGCCCCTTTTATAAGCGGCTCCTTTGCACGGCTAGGGGGGTAATTGTAAAAATACCCTGGCTTTTCGCATTCATTCAAACACGCGGAAGATGGCCATTATTGGGCGCAGAAGCCGAGGAGCGCATCATTTATCAGAAGCCGGACACTATTCGGCAAGTATATGGAATTTGGAGAAGAACCCGCCTCGCAATGCCAAATACAATCAACGCGCCGGACTCATCGTCATTGAAGCCTGGTTCGGGGGCTACTGAGGGAGTCCCGGACTAGGGGGTGTCTGGATAGCCGGACTATCGTCACGGCCGGACTCCAAGACTATGAAGATACAAGATTGAAGACTTCGTCACAGTGTCCGGATGGGACTTTCCTTGGCATGGAAGGCAAGCTTGGCGATACGGATATGTAGATCTCCTACCCTTGTAACCGTCTCTGTGTAACCCTAACCTATCCGGTGTCTATGTAAACCAGAGGGTTTTAGTCCATAGGACGAACAACAATCATACCATAGGCTAGCTTCTAGGGTTTAGCCTCCTTGATCTCGTGGTAGATCTACTCTTGTACTACCCATATCATCAATATTAATCAAGCGAGGAGTAGGGTATTACCTCCATCGAGAGGGCCCGAACCTGGGTAAAAACATCGTGTCCCTTGTCTCCTGTTACCATCCGCCTAGACGCACAGTTCGGGACCCACTACCCGAGATCCGCCGGTTTTGACACCGACAGTAACCAATCATACTTGATGACGAATTCCATAGCATAGGCATCAACGGTATAGTTGAGGAATATGGGTAATGTGTGGACCTAAGATGTTGAAACCTTCGGCTTGGTCCTTCATAGTTTTCACCCTTTTCCTTCTTCACCTTTGCCACACTTCTTGTAATGGAAGATTGCACATAATTCTTATTTTGAGTACTTCCTTTGGCAACCCATTCCATGTTCCTTTCTTCAAGTTCTTGTGCACTAAGTTTTTGTAATTTCTTCTTTTGCCAATATGATAAGCCGAGTGAGCACCCCGGCTGTGATTTTGTTCGAAGCAATGTCAATTCCTGTTTTACCTTGAGCACTCTCAACTTCTTCTCTTCAGATTTGACACTTGATTGACTTGTCTCATTTACTTTAGTAGCCAATGTAAACACTTTAATTGGCTCTTTTCATTTGTGATCGAATCCGAAGTAGCACTCTTACGACCATGTTTTTTAAGACGGTAAACTTGCTTGACCACCTCTTTCTTGTTCCTTGAGCTCCGGACCGATTCCTTATGATTGAAACGCTCTTTGACATGTGCTTGTTCAAATGTTGATCTTTTTGGAGCTGCATAATGTTTGTGAGATGGTCTAAAAAAAGATGAAGAATGCGCCCCTGTATCATACATGTGCCACTATGGATATGGATTTACATGATCATAGGAAGGTACCCATGGCATTGGCATTGACGGTGTCGGCGTCGGGAACGGGGTCCCTGCACTTGCTCGCCTCGCTCTGCCCGCGGCGTGGTTTCAAAGGGGGGCCCATCACGGCCCATCTTCATCAACACAAGCTCAAGACCCTCGCGAGGGCCAAGTCTCATGAGGCGGACGACATGGAGCTTCCTCGAGCACGGCCTCGTCGAGTGGCTCGCGAGGAGGCGGAGAGATCAAGGCGGGGTACCTCACGAGGTGCCCATGACACGAGCCATGACGACCAAGGGCGCTAGTCGGGCGCCAGCCCGCACACTGTCCCCCTTTCCTCTTTGGTGCAAAGGGAGCAAGCGCAGGCGAGAGCATCAAGCAAAGGTGTCCATTTCGGTGCAACACGACCAAGACCAGTCCAACGGCAGGAAGGAAGTCATTGTGGATCCCAAGCCGGCGTCACCACAAGGGCCTTTGGCAGGCGAGGACCAACTTTAGTCAGGATAAGTGTACCAGATGTTCCTCTTCAAAATGGCCAATAGTTGGCGCCCTTCCCGCTCAATATTTGGGAAGAGGCCCAGGGCCTTTGCCTATAAATAGGACTAGCCACCCACAAGGTAAAGGGGTCAAAAATGAGTAGCTAGAGGCAAGCTGGAATCAGAGAGAGAGAGGGACTGAACTCCTCTTAGCAGTTCATCCCCCCGGCCAAGAACAGACCCTCGCGAGGCTGTTCTTCCTTGTATTGTTCATCACCATCAGCCCAAGAGGCAATCCACCACACCACAAACTAGAGTAGGGTATTACACCACAATGGTGGCCCGTACTAGTATAAACCTTGTGTCTATTGTGTTCTTCCTTTCGTAGTTCAGACCCTAGCGAGGCGGCAGGGTGCAGGTAGGTAGAGGGCGAGATTCCGCGCGCACCCCAGTGTTCGAACCTCAAGGGTCTGCCGGAACCCGAAATCCGACATTTGGCGCGCCAGGTAGGAAGTGCGCCGGAGTTTCCCTTCCGCCACCGCCGCGATCCGCCTCGTGATGAGCAGCGTTCCGCCCGCTCGCCCGGCCTTGGCCTTGAGGCCAGGGGCTCGAGCCAGCCCGGCCTGTAGCAACGGTGCGGTGGCGGACAAGTTCAAGCCCGACGCCGCCGCGCTTACAACGTCGCGACCAATCCGATGGCCTTCCTCTTGGCGTCTGAGGAGGCCGTCCTCGGCCGGAGGTGATGACAGGGTCATGGCCAACTGGCTCCCCATGGCCCTCACCGGCGCTCCGCGCGCGTGGCTGCTCCACCTTCCGGTAGCCTCCGTGGCTTCTTGGGAAGAGCTCCGCGGCCTCTTCCTCACCCACCATGCTGCGCCTGCACCCCCGGTCGTCGCAGCCCTCCTGGGCGGCTCGCGGGCACTGCCCTCAAGTCACCACGTCAAGCCGTTCGTCCGTCGGGTCGGCGCCATCTCCACGCAGCAGGGAGCCCCCTAGGACCGGTCGGCGCCCAAGGCCAGTCTGACCTTCAGCTCGGAAGACCACCCCTCCAACTCAGCCTGCTCGGGGTGCGCTCCCCATGCTGTGCACCCCCACCATCTGCCAGGTGGCCGTCACCAGGACTCTCATCGATGGCAGCGCGGGCCTCAACGTGCTCTCAGTCGAGGCCTTCAACCTCCTCTGCATACCTCGGGAGTGGCTGCAGCCCAGCCGGCCTTTCTTGGGCGTCGGGGGCGGGTCATCCAGCTCCTTGGGACAGATCCGGCTCCCGGTAACTTTCGGCACCTCGACAACTTCCAGACGGAGCAGTCGATTTCGACATCGCCCCCATCAGCCTCCCCTACAACGCCATCCTCGGCTACCCAGCCTTGGCCCAGTTCATGGCCGCGACTCACCCGGCATACAACCTCATGAAGATGCCCGGGAGCAACGGTGTCCTCACCGTGCCCGGGGACACCGGAGACGCGCTGCGAGTGCTCAAGCTCGCCTTCAAGACGGCGGCGCAGCGCAACTCGCCGACGCAGAGACCACTGAGCCCAAGGGGGCTGCACCAACCAAGAAGAAACAATTGTTCACCCAAGACAAGGCAGAGACCAAGCAAATACCCGTCGACGAGGACGGGTCCACTGACGCCACTTTCACCATAGGCGCCAACCTCGAGCCCGAAAGGTGAGGAGGCCACTGGTCAAGTTCCTGGCGCCAAACAAGCGGGAGGAGCCTGATCGGTTGGCGGGGATCCCTAGGCGTGTCGAGCATCACCTCCACATGTGCCCCAACGTCACGCCTGTAAAGCGTAAAGCGAGGCGGCATTACCTTTGAAAAGCAAGCCTTCATCGTCCCGGAGACCCGCAAACTAGAAGCGGCTGGGGTCATTCGCAAGGTCCGTACCCGGATTGGTTGGCCAACCACAGCTGTTGTACCAAAGAAGGGAGGGAAGGAGCGCATGTGTGTCGACTTCCCCAACCTCAACAAGGCATGCCCGCAAGATCCGTTCCCTCTTCCTCGCATCGACCAGATCGTCGATTCCACCGCTGAGTGCGACCTGTTGTGCTTCTTGGATGCCTTCTCCGGGTATCACCAGATCAAGATGGCGGTAGAGGACATGGAGAAGACGGCCTTCCTGACCCCGTGCGGGATGTACTGCTACACGTGCATGCCATTCGGGCTACGCAACGCTGGGGTGACCTTCCAGTGGCTGATGCACATCACCTTGGGTCCGCAGCTCGGGAAGAATGTTGAGGCTTACGTCGATGACATTGTGGTGAAGTATCGGGAGGCGAGATCCCTGATACAAGACCTAGAGGAAACCTTCGCGAGCCTCGACGCAGTGAACCTACGGCTCAACCCGGAAAAGTGTGTGTTTGGAGTCCCCTCGGGCAAGCTCTTGGGTTTCCTCGTATCCCACCGAGGCATCGAGGCTAACCCAGAAAAGGTCAAGGCGGTCGAGGACATGAGCCCGCCAAAGACCCTCAGGGAAATGCAGAAGCTCATCAAGGCTGCGGATCGCTAGGGCGCTTCATCTCCAAGTTGGGGGAACGAGCGCTGCCTTTCTTCCAGCTAATGAAGAAAAAGGGGCCCTTTGAATGGACTGAAGAGGCCGACAAGGCGTTCCAAGATCTCAAGAGGTACCTGACCAGCCCTCCGGTCATGGTGGCCCCATGTCCGCAGGAACCCCTGGTGCTCTACCTCGCCGCCACTCCCTACTCCGCCAACGCAACTCTGGTGGCGGTTAGGGAAGAGCGTTAGACCAAAGCCACAACAGCAGCCCAGGTCAAGGCAAAGCAGGAACAAGGAAGACCCACAGAAACCACTACATGGTGAGAAGGGTCAGCCGCCAGGGAGCCTTGGCAGGGATGGAAGAGGTCCCTCCCCCAAACTACCAGCCTCTGGAGGCCCCATCGCCTAAGGAGGCGCCACGGTCCCCGGAGGGCGCCAGCGGCACTGGCGCTCCAAACCTCGTTGAGCACCCCTCCAGTCCACGCCCCACGGGCATCGCGACACGAACACAAGACCTGGGTCGGTCGCCTCCATAGCTGAGGCCGGGAGCTACCTCTCCAGACTAACCTTCGCAGGACATGAAGCGTTCGACGAGGCCTCGACCCCGGGAAACGAGGGCCACGACAGACGCCCCCGAGCTAAGTAATTTATACGCGCGAGCATGTAGCACAAGGGCATAATATCGAGATAGCAGAAACAATACGATAATTAACAACAATAGTCCAAGCACGCCCACGCGTGGCCCTACGCTACTGTTTCTTTGCGCAGGAAAAGGAAAAAGAACAAAACAGGCGCGGCTCGCCTGACACCAACTCGCGGGGGAGACTCGAACTGCCTTCGGAGCTCAGGCGGACTCCCTCTCGCGCTTCACCGGGCAAGACGGCGAAGCGGACTCGCTACCTCCCTCCAGCGGCGCGGGCCACGCTGAAGGCTGGTTGCGACCACCGCTGGAGGAGACGCTGCCCGAAGAAGAGCCGTCGAAGCTCGACGAGACCCGGGCGTCGTCGACCCCACGTGCGCTGTCGTCTTCATCACCGCTGGGGCTGAACCCGCGGCCACGGTCGTCGTTCTCAGGGCAGCACCCAGCGCGGTGACCATCTTCCCCGAACACCCTCACGTAGAGGGTGGCATCGCCGTCAAACTTGAAGTGCAGGGTGCATCGCCGGCTCAGACCGCGCGCGCGGGCAAACGTTTGCCAGCCGCGGGCTAGGGCCAGGCTCCTGGCTGCAGAGACCTCCAGGGAAGCCTAGGAGGCCCGACTGCAGCAACCATCCGCCTAAAGCCAGAGGCCGCCCGGGGCACCGGCCGGAAGCTCACCTAGGAGGAAGCGAGGAAGCTGGAGTCGGGTGCCGGTCGGCTCCGCTGACCACACAACGAACTCCGGCAGCACCTCTGTCGAGTGGAAGCGCGTCCTAGGGGTCGTGGCGTCAGAAGCACCCCCAGCAGCGGCCTGCCGCCCGCCACCGCGCGGGAGATCACCTCCACGATCGCGAGGAGCCACCATGGGAGCCATAGGGTGTTTGCGAGGACGGCCTCGACCGCGCTTGGGTGGGGGAGAGTCAGGCCCTACCTGGAGAGCCTTCCCCTTCTCTGCGGCCGAGAATCTCTTCGGCGGAGCCATGGGGAAGAAGAAGAAGCAAGAAGGAAATGGACTAGAAGGGTAGGCGCCGTCCCGTACTTATAGCTGGGGAAGGCCAACCGCCGACCTCCACGATCGCAGGTAATCATGACCCGCTTTGCATGCAGGGACTTGTCAATTCGTGCAGTTGCCGAGGCATCGTGGGGAAGTGGATACGCCCACGTCCAATCAACCGCCACGCGGCGCCCAAGGCCAAGTCCGGGCGCGCCT
The DNA here is from genome assembly GCA_021605145.1 of Aegilops bicornis. Classification (NCBI taxonomy): domain Eukaryota; kingdom Viridiplantae; phylum Streptophyta; class Magnoliopsida; order Poales; family Poaceae; genus Aegilops; species Aegilops bicornis. The sequence goes on along the minus strand of CM038675.1, from coordinate 402,345,036 downwards.
TGGGCCCGGGGGCTACTGTCGGTGTTCTGGGAACGGGGGTCCCCAAACTTGCCTGCCTGCGGCCTGCGGCATGGCTCAAAGGGGGGCCCATCACGGCCCATCTTCATCAACACAAGCTCAAGACCCTCGTGAGGGGCCAAGCCTCGCGGGGCGGACGACAGGGAGCTTCCTCAGGCACGGCTTCGTCTGGCTGGCTCGCGAGGAGGCGGAGAGATCAAGGCGGGGTACCTCACGAGGTGCCCATGACGCGAGCCATAACGACCAAGGGCGCCAGGAGGGCGCCAGCCCGCGTAGTGTCCTCCTTTCCTCTTTGGTGCAAAGGGAGCAAGCGCAGGCGAGAGCATCAAGCAAAGGTGTCCATTTCGGTGCAACAAGACCAAGACCAGTCCAACGGCAGGAAGGAAGTCATTGTCGAGCCCAAGCCGGCGTCACCACCAGGGCCTTTGGCAGGCGAGGACCAACTTTAGTCAGGATAAGTGTACCAGATGTTCCCCTTCAAAATGTCCAATTGTTGGCGCCCTTCCTGCTCAATATTTGGGAAGAGGCCCAGGGCCTTTGCCTATAAACAGGACTAGCCACCCACAAGGTAAAGGGGTCAAAAATGAGTAGCTAGAGGCAAGTTGGAATCAGAGAGAGAGAGAGAGAGAGAGAGAGAGAGAGAGAGGGACTGAATTCCTCTTAGCAGTTCATCCCCCCGGCAAAGAACAGACCCTCGCGAGGCTGTTCTTCCTTGTATTGTTCATCACCATCAGCCCAAGAGGCAATCCACCACACCGCAAACTAGAGTAGGGTATTACACCACAATGGTGGCCCGAACTAGTATAAACCTTGTGTCTCTTGTGCTGTTCCTTTCGTAGTTCAGACCCTAGCGATGCGGCGGGGTGCAGGTAGGTAGAGGGCGAGATTCTGCGCGCACCCCAGTGTTCGAACCTCAAGGGTCTGCCGGAACCCGAAATCCGACAGACGGCACAAAATATGGATATGAATATACTGCATTAGAATTATCATTTTGCTAATACCGATCCTCAGGTTTGCGCCTATGGGGTGGTCTTGCTGCTCTTGAATTACTTGGCCGGTAGACACTGTTCTTCTCACTTATCTTCTGATATTTTTCCAATAGTTGCGCGGAAGTGACTTTCGGCTTTTTACCTTTGTGCTTACCTCAGCCTTTGCTTTCTTTGGTTGTGCTTGCACCAATCTTTTGATTTTCTTGTCGCACCCTAGTACTTGGCGTCTTCTGTGCAACCTTGATGGAATTTTCGCCCTCAAGATTATCATTATGCTCTTGAATAACTTCCTTACTTGAAAGCTTGATCCCATTATCCACAATTTTTACCTTCTCATGTTGAAATGGATAGGTTTGAAGCAGCCGGTGCATAAATTGTTTGCCATCAGGACCAATTGGAATAGACTGGTCATTGCATGATGTCTCAACAAATTTCAATCGTCCTCTATCAATGGCCGATCTGACTACTTGATAAAACATGCTGCAATCCTCAAAATTATAGTTGGATGAATCATGTAACTTACAATACATTCGTCCTTTGATTGATGGCTTTACATGGTGATCAAGAATTCTAGTGTAATTATTTTTCAGCAACAAATCAAATATTTGATCACACATGCTTGAATTGAAGGTATACTTATTGTTTTCTAGTCGATCATGGTATGCGAACGGCTTTGGAGTTAATCAAATGAATGGTTCAAATTTGGAATATCCCCATTCGGCTATGCATTGTGGTTTGCACCCTATCTCCGATGTTTTTGGATACATCGGATTTCTCAAAATAATTTGACCATGGCTTTAAATATCTGAAACGAAAATGCAAGGCAAGTATGAAACAAGCAAAGCTATCCAATTAGATATGAAATTTTGACAAAGCAATGGGGAAAACTTTGGATGCAATAATATGTCACTATCGGTCTTTACAAATGACACAATAGGTTGACCAATATATTCTATAACAATTTTATTGCTAACAAGTAAATTTCCCTTCTTCATTGGTCTTTCAAAACGACTTATGAGAATTTCTTCTTATAGAAGCATCAACAATAAAGTTGCGACCAAATCGGAAGATAGGTAAATCACATGCTACACAAACCTTTTCAAACACGTTGGGAGAGCATGATGGTTGCGTTACTTGAACTATATGTTGTTCATCTTTCGAATAGCTTCCCAACACCTTGTCGTCGTGTTTTTTAGAACAGATTCGGCATACGTAATATTTGATTTGGTCTTTTCAGTAGCCGTAATAGCTTCCCAACACCTTATCTGAATCACAACCTTTTTTGATAATTCTATCCACACCCAATGATTTTTCTTTTTGACATAATCTAGCTTGGATTGCAGCAGAATTAATAGGCTTTCCCTCTTTTATTAATTCATGTAGAACAATATTGCATTCGTCCCAAAAAGATGTAACATTTTTCTTAATGACCCTATCTGGATAGAATTTCCCCCGACACTTTTAGACTCTTGCAGTAACGAGATGTCAGTGAAATTCTGTAATTGTGCAGGGAAAACATTGTATGCTGCAATACTAGGCGAAGAAACATGTGATCCTATAGAATTTTCACTTATTCAGCTATTAGCGTGAAGTTGCGAAGCCCAATTATGAATACCTATAGTTGCATATGGTGCCAAAAAATTAGTACCATGAGGTGTAGCATATGATGATTGAGGGTAATTGGCCGGATAACTAGTAGTAGCATGGCCAATTCCCCTATCCACCATCATGTTTTGATTAACATATTGCAGCTGGTTGCCGATGAATAAAAAGGTGAAACACTTTGTTGCATACTATCGGAAGTTCCTATGTGAGGTGTTTCAACTTGATTAACGGAACTCATCATGTTGTTCATCGTCATATGGATTTGTGGGGCTGCCGATGCATGGGAGTTGGTATACATATGTTCCATGTTGCTAAAATTATATGAGGTAGAAGCATGGAGATTTTGTTGCATTGGCTCTTGCACATAATTAGATGCATGATTGATAAAGCTAGGGATAGCCGATACATTATGCTCATTAAATAATCTAGCAACAACATATGCATTATTTGCATCTACATAAGTGAATTGGGTATTCATGTTACCTTTGTAGATTGCAAATCCTAGATGACGATCTCTTCGTAGCAAGAACATGCCAGAGACCGTTAAAAGCTTCGGCCCCACCAGAGTTTCCAAAAAGTGTGTTCGCACACAAACACGTTACTTTGTACCCTCGACGCCGGGGGTGATGCACCGCAACTCACGTCGAAGGAGACCCGTCCGGAAGAGCGGTACACAAGCAATCCGGTAGGCGCTTTTGAAGACCCGAAACCCCACACACCCGGGAGGGACCCCATCAGGGCACGCGGCGGCTATGGACTACCATAGATCGACCTGATCGCCCCTAGGACCTCGAGGTTCGCCGCCCCGCAATGAAGAAGAACAAGCGAAGAACAAGAAAGAAGAAGAACAAGGGAGAGAGATAAAGGTAAGGGTAAAAAGTGGTAGATGTGTTTGTTTGATTGCGTGTTCCTCAATCGACCGTCGCCCCTTTGGTACATAAGAGGCGGATGGAGTTCCCGTACAAGAAAAGGACTCCAAATCATGTCCAAATCTTTCCAAAATTAACCGAACTCGGATTTAGGTACGTCTAGAACATCAGTTTGGATTTTAGGTCCCACAGGCCACAAACAACCTCGGATGAAGATGAGCCCAAAAAAAATTTGACAGTCTTGATAACATGAACAACTTTCATGTTGAACATTTTTCGGTTCGAGGCCATATTCATGGCCGAATCGCTCATGCAAAACAGACTCTTACTTGTGCAACCATCAGACACCGTGTCTGATGGGGCGTGCCACTTTTGCCCCGTGATAGGGCTGCACTCAGGTGGCCGTCACTTTTACATACGATCTCAGATTGATGCGACTTTTATATCAAAATCAATCGTTTCGACAAGACAAAGACAATTCATGTAGATCATTCTTCCATATGAGGACGTCTCGGGGGTGTAATCAGCTGAACAGTGCTCTGGACACAAAATCTCAGTATTTCAAACACAACTTCGCCCTACAAATGAGATCAGATGGCTATGGCCCAAATATCAAAGTTTCGACGAGACAAAGACAATTCATGTAGATAAGTTTTCCATATAAGGCTGTCTTTGGGACGAATCAATTTGAAACGATGCTCTGGACACAAAATCTCAGATTCTGGAAACAACTTCGGCCTTAGAAATGAGATCGGATGGCTATGGACCAAATATCAAAGTTTCTCCTTTTAACGATACATAACTTTCTCACATTGAGAACTTTTCCATTTGAGGTCTTCTTAATTATGTTTTTGAGTATGCCAAAATCTGGTGTCAACACATGCCCCCCTGTTTTTCGGCAAAACACGTGTGCCGAAAAATAACTTGCACGAAGTTTGTTCTAAGCGCGATATCAACACTCCATCGGCCATTTTGTACGTGCTTAGGACTATAAGTATATATCGGCCATTTAGATTAGCAACAAAAGTGAAGCTAATCGAACATATAATGATTTGGTAATACCCTATCATGATGTAAGAAATTATATTTCATCCATGGATTAAAATAAGCCCGTTGAGGGTAACCAATCATACCTGATGAAAAATTCCATAGCATAGGAATAAACGGCATAGTTGAGGAATATGGGTAATGTGTGGACCGAAGATGTTGAAATCTTCGGCTTGGTCCTACATAATTTCACCCTTTCCCTTCTTTGCCTTTATCGCACTTCTTGTAATGGAAGATTGCACATAATTCTTATTTTGAGTACTTCCTTTGGGAACCCATGCCATGTTCCTTTTCTTCAAGTTCTTGTGCACTAAGTTTTTGTAATTTCTTCTTTTGCCAATATGATAAGCTCAATGAGCACCCCGGCTGTGATTTTGTTTGAAGCAATGGCAATTCCTGTTTTACCTTGTGCACTCTCAAATCTTCTCTTAAGATTTGGTACTTGATTTACTTTCTCATTTTCTTTAGTAGCCAATGTCAACACTTTAATTGGCTCTTTTTCATTTGAGATCAACTCCGAAGTAGCACTCCTACGACCATCTTTTTTAAGACGGTAAACTTGCTTGACCACCTCTTTCTTGTTCCTTGAGCTCCGGACCGATTCCTTATGATTGAAACGGTCTTTTACATGTGCTTGCTCAAATGTTGATATTTTTTTATCTGCATAATGTTTTTGAGATGGTCTAAAATAAGATGAAGAATGCGCCCTTGTACCATACCTATCCCACGATGGATATGGATTTACATGATCATAGGAAGGCACCCATGGAATTGGCATTGGCGGCACAAAATATGGATATGAATACACTGGTACGCGTCGGAGCTATACAAACGGTTTTTAACCCCTTTCCGTGACGGCATTTGGAACCATCACATAGTGAGTGATGGCGATAGGGGGGGTCCTTTCCACATGACCAGGAAGAAACCGTCGGGGATAGGGAGCCTTGATGCATACAGTTGTCCCTATATAACCGTTTCTGATATCTCGAATATCCCAAACGCTTCATCCTTGCTACTCGTTTGTGCTCGCATTGCCATCGCAGTCGTAGTTTTGAGGTTTTAACTAAAACCAGGAAGATTCGAGGCACGGGAATTTTCCAGGCAGATTCCTGGCACGGGAGTTTTATGATGCCTGGCACATCACAAACATTTCATGGTTATAAACCGTGTATGATAGGTAGACAACCACACACATTTAGTTTTCCCACACCATATGTGATAGGGTCTGACATCACACACGCTTTGCAAACGGCAACTATGTGCATTGTTACACATGTTTCCTCTCCGTGAACTATGTCGGATTATGATGTATATCGCACACACTGTGATTTATTAACCGCGTGTGCCGTAATGACCTGCACACCGTAATTTCGCCCTAATTTAATTGCTGCTATTTAAAATTGTACCTAATTTAAACTTGAAAGTAGGCTATAGCTTTATTCATATCCATCAGGCTCAAACAACCAATGCATTATTCGATTCACAGGTACATATGTTTAATAATTACATAAGAATCAAATAATGAATGATGAACCAGGGTTCTATACTTGTACTATTACAGATGGTAAAGAAAGAGGCGGCAAACATTCCGGTTGCTGAACAAGGTGAAGAAGAATGGCCCTATTGTGCTCTCCTGGATGTAGAAGGCATGCAGGACTCTAGTCCAACCCCTTGTGATGGCCGTCCGCCAATCATGTAGTTTGAGAGGTAATCTTGAGTAAACTTCTTCAGGATCCACTACAAAAGAAAAAAGATTCAGACATTGTCATCTAACACAACTCATTACGAGCACTAAAAATAAAGCTACAGGGTTCTTACTTACCATCCCGCAGTTCACTATTGTCTTGCATAAAGTGTAAACAAATAGTTCGATTGACGTCTTTGAACCCATTTTAATAACAATCTTTATCAGTTTCCCCACTTGATGCTGGCTCATGAATATCTCATTGCCCCAGAAAGGGTCGAAGTGTGGAACTTTGGCAATGATATATGTACCTAAAAGCACGTTAATATTAGAAGCTAAACAACAATTGAAAAATGATGTAGTACAACACTCCTTCCATCCCATTATATAAGATTTTATTACATGTATATCTAGACATCATCAGAACATTAAGGTAACGCTCTTCCTTGTTGCTATGTAGCCTGGGATTGCATATTTAGTCATTCAGTACAATGCATGTTGCTATGTAGCCTCAGATATATTAAATATGGCCCTAGTTAACCTACAGATAAATGGGTTACAGATATATACAGTGAAATGTCCGATTCAACGATTAATCCCTTATCAGCCCTAGGCTATATGGTACCAGCTACCGATATCCTGAAAGTGAGTACATACAAGTAATGTGATGAAACTAAGCTCGATGGAAAACAACACTGTTCTCAATATTGTCCTACATGAGTACATATAAAGGCATGTTAAGCAGAGCAAGCTAAACATCAACCAAATATATCCATGGTAGACAACATAATCTACAAATGATAGCGTCAGTATGTAGGCTTAAGCACGCTAGTTAGGCAAAACAAGAAGCGGAAAGGTGTGTTAACTGCATCAGGCATAACATTTAAAAACAAGCAAATAGTCATTCAAACCGGTATTGTGCATGTCTAAAGTACACTAGTTATTGTTAAAAAAAGAAAAGGCATGTTAACTACAATATCCTTAACAGCAACTAAATATCGTAATTCATAGTGGTATTGTTGAAACGATTATTGATGAAATTGAGCTGCACGGCAAATAGTTGGACATATAGAGTATCACATTGTGAAGAACTGAAATAAAAAAGTCATAAGGCCATCTCTAGCCGATCCTTTAAAAGTTAAAGGACTAAAACCCTTAGTGGATATATATATATATATATATATATATATATATATATATATATATATATATACTCTAGCAACTTTTGGCCTTTTCTAGTCGATCCCCTAAACTTAACGTTGTAAGCTTCAATTTGCCCAAGTTCAAAGTAGGTTCAACCGAAAGTAGCATGCATTCAGACATAAACATAGATAGTTTTGCATAACCGAACATAAAACATAAATTTAAACTAAGATAAACTACTTCCGGTCGAAGTAGAGGTCGAGCCAATCCTTCCTCGTCATGTACGGTGTGCCGCGAGCCGGGTCCGGGCCGGTGCCATCGTCGGGGTCGTTGGGGAAGGCACTTCTCCACTCGTCGACGTCGATCTCCTCGTCCTTGGGCCCCACCTCGACGCCCTCCGCGCCGCCGTCGCCGCCGCCATCGACCTCGTCATCGGAGGAGAACGCGATAACCTCGCCGCCCTCCGCACCGCCGTCCTTGCCGCCTTTGACCTTGTCATCGGAGGAGAGCATGATAACCTTGCCGCCCTCCGTGCCGGCAAAGATCACCCGCTCTGCCTCCACGAGCTCCGAGTGCTGCCGGCGGATCTCTTGCATGTAGGCCTCGTCGGCTGCCTCCACCTCGAGGCGCTCCCATGCCTCGTGTAACATCCCAAAATTCTAAATTTTGGAATGTTATAAACACATAGATAGTTTTGATTGATTGTTTGATTGATTTATCGAAAGTGGGTGAATTCAAAACTTTTTGAAAGTTAAATGAGAGGGAATAAAAGGACTTTCCCAAACTTTCATTTTTGCTTTTATGCTCTCCGTGAATTCAAATTCTTTTCACCACAAAACCCTGGAGAGAAGATGACATGACTTCTTCCATTTATTTAAATGACAAGGGGTGTTGAAAATATTTGAATTTCATTTGGAAAATATTTCCAATTATGAAACTTTATGCAACTCAATGATTTTCATGAGCGAAGATAAAATGACTTCTTCAAAACATATGAAATATGAGTTGGGAGTTTCAAAGAATTAAATTCAAAGTTCTTTTGAATTTATTTTCAATTTGGAGTTATTTCAGTTTTATTCAAATTATTTTTCTCCTAAAATAAATATATGGAAAATAGGGTAACATGATTCCCTACATCAGAAAAATGCAGAGAAATAAATTTGAATTCATTTTGGTATTTTTAAAATGATTTTTACTGGAGTTTTCTAGAGCAGAAGCACTCTTTGCTTTATTTGAATTTTTGTGTATTTTATTTGAAGCTAGAATAATGTTCATGTTGCAGAAAATAATTTTCCGAAAAATTTGATATATTATATGCCTATGTTGTATTTTTATTTTATTGGTATTATTTTATTTTTAGTGTCTGTTTTCTTAAAAAAAACTCTCCCCTCGGCCCGGGCTGGCGGCCCAATAGGCATGGACCAGAAGCGCACCAGCGCCGTCCCGACTCCGTGAGTCCGCCTCCTCCACGGAATCGCCGCTGCCGCCCGTGTCCGTGCGGGACTCCCGCCGCCGCCTCTGCCTGTCCCCTCCTCCAAGCCACGCGCTTCCCCTCCGCCTTTAAAAGGCGAGACCCCGGCTTCTCCTCCCCGAGTCGTCGCCTCCGCCCTCGACCGGAGCTCCCGTCTCGGCGAGATCCACCGCCCGCCCGCCCGCTCGTTAAAATCGTCATGGGAACCACCAAGCGCCGCCAACCTCACCGTCGTCTTGCGCGCCGCCTCCACGACCTCTCCGTTGCCCTCCTCGACCACCGAGCCCGCCCCATGACGTCCAGGGCCGTCGCCGCCGTCGCCCTCGCCGCCGGCAACCGCGGTACGCCTCGCCTCTCCCCTCATCGTCCGATCTAGATCTGACGGTCCAGATCATCTTGTTTTTTTTCTTCCTTTTGAATCGTTTTAGTTAAGTAGCAAACGTTCATCAGTTAGGGTTTGCACTGAACGGTTTTTTGTTCGCTAGCAAACATTCGCTAAATAGCCTTTTCGTTTTATTTTATTTTGGCCAGGGACCTATCTGTGATGATTTTATTTACAGATTAGTCCCTGATTTTCAAACGACCACATCTTTTCACCCGTTTGTCCAAATCCAACGAAACTAACGCCCACTTCTTTGCTATGATCTCCTCTATCCATTAAACCAACTCAAACAGGTTTTTGAAAGTTTTAAAATTTGAATTAGATTAGATTTGTATTCAAACTTCGTTTGATCATAACTTGAGTTTCGTAACTCCGATTTAGTTGATTCTTTTTGCAAATCGAAGCTCTTGACTTAAACTTTCTGATATAAATTTCTAAAATTCGGGTCGCTACTTTATACATGTGATTTATATCACATTGATATCAGAAAGTTTAGTTCAAGAGCTTCGATTTGCAAAAAGAATCAACTAAATCGGTGTTACGAAACTCAAGTTATGATCAAACGAAGTTTGAATAAAAATCTAATCTAATTCAAATTTTAAAACTTTCAGAAACATGTTTGAGTTGGATTACTGGATAGAGGAGATCATAACAAAGAAGTGGGCGTTGGTTTCATTGGATTTGGACAAACGGGTGAAAAGATGTGGTCGTTTGAAAATCAGGGACTAATCTGTAAATAAAATCATCACAGATAGGTCCCTGGCCAAAATAAAATAAAACGAAAAGGCTATTTAGCGAACGTTTGCTAACGAACGAAAAACCGTTCGGTGCAAACCCTAACTGAAGAACGTTTGCTACTTAACTAAAATGATTCAAAAGGAAGAAAAAAACAAGATGATCTGGACTGTCAGATCCAGATCGGACGATGAGGGGAGAGGCGAGGCGTACCGCGGCTGCCGGCGGCGAGGGAGGCGGCGGCGGCGGCTCGGACGTCGCGGGGCAGTGGCTCCGGTGGTCGAGGAGGGCAACGGAGAGGTCGGGGAGGGGCGGCGCGGCGACGGTGGATCTCGCCGGGGCGGGATCTCCGGCGAGGGCGGCGGCGACGGCTCAGGGAGGAGAGGCCGGGGTCTAGCCTTTTAAAGCCGGAGGGGAAGTGCGTGGCTTGGAGGAGGGGACAGGCAGAGGCGGCGGCGGGAGTCCCGCACGGACACGGGCGGTGGCGGCGATTCCGTGGAGGAGGCGGACTCCGCTGGAGTCGGGGACGGGCGGGGACGCGTTGGGCTGGGCCGCGGCCTATTGGGCTTGCCCAATTCGGCGGCGGAGGGGAGAGTTTTTTTTAAGAAAACAGACACGAAAAATAAAATAATACCAATAAAAGAAAAATACAACATAGACATATAATATATCAAAATTTTCGGAAAATTATTTTCTGCAACATGAACATTATTCTAGCATCAAATAAAATACACAAAAATTCAAATAAAGCAAAGAGTGCTTCTGCTCTAGAAAAATCCAGTAAAAATCATTTTAAAAATACCAAAATGAATTCAAATTTATTTCTCTCCATTTTTCTGATGTAGGGAATCATGTTACCCTATTTTCCATATATTTTATTTTTGGAGAAAAATAATTTGAATAAAACTCAAATAACTCCAAATTGAAAATAAATTCGAAAGAACTTTGAATTTAATTCTTTGAAACTCCCAACTCATATTTCATATGTTTTGAAGAAGTCATTTTATCTTCGCTCGTGATAATCATTGAGTTGCATAAAGTTTCAGAATTGGAAATATTTTCCAAATGAAATTCAAATATTTTCAACACCCTTGTCATTTAAATAAATGGAAGAAGTCATGTCATCTTCTCTCCAGGGTTTTGTGGTGAAAAGAATTTGAATTCACGGAGAGCATAAAAGCAAAAATGAAAGTTTGGGAAAGTCCTTTTATTCCCTCTCATTTAACTTTCAAAAAGTTTCGAATTCACCCACTTTCAATCAATCAATCAAACAAACAATCAAAACTATCTATGTGTTTATAACATTCCAAAATTTAGAAATTTTGGGATGTTACACCTCGCGGTCGACCCGCACCATAGCCGAGCTCACCACCCTGGCTCCGGCGGAACAAGATCGGACGAGTGCCGAAGGGGAAATTGAGCCTAGCCGCCGTGCTGTGGTAACGAACGTGCCAGCGGTCGTACTCCATGGCTGCAAGCTCGGCCGTGTGGAAGCTACCGAGCCACCGGAGGGTGTGTGTCTCCCGATCTATAATCTCGGCGACTCACGTCCCCCACCACCACTGTCGGACCCCAAGGTAGGACCTCGTTGGCTGTCGGGTCCGAGGAAGGACAGGGAAGTCCTTGAACCGGTGTAGTGACGCGGCAGCGGGCGGATCGGGGGACCGGCGACGGTGGATCGAGCCCGCGGAGGACTACGGGGACACCTCAGCGGCCACCTCCGCGATAAACCACTTTTTGGCCATTGGATCCTCGAGCTCCCCGGCACACAGGCAGAGGTTGAGGATGGAGGCGTCGGTGATGGCGGCGACCTACCAATGGTTTCGAGGGTTGTGTGTCTGTGGGACTCTGTGTTTGTGTGAGCGGAGGTTTTTGGGAGTGTGTGGTGTGTGTGGAGGGGGGCGGGGGGGGGGGGAGAAAGGTGGTGTTTGAGGAAATACTGCGGCAACTGAATATTTTACTTGTTGGGAGTAACAAGGTGGGCTACTGCAAATTTGGATCAAGGGCGAGCAGACATTTTTGAGATTCTGAGGGATGCAAAGGCGGGAGTAAAATGCCGGGGCTACTGAATATTTGAATCAAGGGACTGAAGCAGAGCGGGAGTAACAGACATCGCACACGGTCCGCACATACTAATCGTGTGATATAAAACATTAAAACCTTCCAGGAGGTAGATATTTTCAAGATTACGAGGCACTAATATTTTCAAGATTGTGAGGCACGCAGAGGCAAGAGTATTTGGAGAGCGAGCTAGTGTGCTTGACACGCCGGATGTGGACTCTAGCCGACACACCTTCTCGCGTAAGCCATAGGCGTACTATACACCGACGGTGCTCCAAGATATTTTGTACTACATCTCACATGCTTAGTGATAATGAACTGTGTGGGATCTACTTGATTTTTCATATTGATATGAATTACGTAATGGGGTCACAGGGTAACTCACGGTGTTTGAATTGCTAGGCCTTTTATCTGCAGTGAACATGCAACAATACGTGTGTCATAAAAGAATTGGAATTATTCAGGGTTCGTTTGGACATTTTATACATTAAATTGGTTTTCTAGCCATTTCAGGTGCACAATTCAAAATTAAACTACATGCACATGCTCCGGTGCATATAAATTGGTTGAAAAATCAAATCAGTGTCCTTGGATGCATGCTTAGGTCCCATGCAAGAAATGGGAATTAATTTCAAACACCAGTGCACTGTTGATTGCCGGCAAAACATTGAGATACCTGGTTTTTAAATTCTAGTAAATCTAAAACTCATTTGAAATTCATGAAACTTGGCATGGTATCATGGAGCGGCATCAACATGTCATGGTAAATTTTTTATCCCATTTGGGGCAGGTTTGGGTATAAGCTTCTCACAAACCAGAGCTTCTCACAACAAGCCTGATGGTTTCGGTACGGAACGTGCCACCTTTGGGGGACGAAACAATATTCGTTGCCTCTTATTACTTTCAAAAAATTTCTAGTGTCAACATAGAACAACAGGAGTGTTGTGTTATGTTCTGGAATTTTTCGGGGTTCGTTTGGACATGTTTATACATTAACCAGGGTTTTCTAGGCATTTTATGTGCATAATTCAAATTTGAAATACATGCACATGATCCGGTGCATATAAATTGGTTGAAAAATCAAATATGTGTCCTTGGGTGCATGCTTAGGTCCCATGCAAGAAATGGGAATGAATTTCAAACACCAGGGCACTATTGATTGCCGGCAAAATGTTGAGATACCTAGTTTTTACATTCTAGTAATTCCAGAACTCGTTTGAAATTCATGAAACTTGGCATGGTATCATGGAGCGGCATCCGACATGTCGTGGTAAAACATTTGTCCCATTTGGGGCAGGTTTGGGTATAAGCATCTCACAACAAGCCTGATGGTTTCGGTACGGAATGTGCCACCTTTGGGGACGAAACGAAATTCGTTGCCTCTTATTGCTTTAAAAAAAGTTCTAGTGTCAACATAGAACAACAGGAGTGTTGTGTTAAGTTTTGGAATTTTTCAGGGTTCGTTTGGACATTTTAATACATTAATTGGGTTTTCTAGGCATTTTATGTGCATAATACAAATTTGAAATACATGCACATGCTCCAGTGCATATAAATTGGTTGAAAAATCAAATATGTGTCCTTGGGTGCATGCTTAGGTCCCATGCAAGAAATGGGAATGAATTTCAAACACCAGGGCACTATTGATTGCCAGCAAAAGATTGAGATACATGGTTCTTAAATTCTAGTAAATTCAAAACTCGTCTGAAATTCATGACACTTGGCATGGTATCATGGAGCGGCACCCAACATGCCATGGTAAAAATGTTGTCCCATTTGGGGCATGTTTGGGCATAAGCTTCTAACAAGGCAGAGCTTCTCACAATAAGCCTGATGGTTTCGGTACGGAACGTGCCACCTTTGGGGACGAAACGATATCTATTGCCTCTTATTGCTTTCAAAATTTTTCTAGTGCCAACATAGAACAACAGGAGTGTTGTGTTAAGTTTTGGAATTTTTCGGGGTTCGTTTGGACACTTTTATACATTAACTGGGTTTTCTAGGCATTTTATGTGCATTATTCGAATTTAAAATACATGCACATGCTCCTGCGCAGATAAAATGGTTGAAAAATAATTTTTTATCCTTGGGTGCATGCTTAGGTCCCATGAAAGAAATGGGAATGAATTTCAAACACCAGGGCACTGTTGATTGCCGGCAAAACATTGAGATACCTGGTTTTTAGATTCTAGTAAATCCAAAACTCGTCTGAAATTCATGAAACTTGGCATGGTATCATGGAGTGGCACCCAACATGCAGTGGTAAATTTTTTGTCCCATTTGGGGCAGGTTTTGGTATAAGCTTCTCACAAACCAGAGCTTCTCACAACAAGCCTGATGGTTTCGGTATGGAATGTGCCACCTTTGGGGACGAAACGATATCCGTTGCCTCTTATTGCTTTCCAAAAAATTCTAGTGCCAACGTAGAACAACAGGAGTGTTGTGTTAAGTTTTGGAATTTTTCGGGGTTCGTTTGGACACTTTTATACATTAACTATGTTTTCTATGCATTTTCTGTGCATAATTCAAATTTAAAATACATGCACTTGCTCCAGTGCATATAAATTGTTTGAAAAATCAAATATGTGTCCTTGGGTGCATGGTTAGGTCCCATGCAAGAAATGAGAATGAATTTCAAACACCAGGGGACTGTTGACTGCCGGCAAAACATTGAGATACCTGGCTTTTAAATTCTAGTAAATGCAAAACTCTTCTGAACTTCATGAAACTTGGCATGCTATCATGGAATGGCACCCGACATGTTGTGGTATTTTTCGTGTCCATTTTGAGAGAAGGCGCACTTGAATAACAGCCAACAAATGAATTTTGAAAAAATAGCTGCCACTTTAACATCTCAAACATTTGTATAATTCAAACTGTGTGTGTTTTGTTAACCATTCACATGACCCCACGTGTCTTGGATTTAATGGCTATAGGAGGTGCCGTGCGGACAGCTCCTTGACTGAACGGGAGGCGTGCGAGCGCAGTCCGGTGTGCAGGCTCATCGGGAAGCATGCAAGCTGTTCAACACAGGATCTGTGCATCTCTTCAACGCAAACGGTTCAGATTAAGGTATGCAAATTAAAGCTATACTTCGACGCTAAGCCAAGAGACACTGCGATTTGTCAAAATATATGCAGCTAGAAATCAATAGCACTATCTAATTTTTGCAACTAAACCAAACATCTGGGTGTCGTGGCAAGATTGAGAAACTTGGTTTTTTAATTCCTGTAAATCCAAAACATGCGTGAAAATCATGAAACTTGGCATGGTGTCATGACATGGCACCAACATGCTGTGGTAATTTTTCTATCCGATTTGCGAAGGCTAACACATTAACAATCAACAAAGTCATTTTGGAACAAGTGATGTCACGTTACAAATCAGAAACACAAGTATTTTTGAAACTGTGGGCGTTCTACGTACCAATTACGTGCCGCCATGCGTCCCATTTTTTTATTGGCTAGGAGGTGCTGTGCGGGGTAGCTATTTGAGTACGGGAGGCGTGCGATCAGATCCCCGCGCATGCTCATCGGGAGGAGAGCCCTTTGACCTCTACCCGCAGTGCACCTCCCTCCCAATGTCTCCATTAATGGCGCCCGAGCCCCTATTCTACGGCGTGGCTATATGTGTCACTTTACTGAGATTTAAGAGAGAAAAATGAAAATCTGAAAAGAAAGTTTTGCACGGATCTTGATGTAAGATCCGACGGACCTATATAGCATTGACTGCGACTTATAAGGACGATCATAGTGGATAATAATTGTCTTACATATTTAGGAACATAATTAAAAAAGCCACATCCAGCAACGCCCGAAATACACAAGGGCAAAAGAAGAAGGAAGACAACGATCTGGCTTGCTGATCTCTTCTTTCTTAATGCGTTCTTTGCAGGTCATGGAACTAGTCTCCGCGGGGAGCGACGAGAGCTCTTTCTTGTCCTCAAGATGCTGCTTGAGAGCATCCACGGATTCCTCCACTAGCCTTCTGCGCTCGATGCGCAGCATGGCATTCTTGTCCATAAGTTTCTCGACGATGACGCCGGTCCTGTTCAACAAGGCAGTGGTCTCCTCCTGCTGCTTCGCACTTCTGACGATCTTCGCCCTCAGCAGGTCACCCTCGGCCCGGAGCTTTGCATTGCCCTCATTTAGTTGCCAGATGACGCTGGTAGCCTGTTCAAAAGAGGCTTTCATGCCGTCCTGCAACCTCGCCCAGCCGGAAATCTATTCCATCTGGCTATGGATGATCGCATGCATGCACCTGTAAGAGTCCTCTCCTGCCCGCGAGACATTTTCCCAGGCCGCTGCAGCACGGGAGGACATCTCTCCTGCATTCACGGTGCTGCGGGACATCTCTTCAACTTCCGCGGCATGGCCGGACCAGTCTGCTGCATCGACGGTGCGGCGGGACCTCCGTGCTATTTTGGCGGCGTGATGTCGCGACCGGTTTTCCAGGATATTAATTCCCCAGAAAATGGCCCCTGGTGCTCACTAGCCCCAGGATTACTGTTAGCTGATGAGACACCAACTTGATACAGAAACTCCAAGCCAAATACAAAGTGTGTAGTACAAGACCATCCTGGCCTATGAGTACAACAAATGGTTTCTAGTGGTTGATGGTGAAAGCGGTTTGTGGTTCATCAGTGTCTATGGGACTCCATTTCCCACAGGAACAGCTGACCTGGATAACTCCTATCTTCGCGAGGCTGCTAACACCATTGCGTAGGTCCCGGGGCTCTTAACGCAACGCTCCTCTCCATGCAAGAAATCTGGCCAAGACAATAGCCAGGGACAAGCCAGTGAGTACTTTGAATGTACTCGCAAACATTATGAACACAGGTATAACATAATGAATGATAATCATGCTCTGAAATATTTCATGATCACAACGTCAGTCATGAAATAAAAAAAATCCATGATGCACGCAAGTAGGCTATTCATATACAACATGAATATGCAATAAGGGAGTGGAAATAGAATGCACCGATCGGGTGTCTGAAGCGACGCCTCGAGAGGATAATAATATAAAGCATGCCTCAGTCGGGCGTCTGTGCGACACCACATAAAGGGCTTATAAATAATTTAGATAACAAGTATGACACTGTCGGGCGTCTGAGCGACGTCACATAAAGGGCTTATAAAGGGAATAAGTAACAAACATGCCACAGTCGGGCGTCTGTGCGACACCACATAAAGGGCTTATAAGTAATTTAAATGACAAGCATGCCACAGTCGGGCGTCTGAGCGACACCACATAAAGGGCTTATAAATAATTTAAATAACAAACATGCCACAGTCGGGCGTCTGAGCGACGTCACATAAAGGGCTTATAAGAGAATAATCACAGTAAATATCCAGGAGGTAGAACCATCCCAGGGATACTCAATAATTCAAATAATGTAAATGGATAGTCCAGAATAATAGTGATCATAATCATCATGAGTCACAAGTCACAATCCATGTTCTGGTTTAGCAATTTTTCCTCCGAAGACCGACACTAAGACCGACACTTGACCCATCCCAGACTGTAGTCCTTAACCATGGAAACGGCTATTTTAATAGATATAATCTCTGAAGAGGGTGTACTCTTTACCCACGAGTAACAGATTCCTTTAGTCCATCGGGACTAATTCCGTCTACGGTCTTTTAACTGAAAACACACCTGACCGCACACACCAGCCCAACTTACTGGTGTCTGGAATCACCCACGACACCCGTTAAGCAAAACTCTAAGTGGGGAGGCTACAACCTCGACTATCGTGGGATCACAAAATTTATAACGCGCGGAAACTAGGGGAGCTACCCCCTCGGCTCCAACCAGAAACACCCATGCCCCCGGACCAGGTGGCATGTCTACCGGATGCAGCCGGTATCTTCCACCAAGGCCTCTCTGTACGGTGTGTGCTAGGAAGGAGTTGACAACTTACTGAACCGTACCCTACCTATGGCAGGGACAAGTGGTAGTACGAAACAAGTATGGGGGTTACTGGAACAAGACTCGATCTACGGTCGACTCAGGAGGTTAAAACATTTCCTGCATGATAAGCATAAGAAAATATATTTCACACCACTCACACAGAATCACCACTCATCATACCTCACCATGCCTTACCGGACATAACCGTCTCGACGAAGAACTAGAGACAAGCTCATGTCTACCCAAGAGAGTGAATTTTCCGGATTCCTCCCAGTAGGCATGAAAGGCATACGAGGGTGATTACTATCAGAAGCATATCAAATTCCAACAGCAAGGAATCATCATTATGCACTCCTGAATGTGATCATAACACCACATAAAATATCGAATGCTTCGTGTCAAGGTGATGTCGTATTTGCATTAAATGACGCACAACAAATATTGTGCCAGGGTTCAGAATGCTTGCCTTCAAGAGTATACAAGGGGGTGCACTTTTTGAAAGTTGCCTTCTTCTTCAAAATCCTATTTTACAAAAATTCGAATTAACACATAGTTTCAAAATAGTACAAAAAAGTTGTTTGGAAAATTTTCAAATAAATATGAAAATAAACTAGAGAAAATTTGAGAAACAACAGAAAAGGAATCAAATCAATTGGACTTGTATTTTAAAAGTTATAGCCAGTCAAAGTTTAGTCAAAATCTGTTTTTAAATAAAACAGAAAAAGAAAAACGGTTCGGCAGCACTTACGTTTTCCTCTAGCGAAGGCGTGTGTGGTGGAATACGCTTCCACTTAAACCAGCACCAGCCGGCTCGGGGTCACTGACAGTGGGTCCCTTGGGCCCACTTGTCAGGTTTGACCAGTCGCCCGCGCCTCCTTCTCCTCTGGCCGAGCGGTGGCGGGGCTCCGGCGATCGCCGCCGACGAATGGCAGCTCCCCGCGGGGTAATGAGGGCGGGGATGGATCCGCTGGTCCAGGGCGGTCCTCCCAGTGGTCGATAGGCTGGCGGGGGTGGAGGGGGTCACTGGCGGCGAGCTCCGCGGCGGACGGGGAAGATTGGGGTCTCGAGCTACGGCGGCTCCCGATTGGGTTTGAGAGGTGGGATGGCTCCGCAAGGTCAAGGGGAGTCGGACGGTGGCACTGGATGGACTGGGGAGGTCTTCCTCGCGACGAATGGGATCGGAGTGTGGCGGCGGCCGAACTGATCGGAGATGAGGAAGAAGGCATCTCTCCGTCGATTACTGGCTACGGGAGCACTAGGGGGATGGCCTGAGGTCGCCTGGGGGTCTGGTCGAGCTCGGGGTCTCCTTTTATAGGATGTCGAGGTCGGTTCGACGGCGGCAGTGGATAGGAACGGCGAACCGCTGCCGTTAGCTGTGGGCGCGTGGCGATGGCTGGCGGGGTCTGGCAGGGCGAGAGGATGAGCTCGGGCTGTTCAGGGACGAGCTGGCGCGCGGCTGTGGCTCGGGCGGCGCCATCCATGGCAGGAGCCTGCTGCGGCCGTCCGCTAGCCGCCATGGCTGACTTGACGGTGGTGCTGCGGGGCTCCAGGGGCGGCTTGGAGGGTTCTGGTGAGGGAACGATAACGGGGCGTGGCCCTGCGGGCGAGCAAGGGCCAGGGGCAAGACGCTGGCGGTTTCGGGCGCACATTATCGCAAAACGCGCTCTGGCGTGCCGCAGCACGCACGCCATGTGCTCGACGGAATGCCAGGTTGTCCTAGAGGGCTTGGGTGACGATGCAAAATAATAGTACAAGGTTAGAGGTAGCTAGGAGGTTAGTGGACATGATTGCCGGGTCAGGGAATCAAATTCATAAAGCAAACTAAAAACTATGTCAAATCTGGCCATGCACACAAGGTGTTCGACAGAATGCCATGGGCATCTAGGCATCTCTGTGGGTGGCCAAAAACTCCAGATTAGAGTCTCTTTAGATGTAGGTAATGGTGGCAAGGTTAGTGATGTAGGGCGGAACCCTACGTGGATGATCTTTCACGTGGATCGGATCCTACGGTGAATCACGAAGAATAAGCGGAAGAACACGAGGAAATCACGGGGAGGAACGAGGGGAAAACACTCAACTAACAAGGAATCGGTCACACAAGTGCTAGATCAAAGAACACAAAGAGATACACGAGATCCAAGGTCAACAAAGGACGATACGTACGGTAGCCGTTCTTCTCCGTGAGGAGGTCTTGATGATGGTCTTCTCCGCAAAGGGAGGTCTTGAATCCAAGGTGGATCTTCTCCGAAGAGGGGCCGCGGTCTCTCTCGTGGAGTAGATCCGGTATGGATGAGCGAAGCTCTATCTAATGAGCTAAATCAACGCTGCCCTAGAAAGAGGAAGGGGATGGAGTATATATAGTCTAGGGGGGCGAAGAGGTACATGGGTCTCGGCCCTTCTTTGTCAGGCGCAGACAAAGTGAGCAGATGTCCGGCGTCGGTCCGGATGTCCGGCTTCAGGAGGCGCGGATGTCCGGCTGGGGCGGATGTCCGGCTGGCCTGGTCTTCCGTGACGATACGGTGATGGAGGGTCGGATTCCGGGCGAAGGGCGGATATCCGGGCTTCCGGAAGAGCCGGATGTCCGAGGCAAGGGCCGGATGTCCGGCCGGGCCGGATGTCCGCCATCAGTAGCTGGCTCTTCTTCCTTCTCCTTCCCTCGCTTCCTCGCGCGCTTGGCCTTGGTCCTTGGGCTCTCCATGATCTCCTCGGGTGTACCTGAGTATGCACAAGGTCCGTGCGTGAAGTAGCATCCATGTCTTACATGCGGAAAGGGAAGATTCGGAAAGGAGCGAATTCACCTTAGGTCCAATGGCGTAGGCTCGAGTGTACATGGGGATGATCGTCGGATGCTCCGCATCATCTCCCCTCCCTTGGGAAAGATCCGACCTCGGATCGAAATCCTCATCACCATGGAAACGGTTGTCGTGGACGGACTTGTAGTCGGACAAAGTGGAAGGCATGGCGCATCCACGTACTCAAAGGTGTATCCGTTGTGGTACACATGCAAAAAGAGCAAACACAAACGACACTTGGAAATACAATGGTTAGCGCACACAAGGTGTCCATCATGTAAGAATGAGGTCGTCCAAAGGAATTGTTCATGACAAGGCATGAGATGCTCATCCAAATGATGTAAAATGACATGTAAAGCATTCATTGTGCACACAAATGCAAAGTGAATGTGATCAATGCAACCACGGTGCAAAATGATGTCATAGTGAGACGGTTTATCAATAGCATGAATATGGCAATGGATGCTAACATGATTATGTTATCATGCAATTGATGATAGGCAATGTGATCATTATGTATGAAGATGCCATCAAGAAAGATCACAACAAATTTGCTAAGAAAATGCACAAGTTCATATATCATGGATGACATGGGAAGAGGTGCAACAAGACAATCATAATGTGTGTCAATCCATGCATAGGGTGCAAATTTGTGGTGAGTATGATATGTCCATCGAGCATGACATGTATGAGCACAATCAACAAATATGGAGGTGTTGGTGTACCAAAGCTCGATGTCGAGGCATGAGTGGAGTTCCGAAGGTGCATCCAATAAGTGCGAGCGCTCCTCAATGTGAAGGTCCATGTAGCCAATCTCCAATGTCGCTCCTCCGTTCACGAGATGTATCATGTAGACAACAAGAAGGAAACAACAATGAAAGAGTGACCCGTCCAATATGTGGAATTGAGGATGGCTCAAAGGGAAGGAGGTCACCTTTAGGAGGTTCTCAAGGATGATGGAGTTGCGCATCTTGTATGCCTTCACATAACCAGGTTGTCTCGTGATGTTACCGCCTTGTGAATCCTTCAAAATGAAAGAACATGACAAACACGGAAAAACAAATGAGGTTAGTGCAAATGCAAGACCTATCATTCGAGGGGCGAGATACCCAACAAGTGTTTTCATCATTCTTGTCATAAGAAAGAACAAGGTGTGGTATGGTATGAAAGCAAATGATGCAACTACGACCAAATAAAATAGGCTCAAGTAAACAAGCATGCATCACAAGTAATATGTCAAAGTCTCCAAGATCAATAAGCATAGTATGGTTGCACTCAATACAAGTGGATATGAAAGAGGCAACTAAAGGACACAAGAGACAACGATCAAGATATATCATGTGAGAGGCATGAGCATATATGTCATCAACCCAAGAAAGCAAGTGATAGTGGAACATGGGTGATGCAACATAGCAAGCAATCATAGCGATCAAGTCAAGCAAGCTAGTAGTGCAAAGATGCAACATACTAGAAGGAATCATGTCAAGCATGTCATGTGTGCAAATAGTGGGCATGAATAGTTCACATGTCATAGCACAAGCATAAAGGCAAGATATGAGCAAAATAGCATCAATAGCATGGGGCACATGATAAACATGGCAATAGCAACAAGGATCTCCACCAAGCATGCAAATACACATAGGAGTAGCATAATGGTGAATCATGGGTATATGCAAGCAAGGGTCACAATTGCATGGCAAAGGCATAGGAGTAAAAATGACATGCAAAGTGAACACGGGAAAATGAGCATAAGTTGACAAGTGATAAATAGCCCATAGCCGTGTGAGAGCAAAGTAGAAGAGATGCGCGTAGTCCTTGCGCGAAGGGAGCGGTGGTAAGGATAGTCCACGGGATCCCAAAGCATCGTTGCTCTCAAGAGCTCGTTTAAATCAACTCTTGGGATTGAGAAGTTGACGAGTATACATGAGTACCTACACAAAACAAAGACAAAGGAAAAATTGTGTGTGCATGGTATATGTACACATCATCCATCATGATGCGCACATGCATGTGTCAGTGAGCACAAAATAGCCAATGCTAAAATAAATTAGATGCGTGATATAGAAACATGTCATCCATCTTGATAGGTTTGTTATTATGTATGGCATAATGGAGACTCAAATTGTGTAATGCATCATGAGAAGTGTCCAGAGCATTGTTGTTCATGGAATGCATATGGTGTACACAATCATGGGAATCATGCAAGGTATGAAATGCATCAAGATCTCCTAATATGTATGAGGAAACTATGGGGGTCTCCTCATGAGCATTAATGGAAACATCACATGGAGAATATTGACAACATCCAAAAGAATGCATATTCGGAACAATGTGATCATGGCATGACATAGTAGAAGAATTGCGCAAATCATGTAAAGGAAGCATGGCAATATCATCACAAGAGAAGCAAAAGCCAATGACCATCATCTCTTCATCTATGCCATAAGTGCAAATGGGATTTATTTTAATGGGGCATGCATAGTTACTATGTTGAGATTGTAATGATGCAATATGGGAGATCTCACTCATAGCATATGACAAGTTCAATGGATTGTCAAACATGAAGTGACCAATAGAATTTTCACAAGATGTCCTATGGAGCATAGCATCACAACTAGGCAACTCAACATGCTCATCATCATATTCATCATAAATAGGTAAGTCAAAGCATGAAGAAGTTTCACTAGCATGAAGCATGGTGATAGGTGGGTCAACATCACGGGAACAATCGATGGTAAGAGAGTCCACTAGTGGGACGAGAGAAGCACCATCACCTATGTTACCTTTGGAGCATCGCTCATGTGTTGTAGGTGAGGTGTCAACGATCCATTCATTGTCATCTTCATCTTGATGGAACCATGTGGGGGGTGTATCATCGTCTACCATGGCCATCGTCCTCTCCAATGTAGGGATGGACTCGTCGAGGATAGGCATGTCGTCATGTAGGAGACCTAGCACCAAAGAAGAAAACACACTAGGAGTAGAGGTTAAGTCGTAAGAAATCATAGTGGCCTCATGTGCCGTGTCAACTACCTCACTCACTAAGTGTTGTGGCTCACTCACTCCCTCAAGGATGCTCTCACTCGTATGGTGGGTGGAGTCACTCAAATGGCGCTCAACCTTACATAGGATGTGTGGCATGCTCTCATGTGTGGGGCTAGTGGTGGTTACAATCATCCTCTCATAGGAAATGCTCTCAATGTCACGTATGGTGGAGTCACTCATGTCACTCATGGGGTGGTGGCTCTCCTCACATGGCAATTGGGGCATCTCGACATATGTGGGTGCCGGAGAGATGTAGGTGCAAATGTCTCCATGCTTGGTCACAGAGCTTGCCTCGGAGTATGAGTCCAATGTGGGCGTCGTCTTCATGTTGTTGAAGAGGTTCACGCTCGTCAGCCCGTGGTCGAAGGGGATGGCCCTTGCTCGACCATCTTGTCACCGTCTTGGTGTTGGAGGCCCATATGATGTGGCACCTCATAGCTCGTCTCCATGACCGAAGGGAATGTCCCATGCTCGGCCATCTTCCTTGAGGGGCTTCAAGATGGAAGTGTCGCCCTCGCTCGTAGGTGGTCGCCTTGGACTTGATGAAGTCGATGTAGGCGTACACGTGGGAAGTAGGCGAAGATGCCGTACGTCCAAAGGCGAAGATGCCTTGAGAACACTTGGTGAAGATGCCGAAGTGGTTGATGTATCCGTAGCGCCGTCTTGGTGGTGGTCGTTTCGCGGTCTTCTCTTGTGCTTATGAAGCTTCGACTTGGCGTGAAGTAGGGCTTGTTGGGACTTGTGCCTTTGCGCTTGTGGAGCATCTTCATGATGATGATGTCGTTGTCGTGCTTGAGCTCGTAGTAGATGTCGTTCATCGTCGTCGTGCACATGATGCTCGGAGGTGACTTGCCCTTCATGACGATGAGGATCACGAATGTGATGGTGGTCGCCATGGAGATGTGGACGAGGACGATTTGCACTTGCATCTTTTTCGCGCTCCGAAGACTTGTGTCTTGAATGTCGCCGCCTTGAGGATGACGAAGGGGAAGAAGACTTGATCAAGGCTCTAATCTCCTCCATCCTTGCATCTTGCTCCTCTTTATGTGCGGCAAGCTTCTTGTCGAAGTAGTCCCTTCTCCTTGCTTCGGAGTGATGAATGTCGATGGAGATGTTCTCGATGCGCTCTCGCAATCTTGATTGTGGGCCTTGCACTTGTCGTTGTAGATCGAAGATAGACGCTTTGGTGATGTAGTTGTTCACGCCGTTGTTGTTGTCGAAGACCGGAGATGAAATGCCTTGCCTATCCATCACAAGACTCGAGCAAATATGAGTGGGAGAAAGAGAAGAACTTATACCAATGTACATTGACCGATGTTGACAATGAATCAAGTCTCAAATGCGGACAATGAAATAGCACTATTGGTACCAATCCTTGTCGGTTCTCACACCTACACAAGTAAAGCTTATGGAGGAGCTCGGTGAGGATAGTGGCACAAAAATTTAATGCAAAATGTTAGCAAGAGTCAATAATGTTGAAATAGATTCACAAATTCGCAAGTGAAACAAATGGACCAATAGCAAAGAATGGCACACGGAAACACACACACGGATAGATAAATGGGGTCGTGCAACCAAGGAATGAGCACAAAATGTGGAATCCACGGAAAACGCTCGTGTTACACAACTCAAGAGAGACGCTAGCACGATTGCTCAATAGGCGGATACGACACTTGTGCACAACCTATAAGATGCAAAATGGATAAACTTCTATCCCAAGTATGCTATGTATGTATGGTTCCCGGTGTTTCTCTCAAGATGATCCAAGATGATCGGATATGACAATCTTATATGCAATGTTGTCTGATGCTATGGCACTTGCTTCCAATCTTCTTTGCTCTCTTTCTTTTGCTTAAAAGCTTTTTTTTTCTATGGCCACTTTGCACAATGCACAAACCAAGATAGCAATTGTGTGTATGCGGGAACAAACTTGTGACACAAGATATGATACCAATATATGCACCACAATGATATGGTATATATGCTATGGGAAGTATGATCACTAATGTGCACAAGTAACGCTGTCGGTACTCAAATGGCTAGTCTCGATAGGCAAGTAGCATAAAAGTAAGGCTAGGGGTTAACAATGCAATGGTAAGGGAATATACAATGGAGGGATACCACGATACCAAGATGATATGGAGGTTACCGTCCGGCGATGATGAGTAGCGGTGTTCTTGATGTAGATACCAAGATGATGGAGACTCGTCCCTAAGTAGCCGAAACACCTTAGGAAATGGAAAAACCGCGAACTCAAAATCTCAAACGTCAAATGTCAAAATGGTGGTAGCGGGAATGCGGTGGTGGTTTGCACTTGGCAATGCGGAAGTGGAATGATGGGCTATACACGTGTCGGAGTTGAAGTTGCCGTCCCTAAGTTGCCGAAACACCTTAGGAGACACAAGCCACAACTCAAACATGCTCAAACAACTATTGGGTTAAGTTGAGGTGGTTGAAGTGTATGGTGGGAAAGCCTATGCGGAAGTTATGGTGGTGGTGGTGGTTGATGAAGATGCAACCGTCCCTAAGTAGCCTAAACACCTTAGGATACTCGAATCACAACTCAAACAACCTCAAATAAAAAGGGGAACAAATTTGGTTAGGTTGCGGAAGTCGGTGGTGGTTATGCGGAGGATGTGGTGGAAGCCCTAGGCAAAGATGCCAAAGTTCCGAAATTTGATGGAGTCAAATGGTGGTGGTAGTATTTTTATGGGAAGGGGAATGTCAATAGCTTCAAAACGAGCTAAAGAACACGAAAATCGGACTCCGGATGAATTAGTTATGGCCGAAACGGTGAAACGGGAGGCTGAAATCTCTGAGGGCCGGATATCCGGGGTAGGGCCGGATTTCGGGTGTATGTCCAGAACCGAGCGGATTTGGTGCTCGGGGGCCAGATGTCCGGCTTGGGGCGGATGTCCGGCCTGAGGTCGGATGTCCGGCCCGGACGAATCCAGATCTCGTTTGGGGCGGAAATTTTCGAATTGGGGGCGGAAATTGATGATTTCGGGGGCAAAATTTGATGGATTTCGTGGAGGAAAGATGGGGAAACTTGGGGAGATGCTAGATCCACTTGAAACAAAGCCAATCCATGGATCAAAATCAACAAAACATCATCAAAACTAACAAATCACAAAAAAAAATTGGGGCTATTTTTGGTGGGGATCTTCGGATTTAGGATGAAATCAACAAAATCAAGCTAGAAAAAGAGGGTTAGGGGCTCCAAAAACGTGATCAACGTGGCTCATGATACCAAGATGATGTAGGGCGGAACCCTACGTGGATGATCTTTCACGTGGAGCGGATCCTACGGTGAATCACGAAGAATAAGCGGAAGAACACGAGGAAATCACGGGGATGAACGAGGGGAAAACACTCAACCAACAAGGAATCGGTCACACAAGTGCTAGATCAAAGAACGCAAAGAGATACACGAGATCCAAGGTCAACAAAGGACGATACAAACGGTAGCCGTTCTTCTCCGTGAGGAGGTCTTGATGATGGTCTTCTCCGCAAAGGGAGGTCTAGAATCCAAGGTGGATCTTCTCCGAAGAGGGGCCGCGGTCTCTCTCGTGGAGTAGATCCGGTATGGATGAGCGAAGCTCTATCTAATGAGCTAAATCAACGCTGCCCTAGAAAGAGGAAGGGGATGGAGTATATATAGTCTAGGGGGGCAAAGAGGTACATGGGTCTCGGCCCTTTACTGTGCGCAGATAGGCGGAGCCGGATGTCCGGGCGTTGGTCCGGATGTCCGGGGCTTCAGGAGGCACCGGATGTCCGGGCTGGGGGCCGGATGTTCGGGCTGGCCTGGGTCTTCCAGACGCATTCGGTGATGGAGGGGCCGGATTTCCGGGCGAAGGGGCCGGATATCCGGGGCTTATGGAAGAGCCGGATGTCCGGGGCAAGGGCCGGATGTCCGGGCTGGGGCCGGATGTCCGGCCGTATGAAAGTAGCTCTTCTTCCTTCTCCTTCCCTCGCTTCCGCGCACGCTTGGCCTTGGTCCTTGGGCTCTCCATGATCTCCTCGGGTGTACCTGAGTATGCACAAGGTCCGTGCTTGAAGTAGCATCCATGTCTTACATGCGGAAAGGGAAGATTCGGAAAGGAGCGAATTCACCTTAGGTCCAATGGAGTAGGCTCGAGTGTACATGGGGATGATCGTCGGATGCTCCGCATCAGTTAGTTTGGCAAGACCAGAAGCTTGTTAGTGCAAGTTTTGGAGAAAACCAAATCTAGACAGAAAATGAAGGGCATTATTGCATGGACCAAAAATACTCCAATGGGTCCAATCTCCTGGACTTAAGTGTTTGGTAGGGTGGTCTATAAGCAGGAGGGAAAACCATGGGTAATAGGGCAAGATAAAATATGGTTGCAGTGCAAATCACCAGACTGGACCAGAGAGCAAAAGAGGATGCTTTGCTCAAATTTTTCAAAGAATACCAATAGGTTTTTGCATAAGGTTGAATTATACACTACTACTAACATCCCCCAATTTTGGTGGAAGTTTTAAAGAAATATTTGAATAGGTTGTAGTGCAAATAGAACTCTAAAACTAATGAAAAATCATTTTTAAATAAATAAAGCTCAAGAAAAATAATTGTAGAAATAATTCCACTGATAAAAAGAAATGGTCTTGGGAAGATATACAAGTCCAATAATTTTTTTTGAAAGGTTTCCACCTAGAAGGAAAACTCCAAAAGAAAAGAAATTCAGAGGGACAGAGTGATCTGAAATTAAATGATAAAACCAGAAAATAAAAATTTAATTTCCTGGCAAAGTTTTAATTAATAAATCAAGGTCAAAATTTTGGGGTGTTACACGTGGCGGGACCTCTGTGCTGCTACGGCGGGACGACGGGACATGCCAGCTGCGTTAGCGGCGCGGCGGGACATCTCTCGTGCTTCCACTTCCATGCTCGCATCTCCCTAGTGGCAATCTCTCAACCCAGAACTCATGCTGGCCATGGCAGATGCAAGGGAACGATGATGAATGACTTTCTTATTTTTGTGGATGAGGAGTTGCGGAGGAATGTGCAGTCATCTTGGAGTAGTAGTATTTATAACCGAGTACTAATACGCTCCTAAGTGGGAAACCATTTAGGTTTTGATCGGTGTGAACAGGTTTGCAATTTTGAATGTGACGGGACGCATGCTCAAAATTTACCGACGGTTAAAAGTGCAACACTATTCCCGGAAGGCGTAACATGGGCAGGTATGCCTTCTCGGACGCGTACATGGCGTTTGCACCATAGGGTGCACCGCAATAGGCAATGTTAGCACACTCTTGTACCAACAACCATGTGCGCTCATTATTACCATCACGCACGCATCTTTTAATTAGAATGTGTGTGCCTGTCTCACACGTTGATCTATCTAACTGTTTCAGTTTGTTGTGGCTAATCGCAAACAGTTCATTTGAGTGAAGTGTATGCCATCAATCGCAGACACTTTGATCTGGCTGACCCGTTTTTGTTCTGTTGCCTAATAGCAAATAGTTAATCCTTCTAAAGTGTATGCCCTCAATCGCACACACCTTCATCTAGCTGCCCGTTTCTATTGTTCCTCCTCATCACAAACAGTTCATCCGAGTGAACCGTATGCTGTATATCGCACACGCATTCATCTGGTTGCCTGTTTCTTTTGTTCCGCCTCCTCACACACAGTTCATTGAACTGAACCGTATGCCCTGCATCGCACACGCAACTATAATCTGGTGTTTGATGGCTCCGCCATCGCAAGCGTTTTGCACCTTTTTTTACTGTTCTTTTACACCACCGTTTGCGATTATTGCATCGCACACAGTTTCGTCGAAGGGTCTCTGATCGTAGTGTCGCATTAGAAGCATCCTGCAATAGTGATATACTGCATTACAATTGTCATTTTGCCAATACAGATCCTCGGGTTTGCGCCTACGAGGTGGTCTTGATGCTCTTGAATTACTTGGCGAATAAACACTGTTCTCCTCACTTATCTTCTAATATTTTTCCAATAGTTGCGCGAAGGTGACTTTTGGATTTTTACCTTTGTGCTTACCTCGGCCTTTGCTTTCTTTGGTTGTGCTTGCACAGATCTTTGGATTTTCTTGTTGCCCCCCCCCCCCAGTACTTGGCGTCTTTTGTGCAACCTCGATGGAATTTTCGCCCTCAAGAATATTATCATTGTGCTCTTAAACAACTTCCTTACTTGAAAGCTTGATCCCATTATCCACAGTTTTTACCTTCTCATGTTGAAATGGATCGGCTTGAAGCAGCCGATGCAAAAATTGTTTGCCATCTGGACCAATCGGAATATACTGGTCATGTCTTGGTGTCTCAACAAATTTCAATCGTCCTCTATCAATGGGCGATTTGACTATTTAACGAAACATGTTGCAATTCCCAAAATTATGCTTGGATGAATCATGCAACTTACAATACATTCGTCCTTTGATTGATGGCTTGACATGGCGATTAAGAATCATATTGTAATTACTTTTCAGCAACAAATCAAATATTTGATCACACGTGATTGAATTAAAGGTATACTTCTTCTTTTCTAGCCGAACTTGGTATGCAAACGGCTTTGGAGTTAAGCAAACGAATGGTTCAAATTTCGAATATCCCCATTTGGCTATGCATTGTGTTTTGCACCCAATCTCTGATGTATTTGGATAAGATATTATATTAGCACCAGATTTCTCAAAAGAATTTGACAGTGGCTTTAAATTTCTGAAATGAAAATTGTTAGAATACACATGTCTCAATTGAGACCAAGGGCATGGCAAGTATGAAACAAGCAAAGCTACCCAATTAGATATGAAATTTTGATAAAGCAATGGGGAGAAGTTTGGATGCAAAAATAGGTCACTATCGGTCTTTATAAATGGCACAATAGGTTGACCGATATGTTCTATAACAGTTTTATTGCAAACAAGTAAATTTCCCTTCTTCGTCGGTCTTACGAAATTACTTATGAGAATTTTTCTTATAGAAGCATAGATGTCTGCTAGGATTACATCGGTATTTCCCCAAAGAGGAAGGGATGATGCAGCATAGCGACGTTAGATATTTCCCTCAGTGATGAAACCAAGGTTATCGAACCAGTAGGAGAACAAAGCAACACAACGTAAACAGCCCCTGCACACAAATAACAACCACTCGCAACCCGACGTGTTAAAGGGGTTGTCAATCCCTTTCGTGTAACGGCGCCAGAAATTGGTGCGTGGACGGGAGAAAGTTGTAATAGATTGAATAAATAGATCGCAAATAAAATAAAGTGCAGCAAACTATTTTTGTATTTTGGTTTAATAGATCTAAAATTAAATGTAAAGGAAAAAGTAGATCGCAAAAGCAAATATATGAGAAAGAGACTCGGGGGCCGTAGGTTTCACTACTGGCTTCTCTCGAGAAAAATAGCAAACGGTGGGTAAACAAATTACCGTTGGGCAATTGATAGAACTTCAAATAATCATGACGATATCCAAGCAATGATCATTATATAGGCATCACGTCCAAGATTAGTAGAACGAATCCTGCCTGCTCTACTACTATTACTCCACACAACGACCGCTACCTAGCATGCATCTAGTGTATTAAGTTCATGGAGAAATGGAGTAATGCAATAAGAAGGATGACATGATGTAGACAAGATCTATCTATGTAGAGATAGACCCCATCGTTTTATCCTTATTAGCAACGATACATACGTGTCGGTTCCCCTTCTGTCACTGGGATCAAGCACCGTAAGATCGAACCCACTACAAAGCACATATTCCCATTGCAAGATAAATAGATGAAGTTGGCCAAACAAAACCCAAATATCAGAGAAGAAATACGAGGCTATAAGAGATCATGCATAAAATAGATCAAAAAAACTCAAATACTTTCATGGATATAGAAAGATATAATTGATAATAAACTCAAAGTTCATCAGATCCCAACAAACACACCGCAAAAAGAGTTACATCATATGGATCTCCAAGAGACCATTGTATTGAGAAGTCAGCGAGAGAGAGAAAGCCATCTAGCTACTAACTACGGACCCGAAGGTCTACAAAGAAATACTCACGCATCATCGCAGAGACACCAATGGAGGTGGTGAACCCCATCCGAGATGGTGTCTAGATTGGATCCGGTGGTTCTGGACTCTGCGGCGGTTGGATCAATATTTCGTCGACTCCCCTAGGGGTTTGGGAATATTGGGGTATTTATAGAGCAAAGAGGTAGTCCGGGGGGCACCCGAGGTGGGCACAACCCACCAGGGTGCGCCTGGGCCTCCTGGTGAGCCCTGGTGGGTTATGCTCTCCTTGGAGCACCCCTAGGCGCGGCCAGGGCCCATTAGGTTATCAAACTAGTAGGAGATGTCGTGTAATTGTCGCGGCAGATGTCCTCTTGCAAGGGCTTAATCGTGGAGCCATCGCCACTAGGAAGCTTAAAGGGGTTAATCGGGACAAAGGACACGAGAGCGTTTATACTAGTTCGGCTCCTTACGTCTAGTCTACGTCTAGTTGGGTTGGTATTGCTTGAGGTTTCGATGACCAGGGATCGAGATACGCTATGCCCACTTCTCGAAGTGTTATTTCCTGCCCTAAGCCGCCGGCGGGTCGTCCCCTTATATACACCGGCTGACGCCCCCCGGCTTACAGAGTCCCGGCCGGCTCATAAACATTGTCCGGCTCGATGACTAGTCAAGTCTACCTTATGATACAAGTCATGCCATTATGGCGGTTTACTATAACGGGCCTTAAGTCGCCTGTGGGCCTTAGGCTCCTTGTTGAGTCGCCATCTTCATGCTTGGGCTTGGGCTTCTGTCTGGTAACTCTTTACGTAACCCGGCCCCTCCTGGGCGGCTTACACAAATAGTTATATCCCCAAGATTAGGCCCCGTTGATTTGAACCTGCTCATGTCAATCTTAAAATAACTTAAAACATAAATCTTCGCCTTCGGACTGCGCGAAAAGACTTTCTTTAACCCGGCGTGACGTCACTCTTTGGATCCGTGTTAACCCGTCATGACGTCATCTTTCCTTTTATTCCTTCGAATCGGCCCAACGGATCTTTGTCTTTATTGCCCGTTCCGAGAATCGAGGCGTCGGGGCCGCTGGATAGTAATTCTTATCTCCTTGTTTCCCGCGTCGTCTCGGTTACCCTCTCCCTATAAATAGGCGCGACTTTAGGTCTTTCATTCTTCTCCTTCCAGTTGTCCTCTTCCTCTCTTCTCTGTCACTCAAGCTCCGCCGCCGCCGCCGTCGAACCCCTCGTCTTCATCAACCTTGGCCGCTGGATCAACTTGAATCCGACCAGAGAACGGCAGCGCCCCTCCGCAACAGATCCAGCATTGTAAGTTTCCCCTTTCTGCATCTTATATCTATGCTAGGGTTGACAGTTCTTCTGTACAGTTCGTAGTTCATCCCCTGTTCTTCGTATTTCCTCCGCCGTGGCCTCTTTTGATCCCATAGTAGCATAAATCTCGTGCGGTACCTATTCCGGTTCCATTTTACATTCTAGCAGATCTTCTTTTCTTGCAAGGAATCCTCATTAGGACGCATGAACTCCTCTTCTCTGTTTTAGGTCTAGAAAAAATTTCTTTCAGAACAATAATTTGATCCAAAATAATAGTTGTCATCTGTGAAACTTGTTTCTATCACCCGGAAAGCTTCTTCTGGTAAATGCCCTTAAACACAACTGTCCAGGTGTCCGGTTTAAATAAGTGATACTGAGCTGTAATCCTTGCCGTCTTCTCATAACTTAAATTTTTTGAATCGCTCTTGATGTATGTAGCGGCTTAAATATTGTTGCACAATCACCGTTATATCATTAGGCCCCTTTAAGCCGCTATCTTCAGCAATTTGAATTTTTTCTTCCGGGTTAAAATTTAAGCCGGAACTTCTTATTTTGCAATAGGCCAACTTGTTGTCATGGCACCTAAGTCGACCAAAGCTCCTGTAACCTGTAACCGGGTCCCATCCACTATCACCAAAAGCAAGCTGGCTGAATTTGTGAAGTCTGGTCATTTGCCAAAAAAGGAGGTCATGTCCTATCGTGTTCCTGACCCATCCGAAGAAAAGCCTCAACCCAAAGACGGGGAAGTGATAGTTTTCACGGATCACATGAACCGGGGATTTGCCCTCCCGGCTCAAAAATTTTCAGAGAAGT
The DNA here is from genome assembly GCA_021605145.1 of Aegilops bicornis. Taxonomy (NCBI): domain Eukaryota; kingdom Viridiplantae; phylum Streptophyta; class Magnoliopsida; order Poales; family Poaceae; genus Aegilops; species Aegilops bicornis. Next base: position 402,311,151 of record CM038675.1, on the reverse strand, counting down.
TCTGAATTTCTTTGACCTTAGACCTCAAGGCATCGGGCCCAATTCCGTGTCAAATCTCTGCAATTTTCAAGTTTTCTGCGAAGTGTACATGGGAGAAGAACCAAATCTGCTTTTGTTCAGAGAGCTTTTTTATTTGAACCGGCAAAAGCAGGCGTGCCAATAGGCCTAGTCTTGAACTTGGTGGCATTTCCATCCAGCGGCGAAGAGATTGTCTTTTCCCTTATGCTGAGCTGCCAAGTCACCCGAAGGACTCGAACCAGACGTGGTTCTACTGCCAAGATACATCACCGGCTGATGAGAAGCCACTGCCCGGCTTTCGCGCCCTGCGTCTCGAATCCAATCATCCACTGGCAGATAAGTTATCCGGTGTTGAACGCTTGCCTCTCAACCCCACCATCAAGAAGATCAAAGCTCTTCTAGGGAACGGTTTAAATGACATCGATCTGGTTCGAGTCTGGGTCACCTAGCGGATACTACCATTAAGCCGCTGCTCCGGCTTAATGTGTACTTATACAGGTGAAAAAGATGACTCGATGCGTCATAGCTCTGATGATTTATCAGACGATGCAGTAGATGCTACAGTCCAATCTCTGTTGAAGGAAGGCATCAGAATCAGAATGCCTTCGCTTACTTCCCTTCATAAGAAGAACCCGGCTCTACTTGATGAAGTTACTAGTATTCAAAAAAACTCTTTTAAATGTAACCTTCTTATACTTATGAACATTATCTGTTTCCACAGGACGGTGATGACTTCGGAAGGTCAAGTATGACCATGAGGCTGCTAAACAGGCCGTATGCCAAGAAGACTGAAAGAAAAACCGCCAGGACGGGCACCTCTAAGAAGAAGAGACCCAGCGCCTCTGATCTGCTTAAAGTGGATGACTCTTCTTCGGATGAGGAATAGGTAATCTTTTTCAATTTTCTTTAACTCCTTTGCCATTCCTTACTAACATTTGATCCTTTCAGGAGGATACTGGAAACAGTCAAGCAGCTGGCGAAGAGGTAACTATAATTTCCTCCGACTCAGAGCCTTTGCCAACACAAAAAATCCGAAGGGTGACCCGGAAAGTAAGGTTTTCACACCCTCTAGCTTACCAAGATCCTGAATTTCTTTTGAAGCAACAACAACTTGAGAACCGGAGGAAAACTCGGGCCACTCAAGACGCAGAACTCTCCTCCGGCTTACCCGATATAACCAGGAAGCGTCGAACTGAGGTCATCTCCGCTTTGCGTTCTGTTTATCCTTTGGCGGGTTTATTTCGTTGACCCCTCAATTCATCCTCGACTCCAATTATCGGGATACCTCTCCGTCTTCCCATGAAGTCGATGCAATCAAACATGCCGCTTTTAAAACAGCTCCGGGTAATGCCACCTTTCTTACTTTAAGTTTTTTCCATACTTACTCGTTGGTACTCATCCTTCCACTTTGATCGACACCGCAAGCGAAGCCTAGCAAGAGGGCCAGAAAGAATAATTTGTCCCAAGACCCGGTGGTCACTGAACCGACAATTGACTCATCCATTCCTTAGAGCTCCATTCATCAGCCACCGCTTGAACCGGCTTTTGATATTCCTTTGTCAACCTCTGACCCGCCTGCAGAAGACGTTGTCCACGATTCTGATAAGCCAGAGACTCCTAGCCCGGTCAAGACGACTGAACTAGAAGTTGAATTTCTGAAAAGCCAATACGTTGACCCGGGCCGGCCCACTGTCCTTGCTCGATGCACTGCCAAATAGGAGTTTGCCCAACGTCGGAAAACCAAACAGGACATCACTGATTATACTCACCTAAGCATTGGTGATATAGTCTCGGGCTATCTGAATCAAGTGCACAATAGCCGTGACCTGGAAATTGACAAGGTGAAGCAAATACAACATAAATCTGAGGTATACCTTTAACTTTTTCCTGAACCTTACTTACTGTATCAGCCCCCAAGTCTATTGCTTATGAATGAATATGCTGTAGACTTAGAAATCTACTTACTGTCAGCTTTGTCCGGCTTAAATTGAATATATTTAACCCGGTGATAGCATGAAACTTTGAATTTGGGTTACACATTAGCCCCCAAGTGTCAAGTGCCTTTACTTGTAAAGTACTTGAGACTTAATATACATGACTTGGTAAAATAGGTTAAGAAATTCTTTAAGCATACATTAGCCCCCAAGTGCCAAGTATCTTTACTTGTAAAGTGTTTGGGACTTGAATGTAATCTTACCATGACTCTTACCATGACCTGATGTCGATGCAGGCCACCATAAGTCAGTTTAAGGCGTAGATTGCTGATCTGAAGAGTCAGTTGAAAACCCAAGAGCTTGAAGCTCATAAAGCCAACTCCAAGTTTGAATTCAGTGTCTCCGAACAAGAGAAATTGAAGAAAAAATTTGAATCAGAGAAGAAAACTTGGGTTGAGGAGAGGGCTTCACTTGTGACTCGGGCTGAAACAGCAGAGGCATCTCTTGCCGAGGCGACCGCCGAGCTGTTCGGCTTAAAGCCCCAGATATCTCAAATGGTCTCAGCAATCTTTGGTAAGTTTACTATGTATAACTCTGAATATCACAATGGTTCCTTTGATGTCTATTTTAATTGTTAACTCCGGCTCACCTTATACGTATAAACACAGGCCCCAGGAGCACGAACCTCAAGCAGAATATGCTGGTCAAGCTTAAGGCGGTGTACACTCACGGTGGAACAACTATACACCGGGTCACAACGTGCTTTAGCCGTTGTGGCTTTATCAAATGATGCCCCTTATCTCCTGCAAGATGTACTCAAGCGGCTCGCCATATTACCTCAACGGATTCAGGAGTTAAGGCGAGCATCTGGTAGAGCCGGGGCCATAGCCGCCTTAAGCCGGGCCAAAGCATTGGCTCCAGAGCTAGATTTAAGCAATGTTGCTCTTGGATACCGCAGTTTAAAGGAGGACGGCTCTGCATTCAGTCAATCAGACTTCACCACCTGTTTGAGAGTCGTACGTCCTGTGGCCACCATCATCGGCAACGATATTGATCTTACAAAGTACCAGCCGGGTTATGACAACAAGAACCGGAGGATTCCAACTCCGCATTATGATGATGTCAGCCTGATCCCTCCAACTCGTAAGCATACCTTTGCTCCTGAAGTTGACCCGGCCAGTTTAATAGATGATGAAGCCGAATTTGAAGCTTTAAGCGGCATTGACTGGACCTCGTCAACCTTCCAGGACAAAACAACCGAAGGAGAGGCGGGGAAGGATAACCCGGAGTCATCAAGCCAGCCGGAAGAATGAGCCGCCAGATGTGTTATGACTTTTGCAAAACAATGCTTCACTTACTTTAGACTCGGGGAGTCTTGTAATAGGATAGAGAAAACTCCTTAACTCTCTGTCATGCCTTCACAAGATGTTTTTGCGGTGCTTAACAATGTCCCAAGCCGCCAAAGAATGTGCACTGCCGGCTTGCTTGAATCATCCAAAAGCCTTCTGCTTTACTCTGTGTATAAAACAAAGAACTTCCTTTGGCATCTCACCACACCCGGGGTCATGTAAGATAACGTTAATCCGGAGTAGGAACCAAAAACATCATAAGTATCAGCCGGTTTAAGGCGTACCTTACCGGCTTACTTGATCCCAAAAAAGCAGATAGTTATACTTAACTTCTGAAAATTGGCACATATAATGTTTACCTGGCCCTTAGTATGATTTACTCTTATAGAATAAAGTAAACCTGATTTTCAAAGGCCTCTGATTCGAATACGATCAGTAGAACCGTTCCAGAGGGGTTAAGCTAAGATTTGGATACGATCATATAGCCCCCAATGGCTTTGGCGATGCCGATCAAATGAGTATCGACAGCTATGTTCTCTTTGGTTCGAATACGACCTATGTTTGAACAGGAAGCCCCCAAGTGACCATGAGAGTTGTTTAATGACGCTGATTCGAATACGATCCACGTCAGGCCCAAAGAGGTTAAGCTATGATTCAAATATGATCAAGAAGCCCCCAAGTGGGTTCGGCAATGTGCCAATCAATTGGGTATCGACAGCTATGTTCTCTTTGGTTCGAATACGACCTATGTTTGAACAGGAAGCCCCCAAATGACCATGGCTTCATTCAGATATGATCATAATCCGGACCAAAGAGAAAACCGGATTCAGATGTGATCCACTCCCTGTTAGTCGTTTCCATCACCTGGTAAAGAAGACACATAAACCTTGTAGGACGGAAAAGAAAGAGGTCCTTTATTGCTTTATATAATATATACATTCAAAAGAAAAGATAAATATACTCTGAAGCCAGCGGCTTAAGTATAGTAGGGCCGAAGATGCACTATGTTCCACGGCCGGCGGGTCTCCTCCTCCGACTTACGTGAGTCTTTGTGCTCTCGAACATCAATCAGGTAATATGACCCATTTTTGAGATTCTTGCTGACCAAGAAAGGTCCTTCCCAAGGAGGGGATAGCTTGTGCATATCCGTTTGATCCTGGATGAGCCGGAGCACTAAATCGCCTTCCTGGAAAGTTCTGCTTCTAACCCGGCGGCTGTGATAACGGCGCAGGTCTTGCTGGTAAATCGCCGAGCGGGCTATGGCCAAGTCTCGCTCTTCATCCAACAAGTCAAGTGCATCCTGTCGAGCTTTTTCCTTATCAGCCTCAACGTAGCCGCCACCGGGTGAATCATGCCGATGTCACTTGGCGTAATCGCCTCTTCCGTACACCATGAAGAAAGGTGTATAACCCGGTAGACCTGTTAGGCGTTGTGTTGATGCTCCATAGCACGTAAGGTAATTCCTCCACCCAACAACCCGGAGTTATTTGTAAAGGAACTAAGATCCGGGTTTGATACCTTTCAAGATCTCTTGATTAGCTCTTTCTGCCGACCATTAGATCGGGGTGAGCAACAGCCAAACATCAAGCCGGATGTGCTCTTGTTGACAGAACTCTTCCATGGCACCCTTGGAGAGATTAGTGCCATTATCGGTTATAATCTTGTGCGGAAAACCAAAAGCGAAAGATCACTTTTTGATGAACTGAACCGCCGTGGCTGCATCACACTTACTGACCGGCTCTGTTTCAACCCACTTGGTGAATTTATCCACTGCCACCAACAGGTGTGTCTTCTTATCTTTAGACCTTTTGAAAGGTCCAACCATATCAAGCCCCCAGACTACAAACAGCCAAGTAATTGGTATCATCCTCAATACTTGAGCCAAGCACATGAGCTCGTCTTGAGAATTTTTGACATCCGTCACATTTCTTGACCAGATCTTCCGCGCATCGGCATGAGCCGTCACCAATAAAAACCGTGACGAAAAGCCTTGGCCACCGTGAGACTTTGAACCGGAATGATGACCACAATCACCTTCATGAATCTCACGAAGTATCTCCACGACCCTCCGTAGGTGACACACAACGTTGAAACGCCCTGATGACGCCAAGGTGATGCAACTCACCATGAACAATTGTCATGGATTTGGACCGCTGACGATTTGTCTTGCCAAGGTCTCGCCCCTCGTGCAATTCTCCCGGGTCATATAGGCTAAGTATGGGACCGTCCGGTCCGGGGTTGCATGGAGAGCCGCCACCACCGCGCCTCCGGTCTGCATCGCAAGCTCTTCCTCTGTAGGCACTCTGACAGAAGGGTTATGCAAAACGTCAAGAAAGGTATTAGGCGGCACCGGCTTACGCTGAGATCCGAGCCGACTTAAAGCATCAGCCGCCTCATTCTTCCTCCGATCAATGTGCTCTACTTGATAACCTTTGAAGTGCCCAGCCACCGCATCAACCTCACGACGATAAGCCGCCATGAGGGGATCCTTACAATCCCATGTGCTCGACACATGTTGAGCGACGAGGTCTGAATCGCCCAAACATCTTACCGGCTCAAATTCATCTCTTTGGCCATCCGGAGGCCATGGAGTAAAGCCTCATATTCAGCTGCATTGTTAGTACAGGAAACATAAGCGGAGCACATAACAAAATTTGTCACCTCTAGGGAAGTTAAAACAACCCCAGCCCCCGAGCCTTCCAACTGTCTGGACCCATCAAAGTGAATAGTCCAATACGTGTTATCCGGCTTCTCCTCTTGTGCCTGAAACTTCGTCCAGTCATTAATAAAGTCCACTAGGGCTTGAGACTTGATAGATGTGCACGTCATATACTTTAAACCGTGAGGCCCAAGCTCGATGTCCCACTTGGCAACTCGCCCCCGTGGCTTCCTAATTCGGATGATGTCTCCCAAGGGGCTGAACTTACCATAGTTATAGGATGACCCAGAAGTACTGTTTTAGCTTCCGGCTCGCCATGAACACCCCATAAACCAGTTTTACGCCAATGCGGATACCTTTGCTTGGACTCTATGAGCACCTCACCGATGTAATAAACCGGCCCGCTGAACCGGATGCTCCTTGCCCGCCTCCTTACGCTCCACCACAATAGCCACACTAACAAAGACGTGAGTTAGCGGCAACATACAATAGCAATGGCTCTTTATCAATCGGAGCTGCGAGAACCGCGGCTCAGCCAATTGTCTCTTTAAATCCTCAAAAGCAGCATCAGCAGCCTCACCTGCATAAAGGTGTTCGCTTTCTTCATCATCGATAGAACGGTAAAGCCTTCTCCCTAGCCGCTTATGAATCGACTTAAAGCAAGAACGCGACCGCCGATCGCTGAACATCATTGATGCACGCCCGGCTTAGCCGTAGAGGTAATCGCCTTGATCTTCTCTCGGATTAGCTTCAATGCCCCTGTTTGAGACCAGGAATCCCAAAAGTTTGCCTGCAGGTACACCAAATACGCACTTATCCGGGTTAAGCATCATCTTGTAGACCCGGAGATTATCAAAGGTTTCCTTTAAATCGGAGATCAAGGTTTCCTTCTCTCTGGACTTCACCACAATGTCATCCACATAAGCATGAACATTGCGCCCAATCTGATTGTGGAGACAATTTCGCACACACCGTGATAAGTCGCCTGGCACTCTTGAGCCCAAACGGCATAGACACATAGCAGAAGGCTCCAAATGGAGTAATGAAAGCCGTCTTCTCCTGGTCCATAACTGCCATCTTGATCTGATGATAACCAGAGTAAGCATCCAAAAAGCTCAACCGCTCGCAACCCGCAGTGGCATCGATGATTTATCAATGCGGGGCAAAGCAAAGGGATCAGCCGGACAAGCTTTATTTAGGTCTGTGTAATCAACACACATCCGCCAGGTGCCGCTCTTCTTGAGCACAAGCACCGGGTTAGCCAACCACTCCGGGTGAAAAACTTCCACGATGAACCCTGCCGCTAAGAGCCGAGCGACCTCTTCCCCTATAGCCTTTCGCCTTTCCTCATTGAATCGCCGGAGAAACTGCTCGACCGGGCTTATACTTTTGGATCAATATTAAGAGTGTGCTCGAGAGTTCTCTCGGGACACCCGGCATGTCGAAGGTTTCCATGCAAAGATGTCCTGTTCTCACGGATGAACTTCGATGAGCGCCGCTTTCCTATTTGGGATCCAAATTGGTACCGATCTTTGAACTGCTTGGAAGAGTCACCTGGAGTGAAGTCAACCAGTTTTGTCTCGGCGGCCGACTTAAATTTCAAAGCCGAGTCTTGCTCTGTGGTTGGCTTCTTCAAAGTGGTCATATCTGCCGGGTCGACATTAGTTTGTTAAAACTTCAGCTCCTCTTCAGCACAAACGGATTCAGCATAAGCCGCATCTCCTTCCTCGCACTCCAAGGCTACCTTTCGACTCCCATGCACAGTGATGGTGCCCTTGTAACCCGGCATCTTGAGCTGCAGATAAACATAACACGGCCGTGCCATAAACTTGGCATAAGCCGGCCGTCCAAACAGAGCATGATATGGGCTTCTGATTTTGACTACCTCAAACGTCAGCTTCTTAGCCCTGGAATCGTATTGGTCTCCAAAACCCACTTCCAGCTCGATCTTTCCAACAGGATATGCCGACTTACCGGGTAACACCCCATGGAAAACAGTGTTGGACGTCCTCAAGTCCTTATCAGTCAGACCCATACGGCGAAAGGTCTCATAATAGAGAATATTGATGCTGCTTCCACCGTCCATCATCACCTTAGTGAATTTATATCCACCAACCTGAGGGGCTACCACCAAGGCTAGCTGACCCGGGTTATCAACCCGGGGGGGTGATCTTCTCTACTCCAAATGATAGGCTGTTCTGACCACCTCAGATAACGGGGAACCGCCGGTTCAACCCAATTCACAGCCCTTTTATGAACCTTCTGGTCACGCTTACACAAGTTAGTGGTAAACACATGGTATTGCCCACCGTTTAACTGTTTTGGATGGCTCTGATAACCTGATTGCTGCTGCTGCCGCCCTCCTTGACCGGACTACTGCTGATTATAGCCACCTTGACCACCTTGAAAGCCGGAACTTGAGCCGCCGCCCGGGCCATGGAAACCACCTGCTCGTGAACCGCCGCCTGACCCATGATTGCCATAAAACATGTTTGAATTCTTGAACGCCTTCATGATCGCGCAGTCCTTCCATAAGTGGGTGGCAGGATTTTGTCGAGTACCGATCGCGCAGTCCTTCCATAAGTGGGTGGCAGGATTTTCTCGAGTACCGTGTCTTGGACAAGGCTCATTCGTGGTTGCTCAAGAGATGGACTGAGCCACCAGATCGAGGAGGTCCTCTCCCTTATGCTTCTTGTTATTACCTTGAGCATTAGCATTGGCCACAAACGCTGGGTTACCGTCCGCTTACGTTTGTTACCACCTTGATTTGCCGGTACCGTTGTCGCTGACCCTTTCCGTTGCCGTTCTTCTTTCCCTCCTCGCCTTTTTCCTCCTCGCACACGGGATCTTCAGTAGTATCAGAATCGGCATACTTAACCAAAGCCGCCATCAGCGTACCCATGTCATTGCAATCACGCTTAAGGCGCCCCAACTTCTGCTTCAGCGGCACAAAACGACAATTCTGATGGAGCATAAGTACCGTAGAGACGGCATCCATCTTATCAGATGAATGTATTATTTCTTTGACCCGGCGCACCCAATGAGTTGTGGACTCACCCTCCTCCCGCTACAATTGGTCAAGTCCACAATGGACATAGATTGCTTGCAAGTATCTTTAAAGTTCGATAAACCGGCCTTTAACTCGGCCCATGAACTGATGGAATTGGGGGCAATCTTTTCAACCAAGTTCGGGCCGCTCCATCTAACATCATGGTGAAATACTTAGCCATTGCCGTCGCCGAGCTCCAATAATTCCATGGCCATCTCGTAACTTTCAATCCACGCCCCGGTTGTAAGTCGGCCGTGTAATTCGCACTTTTCGAGGACCCTTGAAATCCTTGGGCAGACGCACATCTCGAAGAGCCCGCACTGCATAAGGGACACCGCCGGTTCTAGTGGCCACCCGGCTCCAACGAAGTCATTGGATACTCTGGGAAACCATCATACGCTGTCTGCTGAGCCGCTAATTGAGCCGCCCGTTCATCCTCCTGACGCAATCGATCCTGCACCGGGTTATAGCCACCGGGTTGGTTGCGACGATGGGCATTACTTGATAAAGCCTCTGACTCCATGTGTCTGCTGTAACTCGGACTCCGGTTTGGTCGAGGTGCTACCCAAGGCTGAGGAGTGGAGTGAATCTTGTCCCTGCTGTAAGAATAGGCCTCTTGCTGTGCCAAGGCCGTCTGAAGAAGCTCCCTAGCCCTCCGGGTTTCCATCACCGTCGGGTTGTCACCATCCACTGGAAGAGCCGCCAGTCGCGTCGATGCGGCTATCAGGTTCTCCATGGGGTTGGAAAAGTGGCCCGGAGGTGTTGGTATGTATCGGGGCAGGGCCATGCTCCCGTGAAGAGGTGCTGTCTCTCGAGGCTGAACTGGCCCTCCGGGTGTCATAAATTGATTGGCTTCGGGCGGATTGCTAGGACCGGCTCCGGGTGTCGTGAAAAGATTCCGAGGATCGTAAACCGGAGGCAGACGGGACTGGGTTTTCTGATGCCTCCTTCTCATCACCTCATTGGATGCATTCAGATTCATGTTAAGCTGGAAAGCCTCTGACTGGAGTCGCTGTGTCCGTGCATCCAAAGCCGCCCGCTCCGCAGCTAGCCTGGTGTCCTCAGCCGCCAAGGCCTCCTTGGCCTGGGCTATTTCCTCACGCACCTTTGCCACCTCCGCGTTATGCTCATCCAGATTTGCAGGAATAACCGTGGAGGTTAACAAGGCCGTCAACTTGTCCATAAGATCTATCAGCACCTGAGCCGGCGGGCGCGCGGGGCCTCCTCCCCCGTCCGCTCCTAACCCGGACGTTATTGCTGCCGCAGCCGTCGAGTTTTGGCCGGGTTGGGTACCCGCCATGAAGACTCCTGCCCAGCTTGGCGGCTCATAGCAATCTAGAACGCTAGAGTCGTCAGAACAGCCCCCTAGAATGCCTTCTTGGACTTGATACAGAGAATCTGTTGAGCCGGAGGACGAATCATCATATGATGGGACGGCCGTCTCTTCGCCATCTTTAGATCCTTCCGAAACTGCCCCTCCATGAACACAGCCCACAAAGGCACGCTTCATCACAGGTCGAATCTGAGCGGGTCTCGCACGTTGAGCCGTCTCAATGAGGTCGGCACAACTGTCCGGCTCTGGGCCCGGCTCACCAATCCGGCCGATGAAGATGTGAATTCCGCCAAAGGGACCCGCATCAGATTTCAATTGAGTCGGCCTCGGGGCCCCAGCCTTCGTTGTCGATGTAGATCTTGCCGTGACGACTCTTGGTCATCCGGCCCATAGTGTATCCCTTGAGCCCTTCGAAGCTGCCCTTCAAGAACTCAAATCTACCGTGACGACCCCACGGTGGGCGCCAACTGTCGTGGAATTGTCACGGCAGATGTCCTCTTGTAAGGACTTAATCGTGGAGCCATCGCAACTAGGAAGCTTAAAGGGGTTAATCGGGATAAAGGACACGAGAGGGTTTATGCTAGTTCGGCTCCTTACGGTGAAGGTAAGCCTACGTCTAGTTGGGTTGGTATTGCTTGAGGTTTCGATGACCAGGGAGCGAGATACGCTATGCCCGGTTCTCGAAGTGTTGTTTCCTGCCCTAAGCCGGGCTGGTCGTCCCTTATATACACGGGTTGACGCCGGCTTACTGAGTCCCTACGGCTCATAAACAAAGTGTCCGGCTCGGTGACTAGTCAAGTCTACCTTATGATACAAGTCATGCCATTATGGAGGTTTACTACAACGGGCCTTAAGTCACCTGTGGGCCTTAGGCTCCTTGTTGAGTCGCCATCTTCATGCTTGGACTTGGGCTTCTGTCTGGTAACTCTTTACGTAACCCGGCCCCTCCTGGGCGGCTTACACAAATAGTTATATCCCCAACAGGAGAACCAAGCAACACAACGTAAACAGCCCCTACACACAAATAACAACCACTCACAACCTGACGTGTTAAAGGGGTTGTCAATCCCTTTCGGGTAATGGTGCCAGAAATTGGTGCATGGATGGGAGAAAGTTGTAATAGATTAAATAAATAGATCGCAAATAAAATAAAGTGCAGCAAAGTATTTTTGTATTTTTGGTTTAATAGATCTGAAAATAAACGCAAAGGAAATGTAGATCGCAAAAGCAAATATATGAGAAAGAGACTCGGGGCCGTAGGTTTCACTAGTGGCTTCTCTCGAGAAAAATAGCAAACGGTGGGTAAACAAATTACTGTTGGGCAATTGATAGAACTTCAAATAATCATGACGATATCCAGGGAATGATCATTATATAGGCATCACGTCCAAGATTAGTACACCAACTCCTGCCTGCATCTACTACTATTACTCCATGCATCGACCGCTATTCAGCATGCATCTAGTGTATTAAGTTCATGGAGAAATGGAGTAATGCAATAAGAACGATGACATGATGTAGACAAGATCTATCTATGTAGAGATAGACCCCGTCGATTTATCCTTAGTAGCAACGATACATACGTGTTGGTTCCCCTTCTGTCACTGGGATCAAGCACCGTAAGATTGAACCCACTACAAAGCACATCTTCCCATTACAAGATAAATAGATCAAGTTGGCCAAACAAAACCCAAATATCAGACAAATACGAGACTATATGAGACCATGCATAAAAGCGATCAAAGAAACTCAAATACTTTCATAGTGTCGGTGTCAAAACCGGCGGATCTCGGGTAGGGGGTCCTGAACTGTGCGTCTAAGGCGGATGGTAACAGGAGGCGGGGGACACAATGTTTACCCAGGTTCGGGCCCTCTCGATGGAGGTAATACCCTACTTCCTGCTTGATTGATCTTGATGATATGAGTATTACAAGAGCTGATCTACCACGAGATCGTAGAGGCTAAACCCTAGAAGCTAGCCTATGGTATGATTGTTGTTGGTCCTATGGACTAAACCCTCTGGTTTATATAGACACCAGAGGGGGCTAGGGTTACACAGAGTCGGTCACAATGGGAGGAGACCTACATATCCGTATCGCCAAGCTTGCCTTCCATGCCAAGGAGAGTCCCATCTGGACACGAGACGAAGTCTTCCATCTTGTATCTTCATAGTCCAACAGTCCGGCCAAAGGATATAGTCCGGCTGTCCGGATACCCCCTAATCCAGGACTCCCTCAGTAGCCCCTGAACCAGGATTCAATGACGATGAGTCCGGCGCGCAGATTGTCTTCGGCATTGCAAGGCGGGTTCCTCCTCCGAATACTCCATAGAAGATTTTGAACGTAAGGATAGTGTCCGGCTCTGCAAAACAAATTACACATACCATCGTAGAGAGAATAATATTTCCACAAATCTAATCTGCTGACACACTCGATATCATGACATCATACCACGGCCCGGTCATTATTCGAACTGTTTTTCTCAACCAGCCTCGGCGCATATCGCGAGGCAGTTTCCTTGGTACGTCTTGTCGAAGAAGAGATCGTGTCCCCTTATCACGGGATTCTCATCAATACGGGCGTGGGTAACCCAACCGCACCATCAATTACGGCGCTTGGGGAATAAGCGAGTTTACTAGGCAGGTGGGGGCGTATAGCTCCGTCCGCCATTATAAAGGGATAAAGATTCACCTTTTTCACCCACGCCTTCTTCCTCCTCGCATATCCATTCTCGCACACTCGAGCTCCAACACCCAAGTTCGCGTCTTTCTCCTCAAACCATTCCAATCATGTCCAGAGCGGGAGGCAAGTGGATGAAATCCTCCGTCACGGAGGAGGACATCAAAAAGCTGCGGGGAGCCGGATACTTGGCTGTGGATATCGCGCACCGGCTGCCCGACGCGGGGCAGATCGTCCCTACCCCGGAACCTCATGAGAGCGTAATCTTCCTCACCCACTTCGTTCGCGGACTCGGATTTCCTCTCCACCCGTTCGTTCGCGCCTCATGTTCTACTACGGGCTAGACTTCCATGATCTGGCCCCGAACTTCATCCTCAACATTTCGGCGTTTATGGTCTTGTGCGAGGCCTTCCTCCGCGTCCGACCACACTTCAGCCTGTGGCTGAAGACCTCCAATGTCAAACCGAAGGTGGTTGGCGGCCTGCAAGCAGAATGCGGAGGCGCTATGGTGGGCAAAATGCCCAACGTCACATGGCTCGAGGGCTCCTATGTGGAGACCATAAAGGGGTGGCAATCGGGGTGGTTCTACATCACCGAGCCGCGTGACACAAAATGGGTTGCGACCCCCGAGTTCCGATCCGGAATCCCCATGCGGCTCACCTCCTGGAAAGAGAAGGGCCTGTCCTGGGGTAACCCGGTGGAGCTGACCGGACTCCAGACCTGCATCAAGAACATGATGAACAAGAAAATCAAGCTTGTCAACGTGGTCCAGCTCATGCTCTTCCGCCGGATCCTCCCGTGTCAACAATGGGCGTTCAATTCATGGGAGTTTGACCCGGCCCAGCACCAGACTCTTCATGAGCTCTTTGATACGATGCACAAGGACGTCTGGAGGGTGTTGTTCAAGGGCGCCGAGGTCCCCCCTTCCCTTACCGAGGACCGCGGACTAAGCCCGAAGCGCCCTGCGAATCCGGTAAGTTCTCTACACCTTTTAGGGTGTTTATTTTCCCCAGTTTAATCATGTGCGGGATCTAAGCTCCCATGCCTTTGACAGGATTGGGTGGAGACATCAGAGTAGATTGACTGCCCGGCCCCCTGCCCGAAGATCCAACAGACGCTCTCCTGACGGATATGCTGACTCCGGCACCTTATGAAGTGCCGGAGAAGAAGACCAAGAAAAAAACCACGGGGACCCGAAAGGGTCTCCGGCGTCAGGTGATATCGGACTCAACGTCCGACAACTCCGAGACGCACTCCTCCCATGAAGACGAGGAGGAGGAAGAAGAGAGTTCTCCCCCCTCCCCCAGCCGGGGGAGACAAGAAGAGGAAGGCCGCCCCAACTGGGGAGGCTGGAGGGTCCAAGAAGGGAAGGACTCTCCTTCCGGATTGTTCCACGATAGCCGCCCATAGCGACGACGAGTGGTTGCTCACGGACAAGCCCCTGGCGAAGTCGTAAGCATCTAGATTCTATTGTAATTCATGGTATGTTTTATTGCACTGCTATTCATCACGCCGAACATGATTGTGCAGTCCGCCCCGAGCCCGCATCGACGTATCTTCTTCGGACGGTTCTTTGGAATCGTCGGATATGAATAGCTATTCACTTCCGACCGCCTCTTCCCCTCGCCCTACGGACAACACCGAGGTGTTGTCTCAGAAGGCACCAAGCCGAGGGGAGGTAGTTCGGGAGGCGCCTCGGGGCGACCTTCCGGACCCTTGGTGCAAAGGGGGCAAGACTCCCGTGGGCTCCAAGTCCGGCCCCCAGCCGGACACCGCGCCGGAACCTCGAGTGGTTCCGGACTCCGGCAGGCGACCCCCTTCTAAGAGGGGCAAGCCGCCCGTGCCGGTGGCCCCTGTCCATCCAGAGGCACCGGACAACTTGCTGGAAGCGCTTTGCGGCGCTTCCATCGACGAAGAGCACCGCACTATTATGAGTGCGGTGATCGAGAAGGTTCAGTCTGCCAAGGACGGTCTGACCGAGGCTTGCGCCAGCCTTCTAACAAAGCTTTCGTGTAAGTAATCGAAATATAGGAAAATATTACCGCATAGACAGTAGCCCCTGATGCTATGTTTGGCGTTCGCGAAGAAAAGCCGAATAGAGGATCAAATGATAACCACAGGAGTCTAATCTGAATATGTCTATATGCATATGCAGGCGTCGTTGCTGGCCGCCGCCGCATGTACTGCAGAGGTCAATGCCCTGAAGCAGGACCTTGAGCAGTCCGAGGAGGAGCTGGGCCTTACCAAGAGGCAGCTCGAGGAGAGCAAAGGTAAGCAATACCTTGTCTATATATTAGAAAGGAAGTTGGTTGCAAAATAATAGGATCATCATGAATGTGCCGGGGGCCACGACAGAGGTGGCGACCCTGAAAAAAGCGTTGTCCGAGGCCGAAAACAAAGCGGCCAAGGAGCGTACCGAGCGAGAAAAACAAGAGGCCCGAGTAGGCGAGGTGCAGCAAGAGCTCCAGGCTCTTGTGAAGAAGCACGTGTCTTTGGAGCTTGACTCTAAGACGCGAGAGTCCGAGCTTGCAAAGGCCCTCGAAAATGCAAAACATGCCAAGGCCGAAGCCCAGAGGGCCCTCCAGGAAATTGAGGCGGCTAAGAAGATAGCAGCGGGTAAGGCATTCATTATGCAAAGCAAGTACGTGAAAGAAAATTTCCTGTTACTTACCCGAGTTCGGAGCTCTCTAGGAGCGTTCGCAGATCTGCCCTGCAGTGTGTCTGATGCCGCGGAGTTCTACCAGACCGAGGAAGGAAGCTTGACGGAGAAGTTGTTCTGGTCTCAGTATACTGGGACCGAACACCCGATGCCCTTGAGCGACCAGCTGAAGCAATTGGTCGAGCTCCACAAGGCGACCGGACATGCCATGAAGGGCCTTATAGTCCGGATGTGGCCTGGCGATCCCCTTCCCAACAGCTACTTTGGTCTGTTGAGGCGGCTTGTGGATGCCTGCCCCCAGTTTGAGGTCATCAAGCGGTCCGTCTGCATCGAAGGTGCATGCACGGCTTTTGCCCATGCGAAAGTGCACTGGGCGAAGATGGACGCCGAGAAGCTGGTGAAGGAGGGACCGCCGCAGGGCAAGGAGCATCGCCACCCCGAAATGTATTATGACGGTGTCCTGAAGGGTGCCCGCCTTGTGGCGGAGGTGTGTACCAAAGATGTAATTTTTGAATGAACGTGCTCATGTGATCCTTTAATGTGAAAACTAGTTCACTTGCGCTATGCAACGCTTTTTGAATTTAAAATATTACCTTGTGTGCGGCCGTTTATCAAATCTGAGAGTTGGCCAGTTGTCGGCTTCTGCCCCCATGCAGCTAATCTTTGGGGTGTTCGGGATAAATCGAGCACTCTTTTCCCATCTTTGGGTCCTCCGAGGGAGGTGCTCAGCGCAACGAACCAGGCAATCGGACTATAATGCTTTATCACTCTCACTTAGCCATAGAAGTCTACAATTTTAAATTTTGGCGAAGCCCCTAGTATTTAGAGGGTCGAATTTGGGGCGCTATATACGCCTAAGTCGGACAAAGCCGACTCCTCACCCTAAGCGGAAAAAGTCTTTAGGGACTTGAGACCTCTCGAACAGCGACCAGCTCTCGCCTCATCATGACAGTCAGCTTTGGCTTTCTCTACTGAGGTGCTCGTCCGGAAGAACCGGGACACAATCGCAGTAGTTCTCCCAGTGCTACCTTAGCCGATATAGCGGAACGTAAGGTACCAAAACATGGGAGCCGGGCAAACCCAACTGTTGACCCAAGACATGATTCAGAGCTGATGCATATAGTGCTATAAGTTCGGGGTGCCGCACTGTCGAAAGTGTTCGGACTTCTCACGCCGTCTTATGGGGTATACGAAAGCCCCTGGCGTACTATCCGTACCAGAATGTACGGGTGCTGATTGGCGTAAATAAACATATATAAGAAAGAATAGATACTGCAAAAATAGACTAGTGCTATGCATTGTTATTCAAAGAATACGTTGACACGCACTGATACGAGTAGCGCAATAAGCAAAAAATAGGATTATTTAATATGTCCTATCCAAGGGCGAGCTACGGACTGGTATTTAAAGTAGGTATTCTGCTCCTTATTAGAGACCACCTGGGGATTCCATTGTACGATGTAGCTTCCTGCCTCCTTGGTTGTTGTATTGTGTGTCCGGCGATCGCATTGCCAGATAGGGCTTCCAGAGAGTAAGGTCCTGAAGAGAGAGAATGATAAAGGCAAGAAGCCCCTAGTGCGGTTGAGCCGCACTGTGGGACGTGCCATGATCGTGCCCCTGCCTATGCCCATGGTATTTTCAATGCGTAATTATGTACGTGCCGCACGGATTTCGCCGTTTGACTGGTACTAGGGCGGGGGACGAATTGCTAGGCGAGCTCTGAACGTGCCAGGCGATCCTGTTGCAGGTTACTCCGGACTCGCTTGACGGTGTCCGGGGGCTTTATCGCTGAGGGAGTTCCGGACTAGGGGGTGTCCGGATAGCCGAACTATCATCATCGGCCGGACTCCAAGACTATGAATATACAAGATTGAAGACTTCGTCCCGTGTCCGGATGGGACTTTCCTTGGCGTGGAAGGCAAGCTTGGCGAAACGGATATGTAGATCTCCTACCATTGTAACCGACTCAGGTAACCCTAACCCTATCCGGTGTCTATATAAACCGGAGGGTTTTAGTCCATAGGACGAACAAGAATCATACCATAGGCTAGCTTCTAGGGTTTAGCCTCTTTGATCTCGTGGTAGATCTACTCTTGTAAGGCACATCATCAATATTAATCAAGCAGGACGTAGGGTTTTACCTCCATCAAGAGGGCCCGAACCTGGGTAAAACATCGTGTCCCTTGTCTCCTGTTACCATCCGCCTAGGCGCACGATTCAGGACCCCCTACCCGAGATCCGCCGGTTTTGACACCGACATTGGTGCTTTCATTGAGAGTTCCTCCGTGTCGTCACCGATAGGGCCCGATGGCTCCTTCGATCATCAACAACGACGCGGTCCAGGGTGAGACTTTTCTCCCGGACAGATCTTCGTGTTGGCGGCTTTGCATCAAGGGCCGATTAAGCAGCCATCTGGAGCAGATCGAAGCTACGCCCCGGCCGTCGAGTCAGATTTGGAAGTTTAAACTATACGGCCGATATCCGCGGAGACTTGATCTTCGACGGATTCTAGCCGCAGCCGGCGTGCCGCCTTTGCTTCGATGGGCATGATCTAGCTCTGCGAGCGATTGCCACAGGCTCGAGGCCGCACTGTAATCCGCTCCGACCCTTAATCCGGGCGGATTCCCCGATCGAGGACGAGTGGTTGGACACCGCCTCGGGGCTTTAATCTCTACGGCAATCGAGCGAACTCTATCCCTGTCGCTTTGCGAAGACCTCGACTCCGGTGCTGGACTCCTCTCCGGACTCGAACCCTCCGCGCCTTGCCAATCGAAGCCGATGGGGCGCGCGTTATGGAGTTCACGGCCGCGGACATCTTTCAGCACTCGCCCTTTGGCGACATCCTGAATTCACTAAAGTACCTCTCGCTATCAGGAGAGCCCTGGCCGGACTGCGGTCAGGACGGTTGGGATGCGGACGACGAAGAAATTCAAAGCCCACCCACCACCCACTTGGTAGCCGCTGTCGACGATCTAACCGACATGCTAGACTACGACTCCGAAGACATCGACGGTATGGACGATGATGCCGGAGACGAACAAGACCCAGCGCCTACAGGGCACTGGAAGGCCACCTCGTCATACGACATATATATGGTGGACATCCCAAAAGATGGGAACGGCGATGGAACAACGGAGGATGACCCCTCCAAAAAGCAGCCCAAGCACCGGCGTCAGCGGCGCCGCTCTATATCCCGTCACAGCAAGAATGAAGATTCCGGCACCGGAGATAACAATACACCGGACAGTGCCGTAGACAATCCACTCCAGCAAGATCCAACGCAGGAGGATGGAGACGCCAGCCCTCACGAGAGAGCGGCAGAAGAAGAGGTGGAGGATTATATGCCTCCCTCCGGAGACAAAGCAAGCCTCGACGACGATGAATTCGTCGTGCCTGAGGATCCCGTCGAACAAGAGCGTTTTAGACGCAGGCTTATGGCCACGGCGAACAGCCTCAAGAAAAAGCAAAGACAGCTTAGAGCTGATCAGATCTGCTAGCCGATGATGAACTGAAGTCCTCGCGGCAAGAGCATGAGCTCGAACGCCCCTCCAAAAGCTACCCTAAACGCAAGCTGCTCCCCCGATTAGAGGAGGAGGCTTACGAACCCGCATCACCAGGAGACAATACGGCTGACCGACCACCCCGTGGTCGCGACAAAGAGGCCTCTAGGCCCTTCACTAGAACCGTACCCCGGCATCGCTCAAAAAACACACGGCCACAGGGGAACGCTCCGGACCTGCGAGATATATTAGAGGACAAGGCAAGACAACCAAGATCGATCTATGGATCGCATGGGCGCCCCACGGTACGTGACGACAACCGTCGCGCCGGACACAGTAAGTCCGGCCGGGCCGAACAAAATAGACAAAGCTCTTTTGAGCTCCGTCGTGATATCGCCCAGTACAGAGGCGCCGCACACCCACTATGCTTCATGCATTTAAGTAATGGATCATCAAATCCTCAAGGGTTTAAACCCGTCAATATTGAATCCTATGATGGCACAACAGACCCGCGGTTTGGATCAAAGACTATCTCCTTCACATCCACATGGCCCATGGTGACGATCTTCACGCCATCAAATACCTCCCCTCAAGCTTAAAGGACCAGCCCGACATTGGCTCAACAGCTTGCCAGCAGAGTCAATTGGGAGCTGGGAGGACCTGGAAGCCGCATTCCTCGATAACTTCCAGGGCACTTATGTGCGACCACCAGACGCTGATGACCTAAGCCACATAATTCAGCAGCCAGACGAATCAGCCAGACAATTCTGGACACGGTTCTTAACCAAGAAAAACCAAATCGTCGACTGTCCGGATGCGGAGGCCCTCGCGGCCTTCAAGCATAACATCCGCGACGAGTGGCTTGCCCGGCACCTAGGACAGGAAAAGCGGAAATCCATGGCAGCCCTCACATCAGTCATGACCCGCTTCTGCGCGGGTGAGGACAGCTGGCTAGCACGCAGCAACAACCTCAGCAAAAATTCTGGCAGTCCGGACTTCAAGGACCAAAATGGCAAGCCGCGTCATACCAAAAACAAATGCCGCATTAACGGCGACAATATTGAGGATACGGCAATGAATGCCGGATTCAGAGGCTCTAAACCCGGTCAGCGGAAAAAGCCATTCAAAAGAACTACTCCGGGTCCGTCCAATTTGGACCGAATACTCGACCGCTTGTGCGAGATACACGGCACCCCCAAAAAGCCAGCTAACTACACCAACAGGGACTGTTGGGTATTCAACAGGCGAGCAAGTTAATTGTCAAAACAATGACAAGGGGCTGCATAGCGATGACGAGGACGAGACCCAACCGCCGAACAATAGAGGATGAAGGGTTTCCCCAACAAAAGTGCGGACGGTGAACATGATATACGCAACGCACATACCCAAAAGGGAGCGGAAGTGTGCACTCCGGATGTCTACGCGATGGAGCCAGTTGCCCAGTTCAATCCATGGTCCTCCGCCCGATAACTTTTGACCGAAGGACCACCCCACCAGATCCACCACGGCGGATTCGCCAGACCGTCTTAGACCCAATCGTCGATGGATTTCACCTAACCGTAGTCTTGATGGACGGCGGCAGCCTGAACCTGCTTTACTGTGATACGGTCGCAAAATGGGCATAGACCCTCAAGGATTAAACCTACCAAAACAACCTTTAAAGGCGTCCTACCAGGTGTAGAAGCCAATTGTACAGCTCAATTACACCGAAGTGGTCTTTGGATCCCGGATAACTTCCGAAGCAAGGAGTTAATCTTGACATAGTCCCGTTCCGCGCGGCTATCATGCCTTGCTCGGACGCAGCGTTTGCAAAGTTCAACGCGGTGCCGCACTACGCATACCTCAAGCTCAAGATGCCAGGCCCTCGAGGAGTCATCACGGTCAACGGAAACACCGAACGTTCTCTCCGCACGGAGGAACATACAGCGGCTCTCGCGGCAGAAGTGCAATGCAGCCTCTTAAGGCAATTCTCGAGTCCGGCCGTTAAGCGGCCAGACACAGCTAAGCGCGCCCGGAGTAACTTACAACAAGACCACGTGGCACGTTCCTAGCACGCGTAGCAGTGCGGCCCCAACCCCAGCTCCTGCGAAACGTCGAAGCAGGTCCTTCGCGTACACCATCACGCTCTGAAGATACCATGGGCATGGGGAGAGGGGCACAACCACGACAAACCCAGAATGCGGCTCAACCACACCAGGGGCTCTCAGGTGTGTAGTTCCTTTTTCTTTTCTTTTTTACCTTTTACTTTTTACCCACAGGACTCCGTTTGTCGAAGCCTGTCCCAGGCAGACCTGCCGAACTCACGATGCAACAGCCAGGGAAGGATAAAGGCTACAACGAATATACAGGTGGTCTCCATTACGAGCATTTTTATACACCAATCTGCAGCCTACCCCTGGAGGGGGACATGTTTAACAGTCTCATACCTTGCTTATTGCACTATTTGTATTGTTCTGTATTCGTAGCAACACTTATTGAATAAAACAATGCAGCACCTTTTGTTTATAATTGCATTTCTTTTTCATACATATGTTCATTCACGACATGTTGCATCCGTACACTTTGGTACGGCTAATATACACCAGGGGCTTATGTTTCCGCATTATGGTATGATGAGTCCGAACACTTTCACAAGTGCGGCACCCGAACTTATAGCACTATATGCATCAGCTCCGAATCATGTCTTGGGTCAATAGTTGGGTTTGCGGCTCCCATGTTTTGGTACCTTACGTTCCGTTATATCGGCTAAGGTAGCACTGGAGAACCACTGCGATTCCGCCCTAGTTGAGCTGGGTTAACGCCTCGATGGAGAAAGCTAAAACTGACCGTCATGATGAGGCGAGAGACCGTCACTGCTCGAGAGGTTTTTTGCGAGTCCTTAAAGACTTATGCCGCTTAGAGCGAGGAGCCGGATACTGTCCGGCCAAGGCGTGGATAGCGCCCCAAATTCGGCCTTCCGAAAACTAGGGGCTTCGCCAAAATTTAAAATTATAGAATTCTATGGCTAAGTGAGAGTGTTCAAGCATTATAAGTCCGGTTGCCTAGTTCGCTGTGTTGAGCGCCTCCCTAGATGGACCCAAAAATGGGAACAAGAGCACCCAAGTTTATCCCGAACACCCCAGCACTCGTGGCATGGGGGTTGAAGCCGACGACTTGCCATCTCTCAGATTTGATAAACAGCTGCACAGAAGGTAATATTTTAAATTAACAAGTGTTGCTTAGTGCATATGAACTACGTTTTCAGCGCACAGGATAACAAAATGCGAGTCTACTCAAATATTACATCTTTGGAGCACTCACCCGCAATAGTGCGGGCGCCCTTCAGCACACTCTAATAATACATCTCGGGCGTGCGATGCTCCTTGCCCTCTGGCGCGGGTCCGCCACGAGCTTGGGCATCCATCTTGCCCCAAGTGCACCTTTGCGCTGGCAAGGCCCGACGGGCACCCTCAATACAAGCGGAATGCTTGATAACTTCAACCCATCGGGCACGCATCCATCACCGCCGCAGACCAGGCGAAGTAGCTCCTGTGCATGGCCTCCTTAGGCCACACCGAACTATGAGGCCCTTCATGGCCTGCTCGGCCGCCTTGTGGAGCTCGACCAGCCGCTTCACCGGGTCGCTAAAGGCACCGGATGTCCGCCTCGGATACTAAGACCGAAGACCTTCTCCGCCGAGCTCCCTCCTCGGCCCGGTAGAATGCGGCAGCATCGGACACGCTGCGAGGAAGATCTGCGAACGCCCCTGGAGAGCACGAATTCGGGTAAGTAACAGGTAATTAACACTCACATGCTTACTCTGCATGAAAAATGCCTTACCCGCTGCTATTTTCTTCATTGCCTCAATCTCCTGGAGGGCCTTGTAGGCTTCGGCCTTAGCGGCTTTGGCACTCTCAAGAGCCGCTGCAAGCTCAGACTCGAGTCTTGAGTCACGCTCAAGCTCTCATGTTTTTCACGAGATCCACGGAGCTCCTGCTGTACCTCCGCCACCCGCGCCTCCTGCTTCTCTCGCTCAGTGCGCTCCAGCACGCATTGCGTTCGGCCATGACCCTTTGCCCTGGTAGCCACTTCGTTAGTGGGCCCTACAATACCCATGTTATCCTTGTCATTTTTCTTGCAACCAAATCCTTTTCTGTAAGGTACAATTTTCATAAGGTATTACTCACCTTCTTTTTCCTCGAGCTGCTTCTTGGCATGACCGAACTCATTCTCGGACTGCTCGAGGTTTTTCTTCAAATTATTGACCTCCGCAGTCAGTGCGGCAGAGGTCAGCAGCACAGCCTGCAATCCCATATTGACATATTTTTTATGACTCCTGCGTTTATCTTTCTAAAGATCCTCAGTCCGGCTTTTCTTTCCGAACACCGAACCGAGCATCAGGGGCTACTATCTATGCGGTATCATTTTACATATATTGAAATTCTTACCTCAAAGCCTGTTAGAAGGCTAGTACAAGCTTCGGTCAGCCCGATCTTGGCGGACTGAACTGTCTGGATCACCGCACTCATAACAGTGCGGTGCTCCTCCTCGATGGAGGCGCCGTTGAGCGCCTCCAGTAAGCCATCAGGTGCCTCCGGTTGGACGGAGGACACCGGCGTCTTACCCTTCTTGCGAAGGGATCACTCGCCGGACTCCGGAACCGCTGAAGGTTCCGGCATGGAGTCCGGACAAGGGTCGGGCTTAGAGCCCCTGGGGGTCTTGCCACCCACGCGCCTGGAGTTCGGGAGGTTGCCTTGTGGCACCTCCTGCGCCACCTCCTCGTGATCAAGCCCCCCTTGGGGCCCCGCCGCGGCGTTGTCCGCAGCATGAGGCGAGGAGGCGGTCGGAAGCGAAGTACAATCCATTTCCGACGAGCCCAGGGACCCGCTCGATGAATCGGCGAACTCGCCTTTGGGCGGGCTGCACGATTGTTCGCCATTAGAGAACACTCTGCAATAATAAAAAGCCATGGGTATCTGGACACTTACGATCTCGCCAGGGGCTTGGCCCTTGTAGGCCAATCCCCCTCGTCGTCGTCGACGTTGGTGGAGAAGTCCGGAGGAAGGGTTCTTCCCTTATTGGACGCTCCGGCCTCCCTAGTTGGGGCGGCCTTCCTTTTCCTCTCCTCCCCCGCTGGGGGAGAAGCTTCTTCTTCTTCCTCCTCATCTTCAGGAGAAGATTCTGCTTCAGAATCCGACAGCACTTGGCGTTGGGAGGTCCTTCGAGTTCCCGTGGCCTCTTTCTTGGCCTTCTTCTCCGGCACCACATGGAGTGCCGAAGCCAGCAGCCCCGTCAATCGGGCGTCTGCTGGGTCTTCAACAAAGGAGCCGACGATTAATCTGTCTGGACGTCTTCAGCCAGTCCTGTCGAAGAATAGGGAGTTTTTAGATCCCACGTAGAGTCAATCTATGAAAAAAGAGTCCCGTAAAGGGTGAAATAACTTACCTCGCCGGCTTGACGCCGCGAGCTGTATCTGCGATCTTTGTTAGCGGATGCGGGGGCTTCGGCGCCCTTGAACAGCACCTTCCAGGTATCTTCGTACGTAGTATCGAAGAGCCGGCTCAAGGTTCGGTGCTGTGCCGGATCGAACTCCCACAAATTGAAGGCCCGTTGGTGGCATGGGAGAATCCGGCGGATGAGCATCACCTGGATTACGTCGACAAGCCTAAGATCCTTGTCCACCATGTTTCGGACGCATGTTTGGAGTCCGGATAGCTCGTCCGAATCCCCCCACTTCAGGCCCGTCTCTTTCCATGACAAGAGCCATGTGGGGAATCCAGATCTGAATTCGGGGGCCGCCGCCCATTCAGGGTCGCGTGGTTCGGTGATGTAGAACCACCCCGATTGCCACCCCTTTATTGTCTCCACAAAGGAGCCCTCGAGCCATAGGACTTTGGCCATCTTGCCGACCATGGCGCCTCCGCACTCCGCTTGACGGCCGCCCACAACCTTCGGCCTGACATTAAAGGTCTTCAGCCATAGGCCGAAGTGGGGCTGGATGTAGAGGAAGGCCTCGCACACGACGATAAACGCCGAGATGTTGAGGACGAAATTCGGGGCCAGGTCGTGGAAGTCCAGGCCGTAGTAGAACATGAGCCCCCGGACAAATGGGTGAAGTGGAAAACCTAGTCCGCGGAGGAAGTGGGGGAGAAATACCACCCTCTCATGAGGACTGGGGGTTGGAATGAGCTGCCCCGCGTCGGGCAGCCTGTGCGCGATATCGCCGGACAAGTATCCGGCCTCCCGCAGTCTTGTGATGTGCCCCTCCGTGACGGAGGAGGCCATCCATCTGCCTCCCGCTCCTGACATGGTTCAAGAAGGTTGAGGAGGAAAGTGCGGACTTGGGCGCTAGAGCTCGAGTGCGCGGAAATGGATGAGCAAAGGAGGAAGAAGGCACAGGTAAAAGGGTTGGATCTTTATCCCCTTATATGTGCGGACAAAAACATGTGTCCCCACTGGCGTGGTGAAACTCACTTATCTCCCAAGCGTCACAATCAATGGCGCGGTTGGGTTACCCACGTCCGTATTGATGGGAATCCCGGAATAAGGGGAACACGATCTCTGCTTCGACAAGACGTGCCAAGGAAACCGCTTCGCTAAACGCTCCGAGGTGGAACAATAAAAACAATTTGAGTAAAGGCTTGGTAGTGGTGCGACGTCACGCCACAGAATACGTCAGAAGATTGATCTTGTGTAATATTATTCTCTCTACGGTGGTATGTGAAATTTATTTTTGCAGAGTCGGACACTATCCTGGTGTTCACAATCTCCTATAAATTATTCGGAGGAAGAACCCGCCTTGCAATGCCGAAGACAACATGCGCGCCGGACTCGTCGTCATTGAAGCCTGGTTCGAGACTCTTGAGGAGTTCCGGACTAGGGGTGTCCGGGATAGCCGAACTATCATCATCGGCCGGACTCCAAGACTATGAAGATACAAGATTGAAGACTTCGTCCCGTGTCCGGATGGGACTTTCCTTGGCGTGGAAGGCAAGCTTGGCGATACGGATATGTAGATCTCCGACCGTTGTAACCGACTCTGTGTAACCCTAACCCTATCCATTGTCTATATAAACCGGAGGGTTTTAGTCCATAGTACGAACAACAATCATACCATAGGCTAGCTTCTAGGGTTTAGGCTCTTTGATCTCGTGGTAGATCCACTCTTGTAACACACATCATCAATATTAATCAAGCAGGACGTAGGGTTTTACCTCCATCAAGAGGGCCCGAACCTGGGTAAAACATCGTGTCCCTTGTCTCCTGTTACCATCCGCCTAGACGCACAGTTCGGGACTCCCTACCCGAGATCAGCCGGTTTTGACACCGACAATCGCCGAGTTGGTGGATTGCCTTAAGAGGCTGCTTTGTGCTTTTGCTGCGAGGGCCGCAGTGTGCTCCTCCGTGCGGAGCGAGCGCTCTGTGTTTCCATTGACTGTTATGACCCCCCTAGGTCCTGGCATCTTGAGCTTGAGGTATGCGTAGTGTTGTACCGCATTGAATCTTGCAAATGTGGTTCGCCCGAGCAGTGCGTGATAGCCGCTGTGGAACGGGATGGTATCGAAGATTAACTCCTTGCTTCGGAAGTTGTCCGGAGATCTGAAGACCACTTCCAGTTTGATTGAGCCCGTGCAATGGGCCTCTACGCCTGGGATGACACCTTTAAAGGTTGTTTTTTGTGGGTTTGATCCTTGAGGGGTCTATACCCATTTTGCGTACTGTATCCTGATAGAGCAGGTTCAGGCTGCTGCCACCGTCCATAAGGACTCGAGTGAGGTGGAATCCGTCAATGATGGGGTCTAAGACCAATGCGGCAGATCTGCCATGACGAATACTAGTGGGGTGGTTCCTGCGATCAAAGGTGATCGGACAAGACGACCATGGGTTGAACTTTGGGGCGACGGGCTCCATCGCATAGACGTCCCTTAGCGCGCGCTTTCGTTCCCTCTTGGGGATGTGGGTTGCGTATATCATGTTCACCGTCCTCACTTGTGGGGGAACTCTTCTCATCCTCCGTGTCCGTGGCCGGGGCTCCTCCTCGTCGTCACTGTGCAGCCCCTTGTCTTTGTTTTCAGCATTTAACTTGCCGGCCTGCTTGAACACCCAGCATTCTCTGTTGGTGTGATTGGCTGGCTTATCGGGGGTGCCGTGTATTTGACACGAGCGATCGAGTATGCGGTCCAAACTGGACGGGCCCGGAGTACTTCTTTTGAATGGCTTTTTCCGCTGACCGGATTTAGAGCCTCTGAATCTGGCATTAACTGCCGTATCCTCGGCGTTATCGCCGTTGTTGTGGCGCTTGTGTTTGCTGCGACGTGGTCTGCCGTTACTGTCCTTGGTATCCGAAGTGCCAAGGTTCCTTGATATGTTGTTGCTGCAAGCCAGCCAGCTATCCTCTCCCGCGCAAAAGAGGATCATGAGTGTCGTGAGGGCTGCCATAGATTTCGGCTTTTCCTGGACGAGGTGCCGGGCGAGCCACTCGTCACGGATGTTATGCTTAAATGCCGCTAGGGCCTCTGCATCCGGACAGTCGACAATTTGTTTTTTCTTGGTTAGGAACCGTGTCCAGAATTGCATGGTCGATTCCCCCGGATGCTGTGTTATGTGGCTCAAGTCATCGGCATCCGGTGGTCGCACATAAGTGCCCTGGAAGTTGTCGAGGAATGCATCTTCCAGATCCTCCCAAAAGCCAACGGAGTCTGCTGGCAAGCTGTCCAGCCAATGCCGAGCTGGTCGTTTGAGTTTTAGTGGGAGGTACTTGATGGCATGTAGATCATCACCGCGCGCCATGTGTATGTGGAGGAGGAAATCCTTGATCCATACTGCGGTATCTGTTGTACCACCATATGATTCGATATTTACGGGTTTAAAACCCTCTGGGAATTGATGAGCCATTACTTTGTCAGTGAAGCATAGGGGGTGTGCGGCACCTCTGTGCTGGGCTATATCACGACATAGCTCATATGAGTCTTGCCTGCTGTGTTCGGCCTGGCCGGATTTACTTTTACTGTATCCAACGTGACGGTCACCGTCTCGCGTAGGTGTGCGCCCTCGTGATCCATAGATCAATCTTGTGTGTTTTACCCTGTCTCCGATACATCCCGCAGGTCTCGAGTGTTGCCCCGTGCCTTGGTATTTTTGTTTGAGTGGCGGCGAGTTGCGGGCTGAGCTTCAGGCTGGAATGCCTCACTGTCTCGGCCACGAGGTGGCCAATCAGCCGCATCATACGCTGGTGATGTAGGTTTCAATGCTTCCTCCTCAAGTCAGGGTAGCAACCTGCACTTTGGGTAACCCTTGGAAGGGCGTTCGAGTTCATGTTCCTCGGCCGCAAGGAATTCAGTCCACCTGTCAGCTAGCAAATCTTGATCAGCTCAAAGCTGTTGTTGCTTTTTCTTCAGGCTATTTGCTGTGGCTATAGGCCGGCGCTTAAAGTGCTCCTGCTCGACGAGATCCTCAGGCACGACAAATTCTTCGTCGCCGAGGCTCACCTCGTCTTCGGAGAGAGGCATGTCATTGTCATCCTCCGCTTCTCCCTCTGTCGCTCGCTCAGGAGGGCTGGCTTGTTCATCCTCCGGCTCTAAATCTTGTTGGAGGGGATTGTCGTTGTCTTCGGCACTGTCTGGAGTGCTACTATCTCCTGTGCCGGTATCATCGCTTTTGTTGTGGCGAGACTTAGAGCGGCGCCGCTGAAGTCGGCGCTTGGGTTGCTTCTTGGAGGGGTCATCCTCCGCTGTCTTGTCACCATTGCCTTCTTTGGGTGTATCCACCATGTATATATCATATGATGAGGTGGCGGTCCGATTGCCACATGGGAAGTGGTTCTGTTCGTCTCGGCATCGTTGTCCAGACCATCGATGTCTTCGGAGTCGAAGTCGAGCATGTCGGTTACATCGTCGACAGTGGCTACTAAGTGGGTGGTGGGTGGGGAGTGAATTTCCTCGTCATCTGCATCCCATTCTAGCCGGACATAGTTCGGCTAAGGTTCTCCTGACAAGGAGAGAGACCTTAATGAGTTTAGCACATCGCCAAAAGGAGAGTGCTGAAAGATATCCGCGGAGGTGAACTCCATGATCGTCGCCTAATCGGATTCGACAGGCATGGGCGCGGGCGGCTCGGAGCCCGTGGCCAGGGATGAATCCAGTGGTTCGGCGTCACGGCTCTCGTGAGGGGTACGGTCAGTATCCGTCTCTATCACCGCCGAGAGTGCAGCCTCCAAGGCGGGGTCTATCTGCCCGTCCTCGTATGGCGCAATTTGCTCCGGACTGAAGGCTGGAGTAGTTGCCGGTGTGATCTCCCGAACACTGTCCGATGCAGAGCTATATCATGCTCGTCGTGATTGTGCAGCACACCTGGCATGGGCTCGAATCCATCAAAGATCAAGTCTCCGCGGATGTCAGCAGTGTAATTCAAGTTTCCGAACCTGACCTGATGGCCAGGGGCGTAGCTCTCGATCTGCTCTAGATGGCCAAGTGAGTTGGCCCACAGTGCGAAACCGCCGAATATAAAGATCTGTCCAGGGAGGAAGACCTCACCCTGGACCGCATCGTTACCGATGATCGAAGGAGCCATCAAGCCTTATGGTGACGGCACAACGGAACTCGCAATGAAAGCACCAATGTCGGTGTCAAAACCGGCGGATCTCGGGTAGGGGGTCCCGAACTGTGCGTCTAAGGCGGATGGTAATAGGAGGCGCGGGACACAATGTTTACCCAGGTTCGGGACCTTTCGATGGAGGTAATACCCTACTTCCTGCTTGATTGATCTCGATGATATGAGTATTACAAGAGTTGATCTACCACGAGATCGTAGAGGCTAAACCCTAGAAGCTAGCCTATGGTATTATTGTTGTTGGTCCTACGGACTAAACCCCCCGGTTTATATAGACACCGAAGGGGGCTAGGGTTACACAGAGTCGGTTACAATGGGAGGATATCTACATATCTGTATCGCCAAGTTGCCTTCCACGCCAAGGAGAGTCCCATCCAGACACGAGATGAAGTCTTCAATCTATTATCTTCATAGTCCAACAGTCCGGCCAAAGGATATAGTCCGGCTGTCCGGATACCCCCTAATCCAGGACTCCCTCACATAGATATAAAAAGATATAACTGATCATAAACTCAAAGTTCATCAGATCCCAACAAACACATCACAAAAAGAGTTACATCATATGGATCTCCAAGAGACCATTGTATTGAGAATTCAGCGAGAGAGAGGAAGCCATCTAGCTACTAACTACGGACCTGAAGGTCTACAAAGAACTACTCACGCATCATCGGAGGGGCACCAATGGATGTGGTGAACCCCATCCGAGATTGTGTCTAGATTGGATATGGTGGTTCTGGACTCTGCGGCGGTTCGATCAATATTTCATCGACTCCCCTAGGATTTTGGGAATATTGGGGTATTTATAGAGCAAAGAGGCGGTCCGGGGGGCACCTGAGGTGGGAACAACCCACCAGGGCGCGGCTGGGCCTCCTGGTGCACCCTGGTGGGTTGTGCTCTCCTCGGAGCACCCCCCAGGCGCAGCCAGGGCCCATTAGGTGTCTTCTGGTCCGAAAAAATTCTCTGTGAAGTTTCGTTGCATTTGGACTCCGTTTGGTATTGATTTCGTGCGATGTAAAAAACATGCAGAAAACAACTGGCACTTGGCACTATGTCAATAGGTTAGTACCAAAAAAGATATAAAATGTCTATAAAATAATTATAAAACACCAAGATTGATAATATAACAACATGGAATAGTCAAAAATTATAGGTACGTTGGAGACGTATCAGCATCCCCAAGCTTAACTCCTACTCGTTCTTGAGTAGATAAGTGATAAAAACAGAACTTTTGATGTGGAATGCTGCCTATCATGTCATATCATAATATTTTCTTTATAGCATGGACATTTGTACTTTTATGTGATTCAAAGCAATAGTCTAGTTTTGACATGATAATTTAAATACTCAAGCATATCAACAAGCAACCATGTCTTTCAAAATATCAACGCTAAAATAAGCTATCCCTAGCCCATCATGCTCAACCATTGATCCATTCATGAAACACACTCGCATATTAACTACACCCTATACTCAAGTACGATCATATTGCCTCCTATTTGGTGCTTTTATAAGAGAAGATGGAGACTCAAATTCAAAAATAAAAATTGCATAAAGTAAAATAAAGACCCTTCGCAAAGGGAAGCAGGGATTTGTAGAGGTGCCAGAGCTCAAAGCGAAAAAATTAGAGATAAAAACATTTTGGGAGGTGTATCCTTCCCACCAAGGAAAATGACTTGGAGTTCCCAACACTTCCCATGCTAGATATATCATAGGCGGTTCCCAAACAGAAAATAAAGTTTATTCCTTTTTCAACCATACTTTCACTTTCCATGGCTAGCCGTATCCACGGTTGCCCTCCATACCAACACTTTCCAAGGAATTTATTATTTGATAACATAAAGTAAACTCAATTTTCATTTCGGGACTGGGCATCCCTAATACCTTTGCCTTACTCTCGTGCAATGACAAGTGAATAAACACTCATCGTGGGAACAACACATCTAGCATGGAAAATATTAGCCATCCCTCACTGCTCCGCGAGCGGAACGAACACACAAAAGAGAAGTTTATTTTGAAAATTAGAGATGACACATACAAATTTTCTTAGAACAGCAGAGAATACTGCATATAGGTAGATATAGTGGACTCATGTGGCAAAAATGGTTTAAAGGTTTTTGGATGCACAAGTAGAGATCATACTTAGTGCAAAATGAAGGCTAGCAAAAGATTAAGAAGCGACCAACCAAGAAACGAATAATCTCATAAGCGAGCATTAAGCATAATTAACACCGAATAATGCACCACAAGTAGGATATAATTTCATTGCATAAGTATTTACTTTCGTGCTTGCATAGGGAATCACAAACCTTAACACCAATATTCTTACTAAAGCATAATAAGTCATCAACATAACTCACATATCACATCATCATATCTCAAAACTATTACTAAGAATCAAGTATTTTTTGTCCAACTAGGAAAGTGGGCTAGTACTTACAAAGTTTAATTAACTAATAAAGTAAGTATATGGCATTTTTATCGTCAAGTGGTGGTTGTAAACATGATTTTATCCTTAGATATTTCTTTGGTGGTTTTGGTTATATGAAGAATTTTCCTTTCATGTTTGCAAAAAATTATTGGGCATGAACTTCCTCACCAATTTTTTTGGGAGCACCTCATTCTAGGCCGGATGCGGTTGCGAGACCATCTTGATAGTTTGTGATGGCTTGACATGTAATGATACTTTTATATGAGATGTTTTTTATGACCGTGTAGTATATATTTTTATATTTCTTCATAATAATATACTCTCTTCGTCCCGAAATAAGTGACTCAATTTTGTACTAAAGTTGAAGATTACATGCAACAATACTGTAATTATGTTTCTTTTAGGAGCAGTATCCTTCTCACATCCATTTTCAAAGTAGTGGGAAAACATATGTACTAAAGCAAACTACTACAACTCGTGTACTATCTTTTATCATTGCTTAAATGTATTACCTTGTGCATGTGTCATTGTTTGCAGCAAATATGCAACCAAAGTGCAGTATATTGAAGCTATGGGAGGTAACTTGCAACAAAATGACTGTCAGCATAGTATAATGGTCTAGCTCAGTAATCAGGTAGAATTTGTTTAGGTAGCTTGTCCTTGAAGGTTTCCATGTCGTCAGCATAACTTAATTGCTTGAGAAAACTGAAGATACAATTAATATTAAAGCTTCTCAGTCACAACTGTTTCTCCCAATGAAGGATCGCCTCCATAGCTAGAACTGCTGAGGCTCGTTCGCTTTGCTATGCAGAATGAAGCACTGTCTGACGAACAATTTCAGAGTAGGACATTGAGAATACATGCTATAGTAACAAAAGGAAGTGGAAGCGTAGAATATATATTAAGCTCTGCTATGATTGATACTCCCTCTGTAAAGAAATATAAGAGCGTTTAGATAACTAAAATAATGATCTAAATGCTCTTATATTTCTTTACAGAGGAAGTAAAAACCAAGACCAACCTTTTTTTTTCTAGTGGAAGCCCAAATAGATCACTTCTCTCACAGTCACACCCGCACCTTCACACACTCACACTCACACGTAGCTCTTAATTTTTTACACCTAAAAAGAAGCTCTTATTTTCTTTTGAGAACCCACGTAGCTTTTACCTTATACCCTTTCCATCTCGTTCTATCCTCTCGCTATAAAATTGCTTCCGACTGAGCACTGCGGATTTAATTCCCAACGACACCTGAATTTCCCCTCTTGATTCCTTGTTCTGACCTTGCTCGTCCTCACCTGCACGCAACTCTGCAGTTTAGCTGACCGACGCGGACACTGGATGAGGCTTGTTTGGCTCGCCCTGTATGCCTCCTCGATCCCTCAGGTCGGTCAACGACGACGGATGGTTAGTATGGCTCGATGAGAAGCTGTGAGATGCGATTGTCGACCTTGACAGTGCCTTTGTTGTCGGCGAGGCGATGTGAGCGTGGATCTCGTCTCCTGCAGCAAGCTTGGATCCACCTTGATTGTGAGGAACTGGCTGTCCGCGAGCAAGGCAGCCTGGCTTGTCGTCTTCATCCTGCAGCCTGACTTTAGCGGCTCATTATTCTACCTGCAGGTCCCCCCTTCTCCCTTCTCATGCGTTTCTCATATTTGTTTTCTTGTTTCTTATCATTTCTCTGCATGTGTATGTGCATGTTCAGTAAGTTAGAACTTGTTAGTGAAAGATGTAAATTTATTTATGCCCCCTCCACCTTTTTTCATACTTGGACTAGCATTGGCAGAGCCCCCCGCCCCCAAACATATTGAACAAATTTAATACAGTTAGTAATTTTTTTATTTGTGATTAGCTATAATTTTACGATTTCCCAAAGATAGAATTGATTTTAATAAGTGAATATGAAAAAAGGTGCTATTGTAATTTACATATTAACTACTCCCTCCGTTCTAGAATAAGTTTCTTGGTTTTAGTTGAACTAAAACGACGACACTTGTTTTGGAACGGAGGGTAACGATCCGTGGATGTTGTCACCGTTGTGTTGTACAATAGAATAAGCTTCAAATATCAGATAATATAGTGTCGACAATTGGTATTAGTGAATTTTTTCTATCGAATGTTGATGCATGTTTCCAGTACTTGGGAGTAGTAGAGCATGTCGTTCCTCCATATCATGTTATTAGCATAGAAAAGTCAGTGTTGTTCCATCTACTTATGGTTATCTAAAAATGCTGTTAGTATTTGTAAGTGTGTTTTTAGTTCCTACCTTTAGAATATTCTTGTGTATACTATGTTCTTGACCACATCATCCTCGTTGTTAGTTCATTTGCTATAGAAAAGAAAACAATAACAGGTTTGATCAAGTCTGTAGGTTATTACTTGGGAGTGTTTTTCCAAAGTATTGCCTTTCTCTTGCGTTTCTCATGAACTCCTTGAGCTTTATGTGGAACACTATCAGGTGTTTCTGATGCTGTTTGGCGCACTTCCTGTAGCATAGATCAAACCTCCAGCCAAGCTGTGTTGCTTGTGAATGTCAGAAATTGGTTTGTGTATCCAGCCCACTAACATATTGCCATAGCATCTAGGTAGTTTGTGCTTTGTATCTTGGGCTATCCGTGAAGCTGGATGGCACACGGCAGTAGTACTCTCTAGCATACCTGGTCAGCCGTGGTATTTCAATTGCATCTTGCAAGGCAACATATAATTGGGTTCTTAGATTTCCTTGATGTCATTCGATCCAGTCTATTTGTACTGCAAAATGTATGAAAGGGCATCCACATTGAATTTCATTTTAAGCTTTTCACACACCAGCAAGTGTTTCGACTGGTTAGTACATTGTTTTATATGATTCTCATAGTATTCCAACATAGTTACATTCTTTCTCTTGCATTTTACACCTTCTTTTAGTGTGTAATGTATATTTCCTCTGTACCCATCTTCTCCGTAGGGGAATGATAATGGATACTGCATAGCCATGAATTTTGAATGGTTCTCTCATATTCTTTTCGGTCTCAAGTCTTTGTACTGAACAATTATATCCCGGCCTTTTCTATTCTGTTGTATCATTTATAATCAAGGCTGCATCTTTAGTTGCAGATGGCATGTGATGTCATCTTAATCTCATGTTGTGATAGTCACCTTCTTCAAATTTATCCCTTGCCATTCTGAGTGTTTTTGCTAGTCTATTATCTCTATCCAGCATATTTTTAAGGCCATCACAATGTGAGGATCCGTTGACTCCCTTTTATCTTATTTCTTTGTGCCAGAAAATTGCACCACATTACTTACACTTGCAGCTTGGTTTTACGCCTTTCCGAATTTCCATATTGGTCCTCTCTGATGTCCTCTTCAAGATTCTGAATTTAGCATCCGTTTATATATTCATAATGTTTGGTTGTTCTTGTTCGTACTAAAAAACAAACTCAATAGAACTTACATATCTTTAGTTTTTTTCCTCTATCCTTGATTTTCATGTTGTACAGTTTGTGTTACTTTTAGTCCTGTACACATGCATAAAAGAAATACCAGGTTCATGAATGTACAAATTGTAGATCTTGATTGAACTTTCTTGTTTCTCACCTCTTAGTCTTATCAACCTGACTGATTATTGAATTCTTTTGTGTCGCTGGTTCTGCATTGCTCTTTCTTTGTGTTTTTCTTTTCCTATATTGTCTTACATCTCTAGCTATCTGTTGACACCAGATTTTGGCATAACATAAAAAGAAAATGAGATGACTTCGAGAGAAAGGATTTTCAGCATGGAAAGTTTCATATCGCCGAGAGGAACAACTTTGATGTTTAAGTCATAGCCATCCGACCGCATCTCTAAGGCCGAAGTTGTGCTCAAAGTACTGGATTTTGTATTCAGAACACTGTTCGGCTGATTACGCCCCCAAGGCGGCCTCGTATGGAAGAATTATCTACTTGAGTTGTCTTCGCCTCGTCGAAACGATCGATTTTGATATAAAGATCGTTGCAATCCGAGGTCCTATGCAAAATTTAGAGCCCGCACAACGAAACCCTCCATCGAGCAAAATATGACGCCCGGAACCAGACACTTATGTGGGTGGGTCTGATGAGATGCGTGAATAATTTGTTGTTTTGCACGAGCGATTTGACCCTCGGGATGACCTCTGATAAAAAAACGTTCAACATGAAAAATGTTCGTCTCATCGAAACGGTCAAGATTGCTTTTGGATTCGTTTCCATCCGAGGTTGTTTGCCATCACAAAAAAGACATGCAAGGTTCAGTCAGTTTAAACTGAACAGTTTTGGAAAGTTTGGATAAAACCAGTCCGAATTTGACTAGGGTTTTGGACGTGAATTGATGCAATTTTCTTGTAAGGAAAGCCTAAATGAATTCTTTTTCTTGTACGGGAACGGGAAGTCCAGCCGCCTCTTATATATGTTGGGGGTGACAGCCGATTGAAACAACACACAATCGAACAAATCAATATACTATTTTTCCAGTTTACGTTTAATCTCTCCACCGTTTCCTCTCTCGTTCTTCGTTGTTCTTCGTGTTTGAGAGCTGCGAATCTCGAGGCTCTAGGGGCGAGCGAATCGACCTAGGGCAGCCCATAGCCGCCGCAATCCACAGCGGGTCCGTCCGGGTCTTGTGAGGTTTCGGGTCTGCAAAAGCGCCCGCCGACTGTCTTGCGTATCGCACTGTCGGTCGGGTCTCCTTCGACGTGAGTTTTTTTTCATCACCCCCGGCGTCGAGGGTACACGTGAAGTGTTCGTGTGTCAACACACTTTTTGGCGACTCCGCTGGGGAACGAGGATCAATCGTCATCATCCACCATGTCTGATATTCCCAAGCCATCTGAGGTAGACGCCTATAACATCATCAAGCCCAGCCTTGATGAGATATCGGCCGATCATCGCCAAGTCTATGAGGAGTAAAAGAAGGTGCGTGAAGAGAAGGACTTGCAGGAGTTCCTTGCAAAATTCAAGAAGGATCGCCAAGGCAACATCACTCCGATTGAAGAAATCAAGTTCCCTCCTCTTCAAGCCGAGCAGGTTAAACCCTCTGTGAGTACTACCTTTTCTCCTGGGCAGTGGGCTGAGATTGAGAGTCGTATTGCTGATGGTAACAATCTGGTCTATCAAACTTTCATAGAAAATACTAATGCTCAGAAAAATATACCACAATCATCTAGTGGTAATGATGGTATAGCTACTAGTGTGCAAAACCCTAATCTGGCTTTACCTATCTCATCGGCGCCTCCCATGCCGATGACTTATTATCCTACTCAAACAAATCAGATTGTGACTGCACCCATTAATCCTATTATGAGCATGCCAGGTTCGGTGACAACGCCGAACCAAACCGTACCTACAACTACAGCCACTCATCCATTACCTAACTATGGTTCGGCATACATGCCACAGTTCCTACCTACTGCTAGTAGTCTTACTCCTCCTATGCTGCTGCCACAAGTTGCATCGTCCACTGTGGATGATGGTCTAGCTAATCTTAGAGAGGAGATGGCTAAGATGCTTCGAGAGAATTTTGGAGTTGAGTTACCTCGGAATCGGATTTACCAAAAGTCGTACCCCGAGTATTTTGATGCCATCCATTGCCCTCCGGGATATAAGATTCCAGATTTTGTTAAGTTCAATGGAGAGGGCACAAAAATCACATGGGAGCATGTTAGTCAATACTTAGCACAACTAGGCGTAAGCAGCTCACTAAATGAGTTGAAAGTGCGTTTATTTCCTTTGTCATTAAGCGGTACCGCATTTTCATGGTTTTCTTCTTTACCACATGGTTCCATTCGGGTTTGGTCATAGCTAGAGCAGAAATTTCATGATCACTTTTATAGCGGTGACAATGAACTCAAGTTGTCACATCTAACATCGGTTAAACAAAAGCATGATGAATCGGTTTCCGATTACGTCAAGAGATTCAGAGAGACAAAAAACTGGTGTTTTAGTTTGGTGATAACCGAAAGGGACTTGGCGGACCTAGTACTGAGTGGTTTAACAACTCCCATTAGAGAAAAGCTAGAAGGCTATGAGTTCTTAAATATCAACCAAGTCTTACAAAGGGCTTTGGCTCAGGAAAGCCGGAGCAAAGATCTCAAAGAAGTGCATAGATATAAAGCCGATCGTCCAAAGATGAATATGGTCGAATATGATAGTGATCACTCGGACGATGAAAGTGATGTTTTTGCTACTGAATTTGTTTGGCCATCTAAAGCCAAACCCTTTACTTGCAATGATCTGAAACCGATTCATAAGAATCGTGATGAAGAGATGAAATTTACTTTTAACATTGCTAAGTGTGATAGAATATTTGATGCTTTGCTGCAGGCTAAGATTATTAGAATATCTCATACTTTACCATCATTTGAAGAGCTAAAACGGCGTGCTTATTGCAAGTATCATAATTCTTTTTCTCATGCTACTAACTATTGCAATGTTTTTTGACGACAGATACAATCGACCATTAATGACGGACGATTGAATTTTTCTGAGATGCAAGTTGATAAACAGCCTTTTCCCATGAATACCATGAATTTGGAGGGGAAGAAGCTACTCATTCGGCCGGAGGTAGCCGAATCTGCTAATAAAACTAATGTCATTGTTGGTGAGCCCAGGAAAGACAAGGAGGGCAGCAAGGTCTTGGGGAGACATGTTGTGCTTGATAAGCAGCCCGATGGCAAGGAAATGATCAAAGTCACCATCAAGAATCCTACACTCGGGGGGCAACTACAAGTGCAAGAAAATGCTCGTGTGAGATTTGTCAAGCCCAAGAGTCCAGAAGTTGGCAAGTGGAAAATGAATGAAGTTAAAGTACAACGCAAGCGAATCAAACCAACTTTTGATATGTTGCTGTCCAAATCTGCTAATCAGTCGGCTGGTTCCAGCTCTAACCGGCCATCATACACTACAAAAAATACACTTCCGTGATGATACGTGTTTGTCACAGTAGGTCGCGTTTTTTGTCATGCATGTACATCCATGACAAATTTATGACAGAATCAAGATAGTCATACCTGCGGTCGTCAGAGAAGTGTTCCATGACATTACCAAAATTATCATCACGGAAGTGTCCACTTCCATGACGATAAATCGCACGTCACAGAAGTGCTTTCGTCAAGGGTGACCGACACGTGGCATCCACCGTAACGGAACGCCGTTAAGCTATCGGGTCGGGTTTTGGATCCGATAGCCGTTAATGACCCGACCAATGGGAAATTTCCACGTGTAAAATTCTTATTGGCGGACGAAACACGGTCGGCTCGTCGATTAGGTCGATAGCCGCCTATGATATGTCGACACGTGCCACACCCTGCTTGGCCCATTTAGCTTACAAAGCGGCCCGTTTGACTTGGTCAAAAGTTAACGGGCTGGCCCATGAAAAGCCTGTTAACGGTCTCTTCGCAAATAGCCCATTTTACGGCCCGTTAGGCACTAAATGAAATCGGCCCAACAACGTCATGTGGCCCGTCGAATATAACACCAGCCCATTTCACTTTCGGCCCATGTATGGCCCACGACGTCTTTACAGGCCCACGCTGACTCTAGCCCATAATGAACAGTAATTTTCTTTGTACCCGTTAACGGCCCGTGATTTACATGAGCCGTTTCTAGCCCGTGTTAGCTTTCGGCCTATTGATGGCCCATACGTTCTTGGGCTCCTTTTCGGCCCTCGATTACTTCCGGCCTGTTACTGGCCTGTTCCCCTAATGGGCCAAATTCGGCCCATGGCAAGAGTCGGCCCATTACTGGCATGTTCCCCAAATGGGCCAAATTCGGCCCATGGCAAGAGTCGGCCCGTTACTGGCATGTTACCCTAATGGGCCAAATTCGGCCCATGGCAAGAGTCGGCCCGTTTCTGGCCAGCCCGTCCTATATTCTGGCCCATTAACGACCCGTTATGCCTGTGACAGAATTAAGCTTTTGCAGTCCTACGGCCTGTTAACGGCCCGTTATCGTGCTGGGCCGATACCAATTACGCCCGATTACGGCCCATGTAGACCCATTTATCCGACGGCCCTAGGCCCATTTATTGACGGCCCGAGGCCAACCGATTACAGGCCCATTTATCGACGGCCCGTAGGAGACCCATGGATCCTACGACCCGTATATGGCCCATGGGTA
The DNA here is from genome assembly GCA_021605145.1 of Aegilops bicornis. Lineage (NCBI taxonomy): Eukaryota > Viridiplantae > Streptophyta > Magnoliopsida > Poales > Poaceae > Aegilops > Aegilops bicornis. Next base: position 402,270,845 of record CM038675.1, on the reverse strand, counting down.
GTTGCGGCCACTAGCAAACCAGGGAAAAAGAAGACTAGGAAATAAATAAGGCCCAAACTAACGCTAGGCTATTAAGGCGATTGCACAGATTACATCCACTCGGCATCAAAGATCGCCACCAGTGAAAATATAGGAAACACCCTACACTATACAAAAATGGCTTGTTGTTTTCTTCAGCCGGTGGCTGCACATTAAGAATAAATTTTGTATCGCACCAAAACATATTACAACTATATAACAAAAGGAAGGTTGGCATAAAACTTAACAGTCTGGCAGATAAATGCACCACCAGAAGTTCAGAAGCTCGGTTCATTTGACCTGACTACTACGTTTTCATGTTGTATTGTCTGATGGAACACCATAATCCTCGCCTTCATTTCCCCTAGGCTCCTGAACAACATAGCAAATGTCTGATAGTCTGGTTTCAAAACCATGCATATCTTGACAACATTGAGCAATGTTTCTCCTTGTTTCATAAAGGGCCTCTATTAGGGAATGGACTTGTGTTTGGAGGGCAGATACAACATTGCTTTGAGCTTGCATATCTTGATCATGAGGAAGTTTGGACGATATTGCCTTAACAACCAACCCAAAGATACGCAGAACGTGCTTTTTGCCTTTGTTAGTGGACAGTCTTGACCCACTGCAGCAAGAGCCGACATTGCGGTTATAGTTGCCTCGCCACCTTCGTAAGGTGGCGGTTCCACCATTTTTCCATAGCTCATTTGAAAAGTTGAGGTTTTACATTAGTAGTACCGAGCAGTAGATATTAAGGAGGAAGCAAAACCAAACAAAATAGCTTTGGTCTATATACGTAACTTAATCTGGTGAACCCATGTAAAATATTAGTTGTATTTTATTGCAAAGTACATAATAAAACAGGTTCCAAACATATGACCATGTACCATCGCTAATGTATTGTCTATTTCTTCACATTGTATTGAGGGCTAAGGATAAAGACACGAAGTTTATAATACGGTAAGCATAGTATGACATCATTCATATCACAAAACAACTGAGAACAGACAAACATGCAATTGTAACGTTGTGTGGGAAAGTACAGCACGGAACTAGATTACGGGTCAAGATCAAAGGAACATCACTCCTCCCTTTTAAACCTTGTAAGGTGCAATGATACGCTAAGACAATTGTGTATAAAATTGAAAAGATTAATAGACATTGGCTGCAAACCATGCTATTCAAGGCACAAGTCAGAGTAAGTAGTAGTTAAAAGGCATGAGGATTAAGGACTTACAACAGCGGCTTTGACTGGTGTAGTCATGCCCTTCTTGTTGCTGGTGTGACAGTCCTTGAAAATTTCCACAACATTTGGTTCAGGTACTTTTTGGTCCTTGCGGGCTTTCCTTTGCATTTCGAACAAGTCAATATAGATCTGATAATATGGTACAGCGAAAAGAGTGAAACAACAGCTAATTACAAGAGCCTCGCGAGCAGCAATATAGCTACGAGATCACAGTAAATGCATTGGAATTTCACTTTCGTACTGTTGGCCTTGTTCTTTGAACAGTTCACCTACAAGAAGATAGATTTGTGTGGCACATGCTTCAATAGGACTTCAACATGTGATCTGATCACATATATATAATGTACCTGATACTTCGGATCAGACCAGTGTTTAACAAGTCCCCTCCAGTCTTCATTCGATATATTTTCCACTGGAGATGTTTGGGAAAGTTCACTGTTAGCCTTGCCTTCAAAGTGAGTTTTCCTCAAGTTATTCCGATCTTGTCATGAGAGCAGACTTGAAAACATGGGTGCAAGCTTGTCCGGGTTGCGGCGTCTTGGCTATCCAACATGAACCTCATCTGTTGAAAATTATGGGAGTCTCATTATCAGAAACCTAGAAAGTATGGGACAGAGCAAGACGATATTACTAGTTTCCATACATAACCATACTTACAGATAAATGGTCGAGGAAGGTGTTGAACCGGGTTTCGTCTTTGTCATTCCTGTACTGAATCCATGTTGGGAGGATACGTACATGAAACCTAACGGCAACCGCTGCCTCTGATACTAACTTGGCTGACTCTGTAGCATCACGTGGCCTTTTTCAACCTACCTCAAAACGGATCTCCATTCTTCCTCCTCTAGATTTAGTTAACCTATCGAGCATTATCCCTGATGTTTGTTTCCTCTTGCACCTAGGTGCTAGTCCAACAACAAACATAGGAAGTGTTAGTGTACATCAAACTGTGAGACAACATATAAAGAAGCATGCAACTGTAACTTGACTCCAGCAACTACCTTCTTGCTGTTGAAGCTCACAAGGTTCATCTGATATTGACAACTTGTCTTGTGTCAAGAGTGCTTGGGAAGTAGTGTCAGGTGGCAAGGGGGCTTGGGAACGTGCTGCTAGCTCAGTTGGCCTTACGAGTATGTCGTCTTGTTGGTAATCTTGTGGTAGGTGTTGCAAGAACTAGGGCTGTCTCTGCTTGTTTGGTGGCAGCTATTTGTTTCTGTTTGGCTTTTTGCGATTCGTGTAGCATGGGATGCCGTGTTTGTAGAATTTTCCGATGGACTTTCACCTTCTATTGCACCATCGGTACAGAGAATCAGTAGGATTCATCCGCTTCTCATTCCCTGCCATTCTCTCTGTTTCTTCCTCTTTCTACATGCCATGTTAAGTCAAGCCGACAAGAAAAACGAATAAAATTTAGTTCTTCAGAACAAATTGATGCGTGATGCAGACGAATAAAACTTTGATGTTAGACAACCACATGATAGGAGGATGTAATATGAATGAAAAAGAGACGGAAGAGATAACCAGAACTATGATGTGTAAACTAAGAAGAAGACATTTCACCAAATTAGAAGCAATGCAATGGAAGGTAGACACCATATGAAAGATGCTACAAATATCGCTCTGCCAAGTTAACAATGTGTCAGCATAAATGACGTTTAAACAAATGTGAAGCAGTACAAAAAATAAATCATATGCAAGATGCAAACAACATCACACTACCATGTTAGAGGTCTCTCGTCATTAGTGCCATTGCATATTCACAGCATTGCATATTCATAGCTTATGATGTGTAAACTAAGGAGAAGACATTTCAACAAATTAGAAGCAATGAAAGTTAGACACCATATGAAAGATGCAAATAATATCACTCTACCAAGTTAAAACTGTCTCGTCATAAGTGCCATTTCAACAAATTAGTAGTACAAGCTAGAAAAGAATGTGAGATGTAACCTATATCACACTCCAAGTCAAACGTGTCTTATGATAAGTGATTGTTGCAGGTTACACAATAGTAGTAATTTGATGTAAGAACACGGTGTGATAGATGATATTGTATGTTCTAGAAACAGGAACATGTGTCTTATTCAAGTATAATGTGTAAAGTAAGCTGATGGAATTCAACAAAATTAGAAGCAATACAAGCTAGACATCACACATAACATGCATCCACATATAACAGTGCCAAGTTAGAGGGAGCAACGGTGATGCTGCGCTTAGGGAGACGTGCTCATCATAAACACAGCTTTGTTGAGTGTCTATGCATGTGTTGTCCTCGAAATCATCTTGGGGGTGTGGAGGAGTAGAAAGCTGTAGAGGCCCTCCGTTTGGAAGGAGCACCTTTATCCACGACTTGCTAACTTCCTTCCGCTTTATTGATTTTGAATTGTCAAGTAAAACCGACAAGAAAAAGCAATAAAATTCTCTCTTCATAACTCATTCATGCATGATACTGACAATCACTACTTTGATGTAAGGCAAACACATGATACCAGGATGGAATATGTATGAAAAACAGAATGACATGTCATGTTCTGGCTGTTTGTGTAAACAAAGCAGAAACCATTCCAGCAAATAAGAAGCAATGCAAACTAGACACCACATGAAAGATGCAACCAATATAACTGCCATGTTAAAAGCGTCCCATCATAAATGGAATTTCAACAAATTAGAAGCAGCGCATGCTATAAATCATATGAAAGATGCAACTAATATCGCCTTTGCATATACTAAAGGTGTCTCGTCATATTGATTGATGCGGAAACAAAAAGAAAACAATAGTTTTATGTAAGGACATGCTTAATAGACAGATGTACTATGTACTAAATACAGGAAGGCATGTCACATTAACAGGTATAATGTCACATTTACAGGAGTATAAGCTAAGCAGACTAGCACATGCAGTTTAACCAGATTGGAAGAATTAAAATCTAGACACCATATGCAGCATGCAACCACATATCACGCTGCCAAGTTAGAGCAAGCACCTGCAATGCTAGTGTAGGGGAAATGCTGTAATCAACTACAGAGCTACATTCACTATCTTCATCTAGCATTTCTGTTTCTTGAGAATCATGTCGGAGGCCGACGCTGCATTCTTTAAATGAGGAGTAGTCCCCTTGCCTGCCTTTGCCTCGTCATAAGTGATTGATGAGGGATCCACAAGAACATTAGTTTAATGTAAGAACATGGTTAATACACGGATGTACTAGTATGTACCAAAAAACAGAAGGCATGTCATATTCAAAGGGATAATGTGTAAGCTAAGCGGATGCAGTTTAACCAAATTGGAAGCAATACAAGCTAGACATCCGGTGGAGTGGTGAACATGATCATCTAGGACACGAGAGCACGGTGGGAGGCGGGCTGCCGCCACCATCGCGACTTTTAGTTGGCTTCCGTGTGATGCCTGTCTTTCTTTGGGCTTGTCCTTTGGCTCGGCCGATTACGACTAGCTATTTGTCTTCTGGTGCTCACCGGATGGTGGTTCATGTAAAAAATATCTTTCCTTATCTTAATAAAGACCGACTTCGGCCTTTCTAATACAAGCTAGACACCAACATGCAACCACATATGACACCGCGAAGTTAAAGCAAGCACCTTGGATGGTGGTTCATTGCGAGCGAGGTCATCAACTTCTGAAACTCGTTTACTGCCTCCATCTGTGACCTTGCACCCTTTATAGCGTTGTAACGTGTCTTGCCTACCCGTATACCAAGCTGGAGCGAATTCTCTCTTTTCTTTGCTGCTTCTCTTTTGGCAGGAGAGTCTGAAATACCCTTGGATAAAAACACAATAGTGAGATTATGGGTGAAGTGTGTGCAGAACTAGTGCACTGTAAAAGTAGCAGATAGCAGGTGGCTTAAAAATAAATTACAGGAGACATATGATAGCTCTACAACATTGCATGGCAAACAAAATTAGATTCTACTCCGTATGATTTTGCAATATATGAGCACAGGAAATGCAGGTACTCCTCCAGCACACCACCACATGTGGTCATATCTAAGATAACAGTCGACTGAAAATAAATAGGTCAGTCGATTTTTGAATGAACCGTCCGATCTCTAAGAAAGCAGGCAGATGGCCTTCGTCTACCTCCCGCTTGATCCTTTGTTGACGATCTTTCACGAACCGCCAGCGACCACCGGCCTAGACCCGTGCCTCCGCCGCCCCGCCCTCCCATCGACCTCACACAACCGCCGTGCTTGGCAACGCCCCCAAGCCATCCCTTTAATCCCGGCCGACCTCCAGATCGGGCGCCAATAGCTCTAGGCCGCAGACGCCCCTAAGATAAACACCAAGGCGCTGCTTCCCGGGCGCAATAGTCGTACTAGCGCCTGTTACGCCGGGGAATGCTTCCGTTAATTGGGAACCAACTGGCCAGAAATTTGAAATTCAGGGGGGCAATGGACCTCTAGCTAAGGTGAAATAGTATATGAGGAGAAACCTTGTGCATCGCGAGTTACTAGGAACATCTAGTATCAAGAAGAAGCGGTCAACTAGTGTCTTCTGTGGGATGAATATCGTGCAAGCAGAGACGTAAGATTTGCACGAATAAGGGAAGAGGAGTACCTTCTTGATTGCGGTGTGGTCACCTCCACATGTCGCGCCGATCTTCTTGTTTTACCGGGAAACCGATGTTACGGAGGGTGCGAGCTTGGACAAACCCATGGCCAAATTGTTGACTGTGTTGCCGTGGCTGTATGTCGGCGGAGGGGAAGCAGATCCGAGGCGGCGAAGGACGGCGTAGCAGGAACAACTCCAGTGCGGTGGAGGGTGGCGAAGTTGGAGCGGCAGCGGTGAGGCGCAGGACGGCGTGGTTGAACTGGCTCGGGTACGGACGGCTCGGCCTCGGCTTCAACTACTAGCCGTGGAGGGCGTTGCGGTTGAGGTTGCGGTGGGCAGCGGCGTCGGGTATCGGCTCGGCGTGATGGAGGAGGCGGCGGTTGATGGGTGGGATGGGGTGGCGGACGGAGGGCGCCGGGTTTCAGCGGTGGTGAAGAGGTAGTTTTGGCGCCCTGAGTACGAATGGGGAATCGACGGGTGGGGGAACCATGTTTGATGCAGGGACGCGCTTGTTTTTGGCTTTTTGAACAGAAGATGGGACGCGCTTGTTTGTAATTTGGGGAAAGAACAAACTTTGCCCCTCTTAAATTTCGGACCCTCTTGCGGGTCGGGGTAGGATGGTAATCCCAGTGTCCCAAATAGTGGGCGGGAGCGATTTCGGCCGTGCGCATGTGTGCTTAGGCGGCCATTGTATATGAATGTTTTTCGGAGGCGGTTGCATGGCGTCTAGATGAAGCTACAAACCTACCCTGGCTTAGACCTTTGGACGTCGGGCCGGTAGGTTTCACAGGTCGGAGTTATTAGAAAAGTAATTTCCTTGTACTACCAAACATTGGTCTCACGCGGTTTTGGGCGAGTAGAGGCTCTTTTGGCGCTTCGTTCGAAATTTTGAAACACAAGCATTCACGTTTAGAGTAATCTTGAACTATGAGCATTGACCTAAATAGACAACGTTATATTTGACCTTGTATGTTTGAAAACCTCATTAAATTATCCGCTTCCTTTTGAATTTTGACACTTGAAAATCCTATAACTACGATTATTTTGGAATGGAGGAGCTAAATTTGAATCTATTTTGTACACGACTACATATGCTATTATGTACAAAATCATAGCAAAGATTGGTACCCCCATAGTTTAGGTATGGTTTACAAATGCCATGATATCAAATTCAAATAATTTAATGGACTTCATGTTGACTTCGATTTTTTTAAACCACCTTAGGTTGAATTCAAATGTATACTAGTTCATAGGTAGCTATTTATAAATGTCCATTGTGTAACTTTCGTATATATAATGTGCTTTACACACAGAACATGAACTATACTCACGTTTATATTCGATTGCTAAAGCGATGCATTGTCTGGAGTTCAAAATACTAACTATGTGGATCAATTGTGTCGAATAATAACATAGACATGCTCAAATTCGATAGAATCTAGATGTCCAATGGATCAATGACCGCTCCTTACGCTGAATTGCAAATATCATGATCCCATCCTAATATTTGGATACAATTTATATCTTTAATCAATGTGTAGAGCAGTTTTTACGTGTAGTTTCACTCTCCATCGGTGGTCTCTCACACATGCTCACACACTCTCTCCCGAGGTGTCTTTCTCGCACACATTCTCTAGATATAACCCTCCCTCCCTCTCGTAACCATTTACAACTGTTTTCACTAACCTTTATCACAAGCACTCTTCCTCTCGCAAACATACACACGCACAATCCTCATCGACCCTTTCTATATACATGGACCTGCCCTCGTGTCTCATGTACGCACATTATCTTCACTTTGTCTCTCACGCATTATCTCACACCTCTCTTCCTAATCGTGAGTATGATTCTAGCGAGCATTGTGTAGGATGCCCTTAAAGTTAGGTTGGATGAATAGTAATATCGAGAGATAGAGGGGTTACCTTAGTCCGAGAACCTAGGGTTACAAATCCTAGCCGGCTTTGTCAAGGACACAGAGTCCTTCACAATTCTGCTATCTTTGTCTTGTACGACTAGTCATCCATGGGTCTTCCTAAATGTGTCATGGGCCGACCAATGTGGCGCAGACGGAACCGAACAAAGGGCCTCGCCTCGACCCACCGGACCTCACGCGGTGACACACCCTCTGCCCCCACGTCTCATTATCTTCTCACACCCACACATACCAACACAAACACCACACACAGAGAAAAATTCTCCTGGTGCCTCTATTCCCTCCCCCCTTGCATATACACACTCAAGGGAATGGAATCTCTTGTCGTGACGTCTTATTCGTCTCTCTCTCTAGACCTCACTCATTTCTCGTGCTATCTCTCCCAACCCCCGTCGGCCCCTCTATCCATGCCTCTCTCGAATACGTAATACACACACATACCTCTCTAGGCCCCGCCAAATGCATCAACTACACATTCACACACGTTACATCACGTACCCCATTGATCTATACAACATTACTTTTGAATAAAGTGTGGCCAAAAAATTATTTTAAAGTTTCTACATATATACAACATTACAAAGTTATATGGAGGAGTACGAATGTTTATTTCCATTGCATTGTGCCCACAATGATATTTATTCCAAACTGTGAATTTGTATATTTTTATACTATATACAAAGTTAGTTATAATAAAGAGAAACGAAGAGCATATCTCTCTCCATCGCATACCCCCACATCGCCCCTTTCACGTATGCACACAAAACTATCTCCATGTCCTCTAAAAGTAAGCCCCCAGAAAGTTCACGCGTGTTTCATCTTTCTCTCGTGATATATGCAATGACGATCATTGTATTTGAAGTGAAAGCACGATACATACATTGTACTTCATAATCCACTCATTACGGTCACCGTTTACGTTTATTGGTTATTATACAGTCACGGGCTCACCGTACAACTTTGTATTTGCTCATGACATGACTAGTTGACCAGTTGAACGCTCCACGTGGCACCTAATCTAGTGTTGAGTCACATTATCTCACTAACATCATGCCCACCTGTCGACTTGTATCTACTCTATATCTACACTATTATAAAATACATAAAATACACTCTTATAAAAAACAGAGTTAGTGATTATGGTGTGCCTCCCATCCTGCAATATAGGCCGTCCGATTTATATCTGACGGATAGGAAAGAAACTATGGCAGTTTTGCAAAAAGGTACCCACACACCTCTCCACATTTGCAAATAAGGCCTTCCCTTGTTCATCCTTTTCTCTCACAAGATAAACAAGTCATACAAATGCATCTTGATGTTACGTGAAACGCACGGGCATCTTGCTAGTAAGAATGAAAACAAACGACAAAAAAGTATTTTGACGGTGGTGCGAAGTCATGACCGCGGGCACAGCGGACAAGGTGGCCTTGTATTGGTATGCTGAGCCGTCTGTTTTAATACACAGGAGCTGGTGTGGTGATTATACACACACGCAGGCATGCACACGAACTCCATCCACGCAACACTCACACAAACACATGCACCCACGCACGCACGCAACACTCACATGTACACAGGCAGCCACGCACGCACGCAACACTCACACGCACACACGCACGCATGCATGCACACACCAGTACACCACACGACCAACACACACTCTCACGCTCAAGTGATCAACCTACACGTGCATGCGCACACATCGAATACAGCGGACACATACACAACCAGGTGATTCCAGCAAGACGGGTTGGAGCCTTGTCGCGCCTGCGTAAATTTGTGTTTATCTGACCTTTTCCCTATGCGAACTGACAGGTGGGACCCACAAGGAATGTGGTCAATTTAACTAGTCAACATGGCACCACACAGACTATTTGGCCGTTCAACAGAGTGCAATCCGATGCTGAACTATGAGCAAGTGACCGGATAATCACCGCAAAACGAATATAGTGACCGTAATCAGCTTATTCTGAAGTTCGGTGACCGTACTACACTTTTCTCTCTGTAGGCCCTCCAAAACTACATCTCTACACGTTATCGCATGTTACATCTAACAACTATGCAATACAACACTACTACTACACTCTAACACAATAAATCATATGTGTTTTTAGATTTACTAGATATCGTATTGTTACTTATAATTATTCAGTTTGCATACATTAAAATTGCCTTTGAAATATATGGCCAGTATCATCTACCGCGCGGGAAAAATCCCGCCCTTTCCTGTTTAATCGGGTTTGTATCGATGGATCATGCGAAACAACAAAACTATAGTACTATCTGATTGCAAGTGACAGTTCTTTGGGCCGTCGTGTCGTCTACTCTCCGTCGTAAGAGTGGGCGCCGCTTTCATAAATCTTCTAGTCCCTTTCACCGACATGTGGGACATCAAGCTACCGGGTCCACGTGCCATACCGGAATACGGTGCGAGCAGCGGGGTGAAGCACCACGGTCATGGCGCCCGGCGTAGTAATGAGCAATGAGGCGTCAAATCGCAAAGATGCACCTTTCCCTTGATTAAGTTGGAGGGGCGAAGTAATAATGCTAAAAAATAAGTTGGAGGGACGAAGCAACCATCATTTCACTCGTTGTTGAATCCGCTTCTCCCTCATCTTCTTCAACTTAACCACGTGTTGCTTCGCCGTTGTTACGCCTCATGTGGGGCCTTGGATCATCTTGGTCGCTTCTCCCTCATCTTCTTCAACTTAACCACGTGTTGCTTACATGCGTTGTTACGCCTCATGTGGGGCCTTGGATCAGCTTGGTAAAACACCGACACGTGGGACCGCATGTTAGCAAACCACCGGGACAACGTCCTCCGAAAATAAGAAACCTCCCCACCATCCAAGCGTGGCAAAATCACCTCCTTTTACTAATCTTTGATTCTATAATTTTTAGATCAATATAATTGAGATTTGTATAGATAGCACACAGGAGCAAAACCAAGTGGTACGGTTAAGGGCATCCACAATGTGTAGCCAAATGTGAAAATAGCTTTTGGCATCGTGGAACCATTGTGGACGGCGTTGCCAAAGCCAAAAAGATGGAACCGAAGCTCCCTGATTGATTGATTGAAGGAATAGAAAAATGCAACGTCTCTCCTCTTTCTCCCATGCTTGGACGCATGTAGGAGTAGTACAATATAGAGCACAAAGTCTACTCCCCTGTCCCTTCTATCACAAATCACAAAGCAGTGAGGCGTCAAATCACAAAGCACGGACGAAGCAACTATATCATTTCACTCTTCGCTCACTCCGCTTCTCCATCGTCTTCTTCGAGAAACCATCTCACCGCACTAGTACTCCTAGTAGTAGTACTAGTAAAGGACTTCCTGGATGCAAATAAGGCGGCTGTCTCGGCTTGCAGGCGGCACTTGCGAACGACTTACCGTGGTCTCCCTCAATGGTGTTCTCCGTCGAACGCACTTCACCAAACCACAAAAAAAAGTCGACGTCACCGCAACGGGCAAGGGATTCAAATATAGTTACTACCTCCATTTTTTTTGTACACAAGGCCAGTATATATTGCAAAGGCCCACTAACACTAATCGAGGAAAAATTGATGGGGTTAGCAACCAAGGACATTAATATCCCCTGCATGCATGCGGAAGTGAGAAGGTTCGTTTGCATGGCGCTGCATTAATCAAGCGATGAGGAGTGAGATGGTTAGCTCTTTGGTCTTTCAATAAAAAAATCGCATTAATTGACACGTGAAACGAGGATTTGTATCGAAGGAAAACCCGCCTTTCTTTTTTAACACTAGTACTCCTAGTATGCGTACTACCTCAAATCTGGTTTATAGGTCCCTTTTATAGTTTGTGCCAAATTTTGACTAAAGATTTAACTAACAAAATGTTAATGCATGTCAAGAAAAATTATCTCATTGGATTCAGTATTTGAACATAGTTTTGAACAATATAATGTTTGGTGACATGCGTGAACATTTTCTTAGTTTAATCTATGGTCAAAATTTGGCACCAATACAATGGGGACCAATAAACCCGACAGAGGTAGTAATACTTATCCTGCTTTGGGTCTAGGCCTTGCATTGCCAAACTTACATACACATTTTTGCCAAGCTTGCCTAAAGTTTTCAAAATGAGAAGGAGGTACACTTGTGCACGGTTGGCGCGGTCGCACACACCTCACACGGTCGCTTCCTGACGCCATGGTCGCACCGCACCCTCACACTTCGCTCCCGCACGCCGCAAACCCAACCAAGGGAACACACCCTCATCGACACGTCTTTGTCGCATGTGAACAAACCAACCTCAGCCATCCTATCACTGACACATAATTTTCGTTCATAGAGTATGTTTATACAACCGGAGTATCCGTACGGCCCATGCGGTGGTCTGTTGGGGAAGAAGAAGAGGTGAGGAAGCAGGAAAGAAGGGTTAGGAGACGTAGGATATTCATCCAACCGCCTGAAATGGTAGACTCAGGCGACTTGCATAACAAATAGTATGTTTTTACACAGCAAAATATCAATAATAATAAAAACAACAACATAAAGAAAAACTATCACTGCACGTGGAAAGAGACGGCCTCGTCGTCTTTGGCCGCCGGCAAGAACCAGACGTCGCTGCCGACGTGTGTCTCCGCACCGTGGTTGTCCTCGGCCTCCAGCTACTCGTTCAAGAGGAGCGTCGCGGCGCTTCTGCGCAGACGGAAGCACAGCCGGTTCAAGTCGAGGACGTCCGGTTCCGCCTGCAGGAGGGCCTCGATGGCAGTGGCATCCGCGCGCTCCGCGTCGAGCCGAGCCTCCGCCGCCCTGTTCAAGTCCAGGACTTCCGGTTCCGCCTGCAGGAGGGCGTCGATGGGAGCGGCATCCGCGTGCTCCACGTCGAGTCGAGCCTCTGCCACCCGGTTCAAGTCCAGGACTTCCGGTTCCACCCGCAGGAGGGCATTGATGAGAGCGGCATCCGCGCCCTCTGCGTCGAGTCAAGCCTCTGCCGCCTGGATCATGTCCAGGACGTCCGGTTCCGCCTGCAGGAGGGCCTCGATGGCAGCGCGCGCTCCGCCTCAAATTGAGCCTCCGCCGCACGGTTCACATCCACGACATCCGGTTCCGCCTGCAGGAGAGCCTCGATGGCAGCGGCATGCGGGCGCTCCGTGTCGAGTTGAGCCTCTGCCTCCCGGTCCTCCTTTAGTATCGCCATGTTGAACCGCTGGTCCTCCTGCACCATGGGGGACTCGGACGCCGGCACGAAGTCGACGTCCATCGTCTCATACCCATCGGGGCCTTCTGCGCCGCGACCTCCGATGAACATTGGATCGGCTTCCTCCTCCTCGTAGCTTGGCTCCGGAGAACTTCGGGATTGGCCCGCCGCAGCGAGCTTGGGAACGGAGTGCAGCGCGCCGACCGCCGCCGCGATTTTCTGCTGGCGCTCCGGCGTCGACATCTTGTAGTAAGTGATCTTCGCGGCGCACCATGGCTTTCCGGCAAACTAGGGGACGCTTGATGCGGGCTAGGGGATCGAAAGGTGGGGAATGGGCTGGAGATTTGGTGTGGTTTTAGGGCGTTGGCTGGCGTGGGCGAGCGGCGAAGGTTCCGTGTGAATAGTGGTTCCGGTGACGACCGGTCAATCGGTTTTGACTGTACATCGCTCTTGTCGCGTTCGTGTTGCAGCCCGGCACGCTGGACCCTCCAAGTCGCTCACCGAATGGAACACGCTTCGTCTTGCGTTTTCGCTCGCTTGTGGGACCGCAGTTGAGAGAAAACCGACGTCCCTCCCCCTCCCCCGCCCGCGTCATTTATTATACCACTACTCCCTCTGTTTTATGCGGAGTAAATAAAAACAGAGGGAGTATACTAAGGATGAGGATCCCCTGACGTGGCGAACCCATTGAGTAACCGACATGCGGGCCTAGCAAGCATGGGGTCCGCCAAGAAGTGACCGAAAGGGAGGGTAAGCGAGGATACCTATGTCGAGGATCCAGTTCCACTATACTCGACCAAATGTTAGAGTAATAATATATGACATGCAACTTACACAAATGTTAGAGTAATAATATATGACATGCAACTTACACAAAGCATATAGGGTCTAATGCGTTATTTGAGGCTAACTTTGCCCAAATGTTGGAGTAATAATATATGACATGCAACTTACACAAAGCATATGGTCAATTTCGTATGTGAAAGGAGTTTCCAATGATATAATTTTCACATTATACATCTCATGTACTCCCTCCGTCTAGGTGTGTAAGTCATCTTACAAAAACCAAATAATCCCAAAACACGTAGGAGCGGTGCATTAACTTCTACCTCGTTTCTTATTTCTTGACATATGAAACAATAAGAGATGAGGGTGTGCATGCTTTTAATGACCTGAGAATATCAAACATGACATGAAGTGGTTAGTTCATTGCATGCAATACTATTAATTAGCAAATAAACATTAATGTCTCTCGTTTCCCCTCCTCCTTGGTCACGGTGCACATCCTAAGATGACTTACACACCTATGTGAAAGGAGTACTATTAATCTTGTCAATAGTCAAATTGGAAACCATCTCGAGTACAAATATAGGAGTACGTACGAATCTAACAATATTGATTGGGCGTTATTGAATGTTGATACCTTTTTTTATCATAGTAGAGATACTTTGACTACACATAAAACTTATATGTCAGGTATAAAGGATAGGAGGGAGTATATTGTACGTTCAAAAACGAAACGAACATTGAATACCCTTTATATATGATTTGCGGATTCTATGATCACCGGTTCAAAGTTTTGAATCCGCCTTAGGTATCACGTGCCCCCACTCGTTCCCTCTCAATTTCATCTCGGGGTCCGGAGATCTATTGAAAGAGGACTAGGGTGGTTACATGCGAATGATATTCGGCGGAATGTTCAAATGAGGAGGATGGCCTCGACTGGAGGGCGACATGATCAATGGAGAAGAGGGTTGGAGAGGAATGATAAATAAGCAAACGCCACATGGTTACACTTGAACGGCTCAAATAAACAATAAGTTGTCTCGCTTGGCCTACATAGTGAAAGGCCTAATGCGCAACACGAACAATCGGCGCGAATATGGCCGGAAAACAGGAAACCAACATGTAGGGCACACCGTCGGAACGACGTAAGCATACTAGTCCAATGGAGGAGCTGGCCCACGACCTCCTCGCCATCGACAACCGTTCATGTGGGTCTTTGGGGCCAACAACGGGGCGCAGCTCCAGCACCGCCTCTGGACACGGCGACCACGGTGAGCGACACGCTCATATCGTCGATAGACACGGTCGGTTTTAGTGTGCCGAGGGTGGCGTTTGTGACGTGGCACGACCAACGGTATGTTTGGTTTGTGCCCAAGGTTGCCCCATCAAAGCATTGGGTAGCCAAAATTTTGGTTGAGGTATTGGTTTCCCATGATTTGGCCGACATTGGCAAGAAAAATGAACTAGAGTTGGCTAGAGTTCATTGGCATGCCAAAGAAATGGCAACCATCCAAACAAAGACCAATCTTTGGGTCATGACCAAAATTTTGGTAAGGTGCACTTTGGCCACAATCCAAACACACCCCAACACCCGGCTCGTCGAGGATGCACGGGGCGCCGCGACGCGTCCGCGGAGTGGTGTAGCACGGCCAACTGCATCCTCTGGACCTGAGACCATGCCGGGTCGTCTTGCTTTTTCAATGACATGCGGGGATCGCATTTGAGCAAAGGGCATCTCCAACGTTGCCACGACCGCAGCTGACTACCTTGGCACACCAAAGCCCTCGTCCCTCGCGCCATCGCCGGTGCATTCCCAGCCGGCGCCAGCTACCCGCATTCATGCCGTCCGTTCGTATGTCGTCGTTAAGAGGCTCGGTGCCCGAGGAACCAACTCCGGTGACTTAATGACGCACCTGGACGCTTGGCCTCACCGGAATGCGCTACTTAAAGCGGCAACGCCCAGCTAACCTCCACACCATAGCGCATTGTCCTCCTACCTGACACCACATCCGCCATGACCGCAAGTGCGAACGCTCTGCGGGAGAGCTTGTCTTCGGGGATGAAGCTCGAGGTCGCCGCCCTCGCTCAAGTCGCCTCTCGCGACGCAATAGCGGCGTAGCCGGACGCGGATGCGACCGCACAAGCGGTGTCCACGCTGGCGGCCGACGACGGGAGCACCGTCAGCCACGCGTCCTACTTGCCGCCGTCCAACGTCCGGCACCGCCGAGGTCGGGGACTCCTCCGAGGATATGTAGGGCATGGGAGGCGGTAGGGCATGGTGTGCCAACTGGCCGGTCCGTATCCCGTGTTCTACTCTTCCTCGCCGGAGACCGCACCTTCACTTCACGGGTCTTGAACCCTGCCCCCGTACATAGAGATCGCAGATGGAGGACGTCGGTCGCCGCCGTAGAATAGGTTTAGGGTCGGGTTTCTTTTATTTTTCTGTCTTATAAAAGTTCGAAATGTAATGAAAATCTGACGTGTTTGCATTAATCTCGGCCAGTATATATGAACTTTCACAATAATATACATATTGTAGGAGTACTAGTGCACGGAAGATCAAGATCTTGTGGGAGAAAAGGATGAACGAGGGAAAGCCTTATCTGCAAATGTGGAGAGGAGTGCGGTAAATTGTCATAGTTTCCTTCCTATCCGTTAGATATAGATCGGACGACCTATATTGCAGGATGACAGCACACCATCATCACCAACTCTGCTTTTTATTGAATCGAGACAAATCTAAAAACCCAACTAAGCCAACCTCCCAGCATATCGCTGGGAAAAGACCGGCCGCTACCGTTTTAGTCGGGATTACCGGATTACTAGTAGTAGTATTGATGGATCGCGCGAAGCAACATTTTTTTTGAGGGGGCGAAGCACCTAGTTTATAAGGAAAAAAGGCGGTACACTCACAGCACTCCTATCGCGGTCGCATTGCACCGCACACACGTTCGGTCCTGCACACGGCTCACGCAAACGGAACGCGCTTCGGCTTGCCTCTTCACTGACACGTGGGACTGCACTTGGAGAAACCGACCATGCGCCAAACTCCCCCCGCCCACCGCACGAAAATCCTCCCGCCCCCCACCACACACAAAAATTGTTGGGTAACGTAGCAATTTCAAAAAATTTCCTACGCACACGCAAGATCATGGTGATGCATAGCAACGAGAGGGGAGAGTGTTGTCTACGTACCCTCGTAGACCGAAGCGGAAGCAATCACAACGTAGAGGAAGTAGTCGTTCGTTCTCCTCGCGATCCAACCGATCCAAGCACCGTTACTCCGGCACCTCCGAGTTCTTGGCACACGTACAGCTCGGTGACGCTCCTCGGGCTCCGATCCAAAGAAGCTCCGGGAGAGAGAGTTCCACAAGACGACGGCGTGGTGGACGATCTTGATGTTCTACCAACGCAGGGCTTCGCCTAAGCACTGCTACAATTTGACCGAGGTGGAATATGGTGGAGGGGGGCACCGCACACGGCTAAGGAACGATCTCAAGGATCAACTTCTGTGTTCTAGGGTGCCCCCCTGCCCCCGTATATAAAGGAGCAAGGGGGAGGGCCGGCCGGCCCTAGGAGGTGCGCCAGGAGGGGGAGTCCTCCTCCTAGTGGGAGTAGGACTCCCCTTTCCTAGTCCAACTAGGAAGGAGGAAGGGGGAAGGAAAGAGAGGGAGAGGGAAAGGGGGGCCGCGCCCCCCTCCTTGTCCAATTCGGACTCCCCATGGGGGTGCGCCACCTCTGGCGCAGCCCTCTCTCTCCCCTCTTGGCCCAATAAGGCCCATTACTTCCCCGGGGGGTTCCGGTAACCCCTCGGCACTCCGTCTTTCTCCGGAACCTTTCCGGTGTCCGAATATAGCCGTCCAATATATCAATCTTTATGTCTCGATCATTTGAGACTCCTCGTCATGTCCGTGATCACATCCGGACTCCGAACTCCTTCGGTACATCAAAATACACAAACTCATAATATAACCGCCATCGAAACCTTAAGCGTGCGGACCCTACGGTTCGAGAACAATGTAGACATGACCGAGACACATCTCCGGTCAATAACCAATAAGCGGGACCTGGATGCCCATATTGGTTCCTACATTTTCTATGAAGATCTTTATCGGTCGGACCGCATAACAACATACGTTGTTCCCTTTGTCATCGGTATGTTACTTGCCCGAGATTCGATCGTCGGTATCCAATACCTAGTTCAATCTCACATCGGCAAGTCTCTTTACTCGTTCCGTAATACATCATTTCACAACTAACTCATTAGTTGCAATGCTTGCAAGGCTTATGTGATGTGTATTACCGAGAAGGCCCAGAGATACCTCTCCTACAATCGGAGTGACAAAACCTAATCTTGATTCATGCCAACTCAACATATACTTTTGGAGACATCTCAGAGAGCACCTTTATAATCACCCGATTCGTTGTGACGTTTGGTAGCACACAAAATGTTCCTCCGTAAACGGGAGTTGTATAATCTCATAGTTGCGTGAACTTTGTATAAGTCATGAAGAAAGCATAAGCAACATACTAAACGATCAAGTGCTAAGCTAACGGAATGGGTCATGTCAATCACATCATTCTCCTAATGATGTGATCCCGTTAATCAAATGACAACTCATGTCTATGGTTAGGAAACATAACCATCTTTGATTTAACGAGCTAGTAAAGTAGAGGCATACTAGTGACACTGTTTGTCTATGTATTCACACATGTATTATGTTTCCTTAATACAATTCTAGCATGAATAATAAACATTTATCATGATATAAGGAAATAAATAATAACTTTATTATTGCCTCTAGGGCATATTTCCTTGATCTCCCACTTGCACTAGAGTCAATAATCTAGTTTATACAAGAATGATTCTAACACCCATGGAGTCTTGGTGCTGATCATGTTTTGCTCGTGGAAGAGGCTTAGTCAATGGGTCTGCAACATTCAGATCCGTATGTATCTTGCAAATCTCTATGTCTCCCACTTGGACTTGGTCCCGAATGGAATTGAAGGCCTCTTGATATGCTTGGTCCTCTTGTGAAATCTGGATTCCTTTGCCAAGGCAATTGCACCAAGATTGTCACGTAAGATCTTCATTGGTCCCGATGCACTAGGTATGACACCTAGATCGGAAATGAACTCTTTCATCCAGACTCCTTCATTTGCCGCTCAAGCAGCTATATACTCCGCTTCACATGTAGATCCCGCCACGACGCTTTGTTTAGAACTGCACCAACCGACAGCTCCACCGCTTAATAAAAAAACGTATCCGGTTTGCTATTTAGAATCGTCCGGATCAGTGTCAAAGCTTGAATCGACGTAACCATTAACGATTAGCTCTATGTCACCTCCATATACGAGAAACATATCCTTAGTCTTTTTCAGGTATTTCGGGATGTTCTTGACCGCTGTCGATGATCCACTCTGGATTACTTTGGTACCTTTCCGCCAAGCTTATTGCTAAGCATACGCCGTGTCTGGTACACAACATTGCATACATGATAGAGCCTATGGCTGAAGCATAGGGAACATTTTTCATTTTCTCTCTATCTTCTGCCGTGGTCGGGCATTGAGTCTCGACTCAATTTCATACCTTGTAACACGGTAAAAGTCCTTTCTTTGCACGATCCATTTTGAACTTTTCAAAACTTTATCAAGGTATGTGCTTTGTGAAAGTCCAATTAAGCGTCTTGATCTATCTCTATAGATCTTGATGCCCAATATGTAAGCAGCTTCACCGAGGTCTTTTATTGAAAAACTTTTATTCAAGTATCCTTTTATGCTATCCAGAAATTCTATATCATTTCCAATTAACAATATGTCGTCCACATATAATATTAGAAATGCTACAGAGCTCCCACTCACTTTCTTGTAAATACGTGCTTCTCCAAAAGTCTCAGATAAAACCATTTGCTTTGATCACACTATCAAAGCGTTTATTCCAACTCCGAGAGGCTTGCACTGCACCATAAATTGATCGCCGGAGCTTGCACACTTTGTTAGCGCCTTTTGGATCAATAAAACCTTCTGGTTGCATCATATACAACTCTTCTTCTAGAAATCCATTCAAGAATGCAGTTTTTACATCCATTTGCCAAATTTCATAATCATAAAATGCGGCAATTGCTAACATGATTCGGACAGACTTAAGCATCGCTACGGGTGAGAAAGTCTCATCGTAGTCAACCCCTTGAACTTGTCGAAAACCTTTACGCAACAAGTCGAGCTTTATAGATAGTTATATTACCATCGTCAGTCTTCTTCTTAAAGATCCATTTATTTTCAATGGCTTGCCGATCATCGGGCAAGTCAACCAAAGTCCATACTTTGTTCTCATACATGGATCCTATCTCAGATTTCATGGCTTCAAGCCATTTTGTGGAATCTGGGCTCACCATCGCTTCTTCATAGTTCGTAGGTTCACCATGATCTAGTATCATGACTTCCGTAATAGGATTACCGTACCACTCACAGTGCGGATTTTATTCTGGTTGATCTCTGATTCGGTGATAACTTGATCTGAAGTTTCATGATCATTATCATTATCTTCCTCGCTAAGCGGTGTAGGTGTCACGTAAACCGATTTCTGTGATGAACTACTTTCCAATAAGGGAGCTGGTACTATTACCTCATCAAGTTCCACTTTCCTCCCACTCACTTCTTTCGAGAGAAACTCCTTCTCTAGAAAGGATCCATTCTTAGCAACGAATGTCTTGCCTTCGGATCTGTGATAGAAGGTATACCCAATTGTCTCCTTTGGGTATCCTATGAAGACACATTTTTCCGATTTGGGTTCAAGCTTATCAGGTTGAAGTTTTTTCACATAAGCATCGCAACCCCAAACTTTTAGAAACGAAAACTTTGGTTTCTTGCTAAACCATAGTTCATAAGGTGTCGTCTCAACGGATTTTGACGGTGTCCTATTTAACGTGAATGCGGCCGTCTCTAAAGCATAACCCCAAAATGATAGCGGTAAATCAGAAATAGACATCATAGATCGCACCATATCTAGTAAAGTACGATTACGACGTTCGGACACACCATTACGCTGTGGTGTTCCCGGTGGCGTGAGTTGCGTAAACTATTCCGCATTGCTTCAAATGTAGACCAAACTCATAACTCAAATATTCTCCTCCACGATCAGATCGTAGAAACTTTATTTTCTTGTTACGATGATTTTCAACTTCACTCTGAAATTCTTTGAACTTTTCAAATGTTTCAGATTTATGTTTCATCAAGTAGATATACCCGTATTCCGCTTAAATCATCTGTGAAGGTGAGAAAATAACGATATCCGCCACGAGCTTCAACATTCATCGGACCACATACATCTGTATGTATGATTTCCAATAAATCGATGCCCTCTCCATACAACCGGAGAACGGTGTTTTAGTCATCTTGCCCATGAGGCACGGTTACATGCAAGTACCAAGTGATTCATAATCAAGTGATTCCAAAAGTCCATCTGTATGGAGTTTCTTCATGCGTTTACACCGATATGACCTAAACGGCAAGGCCACAAATAAGTTGCACTATCATTATCAACTCTGCATCTTTTGGCTTCGACATTATGAATATGTGTATCACTACTATCGAGATTCAACAAGAATAGACCATTCTTCAAGGGTGCATGACCATAAAAGATATTACTCATATAAATAGAACAACCATTATTCTCTGATTTAAATGAATAACCGTCTCGCATCAAACAAGATCCAGATATAATGTTCATGCTCAACGCTGGCACCAAATAACAATTATTTAGGTCTAAAACTAATCCCGAAGGTAGATGTAGAGGTAGCGTGCCGACCGCGATCACATTGACTTTGGAACCGCTTTCCCACGCCGCATCGTCACCTCGTCCTTTGCGGTGCTCGTCTATTCCAGTAGCCCCTGCTTCGAGTTGCAAATATTAGCAAATGTAACCAATATCAAATACCCAGTGCTACTACGAGCTCTAGTAAGGTACACATCAATAACATGTATATCACATATACCTTTGTTCACCTTGCCATCCTTCTTATCCGCCAAATACTTGGGGCAGTTCCGCTTCCAAAGGTCCAAATTGCTTGCGGTAAAAACACTCGATTTCAGGCTTAGGTCCGGACTTGGGTTTCTTCTCTTGAGCGGCAACTTTCTTGCTGTTCTTTTGAAGTTTCCTTCTTCTTCCCTTTGCCCTTTTCTTGAAACTAGTGGTCTTGTTGACCATCAACACTTGATGCTCTTTCTTGATTTCTACCTCCGCTGACTTTTAGCATTGCGAAGAGCTCAGAATTGTCTTAGTCATCCCTTGCATATTATAGTTCATCACGAAGCTCTTGTAGCTTGGTGGCAGTGATTGGAGAATTACATCAATGACACTATCATCCGGAAGATTAACTCCCAGCTGAATTAAGTGATTATTATACCCGGACATTTTGAGTATGTGCTCACCGATGTAACTATTCTCCTCCATCTTGCAGCTATAGAACTTATTGGAGACTTCATATCTCTCAATCCGGGCATTTGCTTGAAATATTAACTTCAACTCTTGGAACATCTCATATGCTCCATGACGCTCAAAACGTCGTTGAAGACCCGGTTCTAAGCCGTAAAGCATGGCACATCGAACTATAGAGTAGTCATCAGCTTTGCTCGCCAGACGCTCACAACTTCTCGGCGTTGCTCTCGCAAAGCACGTTCGCACCCAGCGGTGCTTCCAGACGTAATTCTTCCTGCGGCAGCAATGAGGATAATCCTCAAATTACGGACCCGATCCGTGTAATTGCTACCATCATCTTTCAACTTTGCTTTCTCAAGGAACGCATTAAAATTCAACGGAACAACAAAGACGAGCCATCTATCTACAAAGTAAACATAGACAAGCAAAATACTATCAGTACTAAGTTCATGATAAATTTAAGTTTTAATTAATCATATTAAATAACTCCCACTTAGACAGATATCTCTCTAGTCATCTAAGTGATTACGTGATCCAAATCAACTAAACCATAACCGATCATCACGTGAGATGGAGTCGTTTTCAATGGTGAACATCACTATGTTGATCATATCTACTATATGATTCACGCTCGACCTTTCGTCTCCGTGTTCCGAGGCCATATCTCGCATATGCTAGGCTCGTCAAGTTTAACTCGAGTACTTTATGCGTGTGCAAACCTGGCTTGCACCCGTTGTAGATGGACGTAGAACTTATCACACCCGATCATCACGTGGTGTCCGGGTACTACTGAACTTTTAGCAACGGTGCATACTCAGGGAGAACACTTCTTGATAATTTTTAGTGAGAGTTCATCTTATAATGCTACCGTCAATCAAAGCAAGATAAGATGCATAAAGGATAAACATCACATGCAATCAATATAAGTGATATGATATGGCCATCATCGTCTTGTGCTTGTGATCTCCATCTCAAGCACCGTCGTGATCACCATCGTCACCGGCGCGACACCTTGATCTCCATCGTAGCATCGTTGTCGCTTCACGCCATCTATTGCTTCTCGACTATCGCTACCGCTTAGTGATAAAGTAAAGCAATTACGAGGCGTTGCATTTCATACAATAAAGCGACAACCATATGGCTCTGCCATTAGATAACTTCGGTTACAAAACATGATCATCTCATACAATAAAAATAGCATCACGTCTTGACCATATCACATCACAACATGCCCTGCAAAAACAAGTTAGACGTCCTCTACTTTGTTGTTGCAAATTTTACGTGGCTTCTACGGGCTTAAGCAAGAACCAATCTCACCTACGCATCAAAACCACAACGATACTTCGTCAAATAGACTCCGTTTAACCTTCTCAAGGACCGGGCGTATGCCACACTCGGTTCAACTAAAGTGAGAGAGACAGACACCCGCCAGCCACCTTTAAGCACGAGTGCTCGTAGCAGTGAAACCAGTCTCGCGTAAGCGTCTGGCGTAATGTCGGTCCGGGCCGCTTCATCTCACAATACCGCTGAACCAAAGTATGACATGCTGGTAGGCAGTATGACTTGTATCGCCCACAACTCACTTGTGTTCTACTCGTGCAAAACATCAAACCAAAAAAACTTAGGCTCGGATGCCACTGTTGGGGAACGTAGCAATTTCAAAAATTTCCCACGCACACGCAAGATCATGGTGATGCATAGCAACGAGAGGGAGAGTGTTGTCTACGCATTCTCGTGAGACCGAAGCGGAAGCAATCACAACGTAGAGGAAGTAGTCGTTCGTTCTCCTCGCGATCCAACCGATCCAAGCACCGTTACTCGGCACCTCCGAGTTCTTGGCACACGTACAGCTCGGTGGCGCCTCCTCGGGCTCCGATCCAGAAAGCTCCGGAGAGAGAGTTCACAAGACGACGGCGTGGTGACGATCTTGATGTTCTACCAACGCAGGGCTTCGCCTAAGCACTGCTACGATTTGACCGAGGTGGAATATGGTGGAGGGGGGCACCGCACACGGCTAAGGAACGATCTCAAGGATCAACTTGTGTGTTCTAGGGTGCCGCCCTGCCCCCGTATATAAAGGAGCAAGGGGAGGCCGACCGCCCTAGGAGGTGCGCCAGGAGGGGGAGTCCTCCTCCTAGTGGGAGTAGGACGCCCCTTTCCTAGTCCAACTAGGAAGGAGGAAGGGGAAGGAAAGAGAGGAGAGGAGGGAAGGGGGCCGCGCCCCCTCCTTGTCCACCCGGACTCCCCATGGGGGGCGCGCGCCACCTCTGGCGCAGCCCTCTCTCTCCCTCTTGGCCCAATAAGGCCCATTACTTCCCCGGGGTTCCGTAACCCCTCCAAGCACTCCGTCTTTCTCCGAAACTTCCGAACCTTTCCGGTGTCCGAATATAGCCGTCCAATATGTCAATCTTTATGTCTCGATCATTTCGAGACTCCTCGTCATGTCCGTGATCACATCCGGACTCCGAACTCCTTGGTACATCAAAATACACAAACTCATAATATAACCGCCATCGAAACCTTAAGCGTTGCGGACCCTACGGTTCGAGAACAATGTAGACATGACCGAGACACATCTCCGGTCAATAACCAATAGCGGGACCTGGATGCCCATATTGGTTCCTACATTTTCTACGAAGATCTTTATCGGTCGCATCGCATAACAACATACGTTGTTCCCTTTGTCATCGGTATGTTACTTGCCGAGATTCGATCGTCGGTATCCAATACCTAGTTCAATCTAGATTCTTGGCAAGTCTCTTTACTCGTTCCGTAATACATCATTTCACAACTAACTCATTAGTTGCAATGCTTGCAAGGCTTATGTGATGTGTATTACCGAGAAGGCCCAGAGATACCTCTCCGAGCAATCGGAGTGACAAAACCTAATCTTGATTCATGCCAACTCAACATATACTTTTGGAGACATCTCAGAGAGCACCTTTATAATCACCCAGTTATGTTGTGACGTTTGGTAGCACATAAAATGTTCCTCCGGTAAACGGGAGTTGTATAATCTCATAGTTGCAGGAACTTTGTATAAGTCATGAAGAAAGCATAAGCAACATACTAAACGATCAAGTGCTAAGCTAACGGAATGGGTCATGTCAATCACATCATTCTCCTAATGATGTGATCCCGTTAATCAAATGACAACTCATGTCTATGGTTAGGAAACATAACCATCTTTGATTTAACGAGCTAGTAAAGTAGAGGCATACTAGTGACACTCTGTTTGTCTATGTATTCACACATGTATTATGTTTCCGGTTAATACAATTCTAGCATGAATAATAAACATTTATCATGATATAAGGAAATAAATAATAACTTTATTATTGCCTCTAGGGCATATTTCCTTCAAAAATTCCCCCCAAATTCGATTCAACCGCCCTTCGGCCAAATATTCCCCAAAACCCCTCCCCCCTGTCCCCACTCCACTCCATTCTCTCCGCCAATGCCGCCCTCCCTTGGCCAATATGTCGGGCGCCATGATTCGTCGAGGGACGTGAGGCGATCCTCTCGCTCCCACAAGACGCTCTCGTGATCGCCATCCTCTAGCCAGCGCCGCCACCTCAGCTACGTTCTTGTGGAGGCGCCTGGCGGTCAGCGCCGCCACCGGGCGGCGTTAAGTGGAGACGCATACGGCGGTCAGCTTCTCCCACGATGCGCGCATTCTAGGCGAGGCCCGTTCATGTCGGTGTAGCGCTGAATGTTAGCCGATAGACGCTGTTAATCTCACTGCTTGTCAAGTAGTTTATCACAATATGCTCGCTTAAGAAGCTTCATTGCCTGCTCGCACTCAATCTGCTTAGCTGAGATGGCATGCCAAGGCCGATTAGTTGCTAAAATATCCTGCCATATACTTATTGTGACGTAGATTGCCATGGTCTAGTAGCCAATCTGTTAGTTGAAATAGCTCTACACCGTTTTATACTCGATCTTTGTTGCTGCGACGACCTTCGATAGTTCGATGCCTGTGTGCTCGGGCTCATTGACTGCTGAAACAGCCTGCCATAATTTGGCACTCAAATCTGTTTGCTGAATTAGCTTTACATATATTTCGTTACTTAGATCTGCTCGTCCAAATATCTTGCCATAGCTTTAGACATCGACCTAGGTATTTTTTTCTCATACTTCATAAAAAGCATATATGTTTTTCCAGAATATCTAGTAGAAGAACTAAATTGTATGTCTAATGATGGACAGACTTGGATAACTTCTGCTCGAAGATTCTCCGCTGCATATGTCGAGGGAGTTGACAACTTCATGAACTTTATCAGACCTGAGTACGGTGGTCCAAAATCAGATGTGCTCTGCCCGTGTAGCAGTTGTATGAATTTAGTTACAAGACCCCAGTCAACTGTGCAAAATCATCTACACTTGTATGGGATGTCGGTCACATATACTAGGTGGGTTCATCATGGTGAAGCTGTGAACGTCAATGTTATTGACTACGTGGAAGCAGCAGATCACCATCTTGATCTGCCTGATGCTCAGGTGGAAGAGAAGGAGGAGGTAGTGGTGGCGGAGCCAGTGAGTTTGACCAACATTGAGACAATGCTACAAAATGCTCGTGCATTCCGTGAACTTTCACCTGCAGAAGAAAAAAGTTGGGCCCGCATGTTGGAACAATGCAACGTTGCTGTCACCCCAGGAAATAAGCTGTCAGTATTCTCAGCTATGGTCACCTTTCTTCAGGTGAAGACATCTGAGCGGATGACCAACAAATCATTCGATGCGATGTTGGCTGCTTTCCGCAAATCTTTCCCAGATGCGTCTAAGCTGCCACACACCTACAAAGAAATGAAGAATTTCCTTCGTGCGCTTGGAATTGGATATGATATGATCCATGTTTGTAAGAATAATTGTGTTACGCTCCTAAGGATTATGCCAACTTAAGTGAATGCCCGAAATGCAAATCATCAAGATGGAAAGAAGGCGATGTTGTGAAGAGGGTTCCTCATAATGTTCTGAGACATTTTCCAATTACACCAAGATTGCAGAGGTTGTTTTATGATGCTGAAACAAGAGAGGATGTACTGTGGCATTCTAAGAATCAGGAGTACAGAGATCATAATGTAATGAGCCATCCATCTCATGGTAGTTAGTGGAAAAGCTTCAATGATAAACACAAAGAGTTTGTCACGACGAGAAACATTAGACTTGGCTTAGCTTCGGATGGATTTAACCAATTTGGCCACCAGAGCGCCACATATAGCATGTGGCGATGCTTGTTATCCCTTACAACATGCCTCCAAATGTCTACACCAAAGAATCAAACTACATGATGGCCTTGCTCATCCCAGTCCGTAAAGTCCCGGAAAGGATTTTGATTTGTTCATGGAGCCTCTTGTGGAGGAACTTCAACAACTATGGAAGGGTGTTCTCACTCGAGACCTATATAGCAGCCCACCAGCTGATTTTTTTTCTGCGTCTTGTTGTAATTTGGTGCATCCATGATTATCCGGCTTTGGGCACTATGTCGTATGAGCGACACATGGTTACAATGCATGTGTTTGCTGTGACAGGAATCCATTGCTCACGCAATACTTAGCAAGATCTGTTACATTGGACACCACCGTTTCCTTGCCAAGGACAAGCTGCATCCTAGAAAATACCGAAGACATGTGTTCAATGCAAAGCATGAAAACCGTGATGCGCCAAAGAGGCTCACCGCTGATGAGTTGCAAGTGGAATTAGAGAAGGTCATGCATATTACACCAGGAAACCATCCACGGTAATGGTAGCGGGAAAAGGAAGCGTGTACGGTAGAAGAGAGTTTATTGTTTACCCGTAGGTCCACTTTGTGGGACTTGGAGTATTGGAAAGATTTGGATCTGCGGCATAATCTTGATGTGATGCACATTGAGAAAAATATATGTGACAGCATTATCGGCACACTTCTTAACAATGAAGGTAAGACGAAAGATACCTTAAAATCTAGGATTGATTTGACACACCTGGGTCTTAGAAAGGATTTGCAGGTGCAAGATGAAGGTAAACCACGGGATATGGCACCAGCTGTGTACGTCTTGGACAAGGTAAAAAGAAAATAATTCTGCAAGGTCCTGTCACGTGTGAGATTCCCACATGGATTTGCTTCCAACCCTGAAAGGAGAGTCAGTGCAGATGGAAACAAGGTACAAGGGTTGAAAACTCATGACTGACATGCCCTACTTCAAAGGGTTTTACCTGTTATCCTTAGAGGATTGGGCCGCCCTGACTTATACAGAGCAGTTGCAGAGTTGGGACAATTTTTCAGGGAACTCTGCAGTAGAAATATCAGGATAGATGCTTTGGAGCGTCTTAGAGACAAGATACCAACTATCCTATGCGACCTTAGGAAGATATATCCTCCAGCCTTCTTTGATGTGATGGTGCATTTGGCTGTTCATCTACCTGATGAGGCACTACTTAGAGGTCCAAAGACAAGATGGCTGGATGTACCCTATTGAAAGGCGGCTAGGCACTTTCAAGGGCTATGCTAGGAACAGAGCTAGACCCGTGGGTTCCATTGCAGAGGCCTACATTGCTACAGAAGCGTTGACACTCTGCTCAAAATACATTGAAACAATTGATCAGCTTAGCAAAGAGGTGGGTGAAGACAATCCCGGGCTCAATGTTTTCGATTATTCTGCTCGAAAGTTACGGGAAGAGTCGACAAGAGGACAAACCTAAAGATTTGAACAAAATGGTTTGGTATGTGTTGAATAACTGTCCTGAGATACTACCTTATATCAAGTAAGTGCAGTACTGCAGCTTATACATCGTAATCTACTAAACTTGCAGCACATTCTTATATATTTAGATGTTTGACGTGATCACTATGTTGTGTAGCATCTACAAAGAGGAGTTACTGCCGCCCAAGAAACATTGACAAACTAGTTATGGCAGGATTTGTGAAATGGTTCAAGAACCATGTAAGCTTTTGAAGTGCACTGTCAGTTTTTTTAATATATTGAGTACATAAGATGATGAGCTTGTCTATTTTCTAACCATAGGTTAAGAAGATGCGGGAGGATGGGCAGGCAGTTGATGATGCCCTTTACTCACTAGCAATGGGTCCTGATACTCGTAAGACATTATGAGTCTTGCGTTGTTGGAGATGTGCGCTACAACACCCTTGCACGAGACGAAGGCAGGAAGACACAAACAGTGCCATCATGAGCATGGATACGTATGACAAAGAGACAACTAAAATGTATGCTAACATAATGTACATTGTTCGATTGCAGTATATCTCCAGCCGAGGATCATCGGTGTGTGGTTACATTGTCTTTGTCATTGGTATAACCTGTTTTCCGGGATCGCAAAACCCAGAGTGATGATTATTTCAAATCTATCAATGTCAAGGCGGCGTACTGCACCAACGAGCCTTTTATTTTGGCAAATCAAGCAACACAGATATTTTTCTTGGAAGACACATTTGCACGTAGCGATGACCGGAGAGTATTGCAAAGGTTTGGGCAGAGGAATTCGTTTAATGAAGTTGCACAACAAGATGATGCTTACATCGCTCACGATGTACAAGATAACACAGATGTTCCTAATATCTTTGAGAACCATCACGTCAATGACGCCGCGAAAAGATTGCACGTCGTCTTTGTGGACATACAAGAGTTGATCAAGAAGAAGCCAACGTTCATGGACGTTGAGGACGAAGAAGAAGATGACACCGTGGGGAATTATGATTCGCATCGATACACATGGTGAAGATGTTGGCGCTTCTTTGCTGCGGATGATGATTACATTGCTTTTGTCTTATTTGCACCGTCGAAGACATTTTTATCTACTATGTGAAATTGTGTTTGCTATGACAACTGAAACCTGATGAACATGTTGTTTAGTATTTTACTGTGAGAACATCACTTGTTAGTATGCTGATTTGTATTTGGTGATTGTATGACAACTAAAACATGATGACATTGTTGTTTAGTTGTACTCATATTTGGCTGTGAAACTTGAATTTGATGACATAGTTTGCTGTTGGACTGCAATTTGCTCGACGTCTTCGAATGAGAACAAAGCTGACCTGACGGGGCCTCTGCTATCTATTTATTTATATGAGCAAAAGGGGATACCCCCTGATTTCCGATTTTAAAAACAACACTACGCCCAGCCTGCTACACAGGTTTCATTCAGCAAAGTGCTCATTTCATAGCCACTGAATACATCACGAGTGCTACATACACTGCAAATAAAGAGACAATCATCCTACAGAGCACATCGATTTTGCCCATTATCTTCACAAGCTCTTTCATCTCCTCATTGCTGTCAAGGCCGTTCAACATCTGTTGCTTGGCCATGATCAGAGGAACTGCGTCTTTAACCTTCTGCTCTGCATCTTCCTCTTCTGCCGTTCCTTCAGTTACTTGTCCAACACCCCAATCTGCTGGTATTGGGATTCCTCGGCTAACCAAATAATCAGCGTAGTTGCATTCCCCCACATCAGCAACTTCCCAGAAATACAAATCACACGAATCTTCCCTTTTCTGCACGAATCAAATTGGAAGATCATCAACCAAACTATTAAAAAAATCTGCAACTGAAAGCAGCAGAACAACACTTAAACATATTATTACCCCATGATTCGGGCATTTGTAGAAGACTCGGCCAGGGTTGAGGATTGTGGTTGAGACGCGACGGATGGCTGTGCGTGATTTGGAGCAGTGGCACCACACCAACGGTAGCGGGTTGCAATGAGAAATCGGCTGCGGTCTTGCGCGTGCGAGGGTGTGATGAGACCCACAAGCGATGGTGCGGGTGGCGACTTGGCGCATATATGGTTGTTGCCTGCTGAAGAATAGATGGACGAGCAGCCAGCGGACATGGTTCTTTCTTGCTAGAGCTTGATGCTAAGCGGAGTAAGTAGAGAAGAGGAGATGCGATTGTTTGATATGTCTGTTTCATTACTTGTTGAGTTGCTTAGCAACATATATAGTAATTGTCTTGGTTTGGATTCTTTCCAGCTACATGAGCATGTCTTTCTTTTTTCTAAAACTCGGCAACGTCTCTTTACTGGTACACTAGCTTGTTCTGTACGCCTTCCCAAGTCTTTGGTTTTCTTTCCCTTTCTTGCGAGGAAGGAAGGAGGACAAAATTGAGAGTTCCTCGGACTCGAACCCAAGACCTCTCGGTTGAAAACCAAGGGTGCTAGTCACTTATGTGGCGAACGTTCCCTATGAGGAGGACGGCAGACGAACGCATTTTCCTCGCAGTTTTCTTCCTATATATAAAAAAGTATGCTACTTGGTGTCCGCTTAGTAAAAAAAGATTATGCCAACCTTGACCGTTCGATTGACATTCAACGTCTGTCGCGTTTCTTCAGTCTCTTCTTCCTCGAGCCGCCAAAGCCAAACCAGCGCCGGTGGGACCGCCTGCTCCCGCCTCCCACGGCTGGCTGTGATCTTCCTCGGCTCCTATTCGTTCCCGTCGGAGGCCTCACCATCGTCCTCCGCGCTCGCCGCGGCGCCGCCCTCCGGTGTTGTCAACATGGTCACCAACCGAGAGGAATAAGGAGATGACTGTACATGGTGAGGATGACAGTAGGGACCCAAAGATCGCTGCCAGTAATTTTGTTTTTCGGGACGGAGAAGGGTATCAATCGGGTTGTGCGGGACCCGTGGCCCGTCTAGCCCAAACTTTTATTTCATATGTTTAGCACATAACCAGCCCAGTTTGTTTTTTTTTTTCCTTTACGAAAAATGGCTAGCCAGCTATTTTGTTTTTTGCGTAATAACCAACATAGGCCTACTTGCTTTTCACGCTCCGGGCCGGAAATCTTTCAAGACGAGGAGGGATGCATTTTCCCAGAAAATGGGCTATAAGTTATAAGAAATGGGCTATAAGTAATAAGAAATGGGCTATAAGTAATAAGAAATGGGTCAGAAATGAAAAATGAAAAAAAAAACAGGCATTTAGTTCCCAAATACTGTTTTCTTTCGGATTTTGATATTTTAAATTTCATTGTTTTTGTGCGGGTAAAATTTCATTGAATTTAAATTAATGTATATTTAGATTTAAAATTAATTTGAATCTGGCTAGAAATTTCGGGCTGTATGCTGTTTGGTATAGATTTGGATGCCGACTTGTGGGTCTACTAGGTTGATGTGTACTTTGGCTTTGTCAACTTAGTCCACCTTCTCTAAAAAAAACTTAGTCCACAAACGATTTTTGCAGCAGTGACCGTTGGATGTTAATCCAACGGCCGTGCTGCTTCTTCAATATCTGATCTTCTTGCTCCAGCCATCCAAACCATCTCCGGTGGGACCGCCGCTTCCCGCCTCCGTGGTGTTGTCTTTGCCGCACAAGCCGCACCGCCCCACCCTACTTCATTGTGGCTGCCATTCCTCTACTCACCCACACCTCCTGTTATTTTCCGGCGCAGCGGACCAAGAACCTCAGATTCTACCGCGTGGGCAACCATTGCGAATCTTCCCGGCTCTGTGTCATTCCCTTCCTAGGCATCGCCGTCGTCCACCGCCATGGTGCTCTCGGCATGCTGGTCAATGGTCAATCGAACGACATCCATCGGCCGTGGACTGCAGACATAAAATAATGATTCCTCCACCGACAGCTGGGACCCACCGGAAGGGCCTCTCAGATTTCGTGAAAAAAGTTCCCCGCCGACATGTCGGACCCACCAGCTATATCTTCGCACGCAAGGAAGTGCCTCCTTATTACGCACAAAAATGAATACCCACCACGCTAGATGGGACCCACCATAGTGGGAGGATGACTTTAGGGCCAACTAAGTTGACGGGACGGAGGGCTTTGTCAACTTAGTCAATATGAACGATTCTAGCTCCAGTGACCGTACGATGTCCATCCAACGACCATAGTGCTTCTTCAACCTCTGGTCTTCTTGCTCCAGTCGCCCAAAGCAGCGCTGGTCGTGCCGCGTGTTCCTGCCTCTCATGGCCGGCTGCGATGCCACGGAGGCCTCACCGCCCCTACTACTCCCATCGCTGGCCCAGGGTATCCCTCTACTCACCCACACCCCCTATTATTTTGCGGCGACGGCAGCCTCACGCCGCAGCTGAACCAGTGAACCCTCGTACTCCTCTCCGCGCGGGCTACCACTGCTACGTCTTCCCCGGCTCCGCGTCGTCCCCTTCCTAGGCCTCGCCATCGTCCGGACCATCATACAGGTGCTCTCGGCCGGCGTGGTCAACGTGGTCAACAACCGACTTCCATCGGAGAAAATCTTGTCGTGGAGAGGTCGACAGTGGGTCCAGGCGGCCGCAAGGAAGTGCCTCCTTATTACGCGCAAAATAATTATTCCTCCACCTGACAGCAGGGACCCACCGGACGGGCCACCTTATTTCGTGAAAAAAAATTTGCCCCCTGACTGCTGGGACCCATTGGACGGGCCAGCGTATTTCGTGAAAAAAACGTTCCCCGCGCTGTCAGCTCGGACCCACCGGAAGTGCTTCCTTATTACGCACAAAAAAATGAATACTCCCCTTGCTAGCTAGGACCCACCATGGTGGGAGGCTGACTTAGGCCTACTAAGTTGGGGGACGGGAGCCTTTGTCAACTTTAGTCAATATGAATGATTCTAGCTCCAGTGACCGTACGATGTCCATCCAACGGCCGTAGTGCTTCTTCAACCTCTGGTCTTCTTGCTCCAGCCGCCCAAAGCAGCGCCGGTCGTGTCGCATGCTCCTGCCTCCCGTGGCCGGCTGTCTGCCCATGGAGGACTCACCGCCCCTACTATTCCCATCACTGGCCAGGCCTGCTGGCGACGCCTTGACCTCACACCGCAGCCGAACCAGTGAACCCTCGTACTCCTCTCCGCGCAGGCTTCCACTGCCGCGTCTTCCCCGGCTCCCCGTCGTCCCCTTCCTAGGCCTCGCCGTCGTCCACTGCCCTGGTGCTCTCGGCGCAGCGTGGTCAATGTGATCAAGGAACGACTTCCATCGGACGTGGACTATACGTGGAGAGGCTGACAGTTGGGTCCACGGCGGCAGCAAGGAAGTGCCTCCTTATTACGCCAAAAATAATGATTCCTCCACCTGACAGCTGGGATCCACCGGACGGGCCACTGTATTTCGCACGCAAGGAAGTGCGTCCGGGCAAAAAAAACCGAAAACGATTCGCCCCACTGACTCCTGGGACCCACCAGCTACATCTTCGCACGCAAGGAAGTGCCTGACGGTCGGGACCCACCTGGTCGAAGCGTACGTAGCATTGTCATTCTGGTGGCGAACGTGTACGTACATACTGGTTGATGTAGAGGCGCGCACGTGTCGTAGATGTAGAGGCGCACACGTGCCATAGTAGAGGCGCGCACGTAGCATGTACACGTACGTTCAAAGGCAAGGGTGCAAGAAAGAAAATACGGCCACGTACGTACATACGGGTAGGGTCTCGAATGCCTACTCGCGCATACATACATGGCTGGGTCGGAACAGAGAAACAGCGTCGTCGTCGTGTTCATGGGGAGCCAACCGGCTGGGTTGGAACGGAATGCGTGGTCGTGTTCATCGGGAGGGCTTGGACGGAACAGGCGATGGAAGCGAGGCTGGCATATCGCACAACGGAGGAAGCGGCCTTGTGTTCGACCGGCCACGTTGAAACGGGTCCTGTTGATCGGGAGGGGCTGGCGTACCGCAAAATGGAGGAAGCGGACCTCCTACGGTCGAAACGGGGTCCTGTTGATCGGGAGGGTGTGGCGTGCCGCCAAAGCGGAGGAAATGGACCTCCCTACGGTCGAAGCAGGGTCCTGTTGATCGGGAGGGTGTGGCGTACCGCCAAAACGGATGAAACAGACTTGTGTTGGAGCGCTATGGTCGAAAGCAGGGGGAGGTGTGGCGTGCGCAAAACGGGACTCCACGGGATACTGTTCATCTCCACCGTCGACCTCCTCCAGCCTCCACAGGCTATCGTCGACCTCCTCCAGCTTCCACGGGCTCCTGTTCATCCAGCCTCCACCGCACGCTACTCCACCGGCTACTGTTCAACCACCCCTCCACGGGCACCCCTCCACCATCTACTGTTCATCCAGCCCTCCACACCACGGGATCCTGTTCAACCACCCCTCCACGGCCACGCCTCCACCGTCTACTTTTCATCCAGCCCTCCACACCACGGGTTCCTGTTCATCCAGAGGCAACGCCACCGCTCACTGTTCTTCCAACCCCCCAAAGAACGCTCACTAGCAGATAGCGAAGGAATCGCTCCATCGGGTTCGATTAACAGCCATCGATCGATCGCTCGGGTTCGATGAACGCGTAGCCTGCAGTGCAATCGCTCGGGTTCAGTTAGAGCCCAACGCCTCACTCGGCTTCAGTTAGAGCCAACGCCTCGCACACACGCGCGTACGTACGAGAGAAACGCGCATCGCTCCGCCCCCGACCTCCCACCGTAACCGGCAACTCCCCGAAATTTTCCTCCCCCTCGCTTCTACCACGGTTTTTTCCGTCATGGGCGGCCCAAAGAATGTCATGCAGCTGCGTCTCCAGCCCGCCTGTGACGAAAAGCCCATTTTCATCATGATTTTTTGTCATAGAAGTAGGAGCCCACCACATCTATGATGATACCGGGTTTTGTCACAATTATCGTCATAGAAGTGTCATATGTATGACAATTTTTTTTTCGTTCGGCCAAAATGTCACGGATGTGTCTTTTTTTTGTAGTGGTACTTGAAGCGACCAAGATCACCATCAGATGATATGTTCAGTCAATATATGAAACCAAGTGGACCAAAGGTGCTATTTCCAGAAGAGCAGAGACAAACTGTTTGGGACCGACTTGAATACTCCTATAATGACCGACTGAACATTGGTAACTATCAGTCGGCTGGTCAAATTATGCGACCGGATGGAAATTATCCGAGGTAAGAATACACCCAGGTGGAAGCTATCCGAGTGGAAAAATGTGGCCAAGTAGATTCCATCCGACTGAATTCCACCCGAGTGGATTCCATCCGAATGAATTCCATACGAATAACATCCGTCCGAGTGGATTCCATCAGAGTAAAAAGGTGCGCCCGAGTGGAAATTTCATGCATCTGGAAAGTCGAAAAGAATGGCGTGTTAAATCACCAAGTGTTGCAGCAGTTGATTTGGGAAAAGGCAAGGGGAAAATGGATGCCGACTCACTTGTCTTGGGCGCCGAAACATTACCCATATAGCAGCCGACTGTGCATAACCGCTCGACTGAGCCGATACTTATTATCGCGCCAAAACACTCGGCTAATGACTATGAAGCAAGCACCAGCCAAGTAAAGGTGAGAGATCCTAAATACACTCGACCAAAGTGGTGTCCTCCAGGGCTAACAAAGACACAGAAGAGGAAACTACAGAGGTTAAGGAGTCAAGAGATGGCAGCACAGGAGGCCGAGAAGCAAAGGGATAAGTTGTTCAATGACACTCGGCCCATGGTTCCAAAAAAACAAGTGTGGAGGCCTAAAAAAATACAAGATACATCAGCTTCTACATCTATCACAGAAGTACCTACACCACCCAAGGAGGACGATGCGACAATTCTTACATCGTCTGCGACACTTCTTAATTCTCCTTCACTCGGACAGATTTCTGAATCGATAGATGCACTTGAGGAGGAGGTTGATATGTTGGACTATGAGTCTACGCCGGTTCATGAAGGTATGGATATCAATATGGTGTATTACTTACCTGCTGAGTTTCGTGCTGTATATGAGGAAGGGGAGGTGGCTCAGCTGGATTTTGGCCCTAAAAACGCAATATTCGAGAAGCCAAAAGAACCAGTAACGCATCTGAAACCGTTATATCTGAGAGGACATATCAATGGGTCACCGCTCACTCGGATGCTTGTTGATGGTGGTGCTGTGGTGAATCTTATGTCGTATTCGGTCTTCAAAAAATTGGGGCTGCATGATGAAGAGTTGATAAAGACCAACATGGGGCTCAATGGGTTTGAAAGCAAAGAGAAAACTGAAGCCAAAGTTGTGATGTATGTGGAGCTCAAGGTGGGAAGTAAAACTTTGGCGACCGCATTCTTTGTCACTGAGGTGCAAGGCAACTACAACGTCATACTAGGCCGTGATTGGGTTCATGCAAACCAGTGCGTGCCATCCACTATGCACCAGTTTTTGTTCCAGTGGGTTGATGATGAAGTGGAAGTCATTCATGCGGATAACTCGGCCTGTGTTGCTTTGGCCAAGGCATCAGTGGATTGGTAACACCCAAATACTACTTGCTTGACGGGACGTGACTTGTCAGAGTTCGATTTTCTCAGCGCAACCAAGAATGGTTTTGTGCCCGTCTCTTTAAAGCCGACTGAATGCAATCGGCTCCAAGATATGATATGTTTAAATGGATCCTAACTCAGAGTGGTTACAAAAGCGACTTGTAGAATATCTGTCCAATGAGAATGATATGTATGAGTCCACAAAAGAGTTAGATGATATGGATAAATTAGGACAAGGTTTTACATCGGCCGATCCATTAGAAGAGATAGATATAGGAGATGGTTCAACTCCTAGGCCGACATATGTAAATGCAAATTTAAGAGCCGATTAAATGAAAGCTAAGTTGATCGAGCTGTTGAAAGAATATGTTTGTTGCTTTGCATGGGAATATCATGAGATGCCAGATTTAAGCCGAGAGCTAGTGGAGCATCGGTTACCTATAAAGGCTGGATTTAGACCATATAAACAATCAGCCAGAAAGTTTAATCCAAAAACATATGACCGGATCAAGGAAGAGATCGGTCGTTTGCTTGAAGCTAATTTCATTCGACCTTGCAGGTATGCCGAGTGGATTTCTAACATTGTCCCAGTGGAGAAGAAGGGATCCGGCAAGTTGAGGGTGTGCATTGGCTTCAGAGATTTGAATAGGGTTACAACCAAAGATGTGTATCCCATGCCAATAGCCGATATGCTTATTAATGATGCTTCTGGACATAAGTTTATTAGCTTTCTATCTGGTAATGCCGGATACAATCAAATTTTTATGGCCGAAGAGGACATGTACAAAACGGCTTTCCGATGTCCTGGTTTCCTTGGTTTATTCGAGTGGACAGTGATGACATTCGGATTAAAAAATCTTTGGAGCCACATATCAAAGGGCTATGAATTTGATTTTTCATGATTTACTCGGTATCATACTTGAAGTTTATATTGATGATATTGTTGTCAAATCAGATGCTTTTGAATCTCACTTGGCCGATTTGCGTTTAGCTTTTGAAAGAATGAAAAAATATGGATTGAAGATGAATCCTTTAAAGTGTGCTTTCAGCGTGTCAGCTGGCAAGTTTTTCGGTTTCATTATTCATGAAGATGTCATAGAGATTGATCCCAAAAAGATAGAGGCTATGCAGAAAGTGGAGGCTCCAACATGCAAGAGAGATATGCAAAAGTTCCTTGGCAAGGTCAATTATTTGAGAAGGTTCATAGCTAATTTATCAGGGAAAGTTGATGCATTCACTCCTATCCTTCGGTTGAAGAATGACGCTGATTTCACTTGGGGGGGGGGGGGCAAAACAGCAAGAAGCATTTGATATGATCAAGAATTATTTGTGCACTCCTCCGGTGATGAAAGCACCCAAGCATAGGGAACCCTTCAGGCTTTACATTGCAGCGGAGGAAGGAGTTATTGGTGCTGCTCAAGAAACCGAGGGAAAAGAGCATGTTATTACATATTTGAGCAGACGCTTATTGGACGCCGACACAAGGTATACATTTATTGAGAAACTATGCCTATGCTTATATTATGCTTGCACAAAATTGAGACATTATTTAGTGCCGAGTGCTTGTATAGTAGCTTGTCAAACCGATGTCATTAAATACATGTTGCATAGGCCAATTATTAGTTGTAGAATTGGCAAGTGGGCTTATGCTTTGATTGAATATGATTTGGCTTATGAATCTCTAAAATCCATGAAAGGCCAAATCGTTGCTGATTTTATTGTTGAACATCGGATTGATGACAAGCATCATGTTGATATAAGCCTTGTCTCAATAGTACCGTGGAGATTATATTTTGATGGTTCAGTTTGTAGCAAGGGCCAAGGTGTTGGTATTGTTTACATATCTCCTCATGGTGCTGTTTTTGAAGCCTCATGTCGTTTAGAATATTTTTGTACAAACAATCAAGCCGAATATGAAGCATTATTATACGGCCTAGAGATGTTACTTGCTATAGGTGTTACACATATTGAGGCTTATGGTGATTCGTTATTAGTAGTTCAACAAATATCCAAAGTCTTTCAATGCTTTGACGAATCACTTAATGTTTATCTTGATAAATGTCTAGATATAATTTCTACTTTGGATAATTTTAGCATTGCTCACATATCTAGACATGACAATTGGAAAGTAAATGAGTTGGCACAATAAGCATCCAGCTATCATGTTGATCGTGGCATGTTTCATATTTCTGAAAAGCCGATGTCTGGTCTTTCCAACATAGGGGAGGCCGAACTGGAGCACACCGTTTCGGCCACTAATGAAATGTTCAATGCAGGAGAAAATCAAGACTGGAGGAAACCCATCATTGATTATTTGTGTGATCCTAGTAGAAGGGTGGATGTG
The DNA here is from genome assembly GCA_021605145.1 of Aegilops bicornis. Taxonomy (NCBI): domain Eukaryota; kingdom Viridiplantae; phylum Streptophyta; class Magnoliopsida; order Poales; family Poaceae; genus Aegilops; species Aegilops bicornis. The sequence continues at coordinate 402,231,174 of CM038675.1, read as the reverse complement.
GCTGTTCGCGTATGGCTTTCAAGTACACAATGAGAGATGATGGTCTCTCTATCGCCGAACGGTTGATGATGTTCTTTTAAAGTGCTTGGACGAAGACCAAGCGAGAATTGCTATGGGAGAGATCCATGATGGTATTTGTGGCACTCGTCAGTCGGCTCCCAAGATGAAATGGTTACTATGACGTCTTTGGGTTTTATTGGCCGACCATGATTAATGATTGCTTCAGATATTATAAAGGGTGTGAAGCTTGCCAAAAATTTGGTGATATTCAGTTGGCTCCTGCTGCTATGCTACATCCCATTATCAAGCCATGGCCTTTCAGAGGATGGGGTTTAGACTTTATTGGACAAATTCATCCGTCTTCATCAAAGGGGCATCGGTTCGTATTAGTAGCAACTGATTATTTGACTAAATGGTCTGAAGCAGTGCCTTTCAAGAACATGACACATACAGAGGTAATTAAGTTCATAACCGAGCACATTAATCATAGATTCGGCGTTCCTCAAACGTTGACTACATATCAAGGCTCATCTTTCATGTCACACCAAGTCAGAGAATTTGCCGAATTTTATAACATAAAGTTGCTCAATTCCTCTCCATATTATGCCCAAGCCAATAGACAAGCTGAGTCTAGCAACAAAATTTTAATCAAACTCATCAAGAAGAAAATTGAGGATAATCCGAGGAGACGGCATGAGTTGTTGTCTGAAGCATTATGGGCACATAGAATCTCAAGGCATGGTGCTACGAAAGTGATTCCATATGAGCTGGTATATGGTCAAGAGGCTGTTTTACCTGTGGAAGTAAATTTGAATGCTTTGAGAATAGCCAAACAAAATGATTTATCGGCAGTAGACTTTTATAACTTGATGATGGACAATATTGATGAGGTTGCCGATAAATGTTTGGCTGCTTTGAAGGCCATAGAGAGCGACAAGTTGAGGGTAGCAAGAGCTTACAATAAGAAAGTTAAATTGAAGGTGATCTCGTCTGGAAAGTGATTCTGCCGATTGGTTCAAGAGATAAAAAATTCGCAAAGTGGTCTCCAAGTTGGGAAGATCCTTTTAGGATTACAAGAGTAGTTCTCGGAAACTCATATTTGGTGGAATCCTTACAAGGAGCATTGTTACCTTGAGCTCTCAATGGCAAGTACTTGAAGAAATACCATCCGAGTGTGTGGCAAGAAGCCTGAGTAGGCAATGACTGATGTACGATTATCGCCCTTGGCACAAACATGGCCGATACATAATTATCGCCCTGAGAAAAATAAATGGCCGATGGAGTGTTGACATCGTCTTTAGAACAAACACCGTGCATATTATTTTTCGGCATGCAAGCTTTGCCGAAAAACAGGGGGGCATGTGTTGACACCAGATTTTAGCATAACATAAAAAGAAAATGAGATGGCTTTGAGTGAAAGGGTTTCAGCATGGAAAGTTTCATATCGCCGAGAGGAACAACTTTGAAGTTTAAGTCATAGCCATCCGACCGCATCTCTAAGGCCGAAGTTGTGCTCAAAGTACTGGATTTTTTATTCAGAAAAATGTTCGGCTGATTACGCCCCCGAGGCGTCCTCGTATGGAAGAATTATCTACATGGATTGTCTTCGTCTCGTCGAAACGATCGATTTTGATATAAAGATCATTGCAATCCGAGGTCGTATGCAAAAGTTAGAGCCCGCACAACGAGACCCTCCAGCGAGCAAAATATGACACCCGGAACCAGACACTTATGTGGGTGTGTCTGATGAAATGCGTGAATAATTTGCTGTTTTGCACGAGCGATTTGACCCTCGGGATGACCTCTGATGAAAAATCGTTAAACATGAAAAATGTTCGTCTCGTCGAAACGGTCAAGATTGCTTTTGGATTCGTTTCCATCCGAGGTTGTTTGCCATCACAAAAAAGACCCACAAGGTACAGTCAGTTTAAACCGAACAGTTTTGAAAGTTCGGATAAAACCAGTCCGAATTTGACTAGGGTTTTGGACGTGAATTGATGCAATTTTCTTGTAAGGAAAGCCTAGATGAATCCTTTTCTTGTACGGGAAGTCCAGCCGCCGCTTATATATATTGGTGGTGACGGCCGATTGAAACAACACACAATCGAACAAATCAATATACTACTTTTCCAGTTTACGTTTAATCTCTCCACCGTTTTCTCGCTCGTTCTTTGCTGTTCTTCGTCTTTGAGAGCTGTGAATCCCGAGGTTCTAGGGGCGAGCGAATCGACCTAGGGCAGCCCATAGACGCCGCAATCCCTGACGGGGTCCCTCCCGGGTCTTGTGAGGTTTCGGGCTACCAAAAGCGCCCGTCGGTATCTTGCGTATCGCCTTTGTCGGTCGGGTCTCCTTTGACGTGAGCTGTGGTGCATCACCCCCGGCGTCGAGGGTACACGTGACGTGTTCGTGTGTCAACACTATCTCTGTTTAATTACGTGCCCTGCATAAACATAAATTTCATTTAGTAGAAGTAAGAGATTTGTTTTGCAACACGTGCAATTTATGACTGTAGTGGTTAAAGTATACGATTAATGTATGTACATGATATGGTTCCCTGTCGTAATTCAAAAATGCTGATTTTGCCTGTCTTGGTTAAGCCATAGTGCATGGGAATTTGTTCTCATATTTTTGTTAAGGAAATAATTGATAGGCACAGTCAGAACCAAATTAACCCTTTTTATATTTGATACAATATTTAAATTAGCCGCAGATCATATGGAAATGCATAGGTGGATGAGCGTGATAAACATTCACGAATGGTAAATTGTGTAAGATCAGATATTCAAATCCACTGGGTTAATGAAGAAACTTGTGTAAGCTTGGAAAGAATGGAACACATAGGTAGCACAATTGAATTGCAAAGCAGAAGCAAAGGTATAATGCTACTTCCAGTACACCTTACTACGTCTGTGCATGTTATAAGGTAAGTTTAACAATTGAATTCGGAACAGTAAGTAAAGATAGTGGATGATAATACACATAAGGAAATAAGTTTGTAAAGATTTTCTTACCGCACGTGGTTCAGAGGTTTTTCTTTCGGCTCAGTTATGCGGTCTGGCACATCTCAATGCATGATAGAAGGTTGTCTCTTTTTATTGCATTGAAGTTTCTTTCCCCTCTCGTATCTTGTAAGTGTTTATTGACTGGATTCACATCAATAATATAGTAATTTAAAATATGTTTTCCCGTCCAAGCTTAAATCACAAACCCACGTGTGCCTAACTTGAATCACAAATCCAAGCTTAAATATTTTTCTTGTGATACCATCTAGTAAAGATTCATGGTTAGTAATGGCCCAGCTTATTGTGTTGCATATTTGGTGCTTTTAACCACCTTGGCAGTTTTCTCACATTTTTGCTATATGTGATTCCCTTATATTTTCCTTGAAGAACTCGTTTTTGAGTTATGGGCTTGGGCTTAACTTATTTCCCTTGGGGGGGGGGGGTGGTGCTTCGCGCAGAAGCTCACTAAAAATTGAAGGGAAGGGGAATAGAGAAATGACTCTGTTGTCTGCCTATATTACATTCAAAATGCTACTGCTCATGCCCACGTCAAACCTGACCCTCAAGTAAAAAACAAACACACAAGTGTTCATTGCCCTGCCCGCTTGCATCTCCTCTTCCCTTTTGCTGTACCTCGATCCCCTGCCTGCAGAACTAGCTAGGGTTCCTCCAGCGAGCCGCCGCCACTAGTCCCATCTGGCCTGCTCCTCAACGATGCTCCGTCCAGCTAGGCTACAGGGCCGATGGGTAGGGCTCAATCTCCCTGGCTGCTCCTCCCTCTAGCGTCGCCCTTCATTCTCATGGTCTCCAACAGCTGCTCTGCTATGGTCCGTCCAATGCACTACTTGGGCGGTCGCCGCACAAGTACGACCGATGCCCCACTCCGGCAGAAGGCACCCCGTTCCCCCTCCCCTCCTCCGATGTTGTGGCCTTGAGGTGCTGTTGAAGGATGAGCTCATCCAACAAGGTGAGGATCTCCTCTGACTTTTTGCCAAATTTTCATTTTGATCCGCAATACGATGAATTGCTATGAGCTGCTGCTGCTATATGATGCATTTATATGAGCTGCTCCTGCTGCTGCTATATGATGAATTGGTATGAGCTGCTGCTGCTGCTACATGATGAGTTGTTATAAGCTGCTCTTGCTGCTGCTATACGATGAATTGCTATGAGCTGCTCCTGCTGTTGCTATATGATGGATTGCTATGAGCTGCTGCTGGTGTATGATGAATTGCTAGCTGTTGTTGTTGCATGATGAGTTGCTGCTGGTGCTGCTATATGATGCTTTCAGGTGTTGCTGCTATATGATAATAACTAGCCACTTTAACAATCGAATCTCGATAAATAATGGTTCTTCATTCAAATTTAGGCAATGCATTCTTCATTTAAATTAGGCAATGGTCTCTCTATGGAAGATATCGACCAAAGTAGATTGTGCCAAGTAGATGGTATCTTTGTATTTGTATTTTGAACAAATATTGATGGTACGTTTTCCTATTGTATTAATTACCACATTGGGTTCAATTTGTGAGGTTTGCAAGTCAAATTAATTTTCATATGGGCAGCAAAATGACAAAATATAATGCAATCTAGACTTTTTGCTGATCATACCACAGATAAGCTGAAAAAGCAGGCAATGAAAAGAACTGGTTGGCTTATTATCTGGAGCTTATATTCAAAGAGGCTTATTTTCTTAGGATAACTCGAAATAACTGTCCCTAAGAACCCTGTCCAACAGCACTGGCATACAACTAACATGTCACAATGATTGCAATGGAGTGACCTACCATAGCACACTGTATAGGCTCACCGCTGCCTCTCCTTTTTTTGCGATGTTCCATGAAATTGACACATACATCTTGTACTAAGAAATCTTGTACTTTTTCATTGCGGCACCCAATCTGCAAGTTGACACGGCTAATTTGAGATATCTCTGCACGATAATACATTCCATATCCCTTGGGCATATTTAAACCACCAGTTAACGATTTTGTGTGTTGCATAAACTAGCCATGACTCTATGTACTAGACTAGCAGACACTCTAAGGGAGCCTAATATAGTGCACTGGAATTCCTACATGCCACCTATGATTTTGTGTAATGTACTACCTCTGTTCCTAAATATATGTCTTTGTAGATATTCCACTATGGACCACATACAGATGTATATAGATGCATTTTAGAGTGTAGATTCACTCATTTTGCTCTGTATGTAGTCTAAATTGGAATGTCTAGAAAGACTTATATTTAAGAACGGAGGGAGTATCATGTATGACATCTACATATCTAATTTAGTAGCCAGTAGTGGAAATCATTATCTGCACAAAGGGATTACTGGTAAAAAATCCTAGCAAAGCACGCTGGCAGGCACACAACAATACAATAGAGAGACGCACTTACAAGATCATAGCAATGCCTTACTCCAGGATCTTGGTTGGCCAAACTGTTAGATCCAGAAGAAACATCATCCTTGTAGTTCTTGCCATCTGCATAACATGTAACAACAACCTGTTAGTATATTTGAAGTACATCGGGCAGGTGATGCTGGACGGGTTTAGAGGTGACAAGTACCTAAGTCACGGCGGGTGCTTGGAATCTTGCTAGACGGTGGGAATCAGGTTAGGAACGTCAAGGGTGATGACGCTGCACTCGCTGTCGGGGTCCGGTAAGGAGATCTAGAACCGTGGAGTAGGGTGTTTGTGGAGCGGCTCCGGTAGGGTGGACTACGAGGTGGGTGAAGTGGATCTGAGATCGTGGATGAGGGCGTCAGTGAAGCTGCTCCCATGGTTGGGTTCAGAATGGTGTCGATGATGTGGATCTGTAGCCGTGGACGGGGCGTCAGAAGCTGCTTCAGTAGGTTGGACGAGGGTGCGACGAAGCGGATCTGAGACCGTGAACTTGGGCGTTGGCAAAGCGGCCTCGTTAGGGTTGAGAATTGTATAGGCGAAGCTACTCCGGTAGGGTTGAGGATGGTGTCAGTGAAGCGACTCCAGTAGGGTTGAGGTAGGTGTCGGCGAACAGGATCAGAGGCCATTGACAGGGGCATCGGTGGGCGGCTCCGGGGGTGTGGACGAAGCGTCTGCGGTGGGGAGTACGAAGGAGCCACTGCAGATGCGCTGCGGTTGACGAGAGTACCGGAAAAGCAGATCCGGTGCCGTGGACAAGGCTGACACTGAATGGGCTGTGGTACAGTAGTGGATGAGCAGTCTACTTGTTTCTAGGGGAAGTGGGAGGGGTAGATGCGGCCGCAAAAGCTAACCTGGCGAGGTGGACGATGCTGGCAGTGAATGGGCTCTAGTACGCCGGTGGATGAGCAGTCTAGGGTTTCGAGAGGGAAGGGGTAGAAAGGCCAATGAAGTACGGACTGTGTGATGTAAGATGCTCTAGTGCTGTGGAGTAGTCGTTTTTGCGGGAGGGGGAGAGGAAATGGGGGTGCCGTGTGGTGGGGGAACCGGAAGTTACCAAAGCAACCCTGACCTAATATGTAAATGAAGGTTTGTAACTATTGTTCTTCATGCACCAAGGACGAAAGGGGAATTTCGCATGCTAAAGACTAGGTGGCGGAAATTTTAGAAGGAAGCGGGAGATTTTGCCGCACATGGGATCGTTCGTATCCAGTTTCAACTAATTTTGGACAGTGCTAGCGGGAAGGTCATGCGAGACTGTGTACACGGGGCACACGTCAGTAGTTAATAACTGGTATGAAGTCCACCATAGAAAAAAGACAATAACTCGGGATGATGCACCGATAACTGGGACGTTCACACGGGCACAACCAATCATATGGGTGTAGAGGCGCATTCACAAAAAAAGGATCACACGCTCAGCCTATGTATTTAAACACAATGCATTGACGTGTTAATTTTAATTATATTGCATAGTAACAAATGGATAATATAGATGCACAAAAAGAACTGGATATTGCAGTCCGCTACTTAAAAGTGTTACCTCATATAATTACATAGCCTCCATTTCATAAACTGCGTACCCATTGAATTCATATATGACTATTACATATATTACTTCATAATAAACCTTAAATCATCCAAGGCTAATGAATTGTTTGACAATGGTGCATGTACATGATAACTACAGTGGTTGTTTGAAGAAACATCACTATAACTTTGGCATGCACAATTGAAAAAGTTCGTTTAAAAAAATGCGATATATGAGTTTCCAATCTTTATAGCGTTGAATCGATATTGTAAAAAATGCGATATGTGAGTATCTGATCTTTATAACGTTGAATTGATATTGTATCTTCGTACACGATATGAAGTAGATATTGATCATGTTCAAGCGATGCACGTCCACGATCGCTAGATAGTGATACGTGAATGAATTGTGCAATCTCTCTCACACGCATACATATCTCATTTCTCCATGGGCATCGGAATCACACACGCACACACTTTGTTTATTTCTCTCCCTCCATCAAGGTTAGAATTCGTCTTTCTACCCCGTCCTACAAGTCTCTCACACAAAAAAACACACGCTCTCTCTGTCGAACACGCCCACACCTTTAATTCTGCCCACCCACCACCACTAATGTCTCAAAGTATAACTATGTCTCGCACACATATGCGTAAGGTTTACTTGAGTCCTGGAACCATATGAATACATACAATGTATTCCAGCAGAGCACCCTTTGTTTTGAGATTTCGCTCACACACACACACACACATACCCGCGCACACATTGTTTCTCTCTTCATTTTTTTCTGGCACTTGCATGCACACCGCTTGTTTATCTTCATGATGCTTTAAGTATGCCACGCACACATGCTATCTACCTATCCCTTAATATAGATATGTAACACACAAACTCATTCTTCCTATATCTAAGTGTCACTGGCACCCCCCACACACTTCCCGACACCGAAGGAGTAGGGTGACACCTCGATCTTGATACTAATCTATCTACTGGCTTTCTCTCTCAAACACACAGTCGCTAGTTGTGCCTTTGTGCCTACCGCACACACACTCTCGATACATATTTCTCTCCCTCCCCCCTCCCCACCCCCAACAATTACAACAGAAGGGTGACACCTTGATCTTGATCTTAACCTATCCATTAGCTTATCTCTCAAACACACACACACACTCACTAGTTGTGTCTCTATGCCTCAGTCACACACACTCGATACATCTTTCTCTCTGTAGCCCCGCTCAATATGTAGGTTTCTCGCATGCGCATAACTGTAGTGACGATGACGCTGAAGCCAATGTGCCTTGTTTTTACCGGCCTCATGTGATAGTTTTCACACTGTTTTTTGTAAATTAACAAGGCAACCTTTTCTTTGTTACTACTAGTGAATTTGAGATCATTCGGGGCAGACATAAAATATATCACTTCAAACCAATTATCGCAATAACTATTTAAAAAGAAATATATCGCGTGCATCGTCCACAACGAACATCTAGTGGACTGGTTAGCGCCGGATGCTCGCAACGCGATGACCTGAGTTCGAATTATGTCTTAAACTTTAGATTTTTATATTATTAGTTATATACTTATTTTGCTACTGTACTGACAGTGAAACCCAAAGAGTACTTAGAATACCAAATTAAGGATGGATTTGTTTCTTTTAACTTCTACATGCGAATCTGTAGCCACCCTGCAAGTCATGTACAATGTACATGCAATTAACTTTTTATAGAGGGAGAATCATACACGCAATTAACTCAAATTGATTGGATGTGATTATATTATTTCCAGCATAAGAGTATCTCCAACGGCAACTGGAAAATTTCCTCCCGCTTACTTCCGCGGAGGACGACATCCAACTCCAACGGCATACATTTTCACAACTCTAACCAACCAGAGGAAATTCGTGCAAACACAGACTAATTTCATATAAGCATGAATGATTTTGTATAAAAAAGTCGGATCTTCATATAAACATGACGGATATCAGTACATTTACATGAACTAAGCGTTGCTAATCCAGCTCTCGTGGTATAATTAATACCTAATCTAAATGGCCGCCTGCGGATCCTTTTGTCTTCCTCATGTCTGGCAGACACTTGCAGGGTCGACGAAGGTCCTCGCAAGAGAAGAAGCAGCCAAGAGACCATCTGTATACGCGGTCGTCGCCTCGGTGGTGGCCTTCATGGGACCAAATCGTCTGCGGCCTCCCGTGTTGTAGCGATCCCACCTCAGACGGTCAAATCTCTGTGTAGTGTCATCCCTGGATCGGTAATGCTGACACACACAATAGTTGAAGGATTTATAATAGAGTGCAATCACACACTTATTACATCGAATGTCTCAAAATGAGAACTTATTACAATAATATGGCTTAAAGCCATCTAAATAAGATAACAGCGGAACGCTTGGAAGATAAAGTGAGTCCATCAACTCCAAAGGCATAGCTATCAGCGTTCTGGGAATGGGGGTCCCCAGACTTGCCTGCCTGCGGCCCATGGCGTGGCTCCACCAGCGGGCTCGTGTGGCCCATCTTCACCAGTAAGCACCCAAGACCCTCGCGAGGGGCCAAGCCTCGCGAGGCGGACGACACAAGACCTCCTCAGGGGCGGCCTCATGAGCCTGGCTCACGAGGGGCGGAGAGATCAAGGCAAGGGACACCTCACGAGGTTCCTGTGACGCAAGCCATGACGACCACAACCTGGCGGGCGCCCGCGCATGCAGTATCCTTGTTTCCTCTTTGGTGCTAAAGAGGCAAGCGCAGGCGAGGAGTACCGAGGCATCAGGAAAATGTTTCCATATCAGTGCAACGAGACCAATACCAGCAGGACGGCAGGACGGAGGTCATCATGGAGCCCAAGACGGCGTCACCACCAGAGCCTTTGGCAGGCGAAGACTACTTTTGTCCGGATAAGCTGTACTAGCTGCCCCCCTTCAAACTTGGCCATCGTGGGATCCCTTCCCACTCAATATTTGGGAAGAGGACCCGGGCCTCTATAAATAGGACTAGCCACCTCCATAGCAAGGGGGGATCGAAACCTTCACCAGCTCACCAAGCACAAGAACACCTCACCTCGGGACGCTGTTCTTCCCTTGTAACTGTTCATCCTCAGCCCAAGAGGCAATCCACTGCACCACACTGGAGTAGGGTATTACACCACATTGGTGGCCCGAACCAGTATAAATCTTGTGTCTCTCTGTTCTTTGAGTTCGTCGAGCTAGGCCGTGAGATCCTTGAGCGAGCGAGCCATCGAGGGAGAGAGAGATCTTCGTGTGCACCCCAGTGTTCGAACCTTGAGGGTTTTGCCGGAACCTGTGATCCGACATTTGGCGCGCCATGTAGGGGTGCGCCGAAGCTTTCTTTCCATCAATCCATGCTCCATCGTCCCACCAGTTCCATGGCCGACGCTCGTCGGGCCCGCGCTGAGCGCCGGGCCGCCCTTGCTGCCCGCGTCACCCAGACGGCTCCCGTCGGCAGGCCTCCCCGTCATTCGCCGTCACCTGCTGCGAACGCCGCCACTGGCCCGGCACCACCCGCGCAGCAAGCTTCATTGCTGCATCCCTCCGTGAGGCGGGACGGCCGCACTGCCACCCCATTGCTGACTCCGGCAGGCTCGTCATCTCGAGCTCGTCGCGGACCCGTGGACGCGTAGGCCGCGCTGCTCACGGCGCGTGAGCTCCTACGCTCCCGCCCAGTCGACGACCTCTATGAGGAGTGGCTGGACCGCATCGCCGAGCTCGTCAGTGCCGCTGGGGGCTCTCCTGCACCGTCTCTCTCACTGCCTTGTCCACCCCCGGCCATGGGCAACGTGGCCCACGGAGCGCCTCCTCTGCCTCCGCGTCAAGACGTCGCCCTCGTGCAAAGACGCGTGGCCCCTCGGCGCGATCCCCCGTGCAGGGTGCCTGCGCGTGAAGAAGGAAGCTCCCATGAGGTCCCTCGGCCACAACAGGACGCCCATGCACTCCCTGCGCTACCACGTCAAGACCATGCACCGCATGTGGCGGCTGTGCGCGGATATCAAGACCATCCTCCGCCTCCGCAGCGAGCGCCCGCGACCGCAGCAGGCTGTCGCGCCTTCACCCCCGAGCTGCACAGTGTCATTTGGCCTGGGAAGTTCAAGCCCAACCTGCCGCCGTGTTAGGATGGCACACCTGATCCTGCGGAGTTCTTGCAGCTCTACGAGCTAAGCATCGAGGCGTCCAACGGCGATGAAAAAGTCATGGTGAACTAGTTCCCCATGGCTCTCAAGGACGGCGCCTGCTCATGGCTCCTGATCTTGCCCGCGGGATCCATCTCCTACTGGGGCGACATGCGTGACCGCTTCATCGCCAACTTTCAGGGCACTCGTGACCACCCTCCAGCCACGAGTGACCTGCGTCGCATCAAGTAGCAACCTGGAGAAACCCTGCAGAAATACATCCAACGCTTCAACTACGCCTGCCTCAAGATCTCCAAGGTGACGGACGAGGCCATAGTCTCCGCGTTTTCCGACGGCGTCCGCGACGTCAAGATGAAGGAGGAGCTCGCTATCCATGAAGACCTGTGCACGGCTTTGGAGCTGTTCAACCTGGAGACCAAGTGTGTGAGAGCCGAGGAAGGGCGTCTCTCCCTCGTCGAGCTCCCGGCGGCAGAACCAGAAGACAAGAAGGCCAAGGTCAAGGACGTGAAACGCAAGGGCGCAGCTATGCTCGCGGCCGAGCCGGAGGTGAAGCATAGCCGCGACCACCCAGATTTATCCAGGAGCAGCCGTCCATTCTGCGCCTTCCACAACATGCACAACTACACCACCAGCAACTGTCAAGAGCACAGGGCCATTCGAGATGTACGCTTCGGTCGACGCCCTGAGTGCAATGACCAGGGCTACGGCCGAGGAGGAGGACGAGACGGAGGACGCTGGAACGACCGCGCCCTGCGCCAGGAGTGGCGCGACCAGCCTCGCGAGGACCGCTGGCAGGACCAACCTCACGAGGGCATTTGGAGGGATTAGCATCGCGAGGACCGCCCTCAGGGCAAGGCCGGCCTTCCTCCTCTACCGCCACAACCAAGAAGGAATGACGACCAGGACGAGGAGGCTGGGGGCTTCCAGGAGCCTCGCGCCATTGCCTGCATCTTGGGCGGTGTGCAGGCCCCAGCCTCTTAGTGCCTCTTAAGCAGTTTGCTCGAGAGGTGAACGCGGCCCTCCCCAGGCTCGAAGCCATGCGCCCACTCAGGTGGTCCAAATGCACCATCACCTTCAGCTCAGTTGACCAGCTCAAGTGCGCGGCAACTGCCAGCGCCCTCCCGATGCTCTGTTCGCCCATCATCAACAACGTTCATGTCACGAAGGCTCGAATCGACGGTGGTGCAGGACTCAATGTCCTGTCCGTCGAGACATTCGACAGCCTCCAAGTGCCATGTGATTAGCTACAGCCTACCAAGCCTTTCTTAGGAGTGACTGACGGCTCCAGCACCCCAATTGGGCAGCTCCGCCTTCCGGTCACCTTCGGCCAACGCAACAACTACCGCACTGAGCTCATCGACTTCGACGCCGCCCACATTCGTCTTCCCTACAATGCCATCCTTGCGTATCCGGCCCTGGCCAAGTTCATGGCGGTAACCCATCACTGATACAACGTCCTCAAGATGCCAGGAGGCGGCGGGATCATCACAGCCCCCTGCGAAGAGAAGGATGCGGTGTGCTCACTCGAGCGTGCTTACCAAGCCGCCGCGGTCGAGGACCCAAACAACGAAGGAATCATGTACCCTCCTGAGGCCGTCCCCAGGAAGAAGAAGCAGCTGCTCCATGCAGGGCCTCAGGAGAGCGGCGTCTCCAGCAGGACCACCTCAGGACCAGCGCCCACGGATGGGGCGCCTCCCGGCGCCCTCCTCAGGCAAGGCTCGGGGGATCTCTTCTGGAGGGCCTCAGACCTTGCCAACGTCATGAGGGAGGCGCTCGGGCACCACGTGGAGGCGTGCTTTGCGGCACGTTTCTCTCAGGAGGCACCATGCAAGGAGTGCCCAGTGCTCAGGAGTTCATTAACAAGACCACTCAGGAGCTGTAGGATGCAAGGGCCATTCGCGACGATGGCGGGCTACGCGTATGCATCGACATCCCAGGGCTCAACCGGGCTGCGTCTCAGGAGTGCTTCTGACCTTCGCGTGTGGGACACTATAAGGGCCCGCCTCACAGCTATGTTCGCATGCCGTTTGGCCTGCCGAGCATGGCGGCCGCCTTCCAGCGCAGGCTGTGGATCATTTTGGCAGCTCAGGAGGCCAGGCACCACGCAGTCCTGGCGGAGATGGAGACGGTCATCAAGGAACCACCTGGACCACCAGGGCCTCCCGAGGCTCAGGGTCCCGGAGGCTCATGAGGAGCGACCCCTTCACCACGCATCTTCAGCTGCCCCGACATCTCTTCGACAACTAAACCAGATGACATTTTCCAAGTTCATTTAGCTGGGAGCACTAGTAGAAAAAGGGGCTAATCTGAGACACATTAGTGTCGGTTTGATTTCGAGCCAGCACTAATGTGTCCATTAGTGTCGGTTCCAACGGCTAGCCGTCCGCTCTCATTAGTACCGGTTCGTGGCAAACCTTTAGCACCGGTTAGTGCCACGAACCGGTACTAAAGAGAGTGGTGGCGAGATGTTGTCGATGCAGGGCCCGTCCGGCAGCACCTGTAGTACCGGTTCATGGCACGAACCGATACTAAAGGTCGACGTACATAAACCCTTCGTCCATCCAAGCTCGCTCTGTTCTTCCCCTTTCCCCTCTCCTCCTCTGTTCTTCCCCTCTCTTCCTCGAGCTCATCACACATTTTGCCCAAAATTTGTCAAGATTTGAAGGCCCCATCCATTCAAATGATCACAAAGGTTAGCAACTTTGTCCTTTCATCTCTCATTGCTAGATTAGCTCTTGCAATGCTTTATATAGTGATTAATTTGTGAGTTTAGTAATTCGGAAGGAATTATATGTGCTAGTATTTGATCTATAGGTCAAAAATAACACTTAGTTTGCATATGTAGGTGTGGTTTACTTAGTGCCTTCGAAATCTCCGTCGTAACCACCGTCGATCGCCCGCACCGTCCCGTCGCCGGCACCACCTTGTGGTGAGGCTCTTGTTCATGAATGTTTTACATTACCAAATTGATGTTTGCGTGATTTGGATATATAGTTACTCGTATAAGTATCTTACTCGTACGTTGTTTGTTATACATAGTGCCATGGTTTTGATATCCGTCCCTGTCGGCCCTCGTCCTTGTTATGATTCGGATGTGGTATATTCTCTTTTAAAACTAGTTGCTGCATTTCATGTTTATGAAAAATTATGCCCATCAAGTTGACATAGATATTTTTATCTAGGAGGTATGTGAACCGGAAATTCCAACCGACCCTATTGTTGAGAGGTCAAATTTAGTTGAAAGAGAAAATGAGTATTTGAAAGAAAAATTGAAAATAATTGAGGGGGAGAAGATGGAATTGGAGTTGCATGTTGCCGATGTCGTCGATGATCACAAGATCAAGATGGAGAAAATGAGGTTGAAGATTAGAAAGATTAGAAAATATGCCATTGATAGTGTGGCTTGGTATCATTATGCTTTGTTGGATCAATTGTTACCTTAGTTGCGATCTTGATCGCATTTGTTGTTGCATTTAAATTCTTTAGCTAGAGAGTTATTTGTATGTTGCATTTAATTAAGTGTTGTATATGAACTTTATGTATGAACTTGTATTAATTTGGTCTATTCGGTGTTGTGTAATGAAGATGAGCCGACAATGGATGTATGATGACTGATGCTCTCCGAGTTCATTAATGGCGTGCATTCTTTTACGCTTGCGCTGAGGCAAACAAGCGGGTGGATGGTTTTATGCCCTGTCCATGTGTCTGGCTGTAAGAATGGTCACGCTTACTCTCGTCAAGAACCATTCACGTCCACCTATTTGAGTCCGGTTTCATGCCCCACTATAATGTTTGGACCAAGCACGGAGAAATAGGGGTTATGATGGAAGACAATGAAGAAGAAGAGGAGGGCGACCACGGCTATCCTGGCCATGGGTTCCCTGAATACGATGATACAACAATGGGGGAAGAAGCTGAGCGGCAATGCGGGAAGAAGTGAAGAAGAGGCATCAGATGAGCCAGTGATGATCTAGGTCGGGCCATTGCCGATGCAAAGAGAAACTAGCAAGTGATCTGGAGAGGACGAAGTTGCGGTGCATGTTAGAGGATCACAAGAAATTGTTGTACCAGAATTGCGAGTGACAAAAAAAGTTGGGCACCACACTTGAATTGCACGCAATGGAAGGCGTAAAATGGTGTCTCGACAAAGGGATTTGGAAAGTTGCCGGTAATGATAAAGAATATGCTTCCAAAGGACAACGAATTGCCCGAGAGTACGTATGAAGCAAAGATGGCCGTCTGCCCTCTAGGGTTAGTGGTGCAAAAGATACATGCATGCCCTAATGACTGCATCCTCTACCGCGGATTTGAACGCTTGCCCGGTATGCGGTGCATTGTGTTATAAGATCAGTCGCGATGACCCTGGTGATGTCGAGGGCGAGTGCCCCAGGAAGAAGATTCCTGCCAAGGTGATGTGGTATGCTCCTATAATACCACGGTTGAAATGTTTGTTCCAAAACAAAGAGCATGCGAAGGCGATGCGGTGTACCTTGAAGACCGTAAGAAAGGCGGAAAGTTGAGAGTACCCGTGACGATTCGCGGTGGGAGAAAAATCGAGAGAAAGTACTGGGAGGATTTTGCGGGTGACCCAAGGAACGTATGGTTTGGTCTAAGCGCAGATGGCATTAATCCTTTTGGGGAGCGAGCAGCAACCATAGCACGTGGCACAGTGACTCTATGTTTGTATAACCTTCCTTCTTGGTTGTGCATGAAGCGGAAGTTCATTATGATGTCAGTGCTCATCCAAGGCCCTAAGCAACCCGGCAACGACATTGATGTGTACCTAAGGCCATTAGTTGAAGAACTATTACAGCCGTGGAATGGAGCAGTGTACGTGCGTGGGATGAGCCTGAGACAGGAAGAATTTGACCAAAAGGCGTTCTGCTGTTCGTGACCATCAATGATTGGCCTGCTCTCGATAACCTTTCGGGATAGACAAACAAGGGATACATGGATGCACGCCTTGTTTGGATGATACCGACAGTATATATTTGGATAGTTGTAGGAAGAATGTGTACCTGGGACATCGTCCATTTTTTCCGACAAGGCATCCCGTAAGAAAGAAAGGCAAGCATTTCAAAGGTGAGGCATATCACCGAACGAAGCCTCGCCACCGTACTGGTGCTGATGTACATGATATGGTCAAGGATTTGAAGGTAATCTTTGGAAAGGTTCCTGGCGGACAACCTGTTCCGAAGGACGCTGACGGACGCGCACCCATGTGGAAGAAGAAATCTATATTTTGGGACCTGCCATAGTGGAAAGACCTAGAGGTCCGCTCCGCAATCGACGTGATGCATGTGACGAAGAATCTTTGCGTGACCCTGCTTGGATTTTTGGGCGTGTATGGGAAGACAAAAGATACACCAGAGGCACAGGAGGACCAGCAACGTTGCACGGAAAAGACGACATACATCAGGGTCAGGCCAGCTATGCTCTTACCAAAGAAGAGAAGGAAATCTTCTTCGAATGCCTACTCAGCATGAAGGTACCATTTGGCTTCTCGTCGAATATAAATGGAAAAATAAATATGGCAGAGAAAAAGTTCCAGAACCTAAAGTCTCATGACTGCCACGTGATTATGACGCAACTCCTTCCGGTTGCATTGAGGGCTTCTCCGGAAAAAGTTCCATTAGCCATTGTGAAGCTATGTGCATTCCTCAATGCAATCTCTCGAGAAGGTAATCGATCCGAGGAAATCATACCAAGGTTACTGAGAATGATTTGGTGCAATGTCTTGTCGGGATTTCAAATTGGTGTTCCCACCATCCTTCTTCAACATCATGACGCACGTCCTAGTTCACCTTCTTGAAGAGATTAACGTTTTGGGTCCTGTATTTCTACACAATATGTTCCCCTTTGAGAGGTTCATGGGAGTCTTGAAGAAATATGTTCATAACCGTGCTAGGCCCTAAGGAAGCATCTCGAAGGGCCATGAAAATGAGGAGGTCATTGAGTTTTGTATTGACTTTATTCGACCTTAGGCGATTGGTGTTCTGAATCGCGGCATAAGGGCATACTTTGGAAGGAAAAGGCACACTAGGAGGGCATCAAATAATATGTATGGGCCGGGCATTCTCTCACCGAAGCACACTACCACAGTTCTACTGAAATTCCGCCTTGGTGGCTCCATATATGGAGGAACACAAGAATTTTCTACACTCCAAACACCGGAGAAGTCGGCGGGATTACCTTGAACAAAGCGAGGACTTTTCGCGGTTGGTTGCGTAAGCGTGCCCTGAATGATGGCGATATTCAAAATGACATGTACTCATTGTCCTAGTTACCATCTTGAATATAATGACTTTCAAAGGGAACCCGATAAATGGGAATACATTTTACGATCGCCCAAGATAAGAAGAGCACCAACCAAAAGCAGTGGTGTCCGCTTTGATGCAACAACCAACACGGGAAAGGAAACATATTATGGTTACATAGTGGACATATGGGAACTTAACTATGGAGGTGATTTGAAGGTCCCTTTGTTTCGGTGCAAATGGGTCAATATGACACGAGGCGGGGTAACGGAAGACCCGCGGTACCGAATGACAACAGTGGATCTCAACAATCTTGCGTATGTAGACGAACCATTCGTCCTAGCCAATGATGTGGCGCAGGTTTTTTATGTGAAAGACATGTCTACCAGGCCGAGAAAAAGAATAGATAAGGAAGCGAATGGATCATACGAAGAGCCAAAGCGCCACATAGTTCTTCGGAAAAAGAAACATCGTGGGAGTGGATGACAAGACAGACATGTCAGAAGATTATGAAAAGTTTGATGAAATCCCTCCATTCACAGTGAATATTGACCCGAGCATCTAGTTAAATGATGAAGATTTTCCATGGCTACGGCGCAAAGGGACACACGTGAAGAAAAAGTTCCACACCCAAAGATCTGGGATGTGATCGGCTTCACTATCATCACTTTCTTCTGTGTTTCACACCGGGAGGGAATCTCTGTAATAGTTAGGGTAGTTATGTGTTTTGGCATTTGAAGCATAAAGAAATTTTATGTGCAAACAAAAGTAGAGAGGGTTCTGACAAAAAGCTGGATGCACTTCGTGTACAAAATTGACAATCTCTTTGAAGTATCGGGGTTTCACGAAAACTCAAGCTGTTACAAAGGCATTTCATTTTTTAAATAACCTAAGCATTACCAAATTGAACATAATGATGAAACACACTAATATTAAATATAAGAAAAAAGAATCACTGAAAAATCTTTTTTCAAAGTTAAGTTATTCACAAACTAGTGATTCCCACAAATTTCATATAATACAAAATTTAAACTATTCAAATTTGAAAACTACCGGCACTAACAGAAAGTTTGTAATTTTTTGTACCAAAAGCAAAAATATTCACAAATAAACTCTAAATAAAGCAAAAAAACAACTCAAAAATAAATAAAACAAAAAAATAAAGCGAAAAAAATTAAGAAAATAAAAAAGCCCGCCTACTAGGCCAAAGCGGCCTGCATACGACTAGGAACCCAAACTTTTGTTGGGCCAAGATGCAGGCCCGCAAAGGCCCAATAGGCCCACTAGGCAGAAGAGAACAGGTAGGCCCAGTGGGCACCTGCTTGGGAGAGGAGCTCGAGGAGCTACCGCCTTTGGGGCTTATAAACCGGTCACGGTAGCCCCTCGGCTAGCGAGTGGGACTAAACTTGCCGCACCGCCTTGCTGGCCCAAGAGCCCCTTTAATCGGGTCGTGGCACCAACCGGTACTAAAGGGTGGGTCTTTAGTACCGGTTGGTGCCACGACCGGTACTAAAGGGTGGGTGCTTCCCCGCCAGTGGCCAAAATAGACCTTTAGTACCGGTTGGTGGCTCCAACCGGTAATAAAGGTCCATCCTATATATAGAACACTTGAAAAAAAATCAGTTTCCCTCTGTTTCCTCCCTCCGTCGCGCCGCCCTGCCCCGATCGACGCCGTCCCGTCGACGTCGCCGCCCCGCCCTCGCTCGCCCGGCCGTACCGCCCTAAATCACCGCCCCCATCGACGCCGTCGCCGCCCGTCCATCCCGTCGTCCCCGCCGTCCCGTCGCCGCCAGCCGCCCGTCGCCGCCCAAACAACGTCGCCCTTCAACCGTCCCGTCGTCCCGCCGTCCCGTCGCCGCCCGGCCGCCCGTCGTCGCCTCGCCTTGAGCTTCGCCCGGCCGCCATGTCTAGTTGTCCACACACACACACTACACACACACACGCCATTTTTTATAGAAATGTTAGCAATTTTTCTGTTTTTTAGTAATATAAATATTAGAATCGGTAGTTATATAGAAATGTTATAAATGTTTTCTGTTTTTTAGTTATAGAAATATTTATAGAAATGTTATAAATGTTTTCTGTTTATGCATTGAAGCTATCATCAATTCCATAAGTTTCCGGACAAAGTTTAGTGAAGGAGTTTTGTTTAGTGCATATAGTACTAGCATGATATGCTCTTGTTTTCCTTAATATGTTCCTGCAGCATATAGTTTGCTAGCCCTAAACATTGCTATCTGAATCTGTGTTGCCATGTACTAGAATGATATATTTTGCAAATGATATATGTCATTGATGTTATATAATTTTCCAATGTAGGTTGAATGTCGAAAGATATCCGAGTGGCCTATGTTTTGCCAAAATGTTGATTCATTTCCGTTCCGGCAAATTTCAGGCGCTCCATATGTCCACTTTTTAGCAAAGGTCATGCCAAAAAATTCTGTGATTTTCGGCATGACTTATGCTAGAAACTAGGACATATGGAGTGCCCGAGATTTGCCGGAAGGAGAATGAATCAACATTCCGACCAAATATAGGCCCCTTTTTTCTCTTCATTATATCTTTTATTTACAATTGTTGAATAGAAAACATGTCTACCCAAGCCGAAGCCGGGGTTTTTGCTTGCCTCGAAGCAGACCCAATCTAGGCAGCAAATCACTATTTCGATTACCTGGACGAAACACTAGATGGGGGTGCATGGTGGTGGCACGGGCACCAACCCCGACACCGACGCTGACACCGGCACTGGCACCGGCACTGACACCACCCCCCAAAATGGCAACGATGTTGTTGTGGCCGGTAAAGCACCGAAGAAGAAGAGGTCACGAAGACCAAATGAGCTCGCCATCGTTCAAATTGTGGTCACAGAGATGCACCCCAAGAAGTTAGAGCCAACGGCGCTGGAGGAAGCACGCTCGTGCTAGGGCAATCAACTAGGATGTATCCTCAGGGAAATCGCCAACATCAACAACGAGAAGTTGAAGAAGATACCTATATGAAGAACATGCTCCTAAAGAAGTTGCACAATAGGTTCATGTTCCCCAGCTGGGATGAAAGAAAATTTAAAGAGTTGTGGGACGACGCCGCCATGACAAAGATAAACAACAAGGCGATGGTGACGTTCACCAATGACTTGTCCGCCTAGAAAGTTTGGGTGAAAAAAGCGATTACGAAGAATGAACCATGGTCCAAGATCCATGTTGATAATCCGTCAATAAAGGAAGAGGACTTTGAAAAATTCAAGGAGACTTGTGCTAAAGAAGAAGTCAAGGCAAGGTCAGAGAAAATGAAGGTGCTCCAGGCCAGGAACCAGCCTCCCCACCGCCTCGGAAGCCGTGGTTACAAGGGGAAGAGGCACGTATGGGCCAAAGAGGACGCCGAACGTGAAAGTCACAGAATCCCAAACCCCTTGGCGGAGTTCACCGACCCGCTGGAGCGTGACTGGATTAGGGCCCGGTACAAGTGGGACCGTGACAAAAATATCTTTTACATGGACCCGAACACGAGGGAGTTCATGAGACTTTTGGTAGTTGTTATATTACCACATTATCATATTAGCTTCCAATCAATTCGACTACAAGTTTTGTCACATTAGTAAACCATTGACGTTCCTTTTGCAGAAAGAGCAGCACCAAAAGGCAGCCGAAAGTGACGAGTCGTTATAGTCGTCGGCGAGGCCCAAGTGGGACACCCCATTCAATCATGCCCTGAACATACTGAAAAATGTCCCGGAGGAAAAATCACCGTCCTATGGACGTGTGCATGGCATCAGAGATGGCGCCTAATGGAAGACGTGCTACCGCGAGGAGCCAGAGGAAAGAAGGAAGAGACGGTTGGTCCTCACTCAGTAGACCATCGACAAGAAGGTCGCGATTGCGGTCAATAAGACCAAAGAAGAGTTGCTCGGGGTAGTCAATGCAGCGGTCAGTGACGCGGTGGCTAGCTTGATTCTGGCAATTTTTGATTGGTCGCAGAATAATCCAAATAAAGGGCCAGAGGACTTACCCCTTCCCAGCTTCATCGGGAGCAATTCGGTGAACATCACAGCACCAGCACCTGCTCAAGCAACCCCAAAAGGTCCCGCTCCTGTTCATCGCAGCCCGACCTCCGTCTCTGGCATGCTCGGCGGGCCTTCGTCGCTGTCTGAGATCGACGCCCTCATGATAATTACACGTCATACCCTTTTCACCAACATGTCTATAGTCTTCCGTTTCAGTTGCCTTTTGGATGTTTGACGTCGCAGACATGTCTTCTTCGTAGGCCGACGATACCCCGTGCACCCTACTCTACAACATCAAGGGCCAGAAGGTAGCCGTGGGAGAGGCAACGATCGTGAAGCCGAAGGACCGCATGTTCCACAACCGAGAGATGCCCGATGGCGTCTTCAAGGTTAATGTGGCCAGTGTCTTAGCAGGCTTCGAGGATTTTCCTCCTTCAGTACCAATCGATGACGAGGAGACCCCTAAGTGAATTGGTGCATGCAGGAGCTGGTTCTTGCCTTGGACAAAGACTCTTCTTCGTCTCAAGGCGCCCAGTATCACACCAACGACAACTTCTCAAGAAGGTATGAACACCACCCCACCTACCAAATTACATGCACCTGTCGTGGTGGGTGATAGCGGACGACGCGAGGGAGAGCCTCCATTAGTGCCAGATGACGTCGACCCCGTTGTCGAAGAAGCAAATGCTGATGATGACATGGAGGAGGATGAGGATGACCGAGACAAGTCTTTCAATACCGCCTGTGATGATGGAGGATTGATGGCTCAGGACGACGAAGACTCAGGCTATGAGCGTGGAGATGATGACTTGATGATGCCTGATTCGCTGGAGCCGGAACGTCCTAAGGCGGAATGCAAAATGGCTCTCTTCAAGCGATTCTCGCAGGAGACGCCTCCAGATGCCGCCTATACCCAGCAACAACCCAAGGGCCGTCCACTGATTAGCCCGACGACACTGGGGGTGGTTGTTAGGGAGACCGGACAAGAAAGGCCCTAAAGGTGCCAGAGCTGCTTCAAGCAGCCAGTCGCCTCTGAAGCCCCAAGTGGTAGACAGAATAACTGTCGCAGGTGCGAAGCGTTTCCATGTCGCCGGCGAGCCGATCCTACATGAGAAAGCTTTAGAGCATGTACTGAACAATGACCTAAGGATACTCCATGAAGATGTGCTGGCCATAGAGAAAAGCCATCTCATCTTGGACAAACCAGGATACCCGCTTTACGCGGCTCAGGTGCTGGGTGGGAAGTTGTACGTCGAGAGATGGCCCGCGGATAAGTTCATCCTGCGATTTGATTACATCTATGACATGTTCCACACGACCAAGCTGGATTTCCAGTTCATCCGCATGTATCTCAACTTTTTCATCATGCATGAGAACATAAAATATATCTGCGTCGCGAACCCGTACTATATGCACGAGAGCTTCTTGGCAGTTTGCAAAGAGCACCATGACTATGCGAGCAAGTACATCTCCGACTTCATGTACGCTAATAAGGACAAGGAAGCAATTCTCCTGCCTTATCATCCCACGTAATTCATCCCCAGATATCCTTTCGTAAGTTTCAATCATTTCTTTTCAAGCATGGAGGCTAATTTGAGGTGTACTTATTTTAGTTGCTTGTTGAGAAGTGCCTTCCTCATCGTTCCATACCCGGAATACCCCCATGCTACGTACTTGGACTCATCTAAGAACCTCAAGAAAAAGAATTACACGCACATCAAGGTGAAAAAGCACAGGAAGAACGGGCTGGGTTTCGGCCATAAGACCGACTTCTGCTGCATCCAGCAACCGTACACCAGTCAGCCTGATGGATTCTACCTCATGCATCACCTGATCGAGTACAGAAGTGATAATAAACGCCTTCGCATGTCAGCTACTACCAACGATGCCAAGATTGTCAACTGGGCCACAAGCATAGGAAAGACACCAGATCATTGAATCCGAGCTGAGTTTTATCATGTACAGTGTGAACTTGCCCAAGTGATCATGAAGCAGGTCGTCGAAGCAACAGGGATGTTCTACCAGGGGTGAATCACGCGGGAAGATGTCCGAGCACTGCTACTCGCTCAGTGTCTGGACCTGAAACCTTTCAAGCAGCTCGGGTGCTTCCCTCCTGACTATGAAGATTGGACCGCCGACATGGAGGACTGATTGTCGATGACAATGTGTCGCTACTATCTTTCCATGGCAAAACTTTGAAATTTATGCACGGCGAAACTCTGTGATGTTATTAAACCGTCCTCCTGAACTAGCGTAAATCGCTCTAGTTAATTAGTTTGGGTATGAGGAACTTCGTTATTTATGTTTACTCATTGCTTGTATATTTTGCTAATTATGCATGTTTGTTTTATTAAGTACATTATGTTGCATATTATGATTGAATTCATCAACTGACAATGCAGGTACATAGATCAGAGATGGCGAAGGACTGCTATGCCATGTTCATTGGGAGGGTTCCAGGAGTCTCGACCAGCTTGGCAGCTCGAGGCCAGGTGGGCAGTACCCGGGTGCTAGCCACATAGGGTTCGATATGAGCGAGGCGAGAAAGTAGTTACTTGAGGTGGGCCTTTCCGGCATGGCGAAGGCGGGACCGCCGGTGCCTCAAGTACTACATAGTCGCGCTCTTGCTCATGTTGATCGCTCTTCTCTTCTACATCATGGTTTAGATAGAGATGATGAAACTTGTGTGTGTGCCATGACCATGGAATTGCAAGTATTCGAGACATGACATGACTTGTGTATCTCGAGATGTGATGATATTTGTGTTGAATGATGATGATGGTATGACGCGACTACTGTATGTGTATGATATGATGAGAATAGTGTATGTTTACTATGTTTAGTATGTTTAGTATGTTTAGTATGTTTAGTATTCGAGTACACTACTGGAACTAGGATCTTTGCCGTCACCTAGCTGACGGCAAAGAACCTCTTTTCCATCAGCTTACATAAAACTGACGACAAAGAATGAGCTGACGACAAAGCTCATGTTTGTTGTCAGCCTGCTCTTGGCCGTCTGCTCCCTGACGGCAAAGCTTCTTTGTCGTCTACTAGCAGATGGCAAAGAGAGTGGGTGGCCCACTAACGAGAACGACCTAACGGCCACTTTCTTTGCCGTCAGCTATCAGACGGCAAAGAAAGTGTCCAACCTAACGGATGTTTCCACTGGCCCCATGTAACGCCCCGGATACAACTTTCCATATTCGTAACTCCAACTCTTGCCTTTTCCGGAGATGCGATATATTATTTCCTCCGTGGTTGGGTTTTTGTCTTTTGTTTTGCATTTTGTTCATGTCATGCATCTCATCTCATAGCATCATGCGCATTGCATCTGCATGTTTTCTTAAAACTTGTAGCCGTTCGCAGTTGCCCCTTCTATCTTTGCCTCTGTTGTGATTTTGTCAGACCCCTTGTCCTCGTTGACCATTATCAGACCCCTCGTGTGTGTGTCCGAAACTCCCCTGAACCCGACCCGGACAGTCATCACCGAGGAATCCGGATCATCCACAAATATCTATAAAACATCTTCGTTTTATTTATTGGACTTCCTAACCTATTTATCTCAAACCGTCCGATCGAAATCGTAGGGACGAGATATCCCCTAATCTAAATTCATCTGATATAAATATCAGCCCAACCCTAGAAATTAGGCAGCTTGTCCCATCCTCCTCATTCCTCCTAGCACGCGCCACTCTCTCCCTTGGTTTACTGCGCCCGAGCCAACCAGCCACCACCGATCCTCTTCTTTGGGATCCATCCCCTCGATCCACCAACCACAGCAGACTCCTCTCCTCCTCGTTTCCCTCCTCTGCTCGTTCGTCCCAGGCAGCGCCTTCACCGTCGGCAGCGACCCGCGTCACCCGGGACCCTCGCGCCTGAGCTCCTCCCCTTCTCACCTTGGCCCGAGACAGCGGCTCTCCTCAAGCCGACCGGCCTTGGCCCAGCGAGCCGACCCGCGCCCTCCCTCGGTCCCTCCTTCTCTTCCTTCTTTCTCCTGATCTCACATCTCTCTCTCTATCGCAGGACCACAGCGGCCAAAGGCGCCCGGGAGCCCAGCCTCCCGTCGCGCCAAGCGCCACGTGGCCAGCCTTGGGAACCCAGCCCGGACCATCTGCATGACTCCTCGGCCTCCTTCCTTTCTCTCTTTCTTCTTCTTCTTTGTCGTTTCTCTCTCCCTCCCCTCACTCGCTCTCTCTGTCTCTCAACGCGGGGCCTTGCTGCCATGGCCTCAAGTCCCGAGCCGCCCTCGACCTCCTCCCCTTAACCATCGGATCCGTTCCGCGTTCCTCGTTGTCCCCTCTTCGGATCTCATGGTGAGGCGCTGCGTCGGCAGCCCGCGCCAATCCGGCCGCCTCCTCCTCTGCCACTTCCGCTTTGGCGGAGGTCGACACCCGCCTCGAGCCACGACCATGGCGTCGCCTGCGTGCGTTTACAGCGCCAGGCCAGCTGCTCCCCTCCCGTTCTTGCCCGAGGCCCAAGCTCCCCTCCGTCAGCGAGGCCCAGCCCCAAGGCAGCCTCCTCTGTGAGCAGGCAAGCCATGGGTGGCTGCCCAGCGCCTTTACCTGATAGGCTCTGTTCAGATTCGGCCCATATGTTTTTTCAGGTTATCACGAATTTGTCCATTATCCAGAGTATTACAGTTTTGCAGAAAAACCCTTGAACTTCATGCATATAATAACTCATGAACCGTGCATCATATTAAAATGGTTTAAATATGTAAAATGCTTAGAATTTCATCTAGTTTCATATTTGGCCACTTTCATCCATGTTTTAAATGTTTAACTTGTTGTTTGCTTTAATTTGCATAAATGCCATGTTAAAATGATTTATTTCATCACTAAATAACCGTAGCTCGGTTTTAAATGTTCTTTATATGTAAATGGGGTGGAATAATGCCTAGTTTAACATGGTGGACTTTATTTTGCTGTTTAACAACATTAAAATTGTGTTTAGGGCAGAACAGTACCAAATTCATAAATTGTGTATGAGGATTTTCCGGAATTGTTGTTTGTTGTTCCGGCCTCATTTAAACTTGCCTAAATAGTTAGTTTACTTATGCTTCACCCCTTGCCATGTTTAACAACATTTAATATTGTTGTGTACCTAAACGAGAGCAAACTAAATAACTCGAATGTGGTGTTTAAATCAATATGCAACTCGTTGCATATTGAGCTCCATAACTTGTAGTATTGTTTGTTGCATATTGCCATGCCATGCCTCTTTAAACGGACATGCATCATACTTGATTATGCATCGCACCATGTTTATGCTTGTGCATTTACCATGTTGTTTGTTTCTATCCGGTGTTGCTTCTTAGTTAGAGTAATGTTGCGATTGTGAGGATTTACCGTTAAGCCTCGCGTACATTTTGTCTTCTTCATGGACTCGTTCTTCTTCCTAAGCGGGATTTCGGGCAAGATGATCGTCACCTTGGATCTCACTACTATCATTGCTATGCTAGTTGCTTCGTTCTTTCGCTATGCTGCTTTACCTACCACTTGCTTATCAAGCCTCCCAAATTGCCATGATAGCCCCTAACCTTTGTCGCCCTTCCCAACAAACCGTTGTTTGGCTATGTTACCGCTTTGCTCAGCCCCTCTTATAGCGTTGCTAGTTGCAGGTGAAGATGAAGATTGCTCCATGTTGGATTATGTTTATGTTGGGATATCACAATATCTCTTATATTATTAATGCATCTATATACTTGGTTAAGGGGTGGAAGGCTCGGCCTTATGCACGATGTTTTTATTCCACTCTTGCCGCCCTAGTTTTCCGTCATATTGGTATTATGTTCCCGGATTTGCGTCCCTAACGTGAAAAAATTGCCGGTGTGGACCCTATGACATTAGATAAGACTCCAGCTTAGGACACCTTCCGGTTTTATATATCACCTAGCTTAATACGCTTTACACGTCCTCTTCATCTTTTTTGTGTGGGCCGAAACAACACCATCATCCTTTGGCAACTTGGAGCGGGTAGGCCTCCTTCTTAGCTTATCCATTTCAAGCGATATGTGGCCACTCTCCATGGGATTAGCCGCATGAGAGGCGGCATTGTCTTGAATCTTGTCGTGTCTTGTAAAAGATTCCGAGCCGGGATCCTCTTCCGGAGAAGAATATCGCTTAGTTCATGACCTCGATATAATTTGTTGGGACACCGCAGGGTTCAACTTTCGAGAGCCGTGTCGCGGCATGTGGTGATGAAATTGTTAATATCCGACTGTAGTAAACTTTGAGTAACTCTAAAATACACTAAACTGCAGAATGGTATTGGTCTCTTTTTATTGTTCGAGGAGAACACTTTTGTAATGTTTATAGGAGTTCATTGTTCTAAACATTAAGTTGAGTAAATCACTTGTTTGCATTTCATTCTGATAGCAAGTTAAATACCTATCACATGCTTAGTCGCTGTGCATTTGTTTCACCCGCCCTTAACTTTAAGCAGCGATCTGCTATAGCCGAAGTGAAGAAATTGTTAATGCTCACAGACCACCTCCAGAGGAATTTGTGAACGCCAAGATACCATAGAGAGAAGCCATGTACAGGTTTTGAAGGAGTTCTTCTTGGGCATGAGAGATAGGAAGCGAGCGGCTAGCAGGGTGATATTTCTTGAGATATGCTCGGATGGATCTTTTTTGATAAGTGCAATGGAGGTAAACGATATGAAAACTAAGAAGGGCACAGATACACCAAGAAGAAGCCTTTATGAGCAGAAGGTGGAAGCCTTCGAAGAGGAAGAGGTCGCAGTGATGCCAGTTCGAAGACAACCAGTGCAATTTAAAGGGTGAGGGGACCAGCAGGAGAGAAGCTGGGTAAGGAAGGAAGTTTTGAAGGTAGGGGCAAGAAGGAAGAAGAAGAAGAAGAAGAAGAAGAAAGCAAGAGAAGAAGAAGGGAAATGTCATGAATAAAGGCGAAAGAAGGAGAAGGAATGGATCTAGTTGCCGA